>SDAV01000006.1:0-1200000 GCA_004522025.1 Didymella segeticola | reverse complement strand
GTGTTATAGATTGATGTGAACAAAATACCCAGTGCATATGAATGGGGGAGGCGGAAAGGTATTAATGATAGGAGAGCGGATTCAGGATCCCGCAAAAGAGGAAGAAAAGAGGAAGGCACGGACGAAACTCGACAGGCAGTTACCACAACAAGGCTGCGTACGACGAGGTGAACATCTCCGAAAAGACCAGTCTCCTAGGTCTTTTAGCGATGGTGGTTTGTTTCACTGCCCATGCTTCTCTTTGATCTCGTTTTGCCCTTTCATAACCCAACCCTTGAATGGATCCTCTACATTTGGGTCTTTCCTGAGTCTCACAATCTGATCCTCCCCGTTCGGCACCAACAGTCCCCTCTGAACCGCCTCACGTGCCTCAATTTTCTCCGCCCACCTCTTGAGGTTCGGATATTTATCCAAGTTGATGCCTGCCCATGGAGCCCAGCGCACCCACGTGAATGTACTGATATCAGCGACGCTGTACTTTCCGCTGCCCTTGCCGACCAAGTAGTCCCGGCCCTTGAGTCTCTCCTCTAGCACAGAGTAGAGCCTATTGGTTTCATTTTGATACCGATCAATGCCATACTGGATCTTCTCGGGCGCGTAGCGGAAGAAGTGATTTGCCTGACCTTGCATGGGCCCTACGCCCGCGTTCTGGAAGAAGAGCCATTGCAGCATTTCGCTCTTTTCGTTGGCATCTTGGAAGGAGAATTTGAAGTCTTTGTCGTAGTGCTCGGCCAGATACAGAAATATTGCGCCAGACTCGAAGACCGGGAATGAGCCGCGACTGTGATCTACGATGGCTGGGATGCGTCCGTTGGGGTTGACGCGGAGGTAGTCGGGCTTCTTTTGGTCGTCGGCGCCGAGATCAATTGAGGTAGTCTTGTATTGGGTTCCAAGCTCTTCTAGGAAGACGGAGATCTTTTGCCCGTTGGGCGTGGCTGAGGTCAGGAGCTCGATGTTGGGCGCCATAGCTCTTGAATGCTTTGTTGTGGGCAAAATGTCACGAACAGCAGACGTGCTTTTGAGGAGACTTGAGACGCTGGAGGTATCTTAAGTAATGTTTGATGTGATGGTCCCTGAGTTCATGATGACGTCGGGTACCGAAGGCACTAATCAGATTCGGGTTGCCGTGTACAAGCAACACTACAACCGATTTAGGCTCAGAAGTCATGGAACAAAGACACGATGAATTTTGAAATTGGGAAGGAGCGATGTGAATGAAAGTCCGACTGAATGGATTTGCTGTGTTGACTAAGTATCTATTACTACTCAGGTATAAAACAATCTAACCGGTCCAGGCAGGTGTACGTGTAAGTAAGCAGAAAGCCTCATCCATTTCATCATGTCGACATTACATCTACGAGACATTGACGAACTGACCCATAGCAGGGACACCATCGACAAGCACGTAAAGAACGTAAGGACCAGCAGGCGCAATGTTCCTGTTAGGAGGCATTGTGACGGTGACGGTCTGGGCGGTAGCACCGGCCTTGAAACCAGTGTTGTCAAGGAACAAGGAGCGGTGGCCCATGTGGACGGAGTGGGTGACGAAACCACCGTAGTAGAGGTGGACCTTGACAGCCTTGCCGTTGGCAGGGGCGTTGAACTTTACGGTGAAAGTAGATCCATCAGCCTTGAGAGCCTTGGTGGAGATCTGGACAGCAGAAGGACGGGTAGGGTTGCCAACAAGATAAGGAGGGGTGTAGATCTCGTTGCGGAATTCGGTGACATAGGGGTCCTTAGCAGTGGGCTGTAGGATGGGCTGTTCGACAGGGTTGGATCCAGAGATCAGGAGGGTACCGTCAAGAAGGAGCAGCGCGACACTGTGGTAGAGACGGGCAATGGTCGACTTGGGACCAGTGGTGAAACGCTTGCCCTTCGGCTGGTTGGGGTCGTACAGGAGAACCTCGAGAGCAGGATCCTGAGCAACACCGAAACCTTGAGCGCCTTCCTGGGCACCGTTTACCCAGGCAATAGTGCCGTCAGCAAGGATAGTTCCCTCGACCATACCACGACCCTCAGGCATGGAGTCCATGTCCCAAGTGGGGTTGGCATCAAGAGGCCTCATACGGCCACAAGATGGGTCGGCGGGCGCAGTGATATCCTGGTAAGGACCACCACCGCAGATGATGATATCGGGGTTCCACTGGTTGGCGCTAGAAAGGGGCATCATGACAGATCCACCGGTGTTGGGGTAGGTACGGTAGGTACCCGGGAGGTCGGGGAGCATGCGAACAACGTTACCGGTTCCGACGTTGAAGATTTCAGCCGACTTGGAGACCTGGACGAAAAGGTTGCCATCCTTCATCAAGTGGAGGAAGGGATACATGTAGTATGGCTGGTTCTTGTTAAGAATCTCCATGTTGATGGACTTGCCCTGGGGACTGCCGTCGGCGTTGAGAATCTCGTAGGTGGGGTTGTTGTTCTCAGGCTTGGTAGGGTCAAGACCGTTCAGGGAGCCGGAAGCGACGAAGATCTGGTTATTGGGCATGATTTGCACCGAGGCATACCAACGGGCAGTGTCAAGCTGTGTGCCGGGCTCATTCCAAGCCTGACCGTCGAGAGAAGCATCAGTGGCAGAGCGCTTGAGGAAACGGATGCCCTTGAATCCATCACCGACAGTCGGGTCAATGAAATCAAGCGGAGCATTGCCACCGAGAGATACGAATCGTCCATCAGCAAGGAAGATGCCGCCAGAGCAGAAGGCGTTCGTCTTGTAAGCCAGAGGAGTGAGCTTCTGTGTGTTGGGGTCGTATTCCGAGGAGTAGGCGTACTGGCCGTTGGCAAGCTTCAGCTCGGTGTAGTTCTCAACCTTGTCAAGGAAGACAACCTTGCCATTGGGCATAAGACCAGCGTGCATAGCAGGAACACCAGAGCGGCCCTTGATCTGGATGGTACCGGGCTTAGCCGCAGCGGGCGCAGGGCTGGCCTTGGGAGCAGCGACAGCGGGCGCATTCACACAAGAGCCAGATTGGCAGCCCTCACCGCAGTGAGCAGTGGTATTGCCGCAATAGCCGTACATCGAACAACAATTTCCCTGGGCCCAATTACCGCAGATGGTGTCACCGAAAGTGGCGCCGCAGCTTCCGTCGGTGGTCTGGACACCAGTGGGCGTAGTTGGAGCGACATCTACGCTTGACGGCTTACCGAGTACTGGCTCGCCAGAGGTAGTCGTCGAAGGAGGACGAGAGACAGCAGCTGTAGTAGCCACGGCAGTAGTCGTGGGGGCATCCTTGCAGCCATTCTGGCAGCCATCAGCAACGAGACAGTGACCATCCTGTAAAGCTGTTAGTGAGCGACACACAAATGAAGGATTTAATTCATACAGTTGAGCCGCAATATCCGTAAGCCGAGCAACAGGATCCATAGGCGCCATTGGGATCACAGGTGGCTCCGCCAAAGTCTTTGCCGCAACGGCCATCGTCACGTGCAGGGACAGTTCCCGCTGCGGTGGCCACAGGAGTGGCAGGTTTGTTGTCACAACCAGATAAGCAGCCAGTTCCACAGTGAGCATCGGTACTACCACACCAGCCGTATTGCGAGCAGCAAGATCCGCTGTATACTGTGCTGTTGGGGTCGCAGAGTAGGTTGCCGTTGGTGGGACCACACTGCCCGTCCTGGGAGTACTTGGCCTGCCTCTTCTCAGGAACAGCGCGGCGATAAGAGGTGGAAACCTTGGAATGGTCGCTTAGAATATCGGGAACGCATTTATTCTCGACACCGCAATGCTGTCCGGTCAGGCAGCGGTTGGGTGCGTTGGCAACGCATGTGGGGTTGACCCATTTGAAGTCAATGTTGGCCGATGCGAGACCAGCAAGAGCGCCGAGGGCGAGGATAGAGGTCCTCATTGTTAATAAGGATCTATAGATTTAAAGGTAAGCCAATATTCGGCATAAGAATCGAGGTATTCGTTTGGAGGCCAACTATCATGGAGTTCGTTCATGGAGCTTTGCGAAGGAAGGACCTACCAGTGTATTTGATCCTTGAGGAAGTAGCGACTCGAAGGTCGGAAATCTGTAGTCGACTATCAATTAATTCGTATGTAGTCGAGACGTAAGGATAGTTGCGAGCAGCGTAGGATCGATGCAAGGAGGGATTTTCGGTATTAGGTGCGCAAGGCGAGCGAGTGACGATTACAGCAACGGTTAACGAGTGTCTGAGTACTACTGAAAGTACTCGGGGTGTTGAAGGCAAGGGACTTGACGGTCTGCCTACAACGAACGTGGTGGAAAAATCACTCGAGGGACTACGGTCTTGTAAATATATCCAGCGTCTCCAGTACCGTTCAGGCCTCCTCCTAGTCATGTCTCTGACCATCGCTTCCGAAGTGGAAAGCTGGACGCCGTTTCACGCACTCGACCAATGAGATTCTCGGAATAAGGCCGAAAATGGAAGCAGCGGCAATTTCCCCTGTGAAGCTCGGCCAATGCATGGGCAGCCAGGGTGTGATCATCGTCAGGGTTACCATCTATTTCTGGGCGCGAAGATTGGCCAGCAATGCGCCGCGAACACGAGCGCCCAGCGAACAGCATGTTTTGCATGAGTGGGAGGACAGATGGGTGTTTGCTCGAGCAAATTCGTGACACTCATTGACGTGGTCTACTTGTTACTCTTGCATTGTACCGTGTCGCAAGCCCGCAGGCGGATGTTTGGTCGCGATGGCTATTGCCGTCGACGGTCAGTTGCCGTGAAAAGCTTGCCTCCGGTCAGGCGACGGAGTGTAGCGAAAAGCTTAGGTTCGTCAAGCATTGGGACGGCACCCAGTGGTGCCAGCAGAGATTGCAGTCGCAGCCACGCTTTAGCCATGATAAGACAAAAGTCAGGGGAAACACGCTGCTATCCCCACAACTTCTGACAGAAACGGGCAAGCGCGCCGAGAAGATGAGGAAGCCGCAACCGCAGACTGGAACTCTGGGCGAGGACCCCAAGATTCTCCAAGACAGTCAATCCCTCTCTTTTACGTCAGACATATCAGCGCCGAGCAAAAATCATCGCTGCTGTGTTCACTCTACAGAGCCCTTCTGCCTCCTTAACATAGGACACGACGCGGGCCGGACAACGGCGCGAGCAGGCAAGGACCTCCCCGTAAGCTCGTATCTTCACACAAGCCCAATCCACTTCGGGTCACGGCACACTACTACACCAGCCGAGCGTGACAAGCTTCGTTGACAACCGGCGGATGGCACGCGGTCGCTGGTAAGCACTGGTGACAGGAACGGCTGATTAGCTTTGAGAAGGTCAATGGATTAACGGCGCAGATCGCTGTACTATCGATCTGGCGTTGCATTCCCGCCCCGCAAATTATGGCAAACATCGTGTCTTTGAGATTGCGCTCATGCGTCGCAGAAAACCGCCCGAGACCGACCACAACGCGGCGAACTTCTGCCAATCTCAGCAAACACGACAAATGACGTCGCGTGACTAATAGTCAAAGGGCCGCACTGTTACCGAGGCCTTTGGCCATCTTACGCACCGGGTCTTCTGCTGTACGTATGCACCGCCAGACATGTTTAGGCCCGTTGAGAATGATCCTCCCGCATCAAAATCACCCACCTACACCATAGCAGCGTTTGTGTCGCTCAGCTCAACCCGAAGCAGCCGCGAGCATGTGCGGGTAAAGCAGCACGTCGGGGACTCCGTGCACATGATGGACATATGGTGGTCTCTTGTTGTTGCAGAACCACCTCGAAGACCTGGCACTTCTTGCTCTCTGTAAGGGCGTGAGAGCCGAAACGAGATGCTCTGCCAACTTCAGATAGCGGTATTGACGAGATTGCCTCACCCCTCTGTCCATTTTTTCGCACGCCGTATGTTCCCGGATTACGACGATTGCCTTTAGGCGTGCCGTCGTCAATACTAGCGGTTGCGGGACGGGTGGAACAGACTTTTTGGCCATGCGACTGCGTTGTGGTTGCGGGTGGGTCAACCCTCTCGCTCGTACATGGCGGCCTTGAAGTAGTAACACCCGTATCGTCGAATTCGGAACGATCTATTGATTCGTTCTCCATCAACGGCGTGATGGATGGGTGTAAGGGGTTTAGAGGATTGTTCGAATGTGTCGCGCGGTCAAAGCTGCAGGAAGAAGACTTCGTGAAGAAGCTGTCGCCGCATTCCCACTGATTCATGTCAGCAAAGTCAAGCATTGAGAAGCTTATCGATGCTTTACCACTCGCAGGGTCCAATGACACATGTTGTCCACTTATTACTGCACCTTCTTAACTAGGCGTTCGAAGTAACGTCAATACGACTTCACCCAGGATGAGAACGAGTGCAACAAGGCTTTGCGATCCACATCTTTTGAAGCCTTTTGATCTCATCTTTACTATGAGTGAGAACTACACCGCTCGTTCATCGAGGATCGAAGCTGCATGTGCTATGTAGCCACCCGTCGAGAATGAGCTTGTAATGCACTGCTTTATCGTGTTTGACCGACAACCTGCATGTCCTCTCGGGGGCATGCTGGCATAGAAATTGGCTCAGGGCGTGACGAAGGACGTAGGATGGTCTCAGGGGCAAGATGTGAAGGCAGTATCGAACGACACCTGTTCGCTAAGAGATTGGCCATGCAGGCAGGCATCCGTCGAACATGTGCTGGACAGGCTGCAGTGTGGACGTCCTTGACCGATATTTGACAAGCGTCCTCGGCGCTGTGGTGAGTGAGAAGTGCGAGACGAGGCTGCCATGAACTCCTGTCCCAGTCACAATACCAGCCTCGCCCTCCCTTCTCTACGACTCAAGATTCTGCAACTTTATGAGAAGATACTGGACTGCGAGACCAACATCACCCTCTACCGGAAAAGATCTCTCGTTGAAGGCCTGGGGCTACAACGACACGATTGACATTCTCAATCCTCAAACGGTCCTAAGGCGCATACTTCTTCCGCATGACAAGTGACATCTTGACAGGATGAATCCCCTTTTGATGAAGCTCGCATCTTAGCCACCACCAGCCGTCTACATACAAGGACGGCAAGGCTTGCATACTCTGACCGCCACTTACTAACCACCATTAGCCGTCCTTGTACGACCATACTCGTCCAGTCTGTAAACCTAGACACCACGAACAAGCCGACGCACAGATCGCTGTGAAGGCGCTGGAAGACAAGCGCCCTCACTCGCAGCAACATCGCACACGCGTCTGCAAGATGATCGAGAAGGCACCCAGGCTCCACAGAGACGCCTGTCGAGTCTCGTGTGACACCTGCCCACAGCGCCCACGTCGCGATCATCCTCCACAGCACCAGAACCGAAACTGACGTGCTGCAGAGCCTTCCACGTACATCTCGCCTGACCATCTACGCTGCACATCTATCCCCAATGCGACGTCGTCGCCAGGTCAGAGACCGCAAAACGGGTACACGGAATATGCAGCGCGGCACGGTTGTTGCGCCGTCTGCAGGCCTGGTCTGAGAATGGGCGTTGCTGGACACGTAAGCGGAGCAATCGGATGTAGGAATTGTTTGTTCGAAACGTGGATGCAGGTACGATGTCATCTTGCGCAGAGATGGTTGCAGACGGCGGTTAAGGCTGACAGTCATGCGGCCAACTCCTCTTCTCGCCATCTGGTGTTGTCTTGTTTTTCGTGAGACAGTGGGCCGTATACTTTTAAAGAGATGACTGCTGCCGAGAGTCATCGCACGGGTCCCAGCGTATTCAAAATTAGACGATGTCATCTGGTTTGTACAGTTCTCAGCTCAAGGGGCAATGGCCTCGAAATGGAACTCAAGCACACGTGATCTAGAATTAATGTCGCACACCTCACCGCCACACATCCCTGCTCATGATCCTGCCTGGCGAACAAAAATAGCAATGATCAGTAGCCGCCAGGATTTGGTTCCTCGCCTCGTGAAGTGGGTTGCGCGGATGCAAGCATGCCGTTGCGGGCGTTGGCATGGATGAGGGGTCGAACTTTAAAGTGACCGAGAGGTTGCGGGTTGGCTAGAGTTCGAGCCCTGGATTCAGGGACAGCGGGTGTACAAAACCTTCGGTGATTAGCGCTACCAACAGGCCGCAGTGGATGGGTATCGTTGGGCGTTGGGCGCTGGCTGTTGAGTCGACGAGAAGGTGGCGCGCGTCTGGGGTGTGATGCAGTGTGGCGGAATGTTTGTTTTTGTTGTGGACAGCAAGGTTCGTCAACACGGAGAATGTGTTCAACAGCAACTTGACAAAAGAGGTCACGATCCCAAAAGCAAAGCAATGTGACGACAATATTGCATCGACCAGGCTGATGCAAAACTCTACCATGGATAAAAACTATGTTTTTCTTTCTGACTTAATACTGAAAGCAAATACATCGCTGCGTCAGGCCGTAGCCAATGCCAAAGTCGTGATAATGCCTGCCATGAGGTCGTAAAGATGTCCAGTGTGAGGTCGAAAATTTCCCGATCACAAAATGCCGCTGTTGTGTATGCACATGACGCTGGAATAATACAGTGAATCACAATCGTAAGACCAAAGTCCAAACCCAGATTCCAACGCCATCATATCATCATGAATCGTGACTCAACACCCGCAACTGAGAAAGCGAGCCAACCCACTCGGCCTCTTCTTGTGCTTTTTGTAGCTCTCCAGCTCGTTCGAAGTTGCTTTTGTCTTGATTTCATCGTGCCTGCTCATCCTGCTCTGAGTGCGCGAGCTCTCTTTGCTTTGTTTTTTCTCACTTTTACGGTCCAAGCTGCTTTTGCTCTTCTTTTCGTGCTTTTCGTGGCTGCGTCGCTCTTCACCGCTGGAGTAAGAGACCTTGCTGTCCGCGCGTTCACGCTCCTTTTCCTTGCCCTTCAAGTTCGCCGTGCTGGCGTAAGCGGTGGACTTGTCCTTGCCGTTGCGCTTCCAGTAGCCGACGAGGCGCACCTTCTCTTCGCCGTCAGAGTCCCAGTCGTCCCATGCCGATGTAGTGTTCTGTATCCCCTGGGTGACATGGCGAAGCGAGGGCGGCGATGTGGGGGCTACAGGAGCGTAGTGGTGTACTTGGCTGTACTCGGAAGGTGTTGTGCTGGTTTGGCGTGTGTAAGACGGCATAGTTGCGTTTTGAGTAAGTGGGGATGTCATTTGCGCAAAGCTCGACGGTCGGGTGGAGACGCGTGAAGGGATGGTTGACGGTGGGCTCGTTGGTGGATAGGTCGGTGTTGACGGAATGGAATATGTGTAAGGCGCAATTTGTTGAGCATACTGAAGGCGGAGGAAAGGCTCATTAGGATCCGTCAAGGACGCCTTCCGACTGCGGTTGGCTTCCATGAGGTCTTGGGCGTTGGGTGGTGGTCGCAATGAGTCAAGTCGGATCGGCGGGTTGGTAAGTTGCAACGCAGGCGGGCAGCCTTTCCGCTTTGACAAGCTTGGTGGTCGCGAGCTTGCGTCCTCCTGTGATGTGGCCTTCTCGAGCAAGTGCAGGTCTGTGGAGGCAAAGTTTCGGGCCGCTGGGGTAAGGGGTGGGGTTGATTCGCCTGTTGGCGAAGGAAGAATGATAGTCTTCTTGCAGCGCTCACAAACACCCGAGGAGTAAGCAATAGGCTGTTTGCAGCTTTTGCAGGTGGCCACCGCTTTCGATGTAACGATGGGAGCGTTACGAAACTTGAAGTCATAACTTGACCTTGCAGTAGAACTCGATGAACGGGATCCCTTGCCGGCATCTGAGGACGCTGAATTGCGCTGCGGTTGGGAGGACTGTGAGGCGCGATCTCTTCTCCTTGCGTTCTGCCTCGCTTGCTTCTCGTACTCGTCCCAGGCTCTTGCAGTCTTTGCTGGTGTACATGGCGCGGGGCGTGGGTCCTTGAAGGGTGAGGCCTTCCTCGACAAAGGCGCTGGATGCGCTGAGAAATGGGACCCGACTGATGTAGTCATGTTGCGGCGGTCAAAAGCTTAACAGTCAAAACAGTTGAGGAAGCAGTGCCGGCAGGAAGGGAGCGAGGGGGACCTTGACTATCTGAGGCGCGACTGCTTGTCAGTAGGTCTCGGTAGTTCACACGCTATATAAGAGGTACAAGGCCGGGCTCCTGGTCCAAGGGGTGCAAAAGATTGTTTACAGGTGGACGCAGACCGAATTGAGATGCCAACATCAGGCGGTGGCTGGGGTAGGAGAGGATATCTCAAGTCCAGGGACAAGGGAGATTTAGTTTGGACCGCCTCCCCGGATTATACAGATCACCGCTGTATTGATCTTCCGATGGGCGGCAGCGGCAGAGAGATCTCGGTCTGACGGTGGCTGCGCGGATTTGCGGTGCAGAAGGATTCTGTGCCAATCGAAGTCACATAGTCCAATAAGAAGGCGTAAGTTGTGGTCCGTTAGAACAGGGGGGTCTTGTCGAGAAGAAAGCAAGCAAGGGAGAGCTGACATGTCAACATGCCTTGTTGACGACTGCGTTCCGTCGGCAAGGCTCTAAAACTTTGAGAAAGCGTCTAAAGATGCATGCTTTGCATCCGCGAGGATTTTCAGACCCATGCTCGTCGAAGCTGCCGAACACCTCTGATGTCGGAACAGAAGCAGTGCATCCGCCATGCAGCTAGTGGAAAGCCGTTGTTGCGCAAGCTCATTGGTACGGCATGGGGACGGACGACGTTAGGCTCGTTGGTCGCTGACGGTAGCCGTAGTACAGCATGAATGGAATGTAACTTGCCCGTGACCCAAGAACACTTCACTTGATCCAGCAGACAAAACAACTTGAGGCCGAAACACGGCGCTGAAATTCGAGCAGAATTGGCGAGAGTGACGTAGGAGGAGTCGAGATGTCGTCGCGGACTACAAGAAGAAGCAAATCTCTTTAGCCTGGAAGTCTAGATTAGCGAATTCATCCCAATTTTTCAAGACCCATGTAACTCGTCGCAACCTCACATCGCGGTAAAACGTTCAGTGCTGCCCCGTACAAATTTACAGGCATTGGGCACAGAACCCGACGTTGCATCTTCCAATCGTTATCATCAGCACCCATGTCAGTCGTCTCAGCCACCGATCACAGCAGCGGTGCTGGAGCCATCGCAAGCATAGGTACTTCCGTTAAGGTCCAGAGGTACAAGATCCATTGCACCGCTAAGGGCCGTCGCCAGAGCTTTGTCCCAAAGTGCGAAGAGATTCGTCCACGAGAAGGTAGCAGTTCGTTCGTTCTGGTCGTTGTGGACCCGCAACGTCCCGCCTTGGCACCTCACGGACGCTCAGCCCTAGCTATCGACGGACTGTTCTCTCCCCAATTCTAAGCCTGTCACTCGCTGATCCGGCTGTCGACGCCCATGAGGGCGCAACTCGTCCTGCAGCCACTCAGCAAGCGAAATTGCGTTGAGTGTTTAGCTTCATTAGTCCATAACGTAGCTGGGCACCAAGTCCAGCCATGGGGAACGGTTTCTACTTTCGCCGCTGGTCGGCTACGGAGAGTTCATGAGGTAACAGTGATGTCGAACTTTGTATCAAATGGAGGTACCGCTGCGAACGCTGCCATGTAAGAAACATTGAAAAAGGCGAGATTCAATTTGGCGGGCAGCCGAAAGTTTGCAGCCAAACAGGAACTCATGCTCCCACGCAGAACAAGGGCTTCGATTCCAGTAAAGCCGAGTTACAACGATGATAAGTTCATGTGCTGCTTGCTGACTAGGCAAATCACTTCAGGGTTGCACCCGTGTGCCTTGGCAAACTCATATTGAGGTCATCACAAATTCACCCTTGAAGGCGGAGGTTGGTTGCAGAACACGAAGCGGGCAACGTTCAAGCCGATCAGATTTATCCACAGACCAATCCTTTCAAATTTCAACAGTCGCGAACAGCGTCTTTCAGGCCAGTCCCGAATGTCAATCTGATGGCGATGTCACGAAGGCTGAATCTCAGACGATCTCCTGTTATGATATGAGGCAACAACTCTCGCGACCAACAGCCACGTTCTGGCAAGATTATTACAGCAAGGACTCGTACGCAATGATGTGTAGAGTCGTAAGTTTCCACGTAGAGATGTAAGGTCGTGCATGTAGGACGCGCAACTCTATGCATCATCCGGCCCCTCACCCCGAGACGATTTTCACTCAACTTGTACAATCACCAAAAAACACAAAAGCACCTGTTATCTCGTCCGACTAAGATTTGAAAATACTATCCATATCCACTCGCAAGATGATGCATTCTTCGTTGATCATCATGTTTTGGGACGCCGTCTTTTTCTGCCTCGTCCGTGCCTGGCAGCTGATGTTTACGTTCTTCTGCAAACTTGCTCTGGACTTGACACTCGAAGTCACAGAGAAACACCCTGTCGCGGACCCAGAGAAGACCATGACATATGGCTGTTGAAGACCGGAGACTCCGAAAAATGTACACGCATACTCCGTTGTTCTCGTCTGCCAACATTAGTAAGTTGTTCTTGAAGAATACGATGGGGGTTTACGCTAATAGATTGCATTGCAGTCCTGCTGAAGACAAGACTGGATGGAGAAGCGGATACCGCTCTTACTGGTATGACGTCGATGCCAGCCCCGTATCATAATCTGGCATACGAGAGGTCGAGTCTACTGTGACTCACTCGAGTACTACACAAAGGGCGTGACAAATGTTGGTGGCTTGGGTCTGCTGGCCTCTTTTCGTCTCGCTCGGATGTTGGAAGACTCGGTAATGGAATTGCAGGGGGAGTCGCATCTTGGTCTTTCGGCGGCAGAGGCAACGTGCTGGCGTTACATGAAGGTGTACATCATGTCGAAGATCAGTAAAACGCACGGAGCCCAGACTAATGGTCTTTGCTCGACAACATGACTTCCGCTCAATAAGGTTAGGAGCACACAATGGGTGTTGTAAAGTATTGATAATTACCCTTGAATCAGCAAATCCCACTGCGAGCGTATCGTTCAATGGTAGATGCTATGAAGCCTCGGCTCTTCTTTGTGCTTGTTCTATGAGTCTGGTATGCATCGTTTCAATCTCTGGAATGATCAAGGACTCAATCTCCACTGCTGGTTCCCCCTGAGGAACACCGCTATGGTCACTGACTGAGCTACCAACGTCTCCCGCGCCAGATGTTAACAGAGGATCTGCGGAACCCACGAGTGACTGTACACCAGAGAAACTCTTCGTCCTGCGGCTAGACGGCACCCGGATCCACTTCTCGCCATCTAGTACGGAAACAAAGACGACTTCCCACTTTCTAGTAAGGAGAAGATTTCCAATGACAAGGTGGTGGGAGTACTTGTTGAGCGCATATTGTGCTTTCTTAACAAGTATAGAAGGATCCGTCTCCAGCTTGAAGCTCACAATCATGGCCTCGGGCGCCCAGCCGTCAACGAGCTGTTTCAAGAACTTAGGAACAGGTTCCAAGTCGATGACAAGACTACGGCCCTCGGTGCGGGCGGCTGGAGGTTTGCCGTGGCCGCTGGACTCGGCGCTCTGCAAAAATTCTTCGTTGGACTGAATTTTGTGCTCGACCATACGGTCCTGTGGGACGAAGAAGTCGGACACAGCAGCAGCCAGATAGAAAATGGCCTTCGGTCCCAGTGGCTGCATCAGTTGGGCGACTTCGCGCAAGTTCCACAGGTACTCGGTTATGGTAACGTACGACAGAATGAGTAACTTGTTGTCACGCTTGGCTTCGTTGTACTGGCGAAGCACGCGCAGCATCTGGTCTTGGTGTTGTTCGTCAACAGTGACACGTCCGTCCTCTTCCTTCATGTAGTCGAGGAACGACCGCGTGTTGTGCGAGTAATGCCGAGAATACGGAAGAAGTGAAAATTGGCGATGCAGGAATATAACAGCGTAGCCGTTCTGTAAGAAGTACTCGGCACTAGTGGCACCACGTGTACCGGCAGAGAAGTTGTCGATGAAGCGCACCGTTTGTTGTTCTAGGGGCACGGTGGTACCACCGGATGTGACGAGCACGACACGGCGGTTGTCGTTGGCATGTCGGTTGATAAACTCGCGTGCGAGGGTTGTATTCGTCTTTAGGTCTTTTGGCGGCGGTTCATGCGTGAAGTAGAAACTCTCCGCCTGTTCGGCACTGCTATTTTCAGCCATCGTCAATGGACCTGTTGCACGTGTCCGGGGATGGGGTGAAAGCTGGCAGTCTGGCGGGGTACCACTTAGCTCTTTCGGCGCTTCTTGCCAAGTTGCGGATCAAAAAGCCACGTCGGCTTTGATTGGTCCGGCTGCCTTCGCCGCCACCCTCACCCTTCCCAAACTTGGCTATATAATTTTGATATGTGCTCCGCGGACCTCACATTTTTGATTTGATATATAAAAGCTATGGCCCGTCAATCTTTAGTATTAGCACATTTTCTCACATCGCAATAGTCGGGACTCACACGCACCGCGTCACAATTCAAATATGCCACACTGTCTTTCCCTTCTCGACACCGCGGGCGAGTTCTCAGACAATTGATGCATCGTACTGCGCGTACTCATTTCAAACAGATCACGTTGTTGAAAGAGCTGTTACTGGCTGCTTTTGCTTGTCGGAAACTGTCGATACCACTAGAATCGAGGTCATGATATCGGTGGCCGTTCGGCGTTCATCACCGAGCCTATTGACTTCGACTGTGAGAAAGGTTGCAGCAATCACCGGAGGGACTGCTCTCATGACCTTCCTCGCGTTCTCATAGGTCCACCAGCCCTTCGGCGTTCTTTCCACCAATCACTGCCTACTCGACCCTTTCCGCGATCAGATTCTGCTGTTTTTGCCATGCCTGAGGAATAAATGTGCGTGGCTGTCGATTTCGATCCCCACGGCTTTCTTGTAGACTGCCACGATCCCGTCCCGAGCGGTCGGTCTGCCCATTGTTACTCGTCCTGCGACGCTTGGCCGCAGCATGTCTTATGCGAATTTATCAGCAACAGCTTCAGAACCCTCGAAATTGCCAATCCCTAGGCTACACAAACAACGTAGCGAGCCCCCTCGCAAGCCCCCAGCAGCCCGACAGAACCGTGTCAGTCGAGCGTGTTTGAGTTGTAGGTCACGCAAGATCAAGTGCAATGGCGAACAGCCGCGATGCACAAATTGCAGCGAGAATGTCACGCCGTGTGTGTATGCATCAAGTCGCAAGGACCGGCTCAAGACGTGTGTGGCAGTACTTTTTAACCATGTGAGGTCACTGAACCCGACAGGGCTACTACACAGAACAAAGATATGATTGCCATGTTACGAGACCTACGACAGCATATTTCGACTGAAAGAGCTGCTCGTATAGACAATCTCCTAGCCAGTGTTAGTCATACCCACAATAGCACAAAGCTGTTGACTGACTGATGTAGGTTGCTGAAGATGTTGCTGATGCTGCTGCCACCGTCCAAGACCCAACACATAAGTATCGCGGACCGACTTATGACGAGCGAGGTACCGATGTGAGCGCGGAGGTCGGAAGCTTTGGCGGGCCGAATTCGCTCTACGAGGACGCCTTGCAGGATGAGGATACAAGAAACAGCGCCTTTGCAGGCAGCACAGCTGAGGTCCAATGGCTACGTGGATTGTGGGGAACAAGCGCCTCGAGTCCGCCAGAAGGAGGTCCTTGGGAGCATCCTGGCGATGACGATGTTGTAGCCAACAACCGCCATGAACGAGACGATGGTCAACGAACGCCACCATCCATGGCGGCGGGTAAGGCAAGTTTCTATTTGAACAACGAAATATTCGAGGCGGACATGACGGTCGATCCTTTTGAGATGCCACCATTTGAGACTGCAGAGAGGTTGCTCCAATCATACATGGAGAGCGCACACAACTCTTTTCCAATATTGGCAAAGAAAACGTTTGTCAAACGTTTCTATCTCTGTACGTTAGATCACAAGATCCGGAACTGACAAAGTAGGCTCGGTCTACACCACTACGTTCACCGTCAGCCTGGGACTTGAGCCACAAGCCGTTTCTAACCGCCTACAGACTATGCTTCCCTGCGACAGGGTAACCCATACAATGTTTCCCAGAAGTGGCAAGCCACTTTGAACTTAGTATTTGCTATTGGTGCAGTATACAATCATCTAAGCTCGGCGAACTGGTGCGTCGATGATCGCGGCCATCTATTGTACCACTCTCGAGCGTGGGCTTTGAGTTTGAGAGATCCTTGGTGGTTTTCTCAGCCAGATCTACCACACATGCAGATTACGGGTAAAGTTTACACTTGGCGTTTGATGGAGGACGTAGCTTACTCAAGCAGGTCTTTTGTCCTTCTATTACCTCTGCATCGGACATTTGGATCGGTCAGTCCTGTTTTCCTTCATGTGTTCACTCTCACTGAACAGAACTAGCTCATGGGTTCTCATTGGCAGCGCGATACGCTCTGGAATTGCTTTGGGCATGCACGTACACAATGTAGGTGGTAATACAGGAGCCGTTGCGGAGGAGCTAAAATCCAGGATGTGGTGGGCGCACTATAATTTGGAACGACTCATCTCAACCTTGATTGGACAGCCGAGTCTGGATATAGGCTACCTGTGCTCGGTTCCCTTACCTCTGCCGCTTTCATCTGACGAAATTGATGAGACAGTAATTCAATCAAGGTTTGGTGATAGAGACAAGCGACCTCTCATGCCTCAAAGACCCCACGGAAGCTCTCAAGCTCTAGGTTTTAGGCTGCGGGAGCATCGTATCTACGACACCAAAGGTTCTGGAATTGCAAATTCCGGCTCTTACCTTAGGAGTATTGTGAATTTGAGCGACATCACACAGGCTGCACTTGCATTGTACGCCACAAAAACCGCAAAAGATTCATGGGAGTCGGTACAAATATCGATTGTCCGAGAAAACAACACCCTTGACGAATGGGCGACAGATCTACCTGAAGGTCTCAGCTTCTTCCATACATCGAACGTCATCGATCAAGGGTACAGACGGGAGCGAAACATCCTCAACATCTTGTATCACAGCACAAAGATTCTCTTCATGCGACCTTGCCTCTGTCGACTCGACCGCCGGATCTTACACCAGGCACCTCATTCGCAAAGCTTCAGCCAATGGGCAGCACTCCTGTGTGTTGAGTCAGCAGAGTCTATTGCAAATCTCTTACCAGATGCCGTGGAAGTCAACCTTGTTCTGTTGTATCAAGCTGGACCTTGGTGGCAAATGGTCCACGTCATCATGCAAGCTCTCGTAGTCTTACTTCTTGAGATTGTGCTCGAGTCAAAGTACCTCCCTGATAACCGCCAGAACTTGGTTCCTTCGATGGGGAAGTTACTGCGCTGGCTACGCATCATGCGAGTGAACAATGAGATGGCTATTCGCGCTTACTCGCTAACGTCGGGGCTCCTGAAGAACATAGCTTCCAAGATCAAGTTTGTAAGTTGACGATATTTATATGCGAGGAGCACTGATGCCGCGTTCGCAAGGCTAACTCTCGACTAACAAATCTTTTAGGATATCACGGACATTCTCAATGAAGATGTGGCGATGAATTCACCCACTGAGCCAAGTTTAGCGCCATCCTTACTAACTTTCACTCACACTCCCTATCCCGACGTTCTCAACCCGATTGAGGATCCACATGCTGCGAGAGCGTCACCTGCAGCTCCGACCAATACGCAGAATTTACAAAGACAACAAGGGAAACAGAAGGATTCATATGGATCCCCGTCAAATGTACACTCTCTAGTGACTCAACCTGACCACAAGAGTTCCCAACACAATCAAAAGAGAAAGGCGGTGTACCATCCATCTAGCTTTGTCGAATATGATGTGGATTCGAATTTCAGTGCAGCCACCCATCCTTTCATAACCTCTTCAGGCTACGAACAAGTCACTTTCCCGGGGTGGTTCATCACAAGCTTCGATGAGCACGACCTGTTTTCGGAGATGGATCTTCTTCAAGACAACTTTTGGTGTTGAAGAGCATAATGTCAGATAGGCATGTTGAGTTCAAGATAATCAAAGATACACCTTCCGCTCTAAGGAAGGCAACAGGGCCCTATAACTCAACTGTTCACCATCGCACTTTCGCGCTCCAGCAGCCGCTCAAGCGGATCTTTCCTTTAATTTTGGCTTCCCACCCGTTCCAGATTCAACTACGTTGTCAGATCTGCCAGCAAACACCCTTCCAACTTATTCACAGTCTTCTTTCTTCAATTTCACCGACCAGAAGTCACGGCTACTAAGCAGCGTGCCAAAAGCTGACGCCATATAATTTCTCTCATATCATTGATGTACTATTGATGGTCCTGCGCTATGTCGCCTGTGTTCTTCTGTCCGCGCAAGAGGTTGCCCGTGCGCCAGAATTTTTTCGTACTGCGCTCTGCCAGCTGCAAGTAGCTATTTTGTGTTTAGAAGAATACAAGGTTTTGAAGCAAAGCTAAAAAGCTGTTAAACAGCACCAAAAAGGCTCCACCCCTTAGGCGTTATGAACTAATTGGAGGCCTGAGTCTTGCTAGCCCCTTTAACCAGCCTTTTGCCAAGTGGCTGCTTGGAGCTGGTAAGGCGCAGTACATAAGAGCGAGCTTTCATGTTTCTATACGTGTTCATCTTTTTGCTGCGCCACTTCTGTCAAGCCGTCGTTGAACGCTAGTCAGCTCATCCTGGTCGGCGTACCCACATTGGCATTGCCATCCCAAACCTTGAGGAGCGTTTATCGGGTTCGCATTGCTGTCGATCGACAACCTCGGTCACTCCACTGCTGGGTCCTGAAGGTATCCGGGGCACGAGAGCCTGGTTACTGCACCTTAATTAACAGCTTGCAGCAGCCACTTGGCAAGACGCAGGGCGGAGAGGGCTAGTCGAAATAAGGAAACTGATTGGTTTGTCATGTCTTGGTGTGGAGCCTTTTTGACACTGTCTGATAGCTCATTGGCTTTGCTCTAACAAGATATCACTCCAAATGCAAAACAGCTGCTCAGAGCTGGCAAGGCACGATATGCCCCGCCTGCATCCCATGCCGCAGGATTCTTCCTGCAGAACCCTAGAGTAGATGAAGATAAGAGCTCACACAAGCCCTCCAAAGTCCTGTCACAAAAAAGTTGCCTTTTCAATACCTTCTGTATGTCAAGAAGGCAAGCTACAAAATGCGAACAATCGAGCATTCTGCTGCTTTTGTTTGGGCTGTCACCTTGTGGCAGTCCTTTGCTGCTGGTGTAGTACTCGTGAGTAAAAGGTGTAGCTTCGAAGGCGTTCACTGACCCAAAAAGGTGGTCGCAGTCTGGATTGCGAGAGGACTGTATCGCATCTATCTCCACCCTCTGCGTAACTTTCCCGGCCCAAAACTATCGGCTTTCACAACTCTCCCACATTTCATTGCAATCAGCCGGGGAGACATCAATCATTACCTTCGTTGTCTCCATGAGCGCTACGGTGAAGTTGTTCGCATTGCACCAGATGAGCTGAGCTTTGTTTACCCCTATGCGCTGCGCGACATTTACGGACACGGCACTAAAGGCACCCAGGGGCGCGTACCCCCCAAGGCTTTCAAGCGTTATCCCGAGAAAGTTCATATTTCCATGTTAAATGAGCCGAACGATGCTGAACACGCAAGGGTTCGGCGGATTTTCAGTCCTGCTTTTTCGGAACGAGCACTTATAGAGCAAGAGCCAGTCTTTGTCAAGTACACAGACCAGCTTGTGCGTGTTTTGCAAAAAACCAGCGACGACAACCCGGGTGGTGATATCGACATGGTCACGATGTGTAAGTGCCGGGCAAGTAAAGACTGGAACCGTACTGATGAGAGATATGATTGTAGTCAACTTCACATCTTTCGATACTATGGCTGATATGACCTTCGGGGAACCCCTTCACATGCTCGACAATGGCGAATATGTACCATGGGTCAACATGATCTTCGGCTATGTCAAAGTCGCCACTTGGTTCGGCATCCTCAGTAACTACTACCCTGGTATCTTTGCGCTCATCCAGTTCGCATTCGGCAAAGTAATCGAGAAGGCAAGGACAGAGCACCTGCAACACACGGTCACAAGGGTCACCAAGCGACTCGAGCAGGGTAGACTTACCAAGGGTGTCGATCTCTGGACTTACGTTCTGGGGCAGCAAGAGAAGGGAAAGGAAGGATTGTCACGAGCATCTATGAATGCTAACGCTTCCTTGTTCATGATTGCTGGAACAGAAACGACGGCAACGACGCTGTCAGGTCTGACGTATATGCTGATGAAAAACCCAGCTGCGATGAACAAGCTCACTACAGAGATCCGTGGATCATTCGAATCCTCATCTGATTTATCCATGGACCGCCTTGTCAGACTGCCTTACCTCAACGCGTGCATCAAGGAAGCTATGCGTTTGTATCCTTCAGTTCCGGTAGGACTCCCACATCTCACTCCTGCGGAAGGCTCGGTGATCTGCAACCACTTCGTCCCGCCAGCAGTCGTCGTCTCTGCATCACATCTGTTCATGTACACGTCACCAAGTAATTTCAAAGACCCACTATGCTTTATTCCCGAGCGCTGGACTGGTGATGAACGATACGTTGGCGACAAGAGAACCGCTGTGCAGCCGTTCTCCGTGGGCTCGCGAGATTGTCTCGGCAAGAAGTACGTTCAAGTGATTGCGCACGTTAATGAGGGTAGCTGATGAAAAGCAGCATGGCGAACCATGAAATGCGTCTGATCATTGCGAAACTTTTGTGGTCATTCGACCTACAGCTTTGCGATCAACAGAGTGATTGGCTTGATCAGAAACTGTTTCTGACATGGGAGAAGATGTCTCTCATGGTCAAAGTGAAAGCGGTTGAGCGTTAATGCGTCTTAAAAAAAGGACCATTCAGTCATGCACAGCAGTGCTACCAGCGAACATCACACCACAAAGGCAAAAGTGGCGAAGTGAGCGGACTACTTCTGAGTGTAGCGCGAATCAATCCTTTAGAAGAAACAAAAGCTAGCCTTGGAGAGCTGGGCTGGAGGGAGTGCAGAGAGCTGAGTACGGAACGCATTGGTTCTGGTCGTTGGCAACAAGAACGGTCCAGCAGTACGACAATCTAATTTCACCTCGTTACTCGCGCAAACTTGGCATTGTGATCGTCCACAAATCTGCCTCGCCCTACCTGTCACTACCCGTTGACATGTCGTACGTGTCCTGAATGCCGTCCCAGATGAGTAATGCTATGGGAACATAGCCTTGTACTGTCATTCACGACACCTAGTTTCAACGACTCTCATCCAATGCCTTGGACCAGGTCAATTTCGAGGTAAGTCTAGACCTGCAGACACCAAGTGATAATGATACTGCTAAGTGACTGGGTTGTGTACAACTTATGTCGAGCAACACCAGGCAACTCGATGAGGAGCAATGTAATAGTGCAAGATCAACAAGATACAGCCTTTCGACGCGCTGACTGTCCAGCGTATAAGTATGAAGGTTACTCCGAGGTCTCTTTATCATTCTACAACGCGCTTACTACGATTCCTTCGGCACACTGAGAAGCTCTTGCCTCTACGAACAAAACACACACCACGCTCGCTCACTTGCACTCGTTCTAAGGTCCAATCGAGATGTCATCTGCCACTAGCCCCATCCTCAACTTTGCCATCCGCGGCACCCAGGCTCTTTTCGCCATCATCGTTTTTGGCCTATCGACGACGTTGATTCGAGGCCACAAAGTGGGAAGTCTGCCTTCGTCGCTGGGTTTCGTGGCATTCGTTGGCGCATTGTCCTTCCTAGCTGCACTCCTCGGAATCGCATCGCATTGGCTGCAGGTGCTTCAAGGCCACATCAGTGTACTCATTGACGCCGTCATCGTCGGTGTCAACATCGCTGGCGGCATTGTAGGTCAGCTCCGCGTGACTTCTCAGCCTGGTCTCACAGCTTAGCAGCTTCTCGCAATCACACTCAAAGGCATCCAATGCGTAGACCAAGATTGCAGCAAGGACTGGGAAGAAATGGCCAATTGCAGCAAATTGATGCACATCGACATCTTGTGTGGAAACAAAGGCACGGCCAAGGGAAATGATTGCTACTACTCGGCTATCGGGGATATGAACACGCTGGTGAGCCGTTGCAAAATGAGCCAGGCAGACTCAGTGTTCATGCTTCTGACGGCGATTATTGCGGCTGCAGCTGCGTGGTTCGGTTGGATGAGGTTGAAGAGGGGATATTGAGGTCAGTGGAAGTGAGTTTGTCATGGACAGACCCTTGATTGATGTAACACGTATTATATGCAGTCATGCGAGCCGCTGTGGGAGACTGGCAGCTAAGGACTGAAAGCGAGACTGGAGTTGTTGCGTACTGAGAGAAGGTAAACTGCACCCGACTAGCTCCGAGCAGCCACTCGACAAGAGATTGGTCCAATACACCCAGGTGTGGAGCCCTCTCAACCTATTTTGATAGCTCATTGGCTTGCTCGCAATGTCTTGTATCCTCCAGAGTGATGCGCAATGACAGCTTGAAGCTGGTAATATGCAGTAGAGTAGTAGGTAGTAAAAAGAATAATACTCGTACGGAACGCACTTGTATCCTACATGGGAGATGCCCAGTTTTGCGCAGATGTGTCGCTGGCCGTGCAGTTAGAGGAAGGTGGGGCCTTCCACCCCTGCTTCCCAGTCGGCGCGATGACACCCTGCGCTGTGAAGAACCATCCACATGTAACCAATCTACTCACTCCAAAATTGCGTGCTAGGTTGCATGCTGATCGAAGCTGTCCGTTGGTCTTCTCGAGGACAAGCTTCGCCAGGCTTTACGCCATGGAATCTTCACGTTGCTTAGACTGCCCTGAGCGCTGTCGTCAGCACCACCAGCAGACGACTGCATATGATACTACGCGGCCGCACATCCCAGCCGGTAGGAGAGTTCGACAATATGAGTCTACCGGAGCGACCACGCCATAACGAGTTGGCTACAGACGCCGAAAAAGGCCCCTCCACCAACGACTACAACCACGATGGCTCACCAACGTCCCCTCAGCGCACCCACTCCCATGATGTCCACATCAACGAAGACCGCCTCCGCCGCTCCCTCTCCGCGCGACAAGTTCAAATGATTGCCATCGGCGGCACAATCGGCACTGGGCTCTTCCTCGGCACGGGCAAAGCACTCGCGACTGGCGGCCCGGCCTCACTGCTCATCTGCTACAGCATCGTGGGAGCCATCGTATACAGCACGATGCTCGCCTTAGGCGAGATGGCCGCCTTCGTTCCCGTCGCCGGATCCTTCTGCACATTCGCCGGCCGCTACGTGGACGACGCATTCGGCTTTGCCTTGACATGGAACTACTGGTTCAACGATGCAGTGAGTACAGCGGCGGATCTTGTTGCGCTGCAGTTGCTGGTGCAGTACTGGACAGACGTCTTTCCCTGGTACGCGCTGGGCATCATCGTGTGGGTGTTGATCGTTTTGGCGAACGTCATCAACGTACGAGCGTATGGTGAGCTGGAGTATTGGCTGAGTTTGCTGAAAGTCGTCACGATCATCATCTTCATCATCTTGAGTATTGTTGTCAATGCCGGTGGCAATCAAGGGTACGGCTACATAGGCGGAAAGTTCTGGATGCAGGGCGACGCGCCGTTTGTGGGAGGCATCGGCGGCTTCGCGTCTGTCTTCGTGACAGCTTCATTTGCCTACGGAGGCACAGAGTCCATCGCCATCACAGCCGGTGAAACAAAAGACCCGGCAAGGACTCTCCCAAAGGTCGTAAGGAACGTCTTCTGGCGAATACTCTTTTTTTATGTATTAACGGCACTATTGATCGGCCTTAATATCTCATATTTGTCCCCCAATCTGAATAAGAGGTCGTCTCGCACGTCGCCGTTCACTATCGCTTTCACGATGGCTGGGTCGAGAGCGGCAGGCTCCTTTATGAACGCAGTCATCCTCACGAGCGTCATTTCAGCCGGCAACCACGCTCTTTACGCCGGCTCGCGACTCCTCTACACTCTCGGCGCAAACGGCCACGCGCCCAAAGTCTTCACGCGCCTGACACGCTATCAGATTCCCTGGGTAGCAGTCCTGACCACCTCGCTGGTCTCAATCGTCCTCTTCTCGCTCTCCTTCGCAGGATCTGGCCAAGTCTGGACGTGGCTGCAGAACATTGTCGGAGTCTCTAACCAATTGAGCTGGGTATGCATTGGGATTGCTTCACTGCGCTTCCGTGCCGGTCTCAAGGCCCAAGGCAAAGAGCATCTTCTCCCTTTCAAAAATTGGACTTATCCCGTAGGCCCGATCCTCTGCATCGTGCTCAACAGCTTCATCATTCTTGTGCAGGGCTGGACGGCGTTTAGTCCGAAGTTTGGTGCGGTGGATTTTGTCAGCTTTTACCTTGAGCTGCCGATTTTCGTTGCGATGATCATTTTATGGAAGTTGATCAAGAAGACGAGGTTTAGGAGGGCGCACGAAATGGATCTCGAGACGGATGTGTACACGAAGGATGATATGGAGCCAGTACAGAAAGGGTGGAAAGCCACGAGCAAACGCATCGGCACCTGGTTCTGCTTCTAGAATACATGCACTTGTAGACTAGTAATTTGTCCCATAGCCTACCGCGCCTTACCAGCTCCGAGCAACCACTTGGCATGAGGCAGGTTGAAGAGGGCTAGTCAGCTTTAGAACTCAGATTGGGTTATTACGCCTAGGTGTAGAGCTATTCTAGTGCTGTTCGGCAGCATATTAGCTTTGGTTCAAAATCGTGTATCCATCTAGATGCAAAAATGCTGCTCGGAGCTGGCAGAGCGCGGTAACGTCTGTTTAGTCGAACACAGTCGGCGACTGTGTCCTCGTGGCGCATACTCGTGGAAAGATACTCCGTCGGGCGCAAAGGCGGCACACGCATGCACCTCGGTCCCCACTCCGAGCCCACGTTCATATGCCGCGGCGACTGATGCCATCAGAGCTCCTCCCCGCGCTCTACCCATAAACTCATCCTCCCCAATTATTTCCCAATGCAACGACTCCGGTTGATATCTGGTCATATTCCTCGTAAAGTGTTTTACACCACCTCCCCACTACCGCCTCAGAAAGTCACAATGCCCAAGCTACTCTACCCCACGTCCCTCGCCCTCGACCCCAAGCTGCTCGAGGGGTACAGCGTAGATCTCGTTCCGTACAATGTAAAAGAGAACATTCCCGAAGAGCACAGCGACGCCGAGATCCTGGTAACATGGACCAACACAGCTGCAAACCTCAAGGACGCCGCCCAGCGTCTGACCAAGCTGCGCTGGATCCAGTCGCTGGCCGCGGGCCCCAATGACGTGCTGGGCGCCGGCTTCGATCCCAGCAAGATCACAATCACAACTGGTAGCGGTCTGCACGACCACACTGTCGCCGAACACGCACTTGGCCTTCTTCTCAACGCGGCACGTCGCTTCTACGAGATGCGCGACATCCAGCTCCAGGGCAAATGGCCCGGTCACCTCGGCGGGGCTCAACCCGACAGGCCGGCTGGCAAGTTCACAACGCTGCAGGACGCCAACGTCGTCGTCTGGGGCTTCGGCAACATTGCCAAGTGTCTGACGCCCTGGCTCACGGCTCTGGGAGCAAACGTCAAGGGCGTAGCGCGCTCCAAGGGCGTGCGCAATGGAATCGAAATCTACGCCGAAGATGACCTGAAAGACATCCTGCCTAAGACCGACGCCCTCGTCATGATCCTGCCCGGGTCCGACGCAACGAAACATGCGCTGAATGCTGAAAGGCTGAAGCTGTTGCCGAACCATGCGTGGGTTGTCAACGTTGGCCGTGGAACGAGTATCGATGAGGAGGCGCTGGCGAATGCATTGGAGCAGGGGACGATTGGCGGTGCGGCGCTGGATGTGTTCGAGACAGAACCTTACCCAGAGGGTGGCCGGTTGTACAAGACACCAAACACCATTGTCAGCCCACACGCAGCTGGTGGCAGACCACAGAATCCTGAGGATCTGATTGCGTGGAACTTGAGGAAATTCTTGGCGGGGCAGGAGCTGAAGAATGTAATTTAAGTACAGAGTGTGACGCTGCTCCTGTTGATAACCGACGTTGTTTTGAACAAACTTGTGCTCAAGGCTTGAAGATCAGAATCCCGCTCTCGTATAGACCGCTGATGATCCCTACACCGTTGCTGTTGTCTCGTACCGCTGTGCTGCTGCTACAGAACTCCTGGCCGTCGTTCTTGTAGACAACTGTAAGTCCATCTTCTGCGCTCCACTCGGCGACCCAACTCGGCGCCGTGCACCTACATGCTTCCCTTTCTTCGGCACCACCATGGGGATTGCATGTTGCCCTGCCCTGCGAGACCTTCATCAGCCCAGGCGCGAATGGATGCCCTGCCACCAACACCTTTCCTTTACTGTCGACAGACAAATTGTCCACGGCAGCTGGCGTGCGGACAATTTCTTTCAAGCTCAGGGCGTGATCCTCTTTCACATCAAACAGATAGATTCCAGATTTGGAGCTCGATGCTACTGCCAGTGTCGATGAGTTTACGAAGGCAGCACCGTTGGCAAACGGGACCCTCGCTACCACTTTGGCCTTTTGCGGGAAGCGCGTGTCAATGTATACAACCGTGCCGCCAGGAGCACCAGAGAAGGTTTCCACTTTGCTCAGTAAAGCAGATGTTGCGGCACGGATGTAGTGGTCATTGGTAACGTACAGCTCATGATTACCGATGATTTCGATGGAGTTTGGTGCATGCAGGAGTGGGTGCTCGAATCTGGCCACTAGTGTTGAAGTGGACCCAGAGACGTCAACGTTCAGGATTAGAAGGTGCGAGCCCCGGTGCCGTGCGTGGTTCACAACGTACAAGGTGGATGTTGCGGCATCAAAAGCCAATCCAAGAGGATGTAGATCCGGTTCGTCGATTGTCAGCTGCTGAAGACGCGCCTCGTCGTCCAATCCTGGGGTCGTATAGTCGTAAATGTAGATTCCAGCTTTGTCGAGGGTGGGGTTCTCTTGCTTGGACGTTCCCTGGTTATGTTAGTATTCGTGATTTAAATAAATCAATTGAACTATGTGGCGCCCACCATTACCGTGTTCCATCGATCCCGTCCAGGATCGCAGCTCAGGAACGCGATGCCCAGAGTTTCTTCCATGATGACATCCTCACAATTCCGTAAGCGACCCTGGTATTTGACCTCATGGCTCGTGAAAGTCTGCAAGTTTTCAAAGCTTCCTGGACGGTTTGCTGCCATGGGAGCGAAGGCAGTATATCGATCGTAGAGCCATGGTGCAGCTAGGGCTAGGGCAAGTACTTGGATCTGGATTTGGTCAGTTATAGACACAAATCTGTACTACAGACGCACAAAGGATGTGATTTTAGGCATTTCAAAGTAAAAGAGGATCGCCCATCGACTGATTGTTGATGGAGGAGGAAGAAATCTCACGCGCGGTGTAAGCCGGGGCAATAGGTCGATGCTTTCGTGATTGGACGATACCCTAGCAGTACAAACCCACAACACTCCACGGGGCGGACGAGCGTCAGTGGGCCGTATATCCGTTGCACAAGGCGGATTATTCACTCTTCTGTAAAGAAACGATGGGTTCTTTAAATACAGCATCATTGTGTAGGAGGAGAATTTTGGGGATTCATCATCAATTTCTGGTGTTTAGATCATGTTTGTCATAGCACGACCTCACACCTTAGCTCGCCATAGCGGATGCGAGGAGTTTGTGAACGAAGAACAACATGCAGCTGTGCAAGATATATCAACCTAAAGGCTGCGGTCCGCTGGCAGTCAAGAAATCAAAATCTGCGCCTTCGTGCGCTTGATTGACCGTCCGCTCATACAACCCACGATAGCCTCTCTTAGTGGCACGCTCAGACAGCACCGAAGGCTGAGGTGGTGCACTTGAACTTCCAAGCAGCAACTCCCTTCTTCTTTGAAGCCTCCGCTTGATCTCAGCGTCCTCGACATCGAGTGTCAGAACCCTCTTCTCCACATCACATGTAATTTGATCCCCATCCTGGACGATTCCGAGGACGCTCTCAGGCAGAGCAGACTCAGGCGAGATGTGCAATGCGATTGTCCCGCCTGCTGTCCCGCTCATCCTCCCATCACTGATTCGTAGCATATCGACGACGCCTTCACGACTGAGCTTCCGGGGGATGGGGATTAGACCGGCCTCGGGCATGCCTGGATACCCAAGCGGACCGATATTCTGAAGCACCAGGACAGAATGAGGGGCGACATTGAGGTCTGGCGAGTCGATGCGTTGAGCGAGATCTGCTGCGTTGCGAAAGACAACTGCGGGTCCAGAGTGCGATAGAAGCGAGCGGACCTTGGAAGCTGAAGCTTTCATGACACTGCCTTGCGGCGCTAAGTTGCCGTAAAGGACCACAAGACTTGACGATGCCGAGAGCGGATTGGAGAGCGGCCGGATGATGGAGGCTGAATAATCGAAAGGCTTGAATGGCGTGTTGTCGAGAACTTGACCGAGTGTCTGACCGCTGATTGTCAAGGCCGAAAGATGGAGAAGGGGCCGTAGAGTGTGCAACAGAGCAAGCATGCCGCCTGCATTGTGAAAGTCCGTCATGTAGTTATCTCCGCTTGGCTTGAGATCTACAATAAGAGGCGTGGTCCTGCCAACTTCATCAACATCTTTAAGAGTTATCGAGCCTTCAAGTCCAGGGTGTCTATTCACAATAGCGAGCAAATGAACTATGCCGTTCGTGCTGCCACCGATTGCTTGGAGCACAATGAGCGCATTGAGAAACGACTCCCTCGACAAAATGACTTGCGGTGATCGCTTGGCTGCTGCTACCGCTACTGCATTACGGCCTGTCTCCTCTGCTATGCGCAAACGAGCAGCTGAAACTGCTGGGGCGCTTGCGCCTTTGAGCGGCATTAGACCGAGGGCAGCAGTCAGGCATGCCATGGTACTTGCAGTTCCCATAACACCGCAAGTACCGACCTGTTGTGCGTCAATTACTGTAGTGAGAAGTTACATCGGCAAGTAACGTACTGTTGGCGCCAGTTCTTCGTTGATGTCGGCAATTTCTTCGATGTCAATCTTGCCCGCCCTGAAGGATGCCCAATTGTTGCGACAATCTGTGCAAGCTCCTATGCGTTTTCCTTGGTAGCTACCCGTGGACATCGGTCCAGTGATCAAAGGCAAAACTGGCTTATTTGCGGATATGCCACCCATGATCTGGGCGGGAACAGTCTTGTCACATCCTGTGGAGTCATCAGTCCACTAGCTTTCCTCTCATCAATTTAACTATCTCACCTCCTATCATGATGCAAGCATCGACAGGCTGAGCACGAATCATCTCCTCGGTGTCCATGCTCATCAAGTTGCGTAGAAACATGCTAGTGGGTGCTGAGAAGCTCTCGGCAACACTGATGGTTGGGAAGTCGATTGCCAGACCTCCTGCCAATTGCACGCCCCTTTTTGCAGCTTCAATAAGCTGGGGAGTGTTGCCATGGCCTATGTGAGAGTTGAGTTGACGAGCTCCAGCCGATCAAGACATGCGTTGACGTACAAGGATTGAAGCCACTGTAGGTATTGATGATACCAATGATAGGCCGTGACAGAGCGTCTTCGCCATATCCTAGAGCTTTTATGAAGACCTTTCTGAGAAATAGAGAGAAGTGAGGATCGCCATATCCTGCGAGGCCCTGTCTCAGGCCGGACGTGGATGTGATTGGCTGTGATAAATCATAGTCGGTGTTGTTTTCTGCCATTGCCATGGTGGAGATTTTATGGGAGGAGAGCCAGCCTCGATCACTAACACGTCCGTCATAAATGGACAGCAGCGCATCATGGCTAATCGCTTGCCGGATCGCGTGCTGAGATGTGGGGTAGTGATGCAGTTGGCAACACGGCATCGGACAAGTGGACCCTGCTATTCGGATATCTGATTAGGCAAGTGCTAGGCTCAATACGGTACTGTGTGTGCACGCTTATCGATTTGTTTGGCGCGTTGTCCAGGCTCGCGTCTCAAGTCATACCGGCCTGTGCGACTCTACACCTTTTTGGTCAATATCTTTTCGTCCTTTTGCATAGACTTTCGAGCGCGCAGGCAGCGCTGCTACTCCTAATAGAGCTCGTGAGCTCGACGACGAATGGCCGCCCAGACGGAATCCACGCGCACTCGCATCGAAAACATCAAGACCGACCTTCGAGCAACGACGTCATGCACAGACACGACCGCGGCGACATTACGAGATCTCCTGAGTCGCAGGAATGAGGATGCGGTGCAGAAAGAGAATGTAGGGGTAAAGGTCCCGGGTGCCTTGAGGAGGAAGGCCGACGCAGCGAAGGCTGCCGCAAGCCAAAATGCGCCCAAGCCAGAGCCCACCGTGCTTGCGCCGAGGGAAAAGTATATACTGGCGACCGAGGTAGCCAATCTGTCTCTCAAGGCGCTCGCCGATGCCCTGAAGAATCAACCATCCACCCCGGCCCCACGATCCTCGCCCAAGTCTGCCCCCGCCGAAAACCCTACGCGCAAAGCTACCCGACCGCCCACCGCCACCCAGCAGGCCCTGAAAGAGCGATCAGGTTCACAGACAACAAATTCAGCCAAACGAACGCCGACGTCAACGCGACCAACATCGGTAGCTGCCTCCACTTCTGGGCCAGACCTCGGCTTGGTTGCGACTGCAGAATGTGCTCGAATGGCATTCGCATACTTGGGTACAGCAGAGGCTAAGAAGGTCGTTGGCAAAGATGGAACAGAGTTGCAGGTGGAGAACGGAGTACTGGCGCTCATTGGAAAGCTCGTGGCGCTTGGCTTGGACAATCTGGCGGTTAAGGAGATCAGGCTTCTCAAGAGAAGATTAGAGGCCTTCTTGGGTCATACAGAGGGCAGGAACCATGGTGCGAACGCGAAGAAGACAGCAGCACAACATGACGTGGGAGCAGAGAAGGAGGGCCTCGCATCACTCCTGCACTTTGGAACCATCGAATCGACTAGCCCTGCCCTGCCGATCGTTGCAAACCTCCAGACCTACACATTGCGCGTCATAGCAAGACTGAAAAAGGCAGCCACCATCGAAGCCTGTTGGGACTATCTGCAGCTGTCGAACAAGTCCTCCCCCGCCAATCTCCTTCAGCAGCTGGCGGACACGTCGACCGGCGCGGCGAAAGCGGCACGGCAGCTCGAATCTCTTGCTCAGACTATCCTGGCGCTATGCCCGAGCATCTCAGCACTGGATGATGCAGCGCCACTCCAGCCTTCGCCCGAGGCCGTTCTCCGTCTCCAACACCTCGCCTTTACAATACGGAAGAAATGGTGGGACTTAGCAAAACACAAAAGTAACGAGGATCGTGAGCTTGTGGAGCCCTTCACGAAGTGCGTGATTGCTTATGCTCGGCGGTCGAAACAGGTACCTACGGAGAAGTACAACATGTCAAAGACATTGAGTGCAGAACTTCTGGCCAAGCAGAGTCTGACCCCAGGCTCTTCTGGCTGTTCCTTGCTGATCACCAAGACGCTCTGCAACTTAGCACAGGCTGCGGGGTTATCTGAGGAAGCTCTCCAATGGCTTGGTGGTCCTGAAGCCGGGACGGCGGCCACGGGTTCTGCTGCCAAACAAGCATGCCGACTACTTCGCATCGCAACCGTCTCGCTAGAGGCCGCGAACAAAGGAGAAGACAGACCCGGACTTGATGAAGCCATCAGTACTGCTCTGAAGGCTTTACAGGGCAGTTTGGGAGGATCCTCCACAGACCTCGACTCACTGTTCATGGAAGCTAATGCACTGAGACGAGCCGGAACGCGCTCGCTCGCAGCAGGCCTATCTGCTAGCTCGCTCAGCTCGGAAGATTTAGCAATACAAGCTCGCGCTATCTCGATGATTGCTGCAAGCGTACACTTCTCCGCAAGGTTTATAGGGCGAAGAAGCATGGCCGAGTCGGAGCCAAATCCCCAACAGCAACACAAAGATCGCATCAATATGGCTTGGAAATGTACGAAGAGCATCGTCGAGTCAGTTCTCACATGTTGCAAGCGGTCAACAAGCAGCCCAGAGCTCTGGTCTGAATTGGACATCATCCTCCAGGATTGTTGTTACATACTTCGACGCCTCGGCGAAGAGATCGAAAGCGGAGAGATTACCGACCCACTAGCTGGAGATGTGGTATCTTCCTGCCTTGTCAAGCTGTCCAACTCATACTGGAATACATATCTGCAATTGCGGAAGGCTTCAGCTATTGATCCAGAGCTCCTCTTGGTGGCTATGCGACGTTCGATCGATCTGGTATCAGAGGGCTCAGAAACTCAACAGGAAGCGGGCCATTTGGCTATGAAGCTCGAGAGATTGGGCGAAAACTTGGATAATCTCCAGAAACCAGAAGAGTCGCGTAAGGCTTTTGGGCAGTGCATTGGCTACCACATATACCTCAACGACCAGGCCCTCGCGCACAGCTGCGCGCAACAATCCCTTCACGACATTTTTGAAAGCGATGGCAAATTCAATACTCTCGGCAGGTTACTGAAGGCTCTTCATCGTTCTTACCTACTTCATGGTGTTAAGCGCGCCAGCGAACTTGCGTATCACGACGACACCTACCTGCAGCCAGATATACGGGGCGCTGTTCTGGAATGGCAGCTAACGCTGTACTCAAAGACTCTCTCCAGGAATCGACAATGGGACTCAAGTCTCAACCACTCCATCAAGACACTCACAGACTGTCTCCTCGACATCTACTCCCTCGAGCGGTATCCCGTACGGCGTTTGAGATTCATCAGCCTGCTCCTTCAGCTCTCGCAGGACCATCCACACATCGTCTCGCATGATCTACTGCCTTCAGATACCTCACCAGACAACCTCGCTACGGTAGATTTCTCCGAAGATGGGGGTCTATCCAAGCTCAAGGAGCATCTAGGCGCTCTTTGCAGCTTTAAGCTTGCGATGCAACAGGCTTCTCCGCCCGCCGAAACACTGCGACAATGCTTTGCGACTTGGGAGTTCCTCGCCAAATCCGCTTCTGATTGGACTGCTTTGACTCAACGTATCGGCGACATGGAGAGTTGGATCCACGACATCCAGGCGTGCGTCGATTACTTGAACGCCAAAGGCGAAGAATACCTTGCATTACCAGTCCTGCATCTTCTAGTCACAATTTTTGAGTTGCAGAACGGCAATGATGCTTCGGACCTTGTCTGCAGTCTCTCAGCGCTAACCTTGCAGTTTCTGCGACTCGGTTACACTGGCAAAGCTGGTTTGTCGTTGGCGAAAGCCGAAATCCTTGTCAGTCGCCAGACGGCATCGACTGAAGCTAAGTTGAAGTGGCATACAGCACATGCAGAGTACCTGGTTCGAATTGGTGACACTGATAAATGGTACGATATTGAGAACGTTCTGCAAAGATTGATTGGACTGACTTCGACAGTGCATCCATCCTAGCTACGGCCGAGTCTATCGCATGTAGTGATGTCGCTTTCATGGACTTGTCCACATCCTCTGCTACCATATCACAGCGTTTACGGTACAATAGCGTCCTGGCAAATGCTTGCTATGTCTACTCCTTGCTCGCTGCCTCCAACGGAGCCCACAAAGAGGCTGCGAGATACGCAAAGCAAAGTGTCACGCTCAACCGCCGTATGTGGGCTGCACTGGAGTCCAAGACAAATGCCCAAAAAGCACTTGCTGAGAGCGATGCAACGATATTAGATGGCCCAAGCAAGCTGGGCACTGATCTACTGGCATCTATGCGCGACGACAAAGGAACACCTATAGTGTCTTCAAACACTCACGACGTGCTTGGAGGCGCAGATTTCTGGTTCATGGTACCTTCGCTATACCGCGCGCTCATGCAGCACTCACATGTTCTCGCTAATCAGGGACTGTTGCAAGAGGCAATGTACGTAGCAGAGCAAGCAGGAAAGGTCGCTTCGGCGACGCGCTCACCTTCCATGTTGACTGACAACGCAAGCTGGCAAGCAGCCTGCTGGGCACAAAGTGGCAGGCCGGATAAAGCTGCGCCATTACTGGAGGCCCTTGATCAAACATCAGATCGCAAATCTCTGTCTGTTGCAGCCTATCACTCGGCGATTGCAAGAGTGCACCATTGCACGGGGGATTTTGAGCAAGAGATTGCGTCTTACGGCATTTTGGAGCAGCTTCTAGACGATCTGACCAGTCCAGCGTACATCAGATCTCTCGGCGCCATACACCCAGATCTCGATTTCCTTGCTTCGCAAATAGCTGGTATGAGCCTTGACGCCACCAAAGCCAAGTCGACTAGAGCGCCAGTGTCTACCAAAGTTCAGAAGCCCGCAGCGAAGCCACCCTCGAGATCGAATTCACGCGCAGGAGCTCGGTCAGCTACAGGTACTCGTTCACGAGTGGGTGCTGCAAGTGCTGCAAGCACAACTAGCACTTCAAAGACTGCTCCTAAAGGTCGGCCAAAGAGCATGATTGCCGCCCCAAGCTCCGAGACCATAAGCACTTCAGATCAAGCCACAACATTACGTGCTCTCCAGGCCGATGTATTCCACCGCGGGGCGCTCGCAAACTTACTGCAAGAGGACATGACTGCCGCAATGGCTCTGATAGAAAAAGTGCAAGAACTTCAAGTTGGCGCCGACCGAGACGTTCAGCATATCTGGGTGAAGTTCAAGCTCATGCTTGCAGAAAGCGCTCAACAGATTGCAGCGGACTTTGCTTTCAACACTCTTCCTGAATCTACAATTGCCTTCCCCGCCATCGGTACTAAAGATAGAAGGATGTCCGAAGGCGTCCACATGAAGAAGACTACTCCCATAGGTCACACTAAAGGGAAGGGCGGTCGCACCAAGAAGGCAGCGGCGGTCACGAAGGTAGACTTCACGGATACGCTCCGCCAGGCTCGCGAACATCTGCTTGAGGTACACGCTTTGTCTGCTACGCACGGATCAAATCATTTGTTTCAGCAGGTCTCGAATGCACTTGGCCATATCACAGTTCTGCTCTCTGCTGTCTCCGAGGCTCGTGGCTCTGTGCACCCGTTGTACGCTGCATACACTAGTGGTCAGTATTGCAATCGTGGAAAATCTCAAGTCGACAGCTAACAGCATACAGAAATCCCAAAATGCAACGCCATGAGGCTCGCACAAGAGTTCGTAGAGTCCGAGAAAGAGCAGTTGTCGCGAGAAGAAAGCTTGACTTGGCCACTGCTAGCAGGCGCAGACTTTGGTCTCACGTCCGCATCTGATTTCCAGCAAGAGTACATCGACATCATTCCAGAGTCCTGGAATGCCATCTCACTTGGGCTCAACGAGGCTCGTGACGAGCTCTATGTCACTCGCTTCGAGGCCGGCGTGGCTCCTTTCGTCCTCCGCTTACCTCTTGCCCGTCACGCCTCCCGTGATTTGGACGAGGACGAGTTTACGTTCCAAGACGGTAAGCGCGACTTCGAAGAGATCATCGAGCTCAGCGACTTCAGCACTCGTGGAGCAAAAGACATGACTTCGAGAGAGGAACGTCAGCAATGGTGGGATGAGCGTGAGGCGCTTGACACTCGCCTTCACGAGCTTCTTGTGAATATGGAGAACATATGGCTTGGCGGATTCAAAGGCGTCTTCTCTCAACACCCTCGGCAGCCGACACTGCTTGCCAAGTTTCGGAAGGCATTTGAAGATGTCTTGAATCGGAACTTGCCATCGCGGAGCATGAAGACTCAACCCAAGCGACCTGTACTAGACGCGCGCGTCTTGGAGCTCTTCATTGGGCTCGGGGATCTCACAAACGAGGAACTTGATCTTGACGAGGCGTTGACAGATCTTATCTATTTCATCGTCGACATACTGCAATTCAACGGAGAAGCCAACGCCTACGATGAGATCGACTTCGATGCCATGGTTGTCGAGACACAAGATGCACTCAAAGCATATTACAGCGCGGCCCGCTCATCATCGTCACACGCACCACACACCATCCTGATGCTCGATAACAGTCTTCATGGCTTTCCATGGGAGTCCATGCCCTGCCTTTCGAGACTTTCAATCTCTCGCCTCCCCTCGCTCGCTGCGCTGCGCCAGCGTCTTCTGAGCCTTCGTCCCTCAAGTACCGAGGATGCCGCGCCCGGCCACTATATCGCATCCTCAAGCGGCGGCACAACCATTCTCAACCCAGGCGGCGATCTCGCAAATACTTCGAAAACCCTTGGACCCGTCATCAACGCTCTGCAAGGGGACTGGACACACATCTCCTCTCGCCCACCCACGGAGGCGGAATTCTCCACCGCTCTCGGCACACGTGATCTTCTCCTCTACTTCGGCCACGGCAGCGGCGCACAATTTGTGCGCCAAAAAAGCGTCCGGAAACTGTACCCTGGCAAGCAAGAATTCGACGCCGTGAAGCCTGGCTGCGCGACAAGTTTCCTCTTTGGTTGCTCCTCCGTACATCTGACCGAGAACGGCATCTACGAACCAAGTGGTATGCTGCAATCCTACCTCACGGCCGGCGCGCCTGCGGTTGTGGGCATGCTGTGGGATGTCACGGATAAAGACTGCGACCGCTTTGCGGTGAGGGCGGGTGAACTCTGGGGATTGTGGCCCGAGGCTGACGAGGAAGCCCAGCCAAGTAAGACGCCAAAGAAGAGTGCGAAGGGGAAAGCAAAAGCAAAAGCAAAAGCGAAGCTGGAGGTCACTGGAGGCGAGCGAAAGGGCGAATATAGAAGGGGTGTTGGGCTGGATGAGGCGGTCAGAGATGCGAGGCAAGCCTGTTACCTGAAGTATCTGAATGGGGCTGCAGCAGTTGTTTACGGGATCCCTTGTTATCTGGAATAGGGAGAGAAAGACGAGAGAAGGCGGTGTAATCAGATTGAGGAGCTGAACACAGATGTCACTCAAAGGAAATCAACCATGTATACACTCGCCTGACACAACAAGCGACCGCTCTACGAAGAACCCCGTTTTTTATAAGGAATCAAAACCAAGAACACCAACTAAACTGACCTTGCTGCGCACACTGCGACATTATCACAACGAAGATGTAAACTCTAAGACTGCGTGCATAGATAGGGAATTACATAGACTATAGAATTAATTCGGTTTGAAATTATCTAAGACGTTGTGGGCAGTGTGGTGTTGATTCAAGTTAAGAGGCTTGTTTTTTATCTCATGAATCAGACGCCCGCCAATCACACGCTGCTTACGTAAGTTTAAGCAAAGGGTAAGCAGAGCGTCTGAGAGATTTTGGTTCCACGTTGTATAGGATCTAGTTTTAAAACGCTGTTTTAGCCTCACGGCAAACCTTACAACTCTAAGGAATCTTCCTCTAAGGCCCTGTGTTAATGTAAAAAGATAGAGGGGATAAAGATCTACTCTCTTTTCTATATTTTAAGTCTCCTTTGCCTCTATCTTGTCTATAACTATCTCCTTAAAAAAGGTGTGTTTTTAAGGAATCTACCCCCTCTCTCCTAGTATAGCAACACCACAACCTTTTATCTCTTAAGAATACCTCTTTTCTATACTCCTTTACTAGGAGATTTACCTCCTATAGGTTTTAAGAGAAAATAAAGGTGTCGCATTTAAGGAACACTAAGGTCCTGCTCTTATACTTCTACTCCTACAAAGGGTGTAGTTCCTAGCTCTTTTTTAACAATAGGAAAAGATAGAGAAGAAGCAGAGGAATAAGATAGTACTAAAGGGGAGATAAGGAGAGGTCCTTGTGGGTAAGAGATACCACGTTAAAGCTTTACAGGATTTTTGGCGTAGAGGGAAATCGTGTCCCATACTAACAGGAACCAAAATCTCTCAGACGCTCGGCGCAGCTTCGCTGCACCTCGCCGTCCGAACTTCTGATTAGTGAGATAACTTGTTTTGGTGTTCCTAGTTTTGATTCCTCATAAAAAACGGGGTTCTTCGTAGCTTCTCCACTCGCTTACTGTCACGAAAAGCCAGCTTTTTGCAGACATGTGTAGAATGGACACATCATTTAGTCGTCTGTGGCGGATTCCAGGCGTTGCGTGTTCCACTGTTCGCTCCTAGCGTGCCAAAAACCACATCTCATTAGCATTTCATCGTTGTACGAAGACGTCTAAACAAGCCTAGTGCATTGAGCTTGTCTTCTAAAGCAAAATGCTCTAGGGCGTAAGCAATCAAGGAAAGTCGAACCAGGTCTCTATATCTGTTACATTGAGTCTTGTTGATGGTTCCCTCTCTAGCCTTTCCGTTCGCAACTTGATAATAAACACCATTCTTTATCAACTAGCAGAGACTGGTGTCGGTATCAGATCTTCCAAGCAAACAAGTGGTATCGTGCGATTTTCGGGCGACCAAACACAGCCGCCCGACAGATGGACAAACCCAACGCCAGGAAATGCAAATCATGAATCGTGCTCGCTGCACTGGGAGGAAAGCTGACATTCTGCGTCGCAACCATGCTAGAAATAGCCCGGTCGGCTATCTGCCTGGAGTGGTGACGGCGGCTTATGCTCTTTCGTCGCCCGGTGTTGCTTGAAGACATCCTTGTGCCGCGAGTTGCGCCTCGAGCCGTATGCGCTGGCGGGCTCGTTCGAGAGCTCAACTTCCGATGTCATCGTGATGGTCATGTCCTCGTTGGAGCTCTCTGATTCCGAGCCCCGGGACTTGATCTTGTGCCATATTTTCGTGAAGCCGCCGCCTTTTGGGGCCTGCTCGTTGCTTTCGGTTCGAAGCATGGCGTCCTCGCTCCGACTCCTATGTGTCTGAACTAACGGCAAAGGACTCAGAACGGCATGTTCTTCGTCCCAATTTTTCAGCTCGTAGCTTCTGCCTTGGTCGTGATTGAGGTCTGGAACGGCACGGATCGCTTCTGACCGTCGTTTTGAGGAGAGATTCGTCGTGCTGGGACTGCCTCGAGAGCTCTCAGCAGCGGTGGTGGATATATTTGATGACTTCGAGCCATACTCAGTGCCGGTGCGTTTCTTCTTCAGTGAGAATCCGCTCGAGAAGGTGCCCGAGAGGCTGAAGGGGATTTTCGAGAGGAGTGGTCTCAAGACAGGCGCGGACGCGCAGATGACGCCGAGATCGATTTCTACTGCCGCCGCAATCCAGAGTGGGTACGCATACCTGTGACCTAATCAGTATGCATCGTGCGGCTCGCAGGTAGGTGCGAGACATACCATGTGTTGTCATACGTTGTGACGAGTGATTTGTATATGAACCATGTCCGAACGATACCAGCAACAGTAACGATGATGCCCAACGCGAAGAGACTAGCAACAGCAAATCGTTGGCGGTACGGCATGTGAAGCTGTTTTGGTTTAGCGAAGTCGAACATAATCTAAAATGCGACTTACACCTAAGATAAGGGGAATCGGAGTCACTGTGGTCGCGAAGTCGGCAACACAGTTAATGATACCACAAATTAGGGTTGCAGTGCCCTCGTTCAGACAACTATCGGCCGGAGAACCAATCTTCCAGTAATCTGAGACCGGATTGCACTGAAAGACGGAAAGGAACCTATCAGGTACAAGTCAACAATGAACAATATCCCAGAAAGATGACAATAGTGCGGCCTTACGAGAACGATATGAAGATCCCTACAGTGTAGACGACATTGAGGTGAATGCACCATTTGAACCACGACTTCCCTGTGTCGGCGACCAAACGATAGTAGAAGCAATGGAGAGACAACCTCGTGAATGTCGCCGCACCAGTGAACACCGCTTTGGCAGCCATGGCAATCTTCAACGTGGGTTCCAAGTTGTTCAGCGGTATATCCCAGATATGTCTGTCCCAGCCAAAGCGTTGATTAGCCAATAAGACAATAGCCGTCAAGCCAATAGCAAAAATCTGTAGACGATTAGAGGTATGGTCGACACAGGAGGAGTGAGAGCATACCAGAGCAAGCAAGATAAAGATGTCGTCCAGGCCGAACCATCGCTTGAGCATCAGACGCGTATACATGCGCAACCCGACGACTATCACCACCAGAGCGATGAGTATGGAGTTAACGATGACGAGCGCTTCGCCTCGTGTATGAGGGTGGGTATAGTTAGGTTTGGGCCATGAGAGGATCACCTGCCCAATGGTAAGCTTGCATTGTACTCTGATACAGTGAGTTACCTACATCGATGGGAGGCAACTTCATCCTGGCGTTAAGAATGAACACCCTGCCCCGAATCCAAGGAAAGACATGCAGGAGTAAAGAATCAACGGCTGCAAGTTCGGAGAGATCCTAACAAGACGGGAATCACGCGTGGCACTGGTAAGCCTCCGACGCTAGATCATAAGCTCCTCGATATGTTTGGCGTCTGCGGGGCGTCCAGAAAGCGTGCTCCTCCTCAGTCCTGTCCAATAAACTTTCCAGCATGGTTACGAATCTGTGTCACATTGGCTAGCATGCTGGTAGCACATCATTGGACCCGATGGTAGTGCTAAGCACGCAGACCACTCGAGAAGATGGGAACCCTGACGGCTCTTAGGTTGAGTTGGGAATGCTACAACATTACCAATACCCCGTGTGATGCCACGTGAGGCGAGGCCGCAGAAGTGAATGCTTGTAGCTGCATGCCCCCCAACAAGAAAATGCCAGGTCTCTGGTCCCAACGCAGCAGAACGCAACAGCGTTCTGCTGCTTACACATGTCATCCTCGAGGCAAGAGCGACAGTCTCATCCTTGGCTGACGGAGGTCGAATCATCGTCTGGACTGGATTTGGGGAGCTCGACCACAAGGTACCGGTTGATAGTCCCTTGCTCAGCGCTACTTATGCCAAAGTTTCGAGACTCGGGCGCTAATTGTTCAAGTATGCGGAACGGTGGGACACTTACAAAGTACGCGGTTGTTTGATTGGTCGGTCCGCGGCCATTTTGGGCGTGGCTGGGGTTCTACAGCAGCTGCGACGCCGGACACAACATGCCGCAAGAGCCACCGCGGCGCCCAAGGCGCATGGTAAATCGATGGGATCGAGCCAGGGATCAAGGGAATCTCCCTAGCGCCATTAGTTGTCGATCGGGTCAGTGCTCTGGAGCTACGGATAATAGCGCATCTTCTCGTTGAGAGCGCCGTTCATCGAACCTTGGATTGGCTGACACGTCGGCTTCACAGCAGTCTACAAACCACGCTCACCTTGTTAACGCGGCTCTCTCCATCCGCCGTCCTGAAGAGCTCTCTGACAGACCCACCCCTCCAGGAACAGCGAACAAACTCATTCCAAATTGAGCCATGATCGAGGCCTCGGCAGCCTCATGATGCGTGGACGTGCATTGTGGGAGTACGGTATCGTCTTCACTTTCCATGACCTCCATGTCCCTGCTTAAAAGCAGGTCCCGGTCTTTGGAACGGGTCAGTATCGTAAACTGAATCACCTCCAGCCACCCTTTTCACGGTAAACATAGTCGAACGCAGAAATCGCCAAGCCTGGATGAAGTGACGAACGCCTTCGTGTCATCTGCCGAATTGCGACAATGCCGGTCTGGACTTGGTGTGCGTGAGAACTCGTTGGTCTCGTTATGGATGCGTCAGTTCCGCTGTTGCATGCAGTCAATCCAACCTGCATCAATCTCGTCTCATAGGTACAAGTCTCCTCAAGACTGTGGTGATTACTAACACACACTCCTCACTTCAAAAGATGCACTCATCTGGCTGCAAACTCTCTAAATGATCTGTACAGGGTGCCGCGGTCAGTCTTGCAAACACAAGGTCAATGGCTAGTGTTTGTTTTAACATCGAAACATAAAAGCGTTCTGTGCCTTCGATCCGCAAACCAGATAATTAACGTGCTGGAATACGATTTCTCATCTGCTCGCTTCCATGAAGCTTAGATAGTGAGTTTCATCGAGACTCGGCACTTGCTCCGGCCACTTATCATTTGGCTTCACTGCAGCGAATGTACTTATAACCAAAATCAAGTTCCTCTTCAGTCTCAGTCATCGCAGCGTGGGTCACGATAGCGAGCTGAAAGCGGAATGATGGTGGATGGAGCAACGACGCACAACCTCGATCAAGACGGAAGTCAATGCGGAGAGCGCTGAACGGTAAAGGGAACAGAACTAGACGGATAAATAAGACTCAGGCACAGCAGGCCCACGCGTGAGGGGGGTCGTTAGTAAGGCCGTGAATCTTGGAGAATGCCGAGCTCACCGGACCCGATCTACTAAGTCGCGCGTGGCACAGACCTGAGCACAGTGTTCAATGCGCGACACTAGAAACACCGGTAAGTTGAGCACGAGGCTGGCTGTCTGACTCCGCGTTGCTGGACGAGGCTTGAGTCCTCAAAGTGGAGCCAATCTTTCGCGAACGCGGTCAGCACGAAACAAACTGCCTTGCTTATATGGTCAGGAAGATGCTTGCAACAGGCTAGGAGATACCAGTCTCTTGCAGCTCCTGCCTTTCTCGATATACACGAGTATTGTACGGTGTTCGTCGGCAAGCTGGAACTCTTAGGTATTGCACAGCATTTCTGTGCCTCACCTTCGCTGCGCCGACCCTTAGAAAGCAGTATCAGCACTTCAGTAAGATTAGCATAACCTAAGAGACTAAAGTTAATCTGGTATACCTTGCTACATAGCTATCTGCTGCGGTCGCGCCGCTCTCTTGCGCACATTCTCATGGCTATCGAGCAAACATCAGGCTAGCAGCACCAAGATAGCACCCAATTGCACAAAGAGTAACTGTCCGTTAGACACAGGCTCACCCACTTGCCAGCTTGCACCTCTCCAACATCTTCATGGAGTCCTCCGTTCCCGCAGCGAGCCACGAAGGTCTCCTCGCCAGTATCGTGCAGCGGCGTGACGCCCTTGTGCCCCTGCACTGCCTCGACGTCAGGCTCACATTCTGCGCGCCTAACATCACGTCCGTGACGGTGATTGGCCGGCGGTAAGGCAGAGTGTGCGAACAACGCCTTGAGGCTACCTTGTGATCCCTAAGCCTTTGCGCGCCTTCGCGCCAGGCTTTAACGCTGAGGCTGGACAAAGATTCGGTGGGGCGTGGATAATGGAGACATGCTTATGTAGGAGAGTTTGCCCTTGTCGTCGGTCTGTACACCAACAACTCCAGTTGCATAAAGTCTATCAGCTACACAATCCCAGAGTCACATCAATCGAATCCTGGGTTTCGAGTGAAGCATCCTGCAATATCGCCTCTACGAGCGTCAATCAACCAAGAAGCTCCCTGCCATCGCCCACACAAAAAGCCTTACCATGGCGCCCATTGCCACCATATCTAAACGCTCAACATGCGGCTACTACGACAATGGCTGCACCCCACACCGCACCGCAATCCTGATAGTGATTGTCGCAATCGGCTTCCTTACAGCGTCCACTCTACTCTTCTACTGCCTGCGAAAACGCGCAAGCGTACGCCCCGGGCCCACACGATTCCGACCTGGCCTGGTGCACCCACATAAAGTGCAGAGAATGGAGGCGCGAGCGACGTGGCGACGCGAGGATCGGTATGAGGGCGATGTAGGCACAGAGTTGCCACGGTATGCTGAGAGGAGTGATCTACCGCCGCCGTATGGGTTTGGGGTTGTGCGGCCCGAGGGAGTGCATTACGGAGCGAGGAGGATATGAAGCGGAATCTCAGACTCATAGCGTAATGAACGTGCAAAAGCATCATATTCTAGTTACAACTACCTGATATTTCTACCCCCTGCGCCTTGTGCTCGGGCTCTTACCCGCAACATTCGAGTAAGTAGGCGCAGCGCCGCTCGCAACGGCGCGTTTCGTCTGTTCTTTGTCTGCTGCGATGGGCTTGTTGAGCTTTTTGCTCTCGCTGTTCTTGGACGCAGGCGCATTCCAGTAGTATAAGACTTGCAGGAAGAGGATGAGGTTGAACGCGAAGCCAGCGATGAAGCCGTAGAGAATGAGCGGGTCGTCGACTTCTTGGAAGGTGGTGAAGATGCGCGAGGCGGAGCCAAGAAGGTAGTTGATGACCTGCAAGCTTGGTCAGTGATTGCGCGACAGGGAGAGCCAGTCGATGGGTGACTTACAGCGAATGCGCTCAACTGGCCTGTACCACCCTCAGTCCAGATAGTCAATATCTGGGGAATCTTGGCCGCCACGCCCAGAATACCTGCGGCGCTCATAGCCAGACTGAGGTTGGCCTCGTTGACCTGGTTCTCGTTGAACAAAAGGTACCCAGCACCAGCCAGCCCTGCGATCCAAGCTGCGATCGCCGGCTGCCTCCCACTGTAATTCAGGACCAGAGATGCGATAGCAATGTTCTGGATCAGAATAAGGGCAGTTTCGCCGTAGGTGCTGAATGGGAACCCATGGCGGACGTTGTAGCTCAGCGAGATGAGGTATGCGCCGGACTCCAGAACATATGAGAGGAAGGACAGTCCTTCAGCAGACTGTGAATTTAGCAACTTGAGCAGCTGAGGAATCTTGACGATCGAAGATGCGCCAATGATACCAATCCCAAGGCCCTTCGAGATGGCGAGCTTGACGCATTCGGTCTTGGTGAGATCGACGTCGTGAAGGAGTGTCTGGTAACAGACGGGGCCAAGGAGGTTCTCACCCACATCCGCGATGGGCTTGGGAAGACCCTTTGCGATGGGCGACAGAATAGGGCGAATTGCAGAACCAAGAGCATCCATGGCTGCCGTGTTTGATGTGTAGTAGTCGGTGGTTGCGGGGTGTTTGGGTGCGCGATGAAATGTTTGGGGATCTGACGCAACCTGGCATTTCAACTTTTAGCGTGGAGCTCAAGCTCCACATGTCAGAATGTCGACGAAAACTGCAGAAGAATGTACCGATTATCAGTATATCGTATATTTGTCTTATTTGTCTCATACATCATGCATTACTACTGCCATTATCGTCACGCGACCCTGTCTATCCTACATCAAGCGGTAAAGAAAAGAGTATTATAGTACATAAGGGGCAACAATGTGATCTAGAAATGCAAAGGGGACGTGTGCTGGCGACCAAAAGCGCCAAAGAAGGAGCTAACGCCCAATCCGACTTTCGGCATAGCTGAATGTGCTTCTAGTTGTCTAGAAGACGTAGGGAATGAAGAGATAGGGCACTTGCCTCTCGTATTCGGTCCATGCTTCTCCATACACTTCACGACACCTTGCGATATCGCGAAGCGCGCGGTGAATGATCATTCCAGCGAAGAATACTGAGTAGAACCAGGGGAATGGGGAATTGAAACCGGTGACCAGGCCCCACGACACAGCAAAGAACAAATCACAAGTGTAGTGGATCTTCCGGGCCTTACCGTACCAGCCATCGGCCAGGATTTTGTTTCCGTGCTTGGTGGTGATGGTCTTGGGGTTGGCAATACGGCCGTACTTGAAGTAAGGAAAAGTAGTGCGCTCCTCAGCCATGCCGCGCTCTTCCTGGCGGAACTGGTTCTTCTGGCTGTTGGTGGTGTCCCAGATGTAGTACATGCCGAGGTAGGCGATTGTAAGAGCAGCGACAAACCATGTTGGCCAAGTGTACTCCGATGGGTGGTGATTTGCAACGTAGAGAGTGCAGTGGCAGTAGGAGAGAGGCACGCCAGCCATATTCCAGAAGATGAGCATGAAGCCGAGCTTCTCATAGTACATGTCCCTAAGTCTGTTAGCTGGAACGTCGTTGTTCTTTTGTAGATATATGGCTTACCAGGTGGTAATGATCAAGTGCTCTCCCTTGGCACAAGCATTAGCATACAACCAGTGTGCGAAGAGAAGGAAGATAGCCTCTCCAGACACGTAGCCGTATGACTCGTATTGCTTGAGGCAAGTGCCGAGAGACAGGAAGAAGAGAATGAACCAAGGAATACGGACTTCAAGAAACATCTTGAAGTCCAAGATACCGAAGAGCCTGGGGTTCAGCTCGGATCCGAGGAAGAAGTCAACTATGACGTCGTCGGTCATACGAACAGTAGCTCCACGGACGCGCGCAGAGACGTAGGCAATAGTAGAGCACAGGAAGCCAGAAAGAATGGCGACAGTCATAATGTGACCGAACTTGTCGACCAGGGTGTAGAGCTTGAAAACGCCAGTGAAGTGGAGTACCAGCATAATAACAATGCTGGAGTAGAATGACCACATGGCGGAACAGTAGTAATCGAGCTGCTTTCCGCCAAGATGAGGAAGCGGCTTGCCCTTGCGGTACACGCCAGGCATGAGCATATAAAATGCCATCTGCACCAGCCCAAAGAACCAGTAGATCTGCCACGCCTGGTTGGTGGGGTACGCTTCTGTTTTGACCAGGTGCCACATGTGTTCAAAAAACTCCGTATAGCTCTGACCTTCAGCCGGCTTGGGGAACTTTCCGTCGTAGAATGTCGCTCCAATCCACATGTAGTACATCAATGCAGGAAACCCGATCATCATAGCGCCCATACCGAATGCACCACCGAATTCGTGCAAGCCGCCCTTGTCCTTGGGAGGGAAGTTCTTGGCTGCCTCCTGGGATGCATCAGAAGAGACAAGCTCGTCTTTCTTGGCATGACCGTTCGCAAAGCCATTGATGGCCGAGCCGTTGGTCGCAGAGCCATTGGCGTGTCCATTACTGGCGTGTCCGTTGGAGTGACTTGTCGTATAGCCGTTGCCGTTCGCATGGCCGTTGCGCGGGGCTTTCTCCGGTGTTAAGCTGAGCTCGCTGCGCTTGGTGAAGCCGTCTTCCGTCGAAATGGACTTTCGGCGCTGCGACCTTCTGCGACCAGGTGTCTCGACGAAGCCAGGGTTGTCAGGTTTCCTGCACATGCATGTCAGCCGCCATTGCCGAGCGTACCGCCCTGCGGCTGCGACTGAACGATCAGAACTCACTTGGGCGTGTAGCCTGCTTGCGACCGCGTTACTCGTTGCGACATGACTGCAATTGTGGTGGCGCGACTTCAGGGGTAGGTGCAAAAGTACAAGGGCTCAGAAAACGCAGCAAAGCGTTCAACGAGGGACGAAAAGGAGAAGACAAGGTGAATTGAGCCTCACGATTCGACTGCACGAACGTCAGGATCCTGACGGCTCAATAGCGAAGAGAGGTTGCAGTGTTTACTTTTCGCCGCGTTCCGAAATTATTTTAGTTGCTATGTAGCCCTGCATCATCGACTCGACTCGCTAGCCAATCGGTAGACTGAGACGATCGACCTCATCTCGCAGAATCTGGCCTAGACTATGACCAGCCTAGCTCGAAGATCCCTGAGCAACGTTCAATAGTGTGGAGAAGTCAAGTCTGTTCTGTCCGTGTCCACTCAACACCGGCTTAGTATAATTCATTACTACTACACGCAGCAAACGTTTACAACGATGCCCTTTCGCTTAGCCGCAGGTTTTGTGCCTTGCTAAGTCTCTGTCACCCACCTACTCAAGAAGAAAACGAGGGTTCTCAGCAGGCAGCAAGAAGCCGTTTGGCAGCTTCTTTGACCGTTTTTGGCTGATTTTGAAATGAAGCTTGTTCTTCCTGCCCAATAGCTATACCGTGTCTTCCTAAAAAGTTTCGTAGAGACACTTATCACTGACCAGCGCCGGTCTTCCCTGTCAAATCCAAATGTACAAAGGCACTCACGTCACTGAAGGCTTGTAAGGTCTATGAGAGAGTGCAAGTACATAGGATAATCTTCCCAAGCTCATGTTTGACGGGCCGTAGTGCTGACCAGACCTGCTGCACCTCTCATTCTCCTCGCAGTGTCTCTTGCAATCCGCTCTGCGCGAATCCACAATGAACTCATTGCAACGCCCAAGGTAGACACCGCCCGGTCTCTGGTAGAGTGAGTGCGCTCCTGTTTCTCTCCTTGAGGCTATTCACCGTGAACCTGCTGCTGTTGCGCTTGATGACTACTCAGTCACTTCCATTCAGATTTCTTCGGCCTCTTTGGTGAAGCAAGTCACTTGAACTTCTCCCGAACACAGCATCTCATCCGCAGACTCTCGCAGCCTCTTCACAACGTTAGCTTCAGTAGACTCGTATTACCCTGCACAAGCAGCGTGTGCCGTATCTCTTAGCTGCGTGGACGTTCTCTCTCACCTGTTGAAATTTGCCGCCAAGGGCTGGCCCTGGGCCATAGCTCCTTACCAGTTTGTACATAAACAACACTGACTCTTCCCCGCCCAACACTGCAACCTTCCTCAAGAATCTTACCTTGCCTTGAGCTTTCTCACTACCGTCTTCTACTACACCACCACTGCTTCTTTCCTCACAATGTCTGACGCAGGCGAGACCGCTCATGTGCGCCCTCCTCCTCCTGCCATGAGCGAGGAGGCTGCAGCTGCCCGGAAGGAGCAGCTCGTTCAAGATCTGGCGCGCGCAAAAGACGCCGGCTGGTGAGTGCCAGAGACTCATATCAACTGCAGCAGACACTGACACGCATAGGAATAATCCTATTCCCTTCAACTACGAGACCGTCGTCGGTGGTGAAGCCGACAAAGATGAGACTCGCCAGGACGCCGTCTGGCTGTCTGATGCCGCCATCTACCAGTGGGACGATGAGTTTGGCGACGTCGGCGAACCCAACCCTGAGCTAGAGAAGATGCTGTTCGACGACGAACACCTCCAGCGTGTCGGTAATGCTATCAAGGCTCTCTCGTATGATGTCGCAGTCGAGGGCCCGGAGAAGGTCCATCCAGTCCGCGAGGTAAGCTTTTTAGTGCCTTGATTACACAAGACTGTCATTGATAACATACCAGTTTGACGATGCCGGTCTTCACCCCGTCATGCTTGAGAATGTCAAGCTTTGCCGCTACGACAACCCCACACCTATCCAGTCCTACTGCATTCCCGCAGTGCTTACTGGCCATGATGTTGTTGCTATCGCTCAGACTGGTATGTGCTTGCGCCTAGTGGTCTCTGCTTCTTACTCACCTTATCCAGGTTCCGGAAAGACGGCCGCCTTCCTCATTCCAATCCTGTCCAAGCTGATGGGCAAGGCTCGTCAACTCGCGGCTCCTCGCCCGAACCCAGCTCGATACAACCCTCTTACTGACCGCGTCCGTGCTGAGCCTCTCGTCCTCGTTGTATGCCCCACCCGCGAGCTGGCTTGCCAGATCTTCGATGAGGCACGCCGCTTGTGCTACCGCACGATGCTGCGTCCTTGCGTAGTCTACGGTGGTGCCCCAACTCGCAACCAGCGCGAGCAGCTGGAGATGGGCTGCGACATCCTCATTGCTACTCCCGGTCGCTTGATGGACTTTATGCAGAACCTGAACCTGCTCTCATTCCGTCGGCTCAAGTTCACTGTCATCGATGAGGCTGACGAGCTGCTCTCCTCGGGCTGGGAGGAGGCCATGGAGAAGCTGTTCTCCGGATCTGGTATGTTGCGGCCTCATTTCCCTGTGATTTTTTTTACTAACAGTCGTTCAGACGTAAATGCTGATGCTGACCACACTTACCTCATGTTCTCGGCAACCTTCCCCAAGTCTGCTCGCCGACTGGCGAAAGAGTATATGGAGGCAGACTACATGCGCATCAAGGTTGGACGCGTTGGCAGCACGCACCAGAATATTACCCAAACCATTGTCTACGTTGAGGAGCGCGAGAAGGATCAGGCTCTATTTGATCTAATCTTCTCCACTGAGCCTCAGCGTACGCTCGTCTTCGTCAACTCCAAGCGCAAGTGCGATATGGTCGACGACTTCCTGTACAACAAGGGTCTACCTTGCACATCGATTCACTCGGACCGCACTCAACGTGAGCGTGAAGACGCCCTGTGAGTGCCTTTGTCCCGTCTGTGATTAACAGTACTGACCTGTAAACAGGCGATCCTTCCGCACCGCACGTTGCCCCCTCCTCATCGCTACTGGTGTTACTGCTCGTGGTCTGGATGTTGCAAATGTCAAACATATCATCAACTACGATCTTCCTTCAACCCAGCACGATGGCATAACCGAGTACGTGCACCGCATCGGTCGCACTGCTCGTATCGGAAACGAGGGTAAGGCGACGTCCTTCTTCAACGAGCGCAACGATGACATTGGTGAGGACCTTGTCAAGATCCTTCTCGAATCCAAACAGGAGGTGCCAGACTTCCTTGATCAGTTCAAGCCTGAGAACACTGAGACCATTGAGTGGCGTGACGGCACTGACGATGAGTCTGATGATGGCCTTGATGGTGGCTTCGGCGTGGAGGATGCCGGTGGCTTTAACGCCGATGCTGGCTTCGGTGGCGGTGAGGATGCAGGTGGCTTTGGGGGAGACGCTGGAGGTTTCGGCGGTGATGTCGGCGGGTTCTCTGGCGGCGCTGAAGACAAGGTTGCTTCCTGGTAAGCGACCTGTATGTGTGCTGGCTTGACCGCACGACAGCAAAAGTGCTTCGATGTTCGACCTCAGCAATATGTCGCGATCATGCCACAAGGAAGGTCGCACTTGGAGTCGCAATAACGACACGACGATCAACACTTTACAACCTACAAATGGATGGCATTTGTGTCTGCGGGTGGTTTGGCAGTCTGCCGCTTGGCTGTCACTGCCACCAGGTTGACGGCTTTGAAGGCCATGTTCAGACAGTTCCATAGTTCGAAGAATCAAGAACGGAATTGCAAAGCTTCTTCTCCTCACACACGTAATTTGTATGATCACATATCCTTGCGTAGCCAGGTGCAAAACAGTGAGCTGGCATGATGGGGCAGACTCAGACATGTCTTCTGTTCACCTTGTATGGTGTCCTGGACCGTGTCCATCATTGGCAGTTAACCCTCTTTCGGCATTAACTTAGCAATATCAGACCAGGCGGGCTTCGCGATTTCGTTACTGGGTTGTTGATCTGATGGCTAGAGCCAGCCAGCAAATTCATTCAAGTTAGCAAGCAAACATTGTCTAACATTTTAATGTTGGCGACAAGTAAGGACTGGCTGCCAGTGGCTGGCAACATGATGCGAGCAAGCGCAGGCTAAAGAAGAGGGAGAAGCGGTATTAGCTACATCTTGACGTTGACTATCGTCGCGTTGTCTTCGCACAAAGATCCTGGAAAGGCCGGATCGAGGAATGCATTGCTCTTCGTAATGACATCCAACAATCATACCCCTCCTGTCGGAGTAGAGTCGAACGAGCCACAGTGAGATCATCGCTTGGCACGCACGGACGTTGACGATCCGAGGCGAGGCGAGGCACGAATTGAGCTCGAGCGTGGGTTTTTGCATCTTCACGCCCACAACGGCACTCACCATCACTCTCTCGGAGCCATCGCATCCACTCCAAAACAACCCCAGCTACCATCGACTGCGATTCGCCCATCAACGATTTCCTTTCGTCGTCAATACCTGGCCCGGTAGGTCAAACCACACGCGCGCAACAGTCACGAGCTCAAGCTGCGCAAACAAAGTCAGACACTGACAGAGCTACAGCTTCCTCGCGCAAACAACCCTATCGCACACCCGCCGCCATTAATCTTCTTTTCTGAACACACATTATCAAGATGGCATCCACCGAGTCATCCGCGCCCACCAACGGCAACTACGCACAGGATTACAGCCAGCCCGCACAACAAGCACCCGCTTCTGAGATTCCTAAGGATGAGGTTGGCTGGTACTTTGTTGAGCAGTACTACACCACCCTGAGCAAGAGCCCCGACCGTCTCTACGTACGTGCACCACTCATACAACGACTCCGAGGGGCGTATGGCTAATTTAGATCTAGCTTTTCTACAACAAGCGCTCGCAGTTCGTCTCGGGTATCGAGGAGGAGAAGGTCAGTGTCTGCTTCGGCCAGAAGGTACGTGAAACCAGTCACAGAGTTAGCACTTGGCGCAACGCTAATTGTGAGGCAGCCCATCAACGAGCGCATCAAGGAGCTTGACTTCAAGGACGCCAAGGTCCGCGTTACCAACGTCGACTCTCAGGGCTCAGATGCGAACATCGTCATCCAGGTCATCGGTGAGATCTCCAACCAGGGCCAGCCGCACAAGCGCTTCGTGCAGACCTTCGTCCTTGCCGAGCAAACCAACGGTTACTTCGTTTTGAACGACATCTTCCGCTACCTTGCCGAGGAGCCTGAAGAGGAGGAGCTCCAGCAAGAGCAGGCGGCAAACGGCGTCGAGGAGCCCGCTCCTACTGCCGCCGTCCCCGCTGAGGAGGAGGCTCCCCAGGGCGAGGTCGCGAGCAGCGAGGAGGACCTGACCAAGGTCGATGAAAAGCTTGTGGAGGTTGCCAAGGAGGAGTCCTCCACCGAGGAGGTTGCCGCTACTGCTCCTACAGAAGACGTCGCTGAGGCCGAGAAGGCCCCAGAGGTTGAGGAGACCCCAGCTGCCGAGGAGACTCCCAAGGAGGTTGAAGCCCCCGCTGCGCCTATCGAGGAGGAGAAGCCCAAGGATCCCTCTCCTACTCCTGCTCCTGCTGCCAAGAAGGAGGCTGCCTCCGTCGCCATGCCTGCTGGTCCTCCCAAGCCCGCCGCTCCTCGCACATGGGCCAGCCTCGCTGCCTCCGCCCACAAGGTTGCTACTCCCGTAGTCGCCGCGCCCGCCGCTCAGCAGGTTCCCAAGGAGGCCAAGGCCGCTGCTCCTGCTCAGCCCGCAGCTGCCGCATCCACCCAAACCTCCGCCCCTGCTCATGAGCAGTCTCCGGCTGCGAACCAGGGTGAGGCTGGCTGGCAATCAGTCAGTGGTCACAAGAAGGAGCAGTCTCGCGCTCAGAACCAGGCTCCCGCTGCCGATGCTGACCAGAAGCGTGCATACATCAAGAACGTGTTCAGCCAGGTCCAGGAGGGTTCCCTGAGGGCTGCTCTCTCCAAATTTGGCGAGATTGAGTACCTCGATCTCAGCCGTCCCAAGGTCAGTTCACACGACTGTGATGCGACCAGCTTTAACTGACATCTGTACAGAACGCCGCTTTCGTTGACTTCAAGACTGCCGCCGGATACCAGGCCGCCATTGCCGCCAACCCTCACACCGTCGATGGTCTCGAGCTCAAGGTCGAAGAGCGCCGCCAGCGCCCGCAGGGCCAATTCCAGGGCAACTTTTCCCGTGGTGGTGGATCCCAGCGTGGTCGTGGCGGCCCTGGCGGCCCTCGCGGCGGATTCGTTCCTCGTGGCCGCGGTGGTGCCCCTCGTGGCCGTGGTGCCCCCCAGGAGTCATGAACGGGATAGGTTCACACGCTGCCTCTCTTCGTCTCCACTTTACTCCTCTTCTCTGTTTGTTGAGTCTTTAGCGACCTCCACCGTTCCATAACGATTCACGGCTTCTGTTATGTGCTCAGTGTCCGACTCTTTTCAGCGATTGTATAAAAGTCACCATGTCCTGCGGAAAAGTTCGGGCGTCCGCATCTCTCAGTGAGATTTCCGAGCCCTTGCATAGCGAGTCGGTTCACGTTTGCATTTCCCTTTCTGTACCTTTACGTACTCGCTTCGTCCACTTCTTTTACATGTTTCTTTGCCCATTTTTTCGGTTACCTAATGTGTGTGGAAGGGTACCTGAATATATGCGGACATGGGATGCGGAAAAAGGATCTGGAGTCATGGGTCATGGGTACTTTTGGGCTCGCCCTGTACATTTTGTCTTTGATCTTGCGCAGCATTAATCGAGAACGAAAGACGGGTACAAGAGCGCGATGGGCACAGTAACGATAGCATGTGTATGATACAACGAGCATATCATACACACTTGGGTCATGTCAATATTGGGCTGCGCATGGTGCATGCACTTGTAACTGATAACGTCACGTCGCACTGACGCGTGATTCGCCAGGTAGATTGACCACCAGCGCCTGCCGCCTGTCAGCAAGTCACAAGTCACTCTGGGAAGTCGCGGAAAGCTCCACTCCTTCCTTGCGACCCCCAAAGATACTTTGACACGTACAGATCTGCGTGTTTGATATCCGTTTCTTTGCCTCGACGACTGTCTGGTCTTTATCGCGAAACCGGGGTCTATCAAGCGGGGTTCCCTTTGGCGGGGTGGTGACAACGAACGACGATCACATCACCTGCGTATTCCAGTACTCGCAAGACCTTCTTGACCTGTTCCCAAGCTTACATCCAACTTGAGCATCACCGTGGTGCCAACAACGCACTCGTCGAGTTTTGGCCATGCGACCGCTTCCTGGTGGCAGCGACGCGCTGCCTGCTCCCGTCAAGCCTCGGTCCCGCAAGTCGAGCATGGATCACGCCGCGACGCCATCGAACAATGGCCCCACCACGTTCTTCATGAGGAGCGAGCACGAAATGGAACAGTCACTGTCCGCTTCACAAAGCACGCAGTCGACAAGAAGGCAGAGAGACAGCACATATGGAGTGCAAAGTCTAGCTGATACTTTGGAAGCTGCCTTTGGAGCCGAGAGCCCTCCTGCGAGCATCAGGGCGGATAAGCGGAATAATGCAGGCAGTCATGCCAAAAGCACTGCGAGGTCGGAGTCGCATAGTTCGTCTACGGACTCTGCAAAGTCGCCAGAGAGTCCCGTTGTCTCGCCGCTGCGAAAGCTGAAGAGAAAGCTCTCCAGCCGTGCCCCATCCATGCCTTTGACGCCCCTCAATGTCGAAGCCCCGTCCCCACTTCCCGTTTCGGCTACACCCAGTACGCCAACGTCAGTATCTCTGCACTCGTTGAAGCTCTCCGATGAGGGCTCAGTAGTCGATGAGACTGGAAGTCAGGCCATCACGTCAAGTGGAGAGGAGGAAGATGACGTGGAGACGCAGCAAGGTGCATCGATGAGCTTCCCGCAGCTGGTAATGCCGAGCATACAGATGCCAACGAGAAGACCGTTTACTACCAAAGGAAAGAGAATGAGCAAACTGAAGGTCCTCGTTGCTGGACAAGCAGGTCAGTGTACTTTGAGCATGGTTTGTGTTGTTGCAAGCTGCAAAAGCTAACAGGTCGGCACAGGCATTGGCAAATCCTCGCTCATCCGATCGATCGTGCAAAGCTGTGAAGATATCGTTCACGTAGACTCCCTGTCGCCTTCACAATCACTCTCCCAACCGCCCCCTAGAAGACCAACGTCTCGCCGACGGCAAACAGACCAAGGGGCTACAATGCGGATGACAGAAATATACGCCAGCACTAGGCCCTATCCACACTGGTGGACTGATGTCGAAGAGACCCGGGTTCTGCGAAGAAGGAAGAGCAGCATGGATACAATCCTAGAGAGGAATATCTGCTTCGTGGATACACCGGGCTACATGGAAGGGAGCTCAGAGCAGGACGATATGAATATCGTAGTCGAGTATCTGGAGTCACTGCTCCACCAGACAGCTTCTGTGACAAACATGGAAGATGGAGAGATAGTCGGTGTGATCAGTGGAAGCGGTGGAATCTTGGTGGACGTCGTTCTCTACTTGTTGCCACCAAGTAAGTGTTTTGCATATCGCAATGCGAGCAGCGCTGACAATGCCAAAGACAGGGAAATTACAAAGGACATCGGGTTCATGCAGCGACTCTCTGCGTTCGCCAACGTCATACCCGTCATAGCGAAGTCAGAAACGCTGACTGCTCAAGAGCTAATTTCGTTAAAGGCATCTGTACTCGCCCGTCTCCAGGCTACGGCTGTCAAGCCCTTCTTGTTCGGGAAACCGTTAGACGATGCACTACTTGCCGTTCAAGGTCTAGACATTGTCTATCCAATGGCAACGCCCACAACAGCCATTCACGCAGATGAGCACAAGGAGCCCACCCAGTTCCCTTTCCCAACACCAACGCATCCATATGCGGTTTCGTCAGTCCACGGATCAGACACCGACATCATGGATGCGTCTCTGTTGATGTCTCCCGATTATGTGCAGCCTCTGATGCCGTCCGAGCTTCCCAGCCTGATCGAACAAGTCTTCGACCCCGAGTCCATTGCCTGGCTAAGGCACGCAACAGCCAAGAAGTTTCTTGCATGGAGAAGGAGGACAAAGTTACCAGGTGACTCGTTCGTTATGCATGGTATACAGCAACCGCGTAGTCCTACTACAGCATCAGTCGGACTCGCCGGGACCATGTTGAACCGTAGGTCACATCTTTCTACGGTTCCGCTCGTAAGCTGACAAAGCCCAGCGTCAACAACCTCATCCGTTTTCTCCGCGGCCACCCCGTCTGGCGTTCTCGTCCCCCGCTCCACCTCCCCTTTCTACTCTAACCTGCACTCCCCGCTTTTATCATCGATGACCGGCTCCCCCACCGACCCCACCGACCCCACCGCCTTCTCTCTCACCCAATACATCAACTCCAACCCACAAGCAAGCGATATCCGCGTTGCAAAATGGGCCACAGATCTGCATAAGAGTCTCCGCAACGAGCGCGATAGATTCGAAGACCTCCAGCGTAATGAGCGCGCAAAATGGCTACTTGAGCGTGTCGGCGAGGAAGTCAAAGCTGGGACTATTATTACAAGCGATGGCACCCCAAGGGCTGAGTGGGCTGTCGTACGACACGGGAACGAGGAAAAGGGTGGGCAGAGGTACGGGAGTGGCCTGGATTCCAAGGATCCTCTGGGCTTGTGTGGTTTTGGGGATGAGGTCAGGAGGAGAGGATTTGTGCTTTGTCAGGTGCTTGGAGGGATGAGTTTGCTGGGGGCAATGGGATTGGCGGTCGTGAGGGTTGTGGGTTGGGAGATGCCGGAGGGCGGCATTTGGGGTTGGATCATTGGCGGTGCGGAGTAAGCAGGTCGTTGGCACGAACTGGAGATACCCAGGAGTTGGCATTGTGGATAGGCGGTATTTACTCGACTCTATGTAGCTAAGATATTCCCAGCTCATCTCAGAAGGCACATGTATGAAGATTGATTGACGACACACAGACGAAGGCTACACAATCCGGCAGGGTTGTACGTGCTACTGTGTAAGTATTGTAATGCCTGAAGTGGCGTGCCCAGCTCGCGCTGGAGTCTAACATCTAAATACAATCTTACAATCATCTATGTCTGTAGCCCTCGTAGCTCGTATCCTCCCTCATACTCCTGTTGAAGTACCCACCAACCGGCGATGCGTCTCGCGAGTGCCTATCAACAAGCGGTTGTCTGCTATCACTCGCCCGTAGCATCTCGTCTGCATCCAGCGGCGTAGCAGGAATATCCACATCGACCATGTCCTGCTCTTGAAACCCATCCGTCGTCGGCGTATGCCGGTAGCCCTTCGCATAGCTATGGCCCTCGCCCTCGTCCGCCTTATCTCCAAACCGCGTGCGGCTACTCGCCCTACTCCCCGCCAGCGACGCCGGCCCGGACCCCATTTTCTGCCGCGGACTGCCGTACACGGAACCCTCGACGAACGTGGTGAAAGTGCTCGGCGTCCCCGGGCGACTAATCAGGTCCTCGGGCCGCCCGTAGAGCGCGCCGTCGCCGCCAAATTCCTCCCTGAATTCTGCCCGCCGCTTGAAGTTTTCGAAATCTAGATCCGCTTCCTCGACGACTTCGACGTGGGGCATTGCCGCGCCGTCGGTGCTGCTGCGTCGTCCGGGCGCCGCGTGGTCCATGTCCGTTAGATACATGTCGCCGTATCCGAGGTTTGCGGGCGTTGCGCGGTCGGTGGAGCGGCGGTGCGGGCCAGCAAAGATGTGGTTATCGGCGTTGGAGCGGTGGCCGTAGATTTCCTTGAGCAGGTGCTGGGATTTGGCGTGCACCATGGGAGTGATGAGTTTCTTGTAGATGGCTGGATTGCCGAAGCGGACGCCTACTTTATCCGACTTGCGCGCCTTGGGGTGGTTGGCGTTGTGTGTGTTTTCCATGTCCGAGTAAGGGATTGTGGAGTAGTAGAGCAGTTTGTCGTCGTATGATTTCTTGCAGTACAGCTTGAAGCCGAGGAGGAAGAAGGGGAGGGGCACCATGGCGTAGAGCATGGTGCCATTTTCGAAGACGTTCTGGTTGCCGACGCCTTTGGCGCCGACGGCGAGGGCAATGACGGCGTTGCCGATGAAAACGGCAAAGAGCAGGCGGTTGACGAGGAGGCGCCAGAAGCGGCCTCCAGACTCGGTTTTGGTGATGAAGACGTATTGCAGGAGGTACTTTTTGAAAATGACATCCATGCCGACGTAGAAGGCCGTGACTGGGAAAACGATTGGCTGGAGGCAGCCCATGCAAAGGCCGACTGTTGTAACGAACAGATAGTTGTTGTAGTATTCGGCATACGCAAATGGCGGAGGTGCACTGAGCTCAATCAGCTCTCGAGGTGTAGGCGAGAAGAAAGTCCGCTGGAACCACGACCAGGCAAAAGTCCAAGCCTGCGAAAGATCAATTGCAGCGCCTAGATTCCTTTGCATTTGCCAGGTAAGCCAGAACGTGGAGACGTTGCACAGTCCAGTCACCAGCTGTGTGAACGGTTGACCTTGCTTCATCGCGTCCCAAACTCCGATGTCGTGGGCGCCAATGACAGCTGCCACGAAGCGCCAAACCGATCCAAAGATGGAGAAAACTACGAGGTTGTTGAACACGTAGAAGGCGTAAAGACGGGACGCAACGTGGCGCTCCCTGGAGGTCTTGGAGACGTCGCCCGAGTGAGTGAACAAACGACGGAAGATGATGGGAATGCCCATGTACATGAGCGTTTGTACGAGAGGAGCCAGAATACCCTGAGCAATAGCCCATCCGGTCGGGTGAGCATTCAGGTTAGTTTGGAAGTCCTTCCAGACAAGACCAAGATTGGCGAAGTTGGAAAGAAAGGCTGAAGTCAAGATGTTAGGTACGATGAAGGCGACCGTCAAGAGTACCATCCAGAGACCGTCCCAGAACGCTCTCGCGCGGCGTGTCCTCCTGCTCATAGGAAGATTCTGCCACAACAGGTCATGGGGCTTCGGCGCAAGGTAAACATCGCAACCTTTCGGACCCTTCTTCCTGGTGGCGTATGCAACAGCGTGGGCGTCTTCGATGCGCGCAAACGAGGCGAATCCGTATGACATGGGGTTCCGCATATCCACACCTTCGCGAACTTCCTTGATGGACACCTCCAACCTCGCTATTCTGTCGGTGAGATAGTCGATTGCATCAACCTTTCCCTTTCCATGCACCGAAGTGTCATCCTTCTTGACTTTGCAAGTAGGACGTTTCGCCGGTAGCTGGTTCGGATTGCTGAGATACTTGGCAAGGTGCTGCTCAAGCTCTCGCACGGTCTCATCGTGCTTCTCGATCAATTCGGGCAGATCTTTTACGTTGCGGCCAACCACTGTTCGCGGAACGTCGTCTGTGTGTTTGCCCGATTCGATCAATTCTGCGATTCCGGCGTCAGTCCGCGAGTCGTTGGGAATGTGGGTGAGCTAGAATGTGGTCAATCACGGCTTGAGAGAAATGTCCGAGTTGGCTTACAAGCAATGTTCTTGAGTGAAGGCTGGCCTTGTACTCCGCGCTTTCAAAATATGTACGCCTGAGCTTGTAGACTGCCCTATAGTTCCACCAAATGAATCCGCAAAAGGTGATTTCGACAAGGTAGGCGAAAATAACATAGGCCCAGAACTTGCGCCCACCAATGTATTGCGGTGTAAACTTCATGAGCGTAGCAATGTTGCTGTATTGGTCGTAGAAATTGCCGCCTCCAATGACGCACACAGGGATCAGAATAGCGCAGCCCAAGACGGTGAGGACTACAAAGATATTCCGAATCATCCGCAGAAACCTCATGAAGAGGACGGCGTCTAACCCAATCTTGTCCACGAGCTCCTGCTCCTTTGTCTGCGTGACGGCCTTGATCCAGTCGAATGGACCACTGGCCAGCGGCTGCGGTCGGTGCTTCTCGTCGGCATGTTTGGCTCGTGGTGCGTATACGCGGCTGTTCTTGGGTCGGAGGAAGCAAAAGACGAGGAAGAGGAGCCCAGTGACGACGAAGGAATATACGATTGCGGCGTAAATGGAGCTTTGCTGGATCTACGGGCACTATTTTAGTAAATAATTTCTCAGGCGAGAATGGAAGCCAAGATGCATACCGATGTCGAGAATGGGTCAGCAATCAGATCCAGAAACTCGTCTCCAGAGCTCTGCTGATTTTGTCGCGTGGAGAGACCCATGGTCGCGTGTGGGAGCGGCGGACACCGCTGTGCAAAAGAAAACGACAGGCAGGAAGGAAAAAGAAAAGTATTACGATGCGTGATTACAACAATGAACCTCACTCTAACGACAGATGTGAGAATGAAAGAAAATTGAGAGGTCAGAATTGCCAGAAGTGCCCTCGAAATTACGAGTCCCTCTGGTACACGCAATACCGCCGGGATGACATCTGATAGTTACTTTGTTGAGATCGTTCTCGAACGCGACCCCGTCGATCGCCGCTAGCTACGTCACATGTGGATTTGTGTACGAGGCCCCAGCAAGTCAAGTCCCCTGGCAATCGATAAAGGCAGTCTTTGGAGCTTGTGTGGCAGCGCTTGACCGTGTCGAGGGCCAGAAACGAGCGCTCCCCAGCTAACGGCAGCCAAATTTAGAGTGCTGACCGGATCGTTGAAAAGCTTGTTACGAAAAGTTGGGACAGGGTCTTGCTCGACACAGCCCATTTCGCACCTGATGCCCAATCATTGTCCATGCATTATCTGAATTCCACCAAAAGTGGCTTCGCAAATAGCTGCAGTTGACTGGATTGTTCGAGGCCCTGAGTCAGACATTTACAAGGGGACGGATGACGCTCGCTGCTAGTCGCTCCGTGGAGGTCGGCGCAGCGGTTTGGGAACGAGCTTGACGTCACGCATCTCGATTGAGGGAGCCTACAAACACACTTTGTGGGGGTTCGCATCGCTTTGCATACCAAAAACTGGGGTTGGAGTACGATGAGTACGCAGTACGCAGCCCTGGCGCAGATCGTGCGGAGGATCGCTTTTTTGGTTCCGCAGGGCTGTTGTTCAATGAGACACCATCCGTGTTTTTGCCTGGGCAAAGCTCTGATCAATGTTCGAAGTTGTTGCTTGATAGACGGATCAAGCAGTCAGCAGTGGGAGGTGTTCGACACAATGGAGTGAGGATGTGTATCTTGCGTGTTTTATGAGTAGCAGGTCGCTTGCGACGTAGGTCCCAATCGCCCCAGAACGCCGTTTTAACACTGCACATAGCAAGTCTCAAGCCTCGATAGTTAAAGCCTGCCGTCCTCATCACTCATACATTGCGTCGCTCGTTGTGGAAACATCCGTCTAAACCGTCCTTTTGCATTGGTATCATCATCACACCTTCACGCCCCAAACGCCTCGTCCACCAGCAACGCCGATCCAGTCCCCGCCTTGCCCAGTCAGAGCGCTTTGAGGTGCCCAGCTGATATTACCGACTTCATAGTCGCACCGCCAGCTAGCGTATGGACCCTTTTGTCCCACAGGGACGTTCTGGGCTCCGGTGCCGTTGTTTGTCGGTTGTGCGGTCGCAGGAGTGACAGGTGGTGCAGCATGCTCACTGCTGATGGCTGCGCCGGTTTGTGCATGCAAAAGATCCCAGACAAGTACGAGAGAGTCGTCACCACCAGAAGCAAGCATGCCTCGCCGCGAAGGATTCCACTCGATGCTGTTGAGGGCTGCAGAATGTCCACGAAGTTCGAGGAGAGCCTGCCCGGGTTGCCGGACATCAAGAATGCGGACAACGTTCGAGTCTTGAGCAAAGGTCGCGAGAAGGTGCGAATCATGTGGAGAGGCAGCGAGGCGCAGGAGAGGTGGCGCATACGACATGGTCTGTTGAGCTTTCGTCGGGGACATACGTCCTGTTGGCGAGCCTGTCCAGAGGTTAGCAAATTAAAGAGGGGGTGCTTGTGCCATCGACCAACCCTTGTCTTTGTCACCAGTCTTGTCAGACGGTTCGTAAATGATCGTGCTGTGCTCGAGGCTGCGCAGATCGAACATGCGGACACTGCCATCGGCACCACAGCTTACAAACACATCAACACTTCCTGCGCAGAAGCGGACGTCAAAAACCTCCTTGTCGTGTGCAATCAGCTGCGTCTTTGCAGTCAGTGTTGGAATGTCCCATATTGTACAGGTGGTGTCTATGCTGGAGGTGATAATGAGCTTCGGTGACATGGTATTCCAATCGAGAGACGTCAATGGCGCGGTATGCTCAGGGGTCTTCGAATTGGACAGGAGCGCAAGTGGTGTGAGCTTTGGCAGCTGAGGCTCCCTGGTGTTCACCGATGACGTGCGTGTTATCGTGTTGCTCAGGGTGTTGCCAGACGATTGGGGGAGTGACCAGAGTCGCAGGTGGTCGCCAGAGGTCGCGAGAAGGTCGGTGGACTGCTTCTGCGAGGATGGAGGCTCCCACAGTATGCGAGTGACGGGAAACGAGCAGGTGGCCTCTGCGATAGCGTTGTACTCGAGACCATATGGCGACGTGCCAGGCGCAGCATCGTGCTGAGGCGTGATCTGTGTGTCCAGGATGCGAATAAAGTTATGGTTGTCCTCGATATAACTTCCCACGGCCATCTTTCCAGCGCTGTTACCACCGGGCACATTCCATTTGCACCAGTCGTAGGCATAGATGCTCCAGGGCGCCAGGTAATTGCTGTTTGTGGAGACCTTGTTCTGCTCGCTGGCGAAGGTGTTGGCTGGACCGAGGCCGCCTTCAGGATCCATGCTAGAGTTTGCGCGTGGCCTGATGTCAGCCAGACCGAGGGGTGAATGCGAGGCATTGGCGGTGGGCGTGGAAGGGTAATATTTCTGCGAGGGGGTAGTCGCTGTGTACTTGGGCTGCTCCGGGGTGTTTGAGAAAGGAATGTATTTCTGTTCAGGGCCCATGCCAGCTGGGCTCGAGCGCGAGTAGGTATGCGTGGAGGAGTGCTGGCCCTGGCTTATGGTGTTGGAGCGCGTGGGGAGCGTGTAAGAATTGGCGTTGCTGACGATACTCTGGGTAGGAATAGTGGGCGCCGTGTTCGAAGAGGAAGGGCCGGGGCGCTGCGCAGGCTGAAGGCTGCCTGGCAAGGTCGCAGGGGTGCCGTATTGAGAACCCTGGGGGGTGGCTTGTTGGAGGCTGATATTGGGCGCTGAGCCGGCGTACGAGTCGGGCTGGTTGTACATCTGCTGCTGGTGGTGATGTTGTTGTTGTTGCTGCTGCTGCTGCTGCTGCTGCTGGTGTTGCTGCTGAGAAGATGCAGCCGCCGCGCCATGCAGCTCGTCCTGGTTCCCGCCCGGTGTCGAAGGCGCAAAGGCGTCTGTGCCGGCTGTCGTCGTGCCTGCTGTGGCAGTTCGTAGGTTGCCCAGGGGAGAGGCAATCGAGCCCATTTGCGCGGCCTGGCCCAGCCCGGCGGCCAGGTTGTACTGCTGCGAAGTGTTGTGATGGAACGGCATTGCGCCGCGAGGGAGACAGCTTCGAGCCGTTGGGTGCGAGGAATGAACTGGACTGGCGCACGTCGTCAGAAAGGCGGCTGCGTGCTTGAGGGTGAGCAACGAGTAGCGCGCGACTCGGTCCAGCCACCACCACCAACCAACCAACCCAACCCAACCCCACCAAGCTCCCCGCGCTCCACCGAGTGAGAGCTGCTTGTACCAGTTGTAGTCTTGATTGTATACATGACATTGTAGCTTCACGTCTTGGTCTTCCAACTTCGACTCCCTTTTACACCCTACAGCCCTCGTATGAGCCGTTTCGCTGCTGCCCGTCGTCTCAGCTCCATCAGTGCAGTGTCTCGTCACTCTCGTGTTCATCTGCTCCCTCGGCATATGACGACCATGCCGCCGCTCCGCAAAGACCAACACCGCGCATTGCTCCTGCTACCGCCCGCACCCACAGCCTCTACCTATACTTCGCTGAAGGCTGCATATAACGCCCCACTTTCAACTGTTCTGAGAGAACTTCGCCGCACCCAACAGCCTACGTTGCTCGATATCGCCGTGCAATGCCCACATTTGTACGGCCACCTCGATGACGCACGGGGTCCGCTGTACGAGACTACACAGCAGCTGGTCGCTGACCTCTACAAGCTTATCACCATTGCTGCTGCCAAGGACGCAATTGACACAGAGGATGCACAAGGCATTGACCCGCGCATTCTGCTGATTGCGCATCCACGGGATGGCAAGCTGCGAACCACCTCAGAGGCTTCAACGCCAGAGCAGGAGCTGCAAGGCCCTGCCATTGATCTACACACACTTGCCACGAGCTCGAGAAATTGGGAAGCTGTCTACTCGGTCGAGAGTGAAGAGGGTGAGCGCTTCTCCAAGAGCTTCTCTGCCATCTCCAGAGCCACTCAAATCTCAAAGGTACGCGGCGGCATGGTTCTCAATGCTGATGTGTCAGCCACGAACACTTCCACCTCCTTTGAAGCCTCACCCAAACACCTTGCTGTTGCTGTGGGTGGGACATTCGATCACCTCCACATTGGTCACAAGCTGCTGCTCACTATGTTTGCCTTTGTGCTAGGCCGACGACAGCAATCAGAGAGTCCTAGTGTTCTCACCGTAGGCATCACTGGCGATGCACTTCTCGTCAACAAAAAGTATGCTGACCAACTCGAGAGCTGGAAAGCTCGCCAGGAGTCCACCCATGACTTCCTGCACTCGATCATCTACTTTGGCCAGCCTGACGACCATCGGATCCAGGTACAGGAAGTCAACGAGCCAGGTCCAAACGGACATGCCGTGAATGTCAGCTATCCATTTGGTCTAACGATCAAATATGTAGAGATCTCGGATCCTTTTGGCCCTACCATTACCGACAAGGACATCACAGCCTTGGCTCTTTCGCTCGAGACCAGAGGCGGCGGCGCAGCAGTCAACGAGAAACGCAAGGAGCAGGGCTGGGCCCCACTCGAAGTCTACGAAGTGGCTGTTCTCGACGCCAGCGAAGAGGGCAGCGTCGACGAGACGTTTCAAAGCAAATTGAGCAGCACGGAGATCCGTCGGAAGCGGAGTGAACTCGTTAAGCCCAGAGCAAAGGCGTAATGACGGTCCAGGGATGTATAGGCAGGATGACGCAAATGCCACGTTGATGTTTGCCTGCTCGTGAATGAGGCAAGCTAGAGGCAAGGAGAGTTGAGTTGTCGTTTGTAGTAGATTCGATAGCTCGACGGATGCGCAGGGAGATGACTACGTACATATCGTGTGTAACGGTCCACGACCTCGTGTACCTCCGGGCCGCACGACAGCGTGGACTAGCATATGCAGCTGCTGTAGATTTCGTGTCAAGGTACGATTGTACCAAAACCGTGGCGTACCTGAAAATGGCGACGAGCAGCACGCCGACATCGACTTTGCGTCAGAGAACCCCTCGTATGTACCTTGACTTGCGAGCAGCGCTGCAAACTTTTGCTTTTGCAACATATGTCATCAAAATGGGACAGGGTTTACGGGACCGGTGATCGGGGCGGCGACATGGAATATTATTTGCAAGCAATCGGTGACAACGCAGCGGATTCCCCATCCTACGTGCTTGTACGTGAGCAGAGACTGCTGCGTGGAGCCGCGTCTACATAGTAGCGCCGAACGTTGCACACAGACACGCCATGCTACATGTTTCAGCCTTCCAGGGCTATGGTCGCTACTCGTGACTAACTTTCTGCCAGTGTCGTCACCAGCACGCCGTTCTTCATACGATGCATTTGATACAGATCCAAGTGCGCGGCAGTGGTATGATCCCAACTCAGGCCAAACGGGGCGGTCATAGGCGTCCGCAAGCGCTTCTGCTGCATGCTTCGTTGGCAGCGCATTAGGCCCTGATTCGAAGGCCTTGGTCGCATGTGGTGTGGAGCGAGAACACCTCGAATCACAAGGTCGCAGCCTGATCCACCCCTGAACGGCGTGCAACCGTGTCCAGCAACGAATCGACGTGTTTTCGTTCGCGGGTCCTCCCTTGGATCCGCCTTTTCTACCAGGACGCCCGCATCACTAAATGGGCACGTGACGGTTCTGCACGCTCTAAACCGTGTCCAGTATGAGCACCACCTTGCAATTGGACAGACACGCAGCCTGCGTCGTTAGGGCAAGCTGGGTTGCGCATAGGTGCAGGTTTTGTGTCCAGTCGTCCTCTGCAACCCTCAGCAACGCTTAGCTGACCGCTGGAGAGCCTGGAGAGGTCATGCTTCCTTTATTTTCCCGAGAGTGCCCCTCCGGCCAGACTGACAGAGCACCGTCCCCGGACATCACCACGTAGTTTGCTGAAACGCCATCGGATCTCTGCCGCTGCACCCTTACACTACTTTCCGCCACGTTTGCACTTCACGCCGTGCCGGCCCGAGCCTTGGTTCACTTCTGTTTTCGAGTATATATCCGCTACTGGGCTCGGATCTGCGCCCGAGCTTTCTGGAAGCTTTTACCTCACATACCGAGACCTGGATGGTCTCCGTGCAGTCGCCATGGGCATCCTCGATCTTGCCGACGAACTCCTGCGGATTATCCTCGAGCATGTTGCCTCAGAACCAGAAAAACTCATCAGCTTGGAGCGCCGCGCATACCTATCGCAAGAGAGCTTCAAACCACCCCCACAGATCGAGCCGGATCAGGCGCAAACAATCGCAGATCTAAGGCTCACGTGCAGGAAGTTTGCAGACCTCGGCGCTATCCACCAGTTCTCGAGAGTGACGACAAGATTCTCGAGAAGAGGCTTGAAACGCCTAGAAAATATTGCGAGCCAGCGGCACCTGGCCCAGCGGGTTAAGAAGTTCAGTTACATGGTGCCGTTCTTCTACGTAGAAGGTCGTGTGAATCTCCCCTCGCTGCTAGCAGTGTTATTGACTAGTCATAGGACGAGAACGCGTACAAGACCTCCTTCCTCTTCTGCCCGGCAACTTGGGTCTTCTTGACGCAAGCCATTTTGTGCAGAAAGTAAAAGAGCAGAAGGACATAGTACGGACCCAAGAAGATGCCCGCGTACTAACATTAGCAATCTCGGCTTTCACGTCACTCCAGCATGTCCAGATACTACGGCTACAGGATCATGAAGACGCCATGCTCATGCAGTACATTCGGACACACCATGAACTCAGCGAGATGGTCGAACTGAAGTGGCCACCAGCGTGTCTGCACTCAACGAAAACCATAGGTGAAGCACTGATTGCATCTAAATCGCAGTGTTCCAGGTTTTCATCACCTATGCTCAGTCCCGTGAGCGTGTTGGGCGCAGCAAACAATCCGCCAACTGCAATGGCACTTCTCGCAGAAAGGTTGACCTGTCTTGAGCTTCATTTTGATGACGGGATAGATTTGGACCAGCGGATGAGGGATCTTTCAGCACTATCAAAAGCTGTCTTTACGGCTGCGAAGAACATAGAAGCGGTACATATCGGCTTTCCTTCGCACCGGCCGCTCACATTGAAGCTTGAGGAGATATTCCACAACGTCAAGTGGGACAAACTACAAGCATTCGGGATTCAGGCGTGGCGCCTCGACGCCGACGAGATCATCGCACTTGCCAGGAGACACAAAGAAACACTGCGCGGCTTGAGATTACGGGACGTGCTACTGAAAGAAGGCAGCCGATGGAGAGACGTCCTTTCATATCTGCGAGAGAACATGTCCAGGCTGGACTGGGTCAGTCTCCGACGGATCGACTACGAAAAGCACTTCGACGATGCATGGATAATGGGTGCAGAAGTACCGGACGACCCTCTCGGAAGCGACAGCAGCGACGAGAGTGACGATTGGGACCCTTACGAAGACGATTACGATCACGATCACGAGCATATCGATGACCAGGACGAGACATATGTCAGCGACGGCTCGGTGGATGACTCGGATTCGGATGCAGGTACGGAGGAACCCGAAGAGGGAGGGAACCTGCATTTCCCACCGTTGTCTCCGGATACACCCGTGTCGGTACCATGGTGTACTTGCAACGGTCACCTGGATAGCGCTGAGTTCCTGGAAGATGAAGGTCAACTGGTGACGAATCAGCAGCGAAAGTTCTGGGAGAAGTGGGTCGTTAGGAAAAAGTGCACCGAGCAGCATGGCCACAAATAAGGCCACGAGCGACAGGCAAGTCTCGAAGTGGAGGTTGTGCAGGAAGAAGTTCGTATTGCGCGTTGAACACCGGCAGGGCGAAGCGACAAGACCAAGCGGAGTCTGGCCGGCCGCTGCATGCAAAGTCACGCTGCGGAAAGCGCATGCGGGCTATATTGCTTTTATACCTCGCATGCCTTCCTTGCAGCAGCAGTGCGTTGCGACCTTCCTTTGCGCCCGGCGCTTATGCACAACAACCGACATTTTCACACCACTATCATCGCGCACATCATCATGCCATACTCGAAAGTCACCCGCATCGCTTGATCCGCCAGTGATGCGCAGATCTGCAAGAAATCATAGACTCGATTACGGGGCTCCAAAGCCACCGGTTCTTCTCCACATCCACACCACAACGGCCCTCCCGCTTTACCACGACTCAGCATACCTGTCACCCTCCGCGCATGTCCGCTTTTGGGATGCATCCTTCGGCGCAATGTATCTTCAAGGCCTCCCACATACATACAACTCATAGTCGCATTGCGGCAGCAGACACTTGGCGCAAGCGTGGCTGTATCTGCTTTTCCTCTCTCTCTCTGTCTCTCTCTTTCATTGTTGGTCCCATTCACGAAAATCACGAACGTAACGTAGCGTGGGAGGAAGCCTTGTTCTTTGCTTTACCATAGATGGGGGAGCTGCATGCAGTGTTGCCGCTTGCATGGCTTTGTTGGTCATGACGCAGAGCTCTCTCTCTGCGTTTGTGTCCTCGTAGTGTAGCAATTGAAGTATGATATCAGCTCCCTCCTCCGTGTTTGTTCTATATACGTCGTCTTACCTAGTCTATCCCGGACACTTCCTTACAGACTCATGCACTCTTACCTGCTAGGTGTAGGGTGAGAGAACAACAGCCACAATCCCGTCCGCCTTATATCAACGGGTCTTTCTACTTTGCATCCTCCTCCTTTGTCGTACCATGACACTCACCACAGTCCGAGTATGCTGCAACACGCCAAATCCCACGTTACAGCGATACCATACCAACATCCGCAGTGCACGTACACACCACACCCTCACACTCGCGCTAGCTAACAACCTCAAGCTCATGAGCATCTCACACCAGCGCCTCAGATCCAGTGCCTAACCTCGAAACAACCTCTCAAATTGTGCATTATATTACCGCGCTCTAAACGCCTACGTCGTCCAAGAGATGACAGGCGTGCGATTGCTTGCGCTCTGGTGCTGGCACTAGGGACTGGCAACCTCTCACTCTCATCCTCACCACGCGTCACGTCTGCGACGCCAGGATGGCTCGGGGACGCGATTTTAGATTGGGGAGCGCGGTCTGCGGCGCGTCGTCAAGTTTTTCAGCGTGTTCTGCGGCGCGTATGAGGATTTCGCGCTGTTTAAATTTGCCCTGTGCAGTGCTTGCATCGCAGTGTTCGAGTCCTTCGTAAGTCCTTCGCTACATAAGTCCTTTGCTTTTCTGAGGACGGTTGTTGATTACGTTTCTTTCGCTACGCAACTGTATGAAGTGTTCACTGCTGTTACTTCGATTACTTCAGCATGAGGGTCGGAGGCGACTGGCAAGATGCGCAGTCAGGTGGGCCAAGGGTCATGGTTTACATGCCAACTACGCATGTCAGTGTCGATGAGGCACAGAACTCGCTCTCGCAACTCAGTGTCGAAGAAGGCAATACACCAAGTCAGTCCAGCTTACTCTTCAAGCTATCGATGCTTCTTTGCCATGTACTGATCCGAAACAGGTGCTCAGAGCCAGCAATCACAGATCAGCAACACAGTCATACCATCTTGTGAGGATGAGGGTGATATTCAGATCAAGAACGAGCCGATTGAAGCAGATGAATCGCATCTTGTCAGCGATTTCTCGCCAGCTACCCTGGCAGGTGATGTCGACGAGAATTTTGGTGATGGGATGCTGGTCGACGTCTCGCCCGATACATTGTCGACGCCAGACTCTTCAGCAAGTACGGATATCATGTTCCAGTTGATGGAAGCTGCAGGAAATAGCTCGGTTCAATACGACGGGACAGGTGCTGCGACTGCTGCAGAGCATGATATTATCCCAGCCGGCAATGATGTCCCCGAAGTGGATTACGACTCCGATAGAACGGATTTTCGAGAGTCGCCGTCGCCTTCGGTACGCAGATCGAATAACGCCGCAAGGCGAGCGACCAGTGCGATCAATCGACACTTCCAAAGACACGCAAAGGCAAACAACATCCAGCTGCCGGTACGACGTCTCAATTTTGGAACATCACTCAAGAAACAGGCGAAGAAAAGCCCAAACGCAAAGGCTCTGGAAGACCTCGAGAGAAATCCTCGACATGACTGGAAAGATGATGAGAGACTACTGCTTTGCGTTCTGAACCGTTGGTTCTGTGGACCAGACCGCGCTTCAGAGCGCGACAGCTTTGCCAGAGTATTTAATTCCATCAGCAAGCTCGATATCCCACAAAGGAAAGTCCGCGGTCAGTTTGAAAGCCACCTACGCCTATACGGTGGAGAGGCCTATCCCGTTTTCGGTCAAGTCTTTTCGGTCCCTTTCGATGATCCAAATGGTTTATACACTCAGATCCGTACACAGATTGAGGCCGAAGCTGCGATACTCGGTCTCAACCTCCAGCGACGTCTTGCTGACTCTACAAAACCCTCAGGTATGGCCAGATATGCTACGTCTCCGAAAACGAGAAAAACCTACTGGACAAGGGTAAATAGAGCTTCACAAGAAGCCGAATGGCAGGCAAGCTTTATGGCATCTACAGAGGCTGCTACACAGATGGCTCGTTCTATCGCCCTAATGCCAGGAGCTGTCCGGCTTCCTTCAGATGAGAGCTGGGAGGTCCTCACCGAAGTTGAAGAGAGTCCTACACCACTGCTCAACCATGGCTCACAGTCTCAGCATGAGGTCAATAGGAGTTCAGGATTCGTCTTTCCGAAGCCCCATCTTGCATTTCGTGTGTATGACAATTCCAATCGGGGTAGGTTCGTTCAGGGTCGGTTCTTGGCAGAGGCTTTCCTACCGCAGACATGGAAGAAGAGGATTCCGGATCCGATCCCCCCGGGAGATCCCCACGGAGCCTTCGAGATATTGGCTAGCCTGCACTTAAGCAAGCAAGGAAACACACCGGTATTCCTATCGACTGCCAGTGTGAGTCTGATGATTGAATCTATTGACTAGTCGCTAACGTATTGAAGTCGCTGCTGCAGGTCCTCTCCTACGCCACAGAGATGGATAGGCCGCAGCTGGCACTGATTGACTTGAACGCTCCAAGTTTGCAACAGCCGCACAAGGTCCAGGACGCTGCCGAGGTGCTCAAAGCACTAAAGAAGGAGGGAATTGCGCAGTGGGCCAGATACAAAGGTAAGATTGACAAGCTGTTCATCGACGCTCATGCTGACCGAAAATGCAGCCCATGGCGAGTTCATGGTCTGGGCCGAGATACCCAGTGACGCCATCCTTCATACCCTGGACCTTACAGATCTGATCGCAGTACTCAACAACGATCCAGAAGTCCAGGATCTGTTGAGATTCGATTTGTTTCAACAAGGTATCAAGACCAACGACATCGCGGCAGCCTTGCGCGAAGGGAATGTCACCTTGAACACATCGGTCTCTCGCTCGTTGGGGAAAATCGCGAAGACATTTGGTATGGGCGGCCGAAACGTCACTTTAGAGCATCTGCAGAACTTCGTGGCGCGTGTGATCGATGGGTGGTCGATCACCTTGCTGAACACGCTCGACATACATACCATGAGCACGTTGGCAGCAGCATTCGCAACAGCGTTTGGTTCTCACAAGGGCAGGTTCACACTTCAGGAGGTCATGGGATCTTTCATGACGGGCGTTGATCAAGGCATGCAATGCGTGGCATATTGGTCAAGAAGCAGAAGCGGTTCACGTCGCCAACGTTTTCGTGATACGTAGTAGATCTCACTGCTAGACGTGGCACTGGATGCTCGGGAAGACGTCGGTTGCGATACACACATGTTGTCGTGCTATGACGATTGTCACGATATGACTCAATCCTATACGCTCTCTAATTCTATGGACTTCCTCTTTATGCACCCTACACTCTAAGGTTTGCTCACCACTTCCCAAGTGCCGTCCCAACAACCCGCAAAATCTCGTCCGCCTTCTCAATAGCAACCTCATGTCCTGCGCCGTGTACAATCTCGAACTCTACATTCTCTTTGCCCAAACACTCACTCGCATCTTCCACAATCTCTTCTTTGACAATTATGGGATCCGTCTCACCTAGCACGACAAATACCCTCTTAAGCTCTCCAATACCCCCACTGATATTTCTCCCCAGCGCCCTCCAACGCTTATGCTCCCCATGCACAGGCGCATATCGTATTGAACTAATAAACGCAGGCACAAAGCCTTTGTGGTGCTCTATCTGCCAATCCACTACTGCGCCAACCGTACTGTGCGGATTCCCCGGCAGAAGAGCATAATGCGAGGAGGCATACACCGCATCTCCTCTCGCTGTCTTCTTGACCTCAGCATTTTCAACACTATCAGGCTCGGGCTCTATACTCCGCGCTTCCTCAGGCCCCGTGTACAGTCTCTTCGCTACAAGGCTCTCGATCCAGGACTCGGGCACAAGGCCAGATGTGCTGTACAGGAGGCGGCTTTTCCAGGTCGTGTGGGAGCGACGGATCAGGCCCCCTGGAGCGATGAGGACTAGGCCTCGGATCAGTTGGGGGAAGTAAGATGTGAAATCTGCAGCGAGGGCGCCGCCGAGGGAGTAGCCGATTAGGGTGAAGGTGGACCAGTGCAGGGATGAGGAGGCGAGGACGATATGGATCTGCGAGGTGTAGAGGGAGGAGTCATAGCGGTGGGTGGGTGGGGAGGGACCGGAGGAGTAGCCACGGGAGAAGAGGTCTGGTCCTTGTCAGTGATGGTTCTAATGTTAATAATAGCCAGGGAAGCATGAAGTGTCGGAACTCATGGTTCTTTCGTTTTGCTACCATGACTATAGAATGTGCACCTACCGAACAACATCACACGACAACCCTTTTCAATCAGCTTGTAAGCGAGATCAGTCAACGCTATACTCGGTGTTGATATGCCATGGATGAGCAGTATCTTGTCGCCCTCTTCAGGACCCCACTCATACACTCGAATGCTGCCATATGGGGAGTCTACATCTCGTGCTCCTGGCAATGCATCTGGAGGATAAGGCAATTGTCTGAGCTCATCCCTTGAGAGTCCAGGCAAAGCGGTGTCTCTCGGTGATAAGAGCGACTTGCACTTGTCAGCCCGCAAAGAGCTTGACACATGTCGCAGAAACAGCAGCGCGCCGAGGGATGCCCCTGCAATCAGAGACAGCTGTGGGGCAGAGACTCTGAAACGGCCCAAAGCAGACGTCATGGCTGACATGAGCCTCCTTGGTAAGGCGAGAAGATGATGTGAAGTACCACAAAGCAATGCGCTGACCAATGGGGTATTTTAACCGCACAGAAATAGACCTCGGGCAAACAAGCTTGAAGGACCGTTTGGTGGTGCGGAAGAAACGGTACGCAGCTTAGCAGATCGCCCAGCTGCTGCGCTAGCTGCACCGGCAGGCGCCACGGGCACTGCGCGCAGCGACTGCATCTGACTTGAACCAGCCATCCACAGCCTGCAGCGGAGCTTCGGCGGACAGTCTGAGAGCAAGTCAAATGAAGACGCGCAAGACAGAGGCGCTAATCGAGCGCGAGAGCGGGAATCACGGGAGAGCCAAGCACATCCGGGCTTGGACGATCAACGACACGACAGGGTTCGCCTGGCTGCTTGCGCTTGTGTCCATCAGCTCCTGCCTGCGCCTCACAGCCATGCTCACTGCCCACTCTGCTGAGCACACTGCGCCCTGAGCGACCAGTCCCAGCCGGTCTTTATCTATTAAACCCCAGACGCCCTGCCAATTGCTGCTTCGGCTCTCTTTCCGCTGCTCTGCGTCTCTCCGGGCGAGGGCGCCTGTTCTAACAATCTAACCCGCGAGGTCTGCGCCAGCACATTCGACATCTGAGTGACACCTGCTCTCCCACGTCAATTGCAGCAGTTTGTCCTAATCGGTATTGCAACTGCGCGTCGCAAGTTGAGAGATTTTAAGAGTGTGTTCGATCGCAGTAGTGCAACATGGAGGACTGGACATCGAAACAGCTCCCTGAGCGCCTGCCCTTCTCCAAGAAGCGCCTGCCCAAGCGCGTCATCTTCTCGTGCGTTGAAAAACTACATGGATCTGCTGCGGGCGTAGACTGACATATGCAGATACATTATCGATTACCTCATTATAGTGTAAGGGCTCCAGCGCTCCTTCCCCAAGCACACGACCACCTTCCCACAAGCTCCATCAGCTGACCACAAACGTCTCCAGGGTTCTCATCGGCGTCTTCACCATCATCGATAAAGTACCGCCCTTCCACCAGCACTTCTCGCTGCAAAACTACACCCTCCACTACCCGTTCGCCGAAAAGGAGCGCGTGCCCGTCCCGCTACTATGCATCATCGTCGTCGGCGGTCCAGCGGTCATCATCGCTTTCTACACACTTATTCTTGATGGGCTTTTCTCCCACCAGACGCCCATGCCTTCTGGCAGGGCTGGCGTCAAGCGTCTGACCGGCAGGTACAGGCTGAAGGACCGCTTGTGGGAATTGAACTGCGGTATTCTTGGTCTTGGCTTGAGTGTAGGCGCGGCCTTTACAATTACGGGCGCATTGAAGAATGCAATTGGAAAGCCCCGCCCTGACCTCATCGATCGGTGTGTGGAACTGTGATTCCAGAAACATGGCATAGAGCTGACAGGACGCAGATGCAAGGTTCGGGAAGGTGTGAAAATTGACTTGGAGAGTCTGACACTGGTAACCATCGACATCTGCACACAGACCGACAACTACATCCTGCAAGATGGCTTCAAGAGTTTCCCCTCTGGGCACAGCAGTGGTATGTTGAGACACACGCTGATTGATAAACTAGCTAACAAGCAACAGTATCTTTTGCTGGATTGTTCTACCTCTCGCTCTACCTCGCCGCAAAGCTACACGTTCTGGACGCCAAGGGTGAGGTTTGGAGGACGTTTGTTGTCATGGTCCCCACTCTCGGTGCTGCCCTGATCACCGGCACGCGTATCATGGATGCTCGCCACCACCCCTTCGACGTCCTCTCTGGCGCGAGTCTTGGAATACTAGTTGCGTGGGCCGCCTACCGACAATACTTCCCATCGGTCTCTGAGACCTGGAAGAAGGGACGTGCATACCCGATTCGTGCCTGGGGTCGCGGACCCGCACCCCCGCCCGCACCCCAGATCACGGTCGATGAGGATGTCCAGCCACTACGACAGATGGGCAGGCCGCTGGGCCCGATCGATGAAGAGCGTGGAGAAGCAACTGGCATTGCGGTTACTACCGACGAGCACGGCGGCAATGTATTTCGTCAACAAATCTCGAACTCGCAGCGGAGACGTCAGGCGGACGTTCCCGAGGGTGTGGATCGCAGCAACACATTGGCTTCCAGCAACTACCGCTCAGACACATTGGGCTCGACCTATCGATCTAACACGTTAGACTCCTCGTTGTCTACGAAGGTCAACAGATACCAGAATGAGATGCCAACCTCGAACCCCTTCGCCACAAGTGCTGCGCGCCAACGCCGCATGGAGTCATACGATTACTCCTCCTCCGAGGATGACGAGCCTTACGAGCTTCAGCCGACCGGCGGAGCCTATAACCCCGTCTCAGGTCGACTGACGGACACTGGCTACCATCCTCCGCAAGGAATCTCACCGAATCCCACGCCTCCACCTCCGGCCGTAAACACTTTCGTACCGCCTCATCTCAACACGATGTCGCCTACTGGGGACTTGAGTGATAGAAGGGACATTGGACCGCCTCCACCACCGCATGCTGCAGGCACAACACCTCAGCAGATATGAGACAGTAGAGGTAGAAGATGACATGGTAATCATGATCTCAACTCAAACATACCCACATGGCTTGCTTCCAAGGAAGCAGTAGTAACGGGATTTTCACGGCTGTAACGACATCGCACTGGGACGCTCCAGCAATGAGCGAGGAGCAAGGCGTTCTTGTAAAGTGGCAGTTAGGCCTGCCAAGGTGGGCTTCACTACCAAAATTGGCTGCGTGGACCGGATAGTACGATGTATCAAATTATGTGTAATACCCGACAAGAACTCTTGGTGAAGTTGGCTAATCGCGAATGCACTGATGAAGATCTAGCGGCGCAGCATTGCGTGACCTCTCTCACCTAGAGTACAACGAATCTGCCTTCACCTCGATCTCGAATCTCAGAGCGAATTGCGAGCGCAAACCTCATTTTGGTAAACGCAGCACACGTTGAACTTCACACAAGACACATCCAGCATAATCAGCAAAAGTATTTCAAGATGAACTTCTCTAGCTTTTCTACAGAAGCGCTGAAGCATGAACTACGCCTCCAGCAAGCTCGACCAGCCTCGAACCCGAGACGCCTATTCAACACGTCTAATACGAACGGAGCGCACGAAAAGAGCAGCAATGGAGGTGACGAAGACTTATTGTTAGTGCGCGAACGATGTACTTCGAAAAAGAGGCGACGGAGCTCAAGCTGTGAGATACTAAATAGCGAGGACAAGCTTGAACCTTCTCGGTGTTCACCAATTGCTATGACGTACCAAGCCAGAGGGTTTCCCAGGACGAAGTACTTCAAGAAAAGAGACACAGCGGAGCTTCGGAGGAAACATAGTTGTCGGATAGGAGAAGGTTTGACGGAAGCCAAAGAGGATGACCTACTCATGCTTATGGAAGGGCAATGGACTTCAGCTTGTCCTGGTGCTAAATGTCGACCAACTGACCTGGAACGCACAAGGACTTACAAACCACCCAAATCAGTTCCACGCAGCTTATTCGATGTCCGAGAGTCCAGCAAACGGTCGTCAAAGCTAATTTTCGATTCAGCAATCGCCCGCCAGATTCAGAAAGAGGAAGCGCACGCGCAAGAAGCAAGACTACGTGAAGCGGCGACGCGCACCCGCGATTGCGCAGTCTGCGGCGACACGAAACTCGTACTCGAACTTCCTTCTCTAGCCTCCTGTGCTCACGACGCTGACATTTGCGCCGACTGCTATACCGCATGGCTCGGCTCACAACTCGCAGACAATGGCTGGCAGGAAGTCAAATGCCCCGGACAATCGTGCAAAGTCAGCCTCACGTACGAAGAGATCAAGGCATACGCCAGCAAGAAGGTCTTTGAGAGGTACGATGCCATTCAGGCGCGCAATGTATTGAGTGCAGATCCGAACTTCCGTTGGTGCAGGGCTGAGGGGTGCACGTCTGGGCAGATCCATGATGCTGAAGAGCTGGGCAACGTCTTCAACTGCGTTGAATGTCACGAGCAGTTTTGCACCGTCCACGAAGGCGCGTCTCACGACAAGGAAACGTGCGAGGAGTTTGACTATCGAACAAGTGGGCAGAAAGACCGCGACGAGCGCAAGCAGGAAGAGGAAGCCAGTGAAGAAGCGCTTAAAATCCTAACCAAAAAGTGTCCCAAGGAGGGCTGCGGAAGTCCCATCCAGAAGAATGGCGGCTGCAACCACATAACCTGTAAGTCAGAGATGCTGGGTATTTCTTGAGTCATGACTGACAACCTACAGGCTGGAAGTGCCGGCATCACTTCTGCTACGTGTGCTTGCAGAGCAATTACCAAGGATGCGGTCATCTGCATATGAACATATAGTCGGCCAGGATTTGAACATAAGGAGCCAGAAGGCGTTATGATGAAGGGCTGGTGCCGTCTTTAGAGAAGGTGACGATGCTTGGCAAAAAACGAGATGGTGAAGGACAGTGCATGGAGCTTTAGGGGAACAGCAAATGTCTATTTGGACACTATTATTATTACGATAATCTCTTCTACTTCCAGTTACGAATGGGACAAGATATCGGAAACCTCTCAAGAAATATCAACGTCGAATCCTTGCTCAGCTGCCACTGTCCCTGGTCTCCGCCGGCTGACTGCCTTCACTGTCTGAACCAACGAGCACTTCCATTGAACTAGAGCGGACAACATGGCAGTACATGGATATCTCGAAAGAACCTTGACACATTAGTTAGATACGATGAAGTGATGAAATCGTCATACCGTTGCAGGCGACCATGTTGGTGTACGGTCTGTCTACATGCGAGGGTTGGTTAGATGTAGCTTCAGGCAGGGCACTTTGACTTGTGGCGGTGGTTGGGGTCCTTTTAGCAGCGGAGGGTTCAAGCACATTCAACTGAGTCTTGCTCATGTTCACAGATGGTGGAGATGTGGGATCAGAGAAACAGGAGATGACAGCGAACTTGGTCGTTTTAAAGCTCCATTCATTTGAGCGGCAAAAACGCCTCTCTTGATTTTGTTGTCTTGCCGCCATAGTCCTCTTTGCCAAACCGGTCTGCATGACCGTGGGTTGATACCTCTGATAGTTGACCAGGATGTTGCACCTATGACAGCCTTCTGCGTGGAACACCAAGTACCTGCTGCACTGTAGCGGACCAATGATGATGTTGCAAGGTTGGACGTAGGTGAGCATCAACGACTGCTGCCGCGATCGGAGTAGGATATGCACGGTCTTTCATCAGGCTGAGAAAATACTCAGCCTGAGGAAAGGTGGCTAAGCTGGAACCCAACGCTGTACATGTCATTCTGTTGGCTGTGTCGCCTTCGAAGACAGGGCAGCGAATGTCAGTTGAATGATGTGTTTCAAGCTGCGCAGTCTCATTAATGTCGCAGTCAGCACCATCGTATACAGTTGAGCTCCAGACAGCTTTAAAGGCGCGTGTCGTGGTTGACAGAATGGATGCAGGACCTATTTATTGGTTTACCTTGATGTGCCTGTTTAACAACTGGGTGACTGCAGATCGCTGCCCTAACCGTGCCTTCTAGAAACGCCATGCATACACAGCAATCGCACCCCTTACCAGACAACATCTCCATGGGCTCCCAAGAAGTCTGCCGAAGGGCTTAGCGTTGCGTACCATTTTTGAGCCAGATGCCAATGGATGTTATTCACGGTGTTTGGCTTTGCGCGACGGGATTCACGCGCTCCTGCCGGCGCACTCTGAGCGAATCAGGTATAAGCGTTGTCCAGTGCTTCGCCGCCTTCCCGTATACGAGCATGATAGTAGGCAATGCTATACTGCTATGATAGTCTGTCACGAAGTGCCTTGACTGGCAATCTGTAGACTTATTCGACTTTGCCGCCAACCTTCGCGGGAAAGCTTGTTACTCTGGGACAGTCGCGGTGCTTCTCGATCGAGAGTGTCGTAGACAGAGGGAGGCTGGCTTGCGCTTGAAGATGGGTGGAACAATTTCAGGCCGTAATAGCATTCATAACTGATAGACTCAAAAACGAGAAACATGAAAACCAGACGGTTTTCACCACTGGCAACACCAAGCTAGATACTTCATAGCTTAACCTTCCCACTTTGGAGGATCTTCAGCTCAGTGGCAGTAAAGGGTACGTACGCTCCCTCACTCAGCCAGTAAAGTGTGTCGCCAGCCTCATTCACTGCTTCGGTGTCGATGCCATCTTTCTGAAGGAGGTGTTTCTGCTGTTTATTCGTGCCTGTTGTTTGCAACTGCTTAGTGACGCGAATCCAGATCGGTCTTGCGAAAGCCGGCAGCTCCTTCGCAACGTGGGTGGCAATTGACTCCAGCACCTCACCCTTGACTCCTAGGTTCTTCTCTGCATCTGCAGATGTGGAAAGTGCCGACTCGTTCAACACGATGGCGGCACAACCAGCACGTCCGTCATGGCCAGGCACTTCGACACCATACACAGCCGCTTCTTCGACCGCCTTGTGACGACCGACCGCATCTGAGACTTCTGCTGTACTGACATTCTCAGACTTCCAGCGGAAAGTGTCGCCAATGCGATCAACGAACCACCACCGTCCCTCTTTGTCTCGTCGCACCAGGTCTCCCGAGCGGAAGTACGCATCGCCCAGTGTCTTCACGTTCCTAATAATCTTTGAGCTGGTCGCTTTGTCGTTACCAAAATAGCCCTGAAACTTCATTTTGATATTCGCAGGGTCGAGTTTGTAGAGAAGTTCGCCCGCCTCGTCCCAGCCGCACAGCTGACACAGACCAGAGTCTTCGGTCCGTGAGGGCTGCACACCATCGGCATCAGGGTCGGTACGTACGACGCACATGGCAGAGGAAACGAGCAGTGAAGCTAGTGTACCACTTCGCCCGATAGCGCCAGAGGAGAAGGTATTGTCACTACGGTTCCACATGCCGCCCGGCGCCTCCGTGGCTGCGTAGAACTCAAAGATCGTCTTAATGCCGAATCTCTCTTTGAAGGGCTCCCAGACATCCGGGCGAAGACCATTGCCGAAAGCTGCGCGGACATGATGGTCTTTGTCAAGAGGTGAGGGTGGGGCGGAGAGCAAGTAGCGACAGGTTTCGCCAACGTAGTGGACGATTGTTGCTTTGCTGGCTCTGACCTCAGGCCAGAAGGTCTTGTGACTAAACTTTGAGGAGAGACAAATAGTGCTACCAGCTCGAAGCACCGCGCAGACGCCGAGAACGGAGGCAGAGGAGTGGTAGAGGGGCATGGAAGTATACATGATATCGTTTTTGATGTTCAGCCAGCTCGAAACGAATTTCGCGCCACCGTTGCACTTGCCCCAGGTCATGACGGCCGGCTTGGGTAGTCCAGTAGTGCCACTTGTGTAGATGAGCATTGCCATGCTGTTGCGCATTTGGCCAGCGCGGCATGAGTCGGGCTGGCGATTCGGCTGGAGCATGTGGATAGAATCCTGCAGCTGCTTGTCAAAGAAAACAACCTCGAGCCGCTTCTTTTGTGGCGCTGCAGCGATATCCTGCTGCTGTGCTTGCGCCAATACATTACTCTTGACAGAGCGTGGCACTTCACTCTGATCCATTTCGAAAACGTAAATCGCTTCCTTTCCATCGGATGTGTACGCAGGCGGAGGCACGAAGCCGTGCTCCGCCATGATGTGTTCCGCAAAGTTGGCCTTGTTCTCCTGGTCTACGAGCACCAGGCGCGCTGTCGATGTCTTGATCGTGTGCACCAGAGACTTGCCCACCAAGTTGTAGTTGATAAAGGCTGGCTTTGCACCGATAGACCACAGCCCAAACCAGACCCAGACGAATGTTTCAGAGTTGACAAAGTCCATTGCAACAATCTCGCCCGGCTGAACGCCCCTGCTCCTCAGCCATGTACCGTATCTGAGAATGATGTCGTAGGCATGTCTGTAGGTCCATGTCTGACCATCGAAGATGATCCAGGGATGGTCGGCTCGGGCGCCTTGTACGAGTGCTTCGAGGTCATAAAAGACGTTCATCTGATCGCGGCGCTCTGCGCGTATCATGCGGACTGTCGCCGAGGCGAGAGAGGAAAGCATTTGCCAGTCATAGCTAATGCCATGGCGGGCATCGAGATATGCGAGGCTTGCAACAGCAGCAGGGATTGCGAGAGGAAGTGCTGGCGCGCGTCAGCTTTGCTTTTCGTTCTCACCAAAGAGCTCTGTGTACCTGCCATGATGAAAAATGTTGGAAGCTGTGAAACGTGAAACGGGCAGGAGACTGTGGGTATCACTGGTAAAACAAGAACAAGGAATTAGCAACACAAAGAAGGATCTGTCAGCAGCAGAACAGGAAGGCCAGCCTATGTTCTGATGTCGAGCCGCTGTCAAGCAGGTGAGAATGCTTGACGTTGCTGCGCGAGCCGAGGCACGTCAGCTACAAGCTTCATGACCCTGCTCCACCTTTCCTTTTCTTCCGCTTCCCCTCCTCGCGTAAACCTGGGCACAGAACGATTGATTTGGACATGCGCAGCGACGGCATCTCGCCCTGACCCCGTAGTGCGAGGTCGTTCGATGTGCGACGCACGCACAGATCGACGCGACGATCAGGCCTCCAGTGGTTGGTCGTCTCCAACGAGGCCTACTCAAGGACTGGCGGACAACCTGCCACTCTTCGCAAAGGTTATGGCTGCGAAGGATTGACTCATGAATGGCATTTGTCGTGAGCGGCTTGATGTTCCGTCACCCCTGCCCCTTCAGCTCCAGTATTCCAATATCAGTTGGTTGCTTCCATTGTTTCAGCCCTGGCGTTGGCGTCGTGCCACACGGCTCTCAGTTGTCCATCCAACGGTATTGGAAGATCTCAAAAGATCGTGGACCCGGTGGCACAACCAACCTCAACTGCATGGCGGCCATGCAAGGTCTAGCCTTGAAACAAGACAATGGTGACATCCGCTTTATGGTCGCAGTATGGTCGATTGCACGGCCGAGATTGACGTGCTTCAACGAGCACAAAGAGAGAATTTGTCGCTTCACCGCAGAGGCGTAACTGCAAGGAAACTCCCGCATTCGGAGAATACCATGGCGTTCTATTGTGTGGCTTTGTTCGACCTCGCAAACAAAGAGAATTGCCATAGAAGGGACGCCTGCTTCAACAGAAGAGCTCTCGCATGTTTTGTCGGTTGTTACTGCACGTTTCCTGCTTCACCGGTTGCTAGAGTTGTTTGCTAGATCTGCAGGACTTCCTTGACCTCGTCAGCATATCGCGTATCTCAATCTCCACACGAGTCCGACTCCTTCAAGATGGCAGCCAGGCAACAATGTCGCTCGCTGATCAATACCCCTGACCTCAGTCTCTCTGATACGGAAGATTCGTATTCCAGCGACGAGGAAATGCCTTCACGCGATGAGACCGATCAATTGCTGAGACAAGCACACCACTACGTCATCACAGAAGGGGGTAAAGACTCACCTACAACCTTCATGGAACGCATTCATCGCATCAACAAAGATCTAGTACGAGAGATCTCGACACATGGTTACGACTGCGACCCCAAGCTTTTCCGTCGCGTCAAGCAGAAGGTCGACCACGTGCTTCGCGAGTTCGAAGATGCTGTAGACGCAGATTCTAGCCTGTACGATTACAGCGATTCACTGGAGCACCTCACCGAAGGTCTGTACCGTACGGACTCAAGCCCTGTGACGCCTGTGAGCCCATTTGCCCGAAGCACAGCGAAGGTTGGCGAAGCAAACGATGTAGAAAAGACATACCTCTATGGCGGCCCAGGAAATCACCCAGAGATCTGGTATCAGCAAGCTGCAGCATCGTTGCCATTCCCTGAGACTGTCCGCATGGCCGAATGGGAGAGCTTGCAGATCCATTGGGACCTTGTCAATGTGGGCAGAACGGAGAAGACTGATTCTGTCTCTGGCAGTGCTATACCTTTCTACAGTGCTCGTCTCAAAAATCACGACCAATTAGCTCAGTTCGAGTCTGGGTCACGCTTCAAGCTGCCTGAGCCCAGTGCAGTAGATTTGACCAAGGTTAAGCAGTTCGGAACTGTCAATGCGCTGCAAAGAGCTTCGGATACAATCCACCGAGATGATGATTCGAAGAGAGAGAATGGAGACTACAGATACGCCCCCCGTATCTTCCTACATGACTTCGAGGTGTGCCAACAGTCGACCCTCGTAGACCGTAAGTCGTCCTCTACATCCGGTATAGACCATTTGCTGACTTCATCACAGTCGTTGATCAAGTTCGTAGCGCAGTAAACACAACACCCACCAGGCTTCGGTCAAGTAACAACAGGGAGATTGGCTCCGCACCGCCAACGACCCAATGTCTCTTCGAAAAGTCACAGAAGATCTTAGCTTTGAAGCCAGTCGAAAAAGCTTTCTCTCCAACACTCGAGGGTGACGACCTATCCCTCACACCTGGCTCACCAGTCAGCGAAGTTCCCCAACCCCGAGCCACCGCCAAACTTGCGGCAATGCGTCGGGTAAAAGCTGCGACCGAAGACTCGGTCCGCTCTACGCCACTTCAACTTCCACAAAGTCCACCAGCACAGTGGGAAACCCAGGCTGCAACTTACGTTGCGTTTTCAAAAAAGACTCAAAGCAGTCCACCGAAGAACGCCGATCTATCCGCCATCGTACAACCCACCGCGACAGGGAAACGCAAGCGTCTCAGCGTCGACGTCATTCAAGACCAAACGGAGGGAGACATTGAACACCAGGCGGTTCTTTCGAAGCGCAGGCAGCTCGTGAGAGTGTCATCAAGGCCTTGCACACCCACTCTGGTTACGCAGTCCGATCATCTCCTTACGCCAACCACCTTACCTGCTCTTACACCTAGCTCATCGGTGATGTCAACACCACCAATCATCAAGGCGCGGGCTGCAGGGAAAAAGCAGCGCAAAATCCGCACAAAGCGGGATTTCGAACAGCGCGTCTCACCCGAGAAATTCAACAAGATTACGGCTGAGAGGAAGAGCGGATCTTCTGTCGCAGGCCATGAAAGCATTGCGAGGGGAAGTAGGAGAAGTGGGAGAGTGCGCATGTTGTAGATTGTAGAATAGACTAGATCACCATCGTTACGAATTTCTTTTGCTGTGTTGTAGATGTATACTATCACTACCGTCAAAGTTACGGCAAAATATACTTAGTCTTCGACCCCCTTCCACCCTCCTCTCCCGACGTACCCCTCGCAACCTTCATCGCTCTCCACATCGCGCGCCAGCCGACCTGTGACTACGCTCCTCTCGTGATCTCTACCGCGGACGACAAATGGCTCGAAACCACCTAGTTCGCCGTTTGGTAGCAGGCGGCGTGCCCAATTCCCGCCGATAGATTCGAAGCCGCTGCTCTGCCGGTCGAGGAGTACGAACCACCGTCGTTGATGAATTGAGCCTATGCTATTTGTGGAGCCGGGGTAGGCGTTGTGGGTGCGTGTGGCAATGTCTTCCGAGGAGTCAGTGTCTAATTCGTCATCGTTGACTCCACATTGATCGGCGGTAACAGAAGAGGTACTTGGAGCACTGTCTGAGTCGGAGGTGTGGCTTGCTCGTCTACTTCTCGCAATTGGTCTGCTCTTTCTGCGGCGTACGACAGGCTTCCTGGAAATATCGTTTTTCAATGGGAGGCGGAGGGTAATTGTGTAGTCTTTCGGGAGACGGGTGCCGTGCAGACGGAGCCGTATATGACGCGATTGAAAAGCTTCTGTGAGTCTCTCGTTTTCAAATACCCCGTCGCGCCGCCTGTAGGTGGTTTTATTATCTAGATCAGACTCATCATCGGTGGTCAATGGGCTCGGCATTTCGTCCCCATCCTGGTTTCGCGGAAGCACGCTGTACGTCCCCGTATCCCAGATGAGCAATGACCCAGTCTTCATGGACGCAGATTCTATCAGGTTGTTCCAAGAGTTATGTACGCGCGTTTCAATAGCCATTCGGCCTAGCTGTCTGGAGTTGGGATTTCCAGGGAGACCCTTTGGCAAGGCCCAGGAGACAGAGCTTGTTGCCGAAAACTGGAGGCGCAGGTCGTAGTGTACACCTGCTTTGGGGTGGTTATGCTGATGTATGACGAAGTGATGGCCATGCTGATGTTGATTGTTCTTGTACAAAGCAACGAAGTCATTGATTGGAAGGCGTGGGACTTTTGGTGGTGTGGCCTTGTCAGCTTTCGCTAGATGGTGCTTGAAGAATGTCAGGTGATCTCCAATCTTTGCCCTACCAGCCTCTACAGCTGCCAGTGTGGGGTCGTTTCCAGAATTGTAACAAGGCTTGACACACGATAGGGATCGTGTGTCGGAAATTTTTCTTCTTTTGAGCGCACGAGGCGGTGATATGTCCCTGGATAAGCTAGACGGCAGGTCCATGTGTTGGTGTGGTGGCGAATGCACCACGGGCGTCAGGAGCAAGGTTCAGTCCCCGTGGCAGCATCTGACAGGGCAATCTATCTAGAACGTGAAGCGGGGCTGCAAGGCTCTTCACTGGACGTGAGAGCTGCGAGATCTGAAGATTTGTGGCGGTGGTGGTGAAGTAGAGAGTATGAGTGGGTCCAAATTCGGGAGCGCTAATTTGGTGCATATCGTTCAGGCAAAGACATTTGGCGTGTTCGGAATGTCTGCTTTTCCACGACTCAGATGCATATGCATATCTTCGTCATGCCGCAACATCTTCGTCGTGTTCTCTACAATCACCTACCTATGCATCACCGCAGGGCGCCAAAAACAGAAGGGCTTCCGTGGTGTGGGGGCGCAACCATGGCACTGGCACGGTCTTACCGAAGCTACGAATAACGTCTTTGCAAATCTGAATGCGCTACACAGAAGTCAACGATGCGCCCTTGGCTTTTACAGATCTGAGGCCGGCGGTGTCAATAGCTAAATCGCAGAATGATACGACCGGCAGGCAACCTGGAAGAGTATCGCGTACGGATAATAACTGTGAGGAGGTCTCTCGAGACTTTGTTAGGCTGATCGATCGCTCGTTGCTAGTAGAGAGCGCATGTCTAATCTTGTATACGAGCTGCGCCACGACCTACTCCCACTTTGTTCGACGTCACGCTTTTCGCTTACGGGTGCACGCGCGTGGGGCGCTCTGTTCGGCCCCCAGCACCCAGCTACCAAGACGCCCAATGTCCATCACTGGGCTGTTTGAGCGCAGCAGCTCACCGATGATGGACTCTTCTCCAAGACATTGCCACATTCAGTCTCACGGTCCTGTCCCGCACGACACCACGTCAATACTGTGCTTCCCGTGTGCTCGAACATAATTCACATAGGGCAGTAATTTCTTACCGAATGTAACTCAGAGGACATTGTCGGCACAGTCGACTAATTCCCCACAACGCCTGGGGGCGTTTTTGAGGCGTTCCCAGGCTCTCGCTCTGACCGCGATCCGACATGAGCTGAAGTCGAAGCGTGCGGCGCTGCATGGCACCAAACCACATTCGGCAACCAGTCGACTTACTGCTCACTCCCCTATGCCTACTGCAGTGATTTAAGCTTCTCACATAACACTAAAATTGCAGCAAACAACTCAGCCGACGCGCAGAACGGCACACGGCTTCACCTCTTTCGATGTCGTGGACCATTCTGGTGGAGGCTCTGCAAAGCCTGGACCTATGAGTGAAATGGTGGTGCGAAGCTGTCTCTCAGGCCCTACGTTCATTACGCGACTTGTGCAGGGTGTAAAATCCTCCCATCAACACCTCAGGCCCGTGTCTTCATTTTCGATCTGAAATCAGTCTTGCTGTGCCACTTTGCTATCACGTCAGCAGTCACTATGGCCCACTTCTCTGGCGATTCCCTCGCCCTTTTCCCCGTCATTCTGCTCATCGTATCTCTTTTGCCTTTTTGTCAATCAAGGACTGTCGTTGCATCGAGGCAGCTCACCAAGGAAGTCACGATGGCCGATGTCAACTTCTCATGCCCGTCGGGCGGCAAGTGGTACGTTTTGTCCAGACAATTCGGCCATATAGTTGACCAACTTTTGCTGATGATCTCAGGTATGCTTGCCCGTGGAGCTCAAGTTCCAAGTTCTTAGGATGTTGCACGTCCGAAGGCGATCCATGCTCCTCGACTTCATGTGCTGCTGGGAATCTTGAGCCAGCTGCATACAACGGGTCCTACCATGGCCTTTTTCCGGATGCGACTTGTGGGTTTGGCAGTGCGTTTTACACATGTGGCCTGGATCCTTCGGGAAAGAACACTTTCTGGGGATGTTGCAAAACAAACCCATGCAAAAACAGCCCCCCTTCGTGTCCGGATGGTAGCCTCTCTGGCGCGTTCATGGACTCACCTGGACAAGTCGACTTCTACATTAATTCTCAGCTTGCATCAAGCGCCTCAGCATCATCGTCATCTACAGCGACATCTACCCGAGGACCCACTCCAACATCCAGTAACGACGAAGGCAGCAAATCGAACGGCGCTGTCATCGGTGGAGCGGTTGGTGGAGCGGTTGGTGCTATCTTGGTCATTGCTTTGGTTGTCTTTATCCTCTGGCGCAGGAGACGGAACGCGAAGATTGCACGCAGCAACAACGTCGAGGTCGCTAGTCCTATGATGAACGACCCAAAAGCATTCGATCCTCATTCCCCCAACGTAGCCGCACAATCACGTAAGTACCCATACAGTCAGATGCAACTTCATACACTGACTCAAACTAAGCACCACCAACGTACTCTTCAGCCAACGGAGATTACTACCAGACCATAGCACCGCAAAGCAAAGTCAACCCTTACAACCAGAGCCCTTACTCACAAGGTCAATGGGCCCACACTGCCAACGGTCCCCAAGAGATGGAAGCCGATGCCGGTCCCTCAAACAGATACTCCGAGCTTCCTGCTGAAGCTTCGAGGCCTGGTACCCATAACAGATACTCCGAGCTGTCGACGGGGCCAAGCTGTCGAGTTTCACCTCACCACTCCCCGAAGGCTTCGCAGAACGAGAACACTATTGACCCTAGGCCGCAAGGATTAGGCGTTGTAACTGAGGGTTCAAAGAATCCCCTCGGACTGTCAAGAGAGTAAGGATCTCGCTTTATTTAGACGCTTCAGGCGTACGAATTTCCCTTCTTGTATCTATGTTTGGCGAATTGGCTTGCGCAGATCAGGCCTTAATTCAGCAGATATACCCTCGACTATCATAATACAGAATACTTTTGAACGGGCTTATCTTCCAACTGTAAACGATGAAACTGACATGGCGCACGCCGCTTCTTCGCTTATGAACGTGCCACTCCTGAGTCGAACAGTCTGGGCTTCTTAAATACGTCTAAGCATGTCCTCGTGTGTCTTCGTAGATACATCATGATCAGCAGAAGTGATATCAATACTACTGCGAGTGCAACGCTGGTATCTGTCTTGCCAACGCTATAATATCTTCTGGGAGATCGGTCAAGTGTGAACGAACGATCGAAGTTGCCGTATCCGTGGAATTCGCCAGGCACATGCTGATACAGGCTTGGATGTCTCCTATAGGAGAACCCGATCTTTCCAAGTACGATCAGGTATGGCGCGGGACACGTAGTTGCAGGCCGTCTCGTGAGCGGATTCTTTTTCGGAGTTCGGTAGCGGATCGAAACTCCTTCATTCAATTGTTCCCACCCAATACCCGACTGTTTTGTGTTGTACAAATGCGACTCCCAATACTTGATCTTGCAGTATTCAAAGGTGGCGTTTGATTTATCCGCCGGGATGGGAAGCAGAGAGAACGTTTGATTGCTCGTATTGAAATTCAACTCTGCTGCGCAGAATCTGGGTGTGGGAGTCAAAACACCTTCCAGATCGCAGTGCGTGTAAATAGGCTTCATATAGACAGTGTCCAGCATCGGGGAACGGTAGTACCAAGGACACAATCTCTTGTCGATACGTGCAGTTGGTGTCGAACCCCTCGGTCTTGGTTGACCCCGTCGGTTGGACTCCTTGATTGCAGGCGAGGTGCCAGTATCACTGATGGGACATGTGTTCGAGCCGAAGGCAAACATAGTCCAAGTGTGATGGCTGCTCCGTGTCGGTAGAACTTTCTTTGTCTAACTATTGAATGCGCATATATGAAGGGACTCGTGATGGGAGCCTGATCAGAGGTCTTGACTGCGTGTCAAGGCTTTCGTGAGTACTATCCACCAATGATGAGCCTTGATGCCCCTGCTCACGACCCACAACGGCAAGGCGGCTGCAGACCGATCGATTCGTGTCGATTGGGAAGCCCCTTCCTTTACCATTTACGCGACCTCTACAGGCGTTGATGCGGGAAGTGCGTCTTTCTTATTCTTCCGTGTAATGGGTTGTTCTTCTTCATAGACTTCTTCCACAAGCACACTAGGAAATGCGTTTCTAAGCGCCGCAGCCAGAAAGCGGATACCCCATTCTTCGGTCGTTCGATGACCAACGCAGGCGACAGTCAAACCCAATGCAGTCGCAGCGAGCATGCCGCTCTCGCGAGGTTGGCCGGTGAGGTAGAGAACGTGGCGTCCTCGCGCCTCGGAACTTGAATCTGGTACCCATTCTCGCTCTTGTGCCATGTCTAGCACGCGCATCACTTCTTCCTCATTGAACGCGTTCATTATTGCCACAACACGTATCTCATCAGACTGCCCTTCTTGGATCATCTCTGTCTGCCCAAACTCACGCTGCATGCGTTCAAGTATAGTACCTCGTGGTACCGAGACGGCCCCCACAACACCTATCTTTCGTGTCGCATCACCCTTATAGCCTTGCACACAGAACCAATTCTCCTCAGTCATTCCAAGTCGCTTAGCTAACGGCGGATTCCACCCCACCGTCAGGTTCTCATCGAAAGATGTATGGCTTGAGAGCACAAGCGTGTCTCCCCGGACAGCGTGCCGGTCGAGCTGCCAAGGTCGATGTAGGAAGCATATCGTACGTGGTGGACGATGTGCTTCGGTGTGGCCGATGAATCGGTACACTCCTGGTGTAGGAGTTATCGAGAGGACGATGCGGTCTAGAAAGGCAAGCTCGGCGTCATAGCGGCGTCTTCGTGGTACGTGGTAAAGGAGCGGAACATCGTTATCCTTGAAAGGTAAAAGTGAGGCCACGAAGCGTGTGACCACCGCGTGAGTCGGCAACGACGTCGACAGCGGCATGTCTCAGCGGCCGTGGGATGAAAGAGGTTTCAAAGCCGACATTGCACATTTTCGCATAATGGCGTCTAGACTTGCTACGTCACCGATACTTTGTCGCAAAATGACGCGTCTCAAGTCTGATCTGAGAGTGTAAGGAAAACGGCATCGACAGTGAGTACTGCGATCAGCTCCAGATGATAGTTCAAGTTTCAAAATGACTTCCAGAACATGCCGGCTGGTGTTTCTGCATGCCGAAATGACGCGGGTCGATCGATACGAGCGGATTGCACACCGCTTCGCTACAATTGGCCTGCTCCTTGTCAGAACCCGACATTCTAGGTCCATTTCGGCCTCAGCTATTCACTATTCGGGAGGTATGGCATTTACACGTTGCGATATGTCTGCATTGTTTGCTTCGTCCAAGGTACCTGGGGATCGTGTTGGGGATAACGCGGCCTCACAATGGAAACATGTTGCAGCTAATGCGCTTACTAACGCCATCTTCGCACGCGACACGCTTTCCCAAATACCTTTTGAGTCGACACTCGTGTTAGCAAATCGCTTTCGCCGCAGACCGCAGATCGCAGACCGCAGAAGCACTTCTGAGAACACAAGATGGCGATAGCTGTTATCACACCAAGCATTGTCGGTGCGCTATCGTGCCAAAAAGACTCGTACTTGCAGAGTCTGGAGACCGAGGTTGTTGCGTGCGACGAATACATCCCACCGAAAGGCAACCCGCAGCAAGGCAAAGCAAAATCGAAGAAGTCGACGGATCCCCCAAAAGTCAATGGTAACTCGGACGCTGCAACACCCAAAACATGGATGATCGAGTTCGCCGACTCTGTGCTCTTTCCTGAGGGTGGAGGCCAGCATACAGACCATGGTTTCGTCACGCCAATTGGCGTCAAAGGAATGAGTGCAATCCCGATCGAGAACATCCAGCGACATGGCCTACGATGTATACATTTCTCGCAAACACCCCTAGAAGTCGGGACGAAAGTCAGGCAAACAGTGTACTACGCACGAAGATGGGATCTCATGCAGCAACACACGGGCCAACACTTGCTCTCTGCCATCATGGACGGTATGGACTTACCGACACTCGGCTGGAGCATGGGACAATCTGGAGAGATGAACCATGTCGAACTACCACGGAAACCCACAGAAGCAGAAATTGCTAGGATACAACAAGAGTGCAACGCCGTCATTCGCGAAAACCTTCCAGTCACAGTCGAAACACCAAACGGGAAAGGATCGTCGAGCTTGCCAGCCGACTATGATGGAGAGAAGGGTGTAGTCCGTTTCATCAAGATTGGCGACTTGGATTACAACGCCTGTTGCGGCACGCACCTCAAGCAAACATCACACATCGGCCTCATTCTGCTGCACCACACACAATCGATACGAGGAACGAACTGTCGACTTTTCTTCACCGCAGGAGATCGTGCTATCAACATGGCGGCTGACTCGATCAATGGTCTGCGGAATATCGCTGTATCACTCTCTTCTGGGGCGTCGCCTACAGAGGTTGCGTCGAAGATAGAAGGTCTCAGTGACCAAGTGTCTGAAGGGAGGAAACGGGAGAAGCGGATGGTCGCAGAAATTGCGAAGTTCGAGGCCCAGCAGATCAAGGAAATACTACAGTGCGCTGTTGGAGCATTTTCACACCGGCCCAATGACGGACTAGATTTCATTAATCTTGTACTCATTGAAATGAGGCAAACGCTTCAAGGAAAGGGGGTTGTTGTGCTATGTACTGGCGACACAAAAACATCTGGCTCTTTGGTCATCGCGGGGAAGGCAGATCTGGTAGAGAAGCTGTCTTCGGGAGTCAAAGGCATCGTTAAGACAGCGAAGGGAGGCGGGAAGGGAGAGAAGTGGCAAGGTAAGGTCACAGAGTGGCAGAAGGGCGAGATCGAGGCGCTCAAGACTGCAGTCGAGGAAATCTGAGATGCATACGGAAGAAGATACCCAATACTGGAAGGACTGCTTGTAGACATGACAATGTATCGAAGCTCTGTGCTCACACGCTATACACCTTCACTGAGTTGATCAACCAGTAGCTCTGAACAGTCGTCAGTAAAACGTGGTAGTACGCGGCTTTAGTGTGTACTCACATCAGCGAACGACTGCGGCTGACTAGCCACGTACGCGGTACAGCTTGGGTTTGTCTGGGCGCAGCTCGTTTGGCCCCATACACTTCCAGCCCAATCCCCACAGAACGTGATATCAAAAACGATGTTTAGGTCTCTAAATTTCGCTCCATAATTACACCCTGATCCAAAGTTTGCAGTGGGTGTTCCCCATGAATTAGGGTCGGGATTGCCGTTCCTGATGTTGGCAGGCACATCTCTCGAAGCAAAGTACCAAACTTTGATACCCGAGTTCGTCCACAATGTGGCATATACTCCGCCACCGTTGGCGTTGAATGCTGTGCCGTAGGAAGTCGGGTAATTGGACATGACGCCACAGCCATTGTAGCCGCCACCAGCGCCGCAGTCAGTCTCTGTGACGCGGCGCCCGGTCTCGCCCCCAGGGCCTACAGAGGGTACGCAGCCAGGTGAGGTGTGGAGAGTGGCTTGGTTGTAGGTATTCAGGTGTACGCCTTCGTAGATGTCTATCTCGCCTTGATTGGGCCAATTAGGCCCCACCATCCAGCTTGCTCAAGTCAGCGGTTATGTGAAAGAATAAGATGGAAACAGTATACAATGCTGGCCAGGAGCCACAGTTACTTCCTGGGACGTGAGCGAAGTCGGCGATAACAAGAGCTTGGTTGTACGCTCGCTTGCTCTGAATGCGGACGCTCTTACGTCCCGGTCCGTTAGGACTCAGCACAGAGGTAGTATCAACGCCCATGTAGACCTGACTTCCTTGGGTGCGAAGTAGGCCAAGCTGTTGAGCTTGCTGCGCGTTGACGTATTCGACGAAGCCATCTGTAGATCAAAGTAAATATCGTGGTAGACGAGGACGCAACCAAATTCATACGTGTGGGATCAGCTATCTACGCGATGTCAGAAGATACATGTGCTAGAGAACGCGCTTGCCTACCGCTTGTACGTCAAACATGCTCAACCAGTTGCTGCCGTCGTAATTGTCGATCAACCCATACGCGACAGCATTGAAATCACCTTCTACGATCTCTGACGATGTTCCGTTTGGCCAATAGCCAGGTCCAGCTGGTATAGCGGTAGCACAAAGCCAGAGCAGCGGAAGGAAGGCGATTGGTCTTGTGAGAGACATGGCTGCGGTATGTTATTGGAAAGCGATGTTGTGTGGTCGTACAACAAGATATGGCCTGAATTATACCGCTTATATATGAGAGACATACCTTCTCTAACGTAATTGTACACATGTCGTCTACCCGTTGGAGACGAACGTCTGTCTCATCTACTCACAGTATATGCGAGCAACATTATGAAGATTGCTCACCTTGTCGGCGTAGATGCACAGCATCCTATTGGCCACAATCAAGGGAACCACCTGAAAGTGTCGCAGTCTATGACAGGGCTAAAATGAAGGGCCTTCAGTGTGACATGTTGATAGCGGACGACCAGCCCGAAGAGGAATCTCAGAGACAGCATGTTGGGCGTGAATATGCCTCCTGATGTAAATCTAGGACTTGTGCTGTAGGGGTTGACAGTAGCCCTGTGTAGCTTCATACAGGAGATTGAGATGGTCTAGGGCAGTTCTTAGAAGTCTTGAATCGTCGCATGTGAGTGGTTGTGGCCATTAGCGTTTCATCAAACTAGACTGTTCGTTCCGCGGTTAAAACAGCGCGTGTGAACTTGAGTGAGCTTGAGGTTGTAGTGCCTCGGGAAATCGCTGAACAGCTCGGCAAGCGATACATGCTGTTCTGATCCGGTTTGGTTTCGAAGTATACCGACTCGTCAAGGGATCGCTGCACTGAAGAACACCGTGGACCATGGATGAAGGTGCAATAAGCTCCTGCGACAGCCGCGAGTTCTTCCTTAATAACAAAACATACAAACCTATCGCGCTCTGAGAATTTCGGGGAAATTGAAGCGCGCTTTGCTGCTTGTCAACCTACATGAAGACCAAAACCCTGATCAATCGCAATCCGCGAATGCAGTGCGACGACCGCATGCTCCCTGTCCAAAGGTTAAGCGACCCCGCAATTTAGATTCATCTGATCCTGGGGTCACATCGCACGAAGCACACGAGTCTCAGAGCTGATGTGCCCAGACGGTCATGGCACTGGAAGTGGGTAACGCCCGGCACGAGGGGCGCTCGCGTGGCTCTGCAGCTTTGCTCGTGCGAGCTTCGGTCACGCTGAGCAGCTCAACAACCGACTTAATTCGGACGAGATAATATGCTCCGCGTCAGGTATGGCGCCAACGACAATGCTGTAGAGAGCCTTGAGAAAGGAGAAAGAAATCGCCCAATTGAGGAACTGATTACCGCGTCCGTGCACGCAGTCACTAGATGCACGTGATCGCCACAAGTTCCCCATTCCCTACTCCATTAACTCTACAACTCTACTACGCTATAATGATAGAGCAAGCCCTTGACGTAAGAACCAGCTCATAGATTATTCCCAAGTCCCTGTTGAACGTCTTGTCTAAGGTGCAATGAAATGACAGGTGTTTCCAAGTCAGGCGTCTCAAGTCATCGTCAATTTCCATCATCTACGCAACGAAGCCTCGATTGTCCTTCACTTCTCTTGACTGAGTCCACATTCATCTTCAGAGCAGGGAGTTTCATGGATCGCATCTTCTCAAGCAGGGCATCTCATCTTGTGTCGAAAACTCGCCCGCTGTTCCCAACCCCGAAGGGTACTTCAAGACTTCTGCGTCGCCTCGATGCACCCGTCTCCGTACGTCTTCGCACAGACGTGCACCGCCAGTTTCTTGGTCATGCGACATGTTTCCCTTCGAGGCAGATGATGGAATCACGTGGAGACAGTAAGCGATCTGCTCCCTTTCGTCACATGATCTGGACCCTTACAGCAATGCAGGCCCTGATCCCTACCGCTATACGAGTGGCCGATGGCTCCGTCGAGATGCGCTGGAGCGAGAATCGCGTCTCATACATTTCGACTTTGGCGCTCTGTGTCGTAGAGTATAGCACTCTGTTCTGGCGCCAGCTCTCTCACTTCTTATGAAAAGAAGGAAGGTGGCTTTAACAGAGTTTTTATATTCCACACTAATAACGCCAAACGTATTGTTGCAAGGCTTCCCTTTGCAATAGCAGGGCCACCGAGATTGACGACTAATTCCGAAGTTGCAACGATCAAGTATTGTAGGTTCTGCACCAAGTGGATAGAAGTAGCTCTGCGACTAACCGCTCTATGGCTATCTAGTGCAAGCCGAAACGGAAATCCCAATCCCAAAGATCTTAGACTGGAGCGACGACGCTTCAAATGCCATTGGTAGCGAATATATCATCATGGAACATGCTTCAGGGATTCCGTTGCAAGAAAAGTGGCCAACCATGGACTTAAGCAATCAGATCAAGTGCATAGAGGCAATTTGCCAAAAGCTTAAAGAGGTTGTCAACCTCAACTTCCCAGCGTATGGTAGTTTGTACTTTGCTGAAACGCCATATCTTCCTACCTCGAAGCTTTCATAAAATAGGGATTTTTGCATCGGTCCACACTGTGGGTCTATGTATTGGAATTGTAACGTTGGGCAGCCCAGATACTATCACGACGTCAGACCAAATCGAGGACCTTGTAAGTCACTTCATTTCTCCTCGAGACTGGGAAAAAAGCTGAGCAATGACCACAGGGCTGAAGATCGCTGATTACTGTGACGGTCTTATCGACACTGGAACCTCCAAAATTCCACCAGCCGGAGCTGTGTCGGAACGCCCACGTTATCAAGGGTCTATCGAAACACACGAGAAACTGCTCTATTACGGTCGCGCAATGCTTAACGAAATTGCCAAAAGCTCCAAGATCCAGAATGTAGCTGCACCGGTCATGTATCACCCTGATCTGCACAAAAGGAACATATTCGTCTCAGAAGAGGATCCTACTGTTGTGTCAGCTATTATGGACTGGCAGTCAACTAGTATTGAGCCAGCATTCTGGTATGCGGATGAAATACCAGACTTTGCGCAACCTGTTTCTAATCCTTCAGGCGAGGGCAAAACTGAACCGATAAGCGAAGCATGTGCTAAAGCATATGAAGTTTGTCTACAATTCCTGACCCCAAAGCTGTCTGTAGCAAGATCTATGAATGAGGCTTATCTACGGCCGTTTCGCTACTGCTATCGCACTTGGGAGGATGGCGCCGTTGCCTTCCGCGAAGAGCTAATCCAGACGTCGCAACAGTGGAAAGAGCTTGGGTTCGCAGTGCCATCTCCGTTTCCTACACTCTGCCCTGATGAGATCGCGGTTCACCAGAAAGATTACAGGCTTTTTGAAGCGGCACAACAGCTGAGATACAGCCTTTCGAGCCTGCTGAATACCGCGTCTGACGGCTGGGTCCCTCTGGAATATTGGGAAGGAATTGAGTCTGCGCATCGGGAAGCTTTTGAGGGGATGCTACACGAAGTAATCGAGAGCCAGCCGGATGACGATGAGCTGATCAGAGGCGAAAGTGATCTCAGAGAAATCTGGCCATTCGACTTGAAAGAATGAACTTTCATCCCACAACAGCTGCCGAGGGGGGCTGGCGGATCACAGGGCTCGAGTATTCCTGAAGGTCTAGCGCGGACATGAAACCTCCTCTTTCCATCCTAGGAAGAGGTTCTTCTCCAGCGTACAATGCCGGCATGGGTTGACTGAGCGAGGAAGTCGACTCATGACAAACTAGCAACAGAGATCTTAGATACGGTGGCTGAGGATAGAACAGCAGAGATTGGCGAAGTGCTAGCATCCCTTGAAGCGCAAGCAAGACATAAGCTCTGTTCAATAGTTCATACATGCAAACAGCTTTTAATAGGCTTCTAAGTTGGCATCATCGTGGCATCTTTGCGTGTCCGTTTAGCAAACCGCCTTCCATCGGAAACGTACACAATACACTGGAAACGATTTGTTCTCAGTGTCAAGGCCTCAGCATGATGACGGGTGGAACTTCGTCTTAAAAGTAGTTCTCGCGTGCCACTAACCAATAACGTGCACGAACTGCATGGCGGCGGTACACCTATATGAGCACTAGCTCGAGGAGCCTATGGAAAGAGCGAGTACGTGATGGTGCTAAGCGGCGACTATGAAGTTATTATTTTGCTGATGCATGTTCACATAAGCGTCATCTGTTGGCTTACTGCTGATAAAGATATGCAGACAGCTGCAAGCCCGCGGAGCTTGGACTGTAGTTCAAGAGCTCGCTCGTGCGAGCGATCCCAATTGTAAGATAGCTTCGCGACCATCGGTCCTCCACTCGGCCGAATGCAATACCTCTGTGTGCGATAGAAACACCCCAAGAAGATAAGTACATGCTATTCTCAGAACGAAAAGGGTATCACAAGGCCTTGCTCGCGTCGACAAATTTGAACGAACGCGCCCAACAAGGATCAGCTACTCCTGTCACAATGAGCGACTCAACTGAAAGCCGCTGCTTTACAGCTCCGACTGCTTCACCGAATGGATGTGCCGCTTTCAATGATACCAGCACAGTAGCAACACCTGGAACCAGCACAACGCTCACTTCCCTGATGCGAACACGCCACTCAGCCCGCGCCTTCCTCCCTAAGCCCGTGCCACGAGAGATTCTCTACAAGGTTCTAGAGCTCGCCCAGCAAACACCATCAAACTCCAACCTGCAACCCTGGCGCCTCAAAATCCTTACCGGCGCAGCCCTCCAGCGTCTCTCTGACGCTTTACTCGCCGCAGTCTCCTCTGGCGCCACACCTACCACACTACCAATCCCGGAGTCCTATCGGCATTACCGCTCAGCGTTTGGTCGCCTACTATATGGGTCTGAAGGATACGATATTGCTAGAGAAGACAAGACCGCCATGGAAACCGCGCGACGTCGGAACTACACCTTCTTCGATGCGCCCGTTGGTATGGTCATCTGCATAGACAAGAGCTTGGCTGACGTGGACGTGATGTGTGTGGGCATGTATATGCAGAGTTTGTCTTTATTATTGGCAGAGCGCGGGGTCTCGTGCTGTTGGCAGGTCAGTATTGCTGGGTATCCGGATGTCGTTCGAAAGGAGTTGGGGATTGGGAATGATATGCTCGTCTTGAGTGGTGGAGCGGTGGGTTATGAGGATCTGGGAGCGAGGCCCAACGAGATTAGGAGTGCAAGGGACAAATGGAAGGAGTGCGCTGAGTTCGTAGAGTAGAAGTGAGGTGTTCATCAAAGGCATTGTGGCAGAAGCTATATTATGCTCTACGTGCACCAATTCGAGATGCTCGAAAGCCCTATTTACCACGCGATCTTTGCGAGAATTCCTCGCGGCCACTTTCTTATGCAGTACTTCCTTGCTTCATCCAACATCAACAGTCCAAATCCAAAGGCGGCGGGCAAGAACCAGTGCTCCACTGGCACTTGCCTGGTATCAATAGTACTCTGCAGACCGGGGATATAACAGAAGATGAACACTACGACGATCGCAAAGACCATGGCCGGAAATAACAGCCAATTCTGCGTCTCCTTGTTGAACAGCGGCGGCTGCTGGAAAATCGAAAGTCGGCGTGTGCGCGTTGCGAGAAGATTGAACAACTGCATGACAACGAGGGTGACAAAGTAGATGCTGGATGCTACGTTCACTTTTTCGTTGATGTAATCGGCATCGTACTGTGGTTCATAGACACCAAACCTCAGCCACATGGCGGTAAAGGGAACGCCCTGGGTCTCCAGATACCAGAAAGCCATTGTGAAGGATAGGAAACACTGTATCAGACCGACAAAGAAGTAGGCGTGGAAGATGAGGCGAGTGTTAACCAGACGGTCCTTTCGTGGGTTGCGGGGTGGGCGAAGCATGAGATCTGCTTCGGGTTTCTCATACGCTAGGGTGACGGCGGCAGCGCAGTCGGTAAGACAGCAGATGATGATCATGAGGAATGACGACAGAATTTGAGGAATTCCGAAGGCAACGTTGGTGATGACAGGCCAGAGCTCAGAGAAACTTCCCGCGGGCAGCAGGTACACAATAGTCTTCTTGAGGTTGTCATAGACGAGGCGACCGTACTGAACCGCTTCGACGATGGCCGCGAACGAATCGAGGAGAACCATGTCAGCAGCTTCGATGGCAATATCAGAGCCACTGCCCATAGCAATGCCAATGTCAGCTGCCTTGAGAGAAGGAGCATCATTGACACCATCGCCAGTCATACCGACAATGTTCTCGCGAGACTGGAACTCCTTGACAATACGGAGCTTTTGCTCGGGAGTTGTCCGTGCAAAGACGATCTCTTGGTACCGGCAGAGTTGGTCCCATTGACCTTCGTTGAGAGTGATGAGTTCAGGCCCACTCAATACAATAGACTGCTTTGTTGTCCCAATTTTGCCCTCGCGACCAAGTGCGCTGATGTCGTCGACCAGTGCAGAGTTTGATATAATGCCACACTCTTCTGCGATGGCTTGCGCAGTGAGCTTGAAGTCGCCAGTGACCATGAAGATGCGGATTGAAGCGCCACGAAGGATGCGAACAACATCAGGAATCTCATCTCGAGGAGGATCGACGATACCAACCATACCAACGAATGTAAGACCTTGTCGAGCGGATACAAGGACCTCTTTCTCGAAGTTTGCAGAGAAAGGAGCGACAGTTGGTTTCTGGGCAAGCAAGATAACGCGCTTGCCCTGACGAGACCAGTCGTCCTTGATGCGTTCGATGCGTGAGATTTGACCGGAAGTAAGAGGAACAGCCTCGCCTTTGTCGCTGAGCACAGTATCACAGCGGTCGAGAAGGATGTCAGGTGCGCCCTTGATCATGAGAGTGCTGTTGTGGTCAGCTTGAATGCCGTGGACTGCGTTGTAGGCCACTTACGTGTTATTGCCGGTCGCGTTCTGGCTAGCCGGGGTAATGAGCCTGACCATGAACTTGTTCTTGCTATTGAAAGCAATCTCAAAGATCTTTTTGTAATCGCGACGAAGCTCGGCCACCGACCCAAGGCTTTCGGAAAGACGCAGCAGAGCCTGATCTGTTGCATCACCGTTGATCTTACGTTCGGCAATGGGAAGGTGCATTGTAGCGGCATCGAACTCTCCGGAATTACAAAGACCAGCAAGCATGCGAAGTCGATCAATGACGTCTTCTCGCTTCTTCGATAGGGCCGCAAGGTTGTTCTCGGATCGAAGGACGGCTATGAGATCGCGGGCTGCTTCGGGTGTGTATTCTTCTCCTCCGGCGTAGATATCGGTAACGACCATGCTGTTCTACGTTGGTGTCAGCGAAACTCTCGTGTAGATGAAGCAAGTTTCTCACCTTTGTCAAAGTACCAGTCTTATCAGAGCAGATGACGGAAACCGAACCAAGGGTCTCGACTGTCTTCAGTGACTTGCACAGGATCTTATTTTTCTTCATGATGTTGGCAACAATGGTCAGACTTGTAGTAAGCGCGATAGGAAGGCCTTCAGGAATGAAAGCCACCGCAGCTGACACGCAACTAACGATCAGAAGAGGAACACTGATCCAATCAGGATGGTCTTTGCGCAGCCATGCGGCCCTGTATCATTGTCAGCAGGACTAGTATCTTGAGCGACCAGCCAGCATACCAGAGAACGATGATGACAATGACCACAACTGTGATGAAAGTCGAGATGATGAGGACGAAGCGGAAAATCTCCTTTTGCAGAGGTGTCATGCCGGTCTTCGGGTCCGAGGTGAGCTTTGCGATCCGTCCAAAAACAGTACTGTCGCCAGTCGCAACGCAGACACCCAAGCAGCTACCAGAGATACAGTGTGTACCTTGCATGCCGATGTTGTTGGTCTCGAGGTAGTTGTCTTCAGTAGACTCGACGGTCGCATGGACTGGCTCTGATTCGCCTGACAAATGTTAGATGGGCCATTGGTCTTCAACAAAACCGAACATACCAGTAAGGATAGCACGATCGAACATAGCATCGCTAGATACGTCGACGAAGCGGACATCAGCTGGGAGTTTGTTGCCCTGCTTGATGACAATGATGTCGCCAGGAACCAAGTCGAGAGCAGACACGCTGGCTTGCGAACCGTTACGGATGACAATACACTGATCAGGAAGCATGGTTCCAATGGAAGCCATGACGCGACTGGTGGACCAATCCTGCCATGCGTTGAAAGCAGCCTGGATGAGCCAGACTGCAATTAGTACACAAGCAAGTGCCAAGTTAGCTTCCGCGGGAGGATCACCAAGAGGCTTCCATGCGATGAAGACAAGAATACCGGCGCCAAGTAAGATGGTACCAAAACCACCAAAGAAGTAGCCAGTGACCTTGCCGAAGAGGCCTGAAGGTGGAGGCGATATCTTGTTTCTGCCATACTCGGCAACGCGTCGTTTGATCTGGTCCTCCGAAAGTCCCTGATTTGTGTCTACAGAGAGGCGGCGGCAGAGTTCTTCGACTTCGAGGGTGTGCCTGATGTTGTTAAGAGGCGTCTAGGGGGTGTGAGTTTAACATTTGCGCAACGTACCATTCGAGACCAGCGAGGTCTACAGCGCCCTTCTCCTTTGCGCGCTTGACTTCAGACTGCTTCTTCTGGTTCTCTTCATTGACTTCGATGGACAGGGTACGATAGGTGATGGGCAGTGCAGTCCCAGGATCCACGTTCCTTGCACCACCTGTGCTGTGTATTGACAGACTACCGACACTGCTGCGACGGCGATGACGTTCACGCGCACTCTCGAGAGGTTCACGGCCTGCCTCCTCGTCTGCGGCATCGAAGCGAATCCGCTGGACTGGTTTGTCCTCTTTGTCCATGGTTGACCGGGAGAAATAGGGGCAGTCGCACTGGGAAGCTGGCTGTTACACAGCAGACCCGTGGAGTTGGGCAGAGGTAGGGAAGGAAGTGTAGGACAGAAGAACAGAGAAGAGGTAAGAGGTCGATTGAGTGCGTGCTACTGAGCGATTTATACCACTTTCTAAATCAAGAAATGATGCTCTCGATTGCCAGTGAACCATTCCAGGCAGGCTGCGCAGCCGCGTCAAACACGTGCAGCCCACGCTTCATGCAGTATTGACTGGAGTCCGATGTGCCACTTGCGCGGGTACACCGCTGTCGAGAAACTCCATCGACACCTTGGCTCAGAGCGGTCCAGTCTCTGTGGTGAGATTTGACGATAAATCGCTCATACAAGCCAACGCAGGAATATGCAGTGCGCCAATTGCGCACACATCAGGAACATCGCCGCGTAAGAACACGTGCGGCGCAATTTCCTTGTGTCGTTGTCATGTTCGTAGCTGTTGCTGGTTAGCGATGAGCGATTTAAGATATCTGCACGTGATACACAGCCACGCTGGATGTATGAAGCGCTCAAGCTTTTCGCTGATGCACCAATCGCAGCGTTTCCCGCCTGACGACACCTCCTGTATGACATTTGCATTTCCTGGATACCGCGTTCCAAAAATCTGAGATGAAGAGTAGCCGACGTTGCATTCCGCTTGTCAATAGCTGCCGCGTCCAGATCCAGTATTCCGGAATCTACAGGGCCTTTGTGCACACTCCCTACCTGCCGATGCAGCTCGCACACCGATTCGCCTCTTTATTTTACATCATCGGCAGTGCATGTGCACGAGACTTAAAACCTCGCGACTTGCTGAAAGCTACGGAGAAAAGCGTGCCTAATGCATAGGCTGACGATCATGGTATACGATTTTGTTAAAACATCGTGTGGGCAGTATCCGCTGGAACAATTGCGCGCTTGAAACTGCAAACGGAGTCAGCACCGATTCTCTGTGTCATCACAGCACCATCTCTTGCAAAACTTTCACGAGGCTAGCAACCCGTTGGTACGAGTCAATATGTCACTCATGGTAGACGGGAGCGTCCGTTTGGGACCCTGAGCGATGCGTTGCTTCGTGATACGAAGGGGATGCATTGCGGATCCATGCGCGTGGGCAGGCCGGACTCCGCGCGCCGCAGCATAACTCGAGGTACCTGCGCCAATGAACTTGCTTGATCAAAGGCTTGGGTCGGCTGTCTATCAGTCAGACTCAACGAGGGGCGCTTAGTCCCGCTGTAGTTCTCGGGATACTGGGACGTCCCATTCAGCGGTGAGCCATTTTGTGATCGGGTCTCCTACAAGCATGTCTTGATTCCCATCAGGTTTGTTGACAAAGCGTTCGGTGACGCTCTGACATGCGACCCATGCCAGATCGACCGGTGACCAGGTTGAAGGGAGGCGCGCCGTCTGTCCTGAGCTAAGGAAAACGTTTACGTAGTATCGCGACAAAGCGTGCATATGTGCGGGCAGATCTTAAGACGATACCTACCTAGTGCATCATATGCTAATTCAGTTCGAGCTTGTCTAGCTGAGCTGCTACTTGCCCTATTGCTGAAAAGCTGCAGGACGGAGCAGGGTGGAGACAGGAGGGATGGAATGAGAAGCCTCTTCTTATTCGCCAGCAGATGTCCGTAGTGCTGATGATCCAAATGGACTATGCGGGTACCTGCGCAGCATGTTAGCATACCTGCGTCGAACAGCACAACATTGCCTTACCGAAGGCTTTGCGTAGCTGTGTTATGACGATGGACCTAGGCTACAATCTGGAATAAGATGAACAGCTGGTACGTAAGTCGCAGTGGCAGCACAACGTTTGATAATTTCGTTTGACATTCGTAGACACTTCGTTAAGTTCCTCCAAGTCGTGGTAAATCTTCCAGATTCCCGACATATCGTTTCTGGTGACCTCGCCGGGTACACTTCAGTCCAACTATATATTACATCGCATCAAGTCCTTTAGACATCGATCGCGTCGACCGTAACGCCCTTGACCCACGTGTACTGCATAACGCGAGCGACCTCGAGAGCCGAGTCGTGAGAGGCCAAAGAACCAACCAAGTAGAGGCTGGCATCGAGGCCGGCAGTAACACCACCGGTGGTGATGATACGCATACCGCCCAGCGGCATGGAGGCACGCCTGGCGATGGACTCACGACGGCGAGAGTCGCGCCAAGCGTTGCTGCCCTTTCGAGCAATGGACATTCTACGTCCATTCTGAGTGACGGTACCGTCGGGGATAGCACCCGAGCGGTCTTTCTTGATGATGTATCTTTTCGTGTCAGCAGGGCACCCTGAATGGTTGCCAGGAAGTACTCACGGATTGTCTTCGGGGTTCTCGCCCAGATCGAAGCGGGCGTTGTTCACGACGTAACGCTCCTCCATCACGTCGGTACGCATGGACATGTCACGCTTGGAAGCATCTTGACAGAGAGTCTCCAAACGGACGTAGTAGTCTGGGTGTGTTGTGGCTGCCAGGCCCTCGAGCATGCCCTGCTGGGCAAGCAAGAGAGCTCCGACATCGATGGCGAGGACAGTTCGCTCTTTCTCAGGGTTCTTCTCCTGAAGCTCGACGTACTTGGAGAGGAGACCGAGTGGCTCGGCCTTGTTCTTGAGGACGTCGAAGATACCCTCACCACCGGGCACGATAATGACGTCGAAGTCCTCGAGTTCGTCGTTGGCATCATCGTAGTCCATGTCAGCCTTGATGGTAAGACCCTGGACAGAAGTCATGGCAGCAGCGGGACCAACGAATTGGCAGTCGAAAGCCCTGCTAGCTGAACAGCGTGTCAGCAAGGGTCAATTGGGGCCGGGCTTGACAAAGAACGTGCTGCAAGCTCAATTGACAAGGTCTCTTACACTTGTCCTTGGGGTTCTGAAGAGAACGGCTCAAGACCTCGAGAGGGCCAGCCACGTCGAGGGTGTTGTAGCCAGGGAACAGGGTGAACAGCACCTTGACCTTCTCAACGGGGCCATCGGTGCTGTCAGCGATTGCACTCATCTTGAATGATGTGTGGTGGGATTTGGATAACGAGAATTGGGGTGAAGAGTGGAATGGTGAGGATTGAGACTGAAAGTGTCGTGTGAGGAAGATGGATTGTTGCAGCAGCGAGAGGGGTATTATATGGTCACCTGCCCCCTCGTGCCTGCTGTCGCGTCACCGTGAACTTACCCCAGGAAAGAGCGACACGCCCCCGCACGGCAGGAGCCACCCACAGTTCAATGCGCAGTTCAGTGGGGCCGCATACAAGTACGGTAGTATCTTAGCGTCGGCCCGCACAGCCTGAGGCAACATCACCGAGCAGATGCGTGGAAGAGCACGTTGCTGATAAGTTTGCAATTATTTGAGGAACGAGGCGACACTCCAGTCTCTGGTTCTGATCTTGACTTGAGTGCCTTGAGTCGTGTTCAGCGGCACTGTGAGCCATCAGGGCACACGGATTGGCTTGTGGTATTCACATTCCTGTGGCCAATGCCCATTGCAAATTTTCGTGCAACAGGAGTATGCCTGCAAGTTTACGTATGTATATACTCTACTTCGCCTTACCAGCTCCGAGTAGCCACTTTGCAAGATGCAGTACGAAGAGGCCCATTCAGATGTAGGTCTCTGATTGGCTCACTACGCCTGTGTGTGGAGCCTTTCTGGTACGGTTTGACATCTCATCGGCTTTGCTTCGATAAGTTGTATCCTTGTAGACGCGAGGCTGCTCGAAGCTGGCAAAGCGTAGCAACATTGAATCCACAGCAGCGTGATACACGTACCATCTGAGTGTGGTGTGCCCACAATCGCAAGATGGTGGAATGAGCGAACTGAGTGTCTGTGCGTTACAGTAGCGTCCTTCTTCTCGGAGCCCTGGAGTTGAACAGCACCACCGCAACATGGCCTCACCGAACACGGCCGACGCGTCATCCGCGTCTGAGCCGACTAAAGAGACATCTGCGGTTCACGCGGGAGCTACAAAAGCACAGACAGGGCCGCCACCAGAGTCGAAAGAGGGCACATGGCTTCGACGCGCTGCCATCCTCTCCTTTTGGGCTGTCGTGGTTCTGCTAGGCCTGCCAGTATGGTGGAAGACGACAGCCATCTACAGAGCGGAGCTTCCGCTACAAGATATGACAGAATGGGCTGAAGGAAAGGTCGGTGCACAATACACCGCCCATGGCAAGTCTTGTGCTGACATGAATGCCAGATATGCAAGCCCATCTTCCCCCTACGCATCGCCGTTGAATCGTCCATGACTCTCAACGATGCACAACAGTTGGTCCGGCTGACACAGCATGCCATCGATGACCTCAATGAGTTCTCAGCGCACCATCTTCGACTGATGTCCGCCGTTTCTCCCTACACCGCGAATTCCTCCCAAGAGGTCATCATCGACGGGACGAGTATCAGAAGTGACGACAAGGACAACGCATTGGTCGTTCGCATGATCCAAGTGGAGATTGGCGAGACCCCTCGATCGCAGTTACAGCCATACTCGCCTACGCTCGACGTGTACTACACTGCCAGTCAGCTCCCTGCGCAATCCTCGACCAGCTCACCGCTCGCAACCTTCATCGCCCAGGAGCTACACGATGTGTTTGCTGAGGAACAGGCTCAGCTCGCATATCTGTTGGCGGCCCAGCCCGGTGCGCAAACCGCAAGGACCGAGGCGTTGTCTGTCGAGAAGTACGTCGAGCTGGACAGGCAGTCAACAAAGGTGCTGAAGTACGCCCCAACCTACCACCTTACTTTCTCCTTGTTTAGCCCTTCGTACGCACCGTCTGCGTGGAGTATTGAGGCTGCCCTGAAGACCTATCTGGCACCGTTGCTCGAATCCTTTTCTGGTATCAGCAACTTTACCGTCGACTCTCAAGTACAGCTGTACGCTACGTTTTCCCCGTCTATTCACCAGCCCGAATACGACGAAGGCTTGAAGGCTTGGACGCTTCGCAAAGAGGATCTGAGCGGCTTCGTCAACGCCGCGGAGTGGCCACTAAGCCCTAGCATTGGCGAGGGGCCTACCGTCAACTTCATCCTCTACGTCCCAGACGCAAACCAGTCTCCTTTACTCGTGAAAGAGAATGCCGGCAACAGTTGGCTAATCCCACAATGGGGCGGCGTACACATCTTGAATCTTCCAAATGGGTCGAACACACCCAGTACTCTAACTGCCGACGACCTTGCACCTGCTATGCACACATTCTCGGATCAGTTGACTTCATTGTTTGGTCTACCACAGGCACCTGCCTCGCTACCCTTACGAATCTCGACTCTTGAACGGGTGCGAGCTGCATCGCTCATCTTCTCGGCGTCCTCGACGCTGGGCGCACTAGCCCAGGTATACCAGAAACTGCCTTCCATCCCTGTACCGGACAACGTAGCCCAGTCTACCGATTCGACCATCTCTCATCTGCACCAAGCATGTGACTTCCTTCGAGAAGGTCGCTTCCAGAGCGCTCTCGAGCATGCACGCGTCGCGGAAGTGGAGGCTGAGAAGGCGTTTTTTGAGCGTTCCATGGTTGGCCAGGTCTACTTCCCGGATGAGCACAAAGTAGCTGTTTATCTGCCACTACTCGGCCCAGTCGCTGTGCCCCTAATTATGGCTGCGCTTAAGGAGCTCAGAGGCGTAATCGCAACACTTCGGGGGAGGTGAGCTGCAAATACCACCATCAGCCATATCCAGCTGTGAAGCTTGAATCGATGCCTATTCAGTCTTAGCAGCCCGAGAGCACCTGAGTGTCCAGAACCTCGGGTGCAGCTGAACTATCCCCTCTCCTAGCTCAGCTTGATGGCCATAGCTTCCAAGCTCGGCTCCACACGCTAAGTCCCGCTGCGGGGTATGTGTACGGAAGCCACACGTGTAGGGGACCTGCCACTCCATATAACCGCGTCAGTCGTGTAGCAGCCAAGTGGTGATGGCGCCTGAACTCAGCCAAGTGTCTTGTGTGGTTGTGGCTCCTGGACTTGTCGCATAGTCTGCATGTCAAGAATGAGTAAGTGGCTGTCTGACTGTCTGGGATTACAGCCAGAGTAATTAATGGTGCAACAAGAGAAGGGTAGAGAACTCGGCGTCACGGATGGGCCAAGCTCGACGTCTGGTCGGCCAAGTCAGCAGCCGTTCCGGGGCCATGTATAAGTACTTCAGCTGTACCCCTCAGCTCGGCAGCCGCTTCCCAGCAGTCCATAGACAGTCGAAAGAATATTCACTCCACTACTCACATACTTTCAAGATGCCTCTCTCCGATCAGGGTGTGCAAGGCGTCAAGCAGCTCCTCGATGCAGTGACCAGTGAAGGACCAACTGGCTCGCCAGGGGTCGCCTTCCACGCGATTGACAAGTCCGGGAAGACTCTCGTTGAGCACCAGGCGGGCAACCTCAGCATCGACAGCAAGCAAGCTATCAACGAAGACACTCTCTTCTGGATTGCCTCTTGCACCAAGCTCGTTACCTCCCTTGCCCTTCTCCAGCTAGTTGAGCAAGGCAAGATTGGTCTCGACGATGCCGAGGCCATCAAGAAGTACGCGCCCGAGATCAGCGAGAAACAGGTGTATGCAGACGGAGTCAATGGCGCGGATCAGCAGAACCAAGTCACTCTGCGCATGCTGCTCGCACACACGGCGGGCTTTGGGTACGCCTTCTTCGACCCGAGACTTCGTGCACCAGGAGACATTGAGGGCCAGAAGGGCGACGTGAACGATATTCTCAACTCAAGGCTTGTCAACCAGCCTGGCTCAACATGGGAGTACGGTGTAAGTTGCCTGTATGATCAGAACCCAAGTCTTGTCATGTTAAATCAACGTAGGTCAACCTCGACTGGGCCGGCATAGTTCTTGAGCGCATCACCGGCCAACGCTTGGGCGAATACTTCAAAGAACACATCTTCGCCCCGCTGGGCATCGACACCAAAGGCGCGACCATGTTCCCTCCCTCATCCGCGCACTCCAACCTAGCCGAGATCCACCAGCGCTCCCCTGACAACGGCGAGCTGCGTGCACGCGACCATTTCTACGGACACCCTTTGAAGCAAGACAGCGCCGAGAAGCAGGACGCATTCTTCCAGTCCGGCGGCGCGGGCCTCTTCGCAAAGCCAAAGGAATACGTCAAGATCCTCGCTGCCATTTTGAATGAGGGCACCAGTCCTACGACGGGGAAGCAGATCCTCAAGCCGGAGACTGTGGAATTGCTGTGGGAGAATCAGATCCCCAACCAGTGAGTCTTTTTCTTCACTGTGTTCTACCATCACATGGCCTCTCTTCACGTCTCCGCCCCTTCATATGTCCTTCCTCTACATGTCCTCCCTCACCACTAACGTTCCCAAAGACCAGACTTCGCCCGCGGCGGTCCACCCCCCGCCAACCCCGAACTCGTCAACGCCTCGCCCGAATTCTACCCCCAGCCGGGCAACCCGCCGCAGGGCTGGACCTACGCCGGCTTTCTAACCATCGAGGCCGGGCCAAGCGGCCGGGGCAAGAACACCATCTGGTGGATGGGGCTGGCGAATTGCTTCTGGTGGGTTGATCGCGAACGCGGGGTTGCTGGGTTCTTGGCGGGTCAGGTGTTGCCGAATGGGGATCCTAAGGTGATTCCTGCGTGGTTTATGTGTGAGAAGACGATTTATGATAATTTGGAGTGAGTCTGAGTCACTGAGTAGGGGGTAGATAGGTTCGAGTGAGGGAAGACAGGGGATGAATAAATTGCCCATTGCTTCATGGCTTCACTGCTTCATTGCTTCATTCCTGCGACTGCGACTGCGACTTGAGATGGGCTCCCAATGCACCGACGACACCTTCAGCACTATCCAGCCCACCACCTTGCTTCTCAGCAACATCCGCCAGACTCTGATACACGCCCGCTATCTCCCTAAAGACGCGCGCCTGCTCGCCAAACCCACCCTGCACCCCAAACGTCGCCCCAATCTGATGCATTTCCTCGACCCACCGGTACGCCTTGCCCGTGCAACCCACGATGGTCTTCTCCGCCTTTTCCTTCGCACTGGGGTTGTATATCTGCAAGTAGTGCTCCAGCTCGGGAAGGACGTGCAGATTCGCAGCCGTAGTGTACGACTGCAGCGCCAGCGCGGTCCAGCCTTTTGTCAGCGCGGCAAAGCATGCTTTCAGGCCGCTTGCGCTGCCGACCGCGGGCGCAATGTGCCGCGTGTTGAGGACGTCGGCGAGACGCGCAGACGAGGCCGAAAGTGCATGGGGGCCTGATAATGGGATTCCAGGGCGCGACCACGTCTTATCTGACTGCAGCGCGGGGGGGCCGCCGATGATGCCGCCGTCGACGAAGACTACATCAGGCGCGTGGGCGGCGAAGAGTGCAGCGAGCGACGTGGCGGTATCCGGGGATCCGGCGTTGAGGTCGAGGAACCAAAGCTGATTCTCCTCGTCTTTTCTCGCGCCACTCTGCACCGCGTCGACGATGCGTTGCGCGGTTCCCCGGGCGTCTTTGGGCGGCACAATGCTCAGGATGTAGTCTGCTTGCTGGACTAGCTCGATGTCGGAATCCAGCTGCTGTATCCCCGCGGACTGCGCTCGGCTCTGTGTCGCGGCGCTGCGGTCAGAGACATTGGTGATGACGCGGAAGTCGTGTGCGAGGAGGAGCGAGGCGATTCCAAGGCCCATCTGGCCGATGGAGAGGACGGCCACGGTAGCGCGAGAGGTCGTCATGGTGGGAGGCGTTTTAGAGGTAGTCGGAGGCGTGACGACTGGAAATGCATCATCGATGAGACTTGAGAAGGGGAATGGCGGGGTGGATGGCCTATCTGACGTGCTTGCGGGGTGAAGCGGTGGCTTTAACTAGAGGAGGCTAGTAGGGCGGGATGGTGATAAGATGGGTTGACTTATCGATCTTCCGCCATCTTTCGACATGTAAGACTTTGATTGCTGCGTAAGTTCTAGCACACTCATATCTCACCAGAAACCTGTAAGATCCTATAAAAGAGACTCAACCTTGAGAAAGGATAGTATGAAGTAACCCTGTCGAGAATGAACTGATTCCATATCTGATACTAGTCAAACTCCACCTTCCAACGCCTTAACCGCCAAACCCGAGCAGGGAGTCTGCCTTTTCCGTAACCATTAGATACTGCGTGCCAGCAGTCCATTACCAGGAGATAATAGGAAATCCAAACACCCTTCCCCATTCATGCTGTTTCCCTCCAAGGCTCGCACAGAAAGACCTCCCAGTTCGAAGCCACCCAGACTCTGTAAGATGTCACCGCGGTCAGGCTTCCCAATAGAATCGACCTTCTTCCATCTTCCATTACTCACTTGGACCAAGGCCATCAGACCTGCGACCTAGGCGTCCTGCGGAAGAACCCACGTCTACACTGATTAGCCCACCCCCAAGATAGAAGACACAACACCTACCTCGCCGGCGCCCCATCCGTAGCAACAGGAGCATGTTTCGCGCGACTCCAAGCCAAGATCCCCAAGATGAAACTCGCGAACCAAAACACCGCGGCCAGAAAACTAAACGCCTGCGCCGCATTCCACTGCCCGCAGTAATCGCGCGCGACATCCATACTACCCCACGCCCACGGACTCCCACACTGGATCCCGTCGTCGTAGTAATCCTGCAGCAGGCCGAAGACGGCGAACCAGGCTGCGCAGAAGAGCAGGTCGGTGCCGAAATGGGCCCAGGTGGCGTGTGGCAGGATCATCCAGAGCAGCGACAGCCACACTGAGATGGCGGATATCACGACGCTGTAGACGAGGCGCGAGAAAGGGCCGATGTGGTGGGCGTCGTATTGATGCAGGAAGTAAGCTGTTAGGCCGAGGACGACGGCTGCGGTGATGAATTGCGCGGCGCGCAGGGCGATGGAGATGATTCGTGTGACTGGCATGATGATGTATTACTGTATTGCTGTTATTGTTGCTGAGACACTGCTTGAGTAGACACTTTGACGACGTGTAGAGCAGATGATAAGTGAGTGAGTGAGGAAGGCAGCAGCAGTGAAGGTACCTTCCAAACCACTCTTTAAGCAACCTCACCTCACGAACCACAACCCCCTCTCCTCAGACGGGGAGAAGAGACAGCATGTGACAACCCCCCCAATCCATCCCCATGACACCCCTACCCATCACCCCGGTACACCTCCCAATCTACCCACGTAGCACAGCGCCCATCAGTGTGACCAGTGCCGTCAATCCTGCTAGTCCACGACCACACCTCGACATCACCTACAATCGCAGTAGCAGTTCACGACTTCGTCTCTGTAATCATGAATCTACGTCGTCTTAAAGAGATGACTTACCATTACTTCGTCAGATATTTCAGTCCTGAACGCTGGGCTGCGGGTTTGTGCGGCGGACGGACAGCATCGCACGGGTGCTACGGGACAAGGTAGGCCTGTTTGCTCGTGATATGGTGACATGATTGCGGACCTGTTCTGGGGCAGTGATGAAGCGGGGTAAGGCGAGGAGACGGAAGGGAGGACGTTATGTGTTATGGTCATTAGAGAAGGAGTTGGGGACATCACTTGATCTGCCACGTGCGGGCTTCATTGCCCCTTGCTCTGGCAGTGGGCAACATCAGGATGTGTACAACGAGATATGTTCATTCCGCTATGTATGCGCGCCAATGCGGGTTAACCAGATGATGCCGCTCGAAAAAGAGGGAAAACGCCGTGCTCCTGCGCTATGCTTAAGGACAGTGCTACTTGATCTTCCTGGCTTCCGCACGAGAAACCTCGTCTCCCATGTTTGCCAATCCTTCCAACATGCTCCTCTGTGTCAAGCTGCCTCCCCTGCTGTGTCCGCCGCTCCCTGCGCCACCGACTGTGCTGCCGCTGCTGACGTTCCTCTGGTGCCCTTGGTTCTCCGCACCTGTACCCTCCAGCACCAGCCTCCGGCGGTCACCACCAGCCGCCATGCGCCCAGCGAACTGGTGCCAGCAGTTCGGCGCTTGAAGAATGTACTTCTCCATCGCGATCCTGAATCGATTGCGGTAGTCCTTGGGAGAGGTGATGGTGGGCTTGTTCTTTCCGCGGTCCTTGATCCAGGACTCGAGTTTCTTGTCCCACGTATATGTGCGGATGCAGTCGATGATACCAACGATAATCTCCTTGTCAGCATCGTCGAATCCAGCCATAAGTGAGTAGTCCATAACATTATTTTGCGACAAGAAAAGCGTATCGTTCCAGACGCTCGCCTTAAGTAGCTTCTTGGTGTGTTCACGCACGAAGATGGGTGTCTCCGAGTAGATGATATCAACGAGGTTCTCATCAAGCAAAACTTCATCGCGTTCGCCTGTTGACTGAATCTTGCGGTTGCGCATGCTGCCTTTGAGATCGTAGCGCCGGTTGGGTTCACGGTCGTAGAACAGGTTTTCCATGACCAACATGAACCAGTCGAAATCGCGGCCCGTGGGTGTCTTGATCTGGACCTGGAAGAGGCCAAACATCTTGGCAATGACGGACGGTAGCTGCCTAAACAAGTTCTGATGCGTGAAAGCAAAGTAGTTGGGCGCGAACCGGAAGAACGCCTGAACCTCAATCGGCGACAATGACTTGAGGATGAAGCGATCGTCGAGGGTCTTGAGGAAGATGGACTTTGATTTTCCACCTTTTGACTCGAACTTGGAGCAACGTGAGAGTGACTCAACGAAGCGACCTGCGACGCCGCACTTCCGTCGCAGTGCATCAAACGACTGCGCGTAGAAAATCTTGCACTGAGCTCTGACGCCGCGGTTGGTGAAGCCATACCGGATGTTGGTGTTCTTGTCGTGAAGAAGGTTGCGCTCGATCGAACCTTCCATAGTCTCCATGTCCATGCCAGACGGGTCATCGCGGAAAGACTGCAGCTTGGCTAGGTAGTCCGGGCTTGACAGAGCCAAAGCAATGATCGAGCTAGGCTCGTCTTCACGGACAATAATGTCGGAATCTTCCCAAACGTGTTCGATCTGAGCAAAGGGGTAGTCAAGAGGTGCCCATCCACTTGCAGAGCGTTCTGACCAGAAGTTGGTCAGCATCTTGAGAAGTGTGGTCTTTTCGTGCTTCGGTAGCTCCAGCGAAGCCTCGAGCTGCGAGTCGCTCAGATTGAGAAGCTGCGAGCTTGAGATGCTATCAGGTAGTGGTACGTCTTCTGGAGCTGTCTCAACATCGCTTGCGTCGTTCTCAGCATCCGATGTAGGGTGACTGTCAGCCTTTGGCGACTCCTCACTGTCGGTTTGAGAATCGACCAAGTCCCTACCGGGCCGTTCATCGACTGGTGATTGTGGAGCAGTGGTGGTGCCGTCTGTTGTTTCTGTGACCGCACTGTCGTCAAGAGTGCTATTGTCGACGCTTGTACGGGGTGGAGACTCGACCTGTGCATCCTCGTCGGACACTGTGTTCTCTTGCACTGCTTCGTGGACATCTTTGTAGACTTCGACAATAGGCTTAGATGACGCAAGCGGATACGCTCGCACTTGTCTATCCCTCGCACGGAAGCGCTCACGCGTCCGCTCCTTCTGAAACTCGCGTGAAAGCTGCTCAAAGTGCTCCGCAAGCTTTGACACCTTGGTTGCTTGAGTCTTGAATGGTACAGAACGTGGAATCCTGGACGCGGATCTCGATTGCTTGGAAATACCAAGACGCAAGCGCTCAGTCATGCGTTCCAAAGCTTTCTGTGACTCGTTGAATGTGGGCCGAAGGACTTCCGGCTTATAAGGTACGGGAGGCGGCAGACCCGATGACTGCTTTGGTACGTTTCCGGGCTGAGATTGAGTGCGTATCAATGAAGCTGGTCTGGCCGGCACCTCTCGTCGGATGGTGTCTACCAATCTCGGAATCTTACTCTCTAATGTCATGTGGGGCGTGGGTGATGGCGAAGGCGACCCTTGCATGTTGTCAATGGCGTCCGCTAGTGACTTGTCGATTGGGTTGATTTTTGGGTGGCTCGTCGGAGTAGGTGAACCAAGATCAAGCTGATTCCCATCAGGAGACATAGTGGGCGTCTGAGGTGGTTGCTCGTCCTTGACGGGAGCGGCGGGAAAATCTGACGATACAGCAAGATCCAGGTGCTTCACATCCTCTCGGTCAACAGCTTCGCGAGGCGTCTGTATAGGCAAGGCGGAGATGGCGTGGAGGGGTGTAGATGGCCGCTCGGCTAACGGAGTAGCATCGTCATCGTTAGGTGGGTCCCCGTCCTCCTTTACTACCGACGTCAACATGTCAGTGGCTTTCTCTGGAGACATGTTCGATGGCATCGGCGTCAAGGCGAGATCGTCTTTGTCGTCATACCCATGCTCTTCTTCGCCAGACTCTCCACCCTCATCCACCGACGTCAAAGATGTGCTGGATTCGTCGCGCTCGAGGAAGAGCTTCTTGAGCTGTAGAGTGGCCAGTCTTCGAATGTCCTTCTCGGACGGAAAGAACACCTGCTCAAAGTCCATGAATGTCTCGTCCCAGGCGATGGCTCTTTCTTGTATCGCGCGGATGGCACGATTCAGCGGAATGATCTCGTAGTACTTCGAGTTCATATACTTATCTTGCAGCTTGTGCCGCAGAAACTCGTGTTCATCATTCACGCGCTTGATGAGACGTTCGACCTCTGTCCTGCATGCATCGACCTTCTCGGGAATCACGCTCTCAACGTGGATGCTTCTGATTCGAGACCGCACTGATGCCATGAAACAATCAAGACGTTCTTCAATCTTCAGAAACTGCTCGTTCTTCAGCTTCAAATCTTTGTCCACCTTCCAAGTGATGTTTGGCCTCGGCACAATGACCTCGTACATGGTGACTGGGTCGTATTGGATCCGAAGCGCAACATTGTTGTAGCCAAAGTAACGTGCGTACTGCTTGTGGATGTCATGAGGACACGAACCTACTCGAGAGCGCAGTTCTGTGCTCCAGAACGTCAATTCGAGGTATTTGGCAAAGGAGTACTTCCAGGTCCACTCCGACATGGGAATTGCCTGCGTTTCGGTTCCGCAAACTCTGCACGCGCTCCACATCAGTATCGCTTGGTAGAGCCCCTTGAGCTTTGGAGGATGTTTCTGAACAACGACAGTCATCTGTCCTTCACCATGTACATACTGTCGCGAGTGGTCGAGCATGCGGCGGTTGCAGCCATCAACTTCGCAGACAACGCTTGCCGATGTGCACAGATCCTCGACATACTGGCCAAGGGTACAATCCGGTGTGAAGCCGTCGTCGTAATCATGCTCTTGGTAGAAGCCAAGCGCGATGATCTCAGGTCCAATGCACGGCGTCGAGGTCGTCGTATTGACTACGGTGTACAACACTGCGATCTTCTGATGGTTGAAGGGATCATACAAGTCTGAGTTGCCGGACAAGTACGCTTCCCACTGTCTCTTCTGCGTCTCGTAATTGTGGAGAGCTTTGTCGTACTCAGACGCGTGCACGGCAGACAGAAAGTCGCGCATTGGTTTTGAGGCACCTTCAACCACCACGTGTACCATCTCAGGCTGCACGAGCTCGAACTTTTCGTGGGTTGAATCTTCTTCGTCGCCGGTGGCGGGCGGGTATTGGTTCTTCAGTCGCCGCAGGGTGCCGAGCTTCCTCTCGTACTGGCGAGCCTGCTCCAAGAGATACGGTTGCATGAACTTGACGAATGGCGATGACGACAGTACTTTAGTGCGGTGATTCTCGACCAGATCGCTGTAGTAGGACGGTGCAGCATCCCTAGTTGGCGATGCATCAGAGTGTGTTTCAATTCCAGCAGCACTGGCTATCGCGTCGTTGATGTTCACTGTGTGCTCGGTGTCATCGAGGGCATGAGGGTCAACTACCGACTCTGTTGGTGTGTCGACAAACTCGTCTCGCATAAGACAGGTCTCGAGGCGAAGATTGTACACGACGTAGCTCATGAACTCTGTGACGCGCTTCAGCTTGATCAAATCTTGATTTTCGGCGCCTCTCAAGATGATGGTGCAGCCGAGATCTTTCTGGCATCCAGATAGGTAGATGTACGTTTTCTTGGTGTTCCTGTGCACATAGGTTCGCACATCGAAGCTACCACAGCGTCCAAGATGAGATGGATCGATGGCGAGCTTATCGACTGATGAGATCATGCGCGACTGCGTACATCTGGCAATGGCGTTGAGTACCGTGGGTTTGACGTTGTAGACCACGGCAATGCCCTCTTCGTTGAGGAATTCCAAGGCTAAGCCAGACACATTACGTTGCACGAACAAAACGTGTGGCCGGAGGGCAGCAATGCGGCTGACTAGGTTGCGTAGATACTCCCTTTCTTGAGCAATGACAGGCTCCAAGCTCAAAAAGTGAGTCTGGTGGCGCGCGTACTCGATAGCGAATGTGATGAGGATGATTCGTGGATTAGGAATGTTGCGCGGCATGCTTCGTAGGGCGACGTTCTTTGTAAAGACAACTCCTGACACGTACGCTGTGTCGCGCGGCTTCCCACCGGGTATCTTCTTCAGTTTGATGTAATTCCGGACATCAATGTCATCGCCTCTGTCCACATCCGGATTGACGTCGTCTGTGCATTGGCGCAAGATGGGAATGAGGGCTTTCTCCCAGCTCGAGACGTGCGCAACGCCTGCGTCGCGCAGCATCTGAGTGAGGAGCTTGCGAGCATGATCGAGACTAGCTTTGTTGAGCTCGACCTTGGGGAATATGCCGCCCTGCATGGATGCACTACGTGTGATCTTGGTGCCTGGTGGGGTTGGCGAGGGGGAAGGACGAAGTTGTGGAGTGCCGGACTGCGATGCGCCAAAGCCCGAAGTGAATGGTCTCAGCAAGTTGTTGCTCTTAGCTCGTCGTGGTGAAGGACGGTGTGTGATGCTGCTGACGCTCATATTCCGTCGCCTTGCTGGTCGCGCACCGTGCCTGCTTGCGATGCTGATGTTGTCGCTATCTTTGGCAGGCCCGCCTTTGTCTCCTGCGCGGGATTTACCCTTCTTCAGCGAGGCCAACAAGCCACCAAACCCGCTTCTGTCGCCCTCCAGACCAGTACCTGTAGATGCGTCTGCGTTCAGGGCTGCGAATATGCTTGGGTGCTCCTCCTCGCTAGAGCCGTCGTCTGACATGAAGGGCGCAAGGTCAGGGTCGATGATGTTGTCGTGGTGGAAAGCGGGCAGATTCGGTTGGCTTCGCGGATTCTCATGGAGGTACTGGTGGAATGGCGCACGGTCATCGTGTTTGACATGTCGCATGTGCTGGTGTTTGGAGTGATGGCGCTTGTGGCTTGAGGAACGTGGTCTCCCACCAAGGGAACGAAGGGATCGCGAAGAGCTTGGCCTGGCAAGAGTCTGCGCGCCGACTTCGATGACATGAGATCGGCGCTTCTTCTCGCTGCCGCTTTTCCGCGACATTGGTATGCTGATGGTGGGCGTGCCAATCTTTGTGTGGTCACTCTGTGGCTGGCTCAGCTCGTCGTCGTCAAAGTCCTCTGCTTGGTGGTGATGGTGATGGTCGTACATGGATGCTTGGTCATCGTCGGTGTAATCGGAAGAGTCGTCATCGTGGCCATACAGGATATTTTCACAAGGCTTGCAGACGCGAAGATTGCCTGGCTGCGCGAACAGCTTGCCCGAGACAATCGAGGTGCACTTGGAGTCGAAGATCTGCCCGCACGTGCGGCAATGATGCTTTCTACGAAAAGTCGTGAATGCATCGCCGCAGTTGAAGCAGTCTTTTGCATTCTCGTCCCTCATCCAAAACTCGCGGTCGAGTATCTTCCTCCCCATTTGTCGGAAGGTGCTGCGTGGCAGACTGTTGACTGCAGGGCTTGCGTGTGCCTGGCGCTGGATCTCCTTGATGGGGGCTACTGTAGGCGCACGCATGGTCGAGGTAGTGATGACGGAGCTGATGCCATCCGAGGACGAGGTTCTTGACGTTTGGAAGCCAGGCAAATGTGAAGGGCCGACCTTGAGCAGTGGCGGACGCTGTGGCTCGGGAGCTATGACGGGCGTTCGCGCGTTGGCAGTGACGTGGGGCTTCTCGGTGTCTCCAGAGCCATTATCAGAGACATCCTTGGGGTTTGTCGGTGGTGGACGAGTGGACTGGAACTGGCTGTCAGGTCGATAGCCGGGGCTGTCCCGGACGGCATCTGAGGGGAACTTGAAGCCCGTGGTATCGACAGGCTTGTCGCTGTCGACGAGAACCAAGTCGTCGTCCGTGTCACTATCGTGGGCCGTGTACTCCATGTTGCTGCGTTTCCGGCGCAGACTGGCGTCGCGAACGGGGGCAAAGCGCGGCGAGCGCGAGCTGGCTCGGCCGGGTGCAAAGTCCTTGACAGAGCCATTCTTGGGCAGGTCAAAGGCAGCCGAGCCACTCTGCACGCGCGAGTGGGTGCTCACTGGGCTGTGTGCATGGGCGGTAGCGTCGTCTTCCCTCAACGGCCTGCCAGTGGGGTCGATGCTCGGCGGTGGCGGCGGCAGGGGCCTTGTGCGGGCGGTGGCGTGGATTGAGGACTTTGAGCCGTTGAGCGAGAGCTTGCTGGTGATTGTGGCGGTGGAGGCAGTCGAGTCGCGCGAGGGCGGGGGCGGAGGCAGCGAGTCTGGAAAGGCGGCAGACGAGGGCGAGTGGAGGCGCGACGAGGGCAGCGAAGAGACGAGGACGGGCGAGGAGACGAGCGAGGCGGGGGCGGGGCTGCGAGCTATGGCAGTGACGCGCGAGCTGGCGGCGGTGGCAGTGGTGGGAGTAGTGGTAGTGGGAGTAGTAGCAGTGGCAGCAGCAGCATCCTTCACTGCGCCGACCGAGGCCCGTATGCGACTGTAGAGGCCACTCAAGCCGCCCTGGACCAGCTCAATGCCCTTTGGCTCGCCTGCAGCTTGCGGGGCCAGAGGCGCGGTGAGGTCGTCGAAGGTGGTGAGCGAGTGCGAGTGCGAGGCGGTGAGGTGCAGCTGGTGGAGCTGGTGCAGCGAGTCCCGCGAGTCTCGGGCCATGGCGGGGTGGCAGCAGCAGCGGCGGCGGCGGCGGCAGGCGGCAGAGACAACAGCAGCGGCGCGCTGGCCATGCTCGGTCTCTTATGGTGGATATTTGTATGGGGGCTTGGGAGAAGGTGAGAGGTGTGTGAGGGCCTGGAGTGGTGAACGGACCAGCTGATCCCACTCCCACTCCGCTGCCTTTCCCACTCCCGCGCTCGCTCTTCGCCCCACGTCACTGGGACCCACTCCACGCCCCCACATTAGTCAGTGCCAGTCGCGTCGCCGCGCATTATAGTATTTTCTGTAGGACCGACGTCAAGTGCGCGTTCTGGCTCGGCGCGTCCACAAACGCGTCGCTCCATGGCCACAGCCCGCGTTGAGTCCTGGCTGCACCGCGAAGTGAAAGATCAGCTCGACCTCGGCTGCACTTGGCTCCACGCAAAGAACAGAGCCAAAGCAGCGTCGAGCAAAGTCTCGGTCCATGCTGACAGGAAGTGGGCGGATCTGTACCTCGACAACGGCTCTTGCATCGACATCATCGTGCCCTCTGTCGTCGCCGACCACCCAAATGTGCTGGTCCTGAAGGTGAGTGACCCTTCCACTACTACCACTACATTCTTTAGACTCCTTCGTGTCCGTCTCTGACCCCCGGCCTTGCTGCAGACCACGCCTCTGACCATCACAGACGGTCGCCATACCACCGAAACCACTCTCTCGCCCCTCTGCCACAACCACTTGCATGCACAATCCCCCCGCCGCCTGCTTGCTGCAGGAACCGTCTGGTCTGTGATCAAGTACACGATCCACTACACCTCCTACGGCCCACTACGCAACAAGCTTCGAATCACGCTGGATGCTCTCAATTGGGTCGCCGACTGTCCTAGCACACCTGTCCCCAACGACACAGACGCCCTGAACCGCTCTGACGACATCGCCGCCACGCTGCTCCAGATCCACAACGCCCGCCTGCACGACGACCACCGATGCTTACGTACACAGCCACAAGAAGAAGACGACGAAGACGTCCCAGACTACAACAACGTCCCAGACTACAACAACGTCCCAGACTACAACAACAACGACGACACAATGGCTGCCGCAGATGAGCCGTCTGAAGAGGAGGTGTCGATGGACACACAGATGCCCTTTGGCACCCAGATACAGCACCCCATCAGACAGCGGTCAAATGGCAGCGAGCTCTCATTCGTGGGCATCAACAGACTGGAGCCTGTGTTGGCAGGAAACACGCAAAGGGCAGAGCTGAAACCTCGCTCGGGCACCATCTCAGCAGACGAACAGCGAAAGCAGGCACAGCTATTATCACTTCTACGTAGAAGCAAACCGCAACAGCCGCCTTCTCCCCAACCCTCAGTCCCTCGTCATACACCAGAGATAACCTCACCTCGCCCAAGAGAGTCTGCAAGTAAACGAGCCAACCGAGAGAGGATCGCAGAGCTGGTTGCGCAAGCTTCGCAGACGCCGGACAAGGGCAAGAAGCGCATGCGAGAAGCAGAGATGGAATCACCGTCATTTCACTCTGCAAAGAAGGCGTCCTTCTCAACAAGTCAATCAAAAACAGACCAAACAAAGCATGCGGACGCCAGTCAAGACAAGCTTACCGTCGAATGCTCGTGGATGAAGGGACTCACCCTCAACCGCGCCACTGCTACCGTGCCCGACGATCAAACCTACATTCTCAGCAAGCCCGAGAGCTGGGCCAAGCAATCCAACTTTCCAGATCCAAACATTCCTATGAACATCTTCACCGTCCTCAGCAGAACCATCGACGAGAATGCTGCACTCGAAGGGGCGACGAGTTCCGGTTCGTTCCACGAAACTCCATCATCTGCGTCTTATCCTGCAAACTCTGCTCCCCAACCCACCAACGAGCCGGATAGTGAGTCCGAGGATGAGGCTCCCACGAGTCCAGTCTCCTGGCATACTTCACCCACGCCAGAGCCTCCAGAGCGACCGACACTACCTCATCAGGGACTTCCTCCCGATTCAAGTCTTGAGTTGCCTGGAGATCTTTCTGCAGCGGCGGAACCTCAGAGGCCTACCGCGAAACACGCACAACTGCCGCCGTCCACGCTTCCTGCCTCTTCACATCAGGACCACGAAGACCTTCCGCCATCCTCACCCCCTGAGCAACAGCAACTTGCAGCCCTTGATAGTGATGACGACATGGAAATGGAGATCTCGGTTCCTCACGCACTTGGCGAAGACCTGCCACAACCGACATTGCGTCCTACCCAGACCCACGTTCCACGCACCGCAGCAAGGTCGACATCCGTCGTACAAGTAAAGGAAACGCCCTACTCCAAGAGCAAGAACGACCAACAGCCCATCGTGACAGTCTGTCCCCCGACGCAGGAATCCACCAATCACTCATCATCTGCGTCCATTGTACGAGGCACATACCAGGAGTTGAGTTCTTCGGCAGTCGAAGAGACCAGACTAAATGGGCTTCAAACGGGCCACAACGAGGACCGCCACGGTGAAGCCGGTGCTGACTTCGTAGCCGACATGCAAGACGCCCAGGTCATACCGGGCGACGACGCGCAGGACACGGCCATGTTCGATATGTTTGTTCATGACGAGCCCACGATCGAATCAGCCCCACGGCGTGACAATGGAAAGCAAACGCGCAACCTACAAATAGACATCACACAAGCCGCACAAGCGCAACCGGAACCAACGCCAATGTCTGCCCAGCTCCCACCCAAAGACTCAAGCTCCGGTGAACAGGCTTCAACAGCCCCCGTCCCCGCCGCAGTACCAGTGTCGGTGCATCAAGAAAGACGGCAATCGAGGCAGCCGTCGGGCACACCAAGCCTTGTCAAACGCAAGCACGAACCCTCTCCTTCCCGAGAACACAGACGGGGTACAAAGCACAAGCGTCCGAGGCCGAAATATGCCTTTGGAGGCCACGATCCACAGACCCTGATTCGCGAGCGTAAAGAACGAATTGAAAGACAAAAGTCCACCACAAGTGTCGAGAGCAGACAAGGCTCAGTTAGCAATGTGTCTTTGCAGCAGAATAGGGATACGAAAGTGGAACACCTGGACGACAAAGAGCCTGTAAAGGCTCAGGATGAAGAAATAAAAGCTGCAACAGCAGGTGCCATGTCGCCTCGCCATCAAAGCTTATACGCCACACCCAGTCCGGTTCTTCGCCCAGCAGCCGTACCCCAAGCTGCTACGACAACTACCGACGACATCAGTCTTGACCAAACACGGCAAGATGCGCCTACAGCCCGGACTGTTGACAAGCTAGCGCCAGAGGAGCCTGCTGCTGAACGAACTGAGGCACCAGCGAAATTCATCCGTTCGCCAGAGCTCCAAGCGCAGCCGCAGGAAGAGCCCCCGTCTACATCTGCGCCAGTGTCTCTACCCACGCCTGCACCCGTGCCACACCATGTAACAAGTCCAGTATCAACCACACGAGACCAAGACATTCAAGTAAACAAACAGCAGGCCCCTACTGCTCCTGATGACGACCCAGCATTTTCCGTCTTTGACAAGTTCAAGGCCGCATATCCCGAGTACAAGGCCAACGTCAAACACTTCACAAGTCTTTGCAAGCAAATGGAAGAGCTTGATCGCCAAGACAGGATGGTGCCCAAATGGATGTGGGACGATTTCATCATTCGTAACCGGACAGACTTTGCGCAGTACGCCGCGGAATGCATCGATGCTGGAGAAGAACCCATAAAGTACATACGTTTCTACAAAGACAGAGTTCGAGATGCTGTTCACCAGAAAGGCATCATCGGGACCAGAGCGATATTGTTGAAGGCCCTCGAAGAAGTCGGTGTCCAGCCTCCTGCGGTAGAAGCCTCAGAACCGCAGTCACCTGTTCAGGAAGCCGTTCAACAGCATCGACCGGCTGCGCATCAGTACTTGGATACTGGTCATCCGCGACGACGATCAGTACAGCACTCTCCAATGCCTCCGCCTTCTCAGCCAGTAATCATAGCACCAAAGAAGAAGGCATCGCGGAGATCTCTCCCATTTGCATCGTCCGGTATATCAACCTCAGAACTTATCAACGGAAAGACACCTGTTCGTCACTCGCTCCCCGCAAGTTCATCCCGCGCCGCACCCGCGTCAACACCAAGTCAGACCCCTGCAGCGCGGCCGTCCAACTCTCAGCGCAGAGCAAGATCCAGTTTCGGCGACTCCCTCCGCCAGTACGCCGCCGAGCCGTCTGCCTCGCCACTCGAAACGGGGACCGGGGACGAATATCGCGACTTCATCAAAGCGCAGGAGAAGCTGACCGCTACGACTGGGAGTAAACGGGTAAGCTCCACCCCAGCTCCACGGAGCACCAAGAGCAGCGGGAACAGGGGATGACAAGCGCAAGGGCTAAGAAGCACAGGTTGACAAAAGCAAACCCTGGCCGCGCAGTCTCGAGGTCAGACCGTCTATGAGGGATGTCCCGCGAAGAAAGATTGACGTTCTGGAGTGGAAGGACGAGTTGTGATGTGATGTTACATATCAGCATTGCATCTCGAGACGTTAACAAATAGCATTCGCGATCTGGGGTTCAAGAGGCGTTACTATACCCCTAGTATTCATATTAACAGCACTATTGGATATAAAGCATTTAGTACTCATTTTCCACCCTGGATAGATCTCACACCTCAATGCACGCAGCCTTCGCATAATTACCCGCGATCATCTTACAGCTTCTGCACTCTCATTCGTCCCCCGATCTGAAACACACACCCCAGCCGCCGGAGCATAATCCTCCACCGTCCGTGCGGCCACTTTTCCCCGGCTAAGCATCCCCCATCTGGCAGCTGCGAAGTTCGAACCAGCCGTTTAACCACTTTCGACGCCCCCCAGACCGCGGGACCCATGGTTTCTTCCGACGACACGGCAGAGGCGTGGCGCGGTGTGTGTGGACATGATTGATTAAAGGAACCTCATGCGCGCGTTTGGGCGCTCTGTTTTGCTCTTTTACTCACGGTTCTTGGACTCACGGCGAGTTGGATATGCATCTCCTCCCGCCTGAGATACTGACGCTCGTCTTTTTGGCGGGCGTGCGTGCGCGTATGTTGCTTGCGTGAAAATAATGGTATAGGCAGGTACTGATTTGTTGTAGAAAGCGGGACGAGCGTGTGGACGTATACACCTGGTTCTTCTGCTGTTGTGGTGTCTACAGCTACAGGAGCCTCCGATGGGGGTTTCTCAGGGGGGGTCTCGAATGATATCGGCGCGCCTACGACGACATTCACGACTGACGCGCCTGCGACAACATTCACGACTGACACGCCTACGACAACACCCACAACCGACGACCCACCACTCCCCACAGACGCCATCTACCCATGCGACCTCGCCGACCCACCAGACTGGTGCGAACCCCCGCCGCCCTTCTGGCACCCCGAGGAAACGGCAACAGGCTGGGACGACTGGGGGTCGTGGAACAACGACGGCATAGGAGGTGGGAATAATATCGCGCCGCCTGCGCCGACGCCGACGCCGACGGTGAGAACGGTGGGGCAGAGTGCGGCGGTTGTTACGGTTGTTACGCCGACTGTTGTTGGGGTTAGGACGAGTGTGGATGGGGGAGGGTCGAGTGGATTGGGCGGAGGGGTGGTGGTGCAACCACAGGCCCCTAACACTGACACTGTGTCTGCTGGAGGTGGGCAGCAGGGGCCGTCGGCGCAGATCACGTTTGGCCAGGATGCGCCGCAGACGACAGCAGCAGGAGGGGGAAGTGTAGGAGGCGGAGGAGGAAGAGGAGGAGGCAGCGTGCCGCAAGGACAGCCGGTTCAGCCTACACCTCCACCTGGCCAAACTACAGCTGGATCCACTGTAGCTCCAGGCAACGCGCCAGCCTTGTGGCAATCAGCTTCAACAGGCAATGCCCTCTTGGACACCATCATCAACCACCTGGGCAAACCACAGCCTGGCGCACAACCCGCGCAACCCACCTCTCCCACCACCAAACCATCCACCGAGCATCCCACCCAAGACCTCGCAACTCCCCCCACCGACACAAAAGCCCCCATCGCACCCAGCGAAGAATCCACACACCCACAGCCCGCCTCCCCAGAGCCAAACACAACCCCACTCGGCAACAGCAACAGCAACAGCAACAGCAACACCCTCGTCCTCGGCTCCGCAACCCTCTCCCTCACCCCAGGCCTCTCCACCACCCTCGGCACAGGCACCCAAACAACCCTCATCGCCATCCAGACCAACGCCGCAAGCCAGACGCTCATCACCATCAGCTCGAGCGGGACAGCCGTCACGGCGACAATCACCCAGGCGCCTGCTACCGTCACTCTGCCGCGGACGGGGTTCGAGGCGAGTATCACGCCGAGTGTGGGGGTGTCGCGGGGGGCTGGCACGGCGGTGGGGACGAGTAGTAGGGGTGTGGCGGCTGAGAGGGGGTTTAGGGGGTTGTCGGTGGTGCTGGGCGTTCTTGCTTTGCTTTGAAGGCTTCTTAGTACGATGCGGTATTTTATCGTTTTCAGAGACCTCTACAGTGGTACCAATATTGGGAGATGCTGGGTTGGAGTGGGAATCTCCATTGATATAGCATGCTTGAAGCATGCGAACTTGAAAGATTGACAGCTCACAAGGATTGTGTCGATGGATATCACGTGGTGAATAGGATGTGATACGCTGATCATACTGGAAATCCAAATCAAACCAGCATGGGAATACATTGTTGAATCATCATACGCTGTGCGAGTACCATTCCAGGATTCACATCCTCCAACGCGAGTACCGCTCATCAAAAGATCGTGTCAGGTGCTTCCGCGTTCAATCTGTGCACCATTACGTCATCGACGCGCTTACGCATCGTCCTGCCTGCTCGACTCATCCTACCCAAACACGCCGTTGATGGACATCGACGCCGCAGCACCGCCATGGGTGTCACCGGCCTCTGGACTGTCCTGCAGCCCTGCGCGCGGCCGATCAAAATCGAGACGCTGAACAAGCGCCGCATCGCCGTCGATGCATCCATCTGGATCTACCAGTTTCTGAAAGCCGTGCGCGATAAAGAGGGCAACGCGCTGCGCAACAGTCACATTGTCGGGTTTTTTCGCAGAATCTGTAAACTCCTCTTCATCGGCATCAAACCTGTCTTTGTCTTCGATGGCGGCGCTCCTGCGCTCAAGCGCCAGACTATCAATCATCGAAAGTCGCGTCGCGAGGGCAAGCGCGACGATGCTGTTCGCACGGCGGGGAAGCTGCTCGCGATTCAAATGCAGCGAGCGGCCGAGGATGAGGAGCGCAAGCGGAAAGAAGCAGTACGGCATCCGCGCGAGGAGCAGGAAGAAGAGCTCCCTGAGAACCTGGTCTACGCGGAAGAAATTCTGCAGACGCAACAGGAGCGCACGCAGAACCGGCATTTCAAGAAAAAAGACCAATACCACTTACCTGACCTCGGCGTGCCCATGTCCGAGCTGGGCGCTGATGATCCCCGAATCATGTCGCTCGAGGAGCTCGAGGATTATGCGCGGCAATTCGACCGCGGCGAGGATATCAACGTCTATGACTTCTCCAAGATTGACTTCGACGGCATCTTCTTCCAGAGTCTGCCCGCTGTCGACCGCTACAATATACTGAACGCGGCGAGGCTGAGGAGTAGGCTGCGAATGGGGTACTCCAAGGACCAGCTCGACGCCATGTTTCCCGACCGTATGGCTTTTTCCAAGTTCCAGATTGAGCGCGTGCGCGAACGCAGTAATCTGACCCAGCGCCTCATGAACCTCAACGGCATGAACGATGACACGACCTTCGGCGCGAATAGAATCGCCGGTGACAAGAACAGGGAATATGTGCTGGTGAAGAATGAAGGTGTTGAGGGGGGCTGGGCGCTCGGTGTTGTGACGAACAAAGACGAGGGCAAAGCGCATAAACCCATTGACGTGGATTTGCCTTCGCGCGGTGCGAAAGTCGAAGAAGATTGGGAAGACGAAGATGAGTTCGAGGATGTGCCTATAGAAGGCTTGAACAGACTACCTAAGGGCCCGAGTCGCGAGACTGTAGAGGGTCGCGAGTTCATCTCGAGCGAGCTGCGCAGGCGACGCCAGAACTTCTACAAGTCGAGGAAGAATGGGCCTGCTCAGTCTCGACCTCGCCGAGCTGCTCCCATCAGAGAGGAGTCGGACTCGTTATTTCTGGCCGAGGGCGTCGAGGAAGAGCAGTGGGAGAATTTGCCAGCAGACGGTGACGATGATTTGTTCGAAGCGCCTGGTGATACTGCCGAAGATGAGCAGCTGCAACAAGCTATAGCCTTGTCAATGCAGCAGAACGGCGAGGAGGAAGCGGAAGAAGAGCCAGACGAGCGTCCAGCTCTGGGAGAGTATCAACAGCAGCGTGTCCAGGAAACGAACCCGTTCAAGGCTGCAAAAGGATACGGCGGTCTAGCCATCGGCCGTCTGGCGAATCAACGTGCAAACAAACTCGCGCCAAAAGGACCCTTCGAGAGCAGTGACAGCGAAGGAGATGACCTGGATCTGCAAGCTGCTCTAGCCGAATCTCGCCAGTCCAAACGACCTACAAAGCCGCAAAGATCGCCTGCTCGGCCTGAGAAGGCCTCCGGAACCACAAACACAGCCAAACCGGATAGCAATGCCATCAACACCCACAATTTCGATGGCCCACTGCCGTTTGAGAAGCTAAATCTCGGGTCCTCGCTGCTCGGCAAGAAGAAGATGGAAAAGATTGAGCAAGACACCGCGGGTGGGTTCGAGAAAGACGCCGCAGAGAAGAAGAAGTCGGTGCCGCTACCGCCTTGGTTCAAGGGTGAGCGTGACATCGGGAAGGAACTCGATGAGTATCGAAATGAGGAGAAGCGAGTATGGGAAGAGGATCGCAAAGATGATGACGAGCAATTTCAATTTCAACAATTGCCACGTCTGCGAAAGCACGTCACAGGGGAGATCATAGATCTGGAGGCCGATCCGAGCCAGAGCCACACAGAGAAGCAAGTCATTACTTTGGAGTCTGATGAAGAGGAGGACATGGAAATGGAGGATGTGCCAATCAACAACGGCGCGTCGGAGAAGTTGGTCCAGGACGAACAGCTCAGGATGGGTGATCTGGCAGATAAAGTCCGCGCAGAGCCGCCGAAGCCTTTGGCTGATGACCAGAGAGCACCACCTACGCAAGATCCCAAGCTGGTCAAGAAGACGCCTTTCGCAGATGATTCGGATGAAGAACCACTCGAGTGGTCAGAAAGCGAGCCTGAGGACGAACGACGGCCTGTGCTGAAGCCTCAAGCTGAAATTGAGGAGAAGGTGCCTTCGCAGACTACTTCGCCTTCACCGGATTTCGAAGATGTGCCCTTAGCCACAGATCCTGTGCCCGCACCTGCTCCCGTTGAGGAAGCTTCGAAATCGCCATCGCCCGAATTTGAAGACGTGCCTATGCATACCGAGCCAACGGAGGCTCCAAAGTCACCCTCGCCGGAATTTGAGGATGTCCCGGTCACTGCACCAACCCGCAGGCATCGTCGCGAGCCATCCCCTGCTCTGCTGCAAGGACCAGATGATCTGGAGATACCTGTTGTACCACACAGCGGGCCCGCTGATGAGATTGCTCCTCTCGATCTACCTGGTCATGAGTCTGATCAGTACTCAGACCCTGAGGATGAAGAGCTCTTCGCATCTCTGGCCGCTGAAGCTGAAGAACACAATCGTTTTGCACAGGAGATCAACAACGCTGCAGCTCGCGTCGACTTTGAGACGGAGCTCAAGCAACTCCGTGCCCAGCAAAAGAAGGATCGCCGAGATGCTGATGAAGTAACGCAAACTATGATCTCTGAATGCCAGCATTTGTTGTCGCTGTTTGGTCTCCCGTACGTCACCGCGCCTATGGAAGCCGAAGCACAGTGCGCAGAGTTGGTTCATCTCGGCCTTGTCGATGGCATCGTCACAGACGATTCGGATACGTTCTTGTTCGGCGGCACACGTGTCTACAAGAACATGTTCAATGCCGCCAAATTCGTCGAATGCTACCTTGCCAACGACTTGACCTCCGAGTTTAGTCTGACACGCGAGAAGCTCATCGCTCTAGCCCAGCTGCTCGGTTCTGACTACACCACCGGCATTCCAGGAATCGGCCCCGTCACTGCGCTCGAGATCATCTCCGAGTTCCCTAAGCTCGAAGACTTCAAAGACTGGTGGACAGCCGTGCAGAACAATACGATCTCCAAGGAGGCCGATGCCTCCAACACCTTCCGTCGCCGCTTCCGCAAGAGCCAGGCTACTAAGCTCTTCCTGCCTCCCGGCTTTCCTGACCCACGTGTCGCTGATGCATACCTGAATCCAGAAGTCGACTCCGATCCGCAGCCGTTTCAGTGGGGTGTGCCTGATCTTGCCGCTCTGCGCGCATTCCTGAGCGCTCAAATCGGGTGGAGCAGTGAGCGTACGGATGAGGTGCTGGTACCTGTCATCAAAGATATGAACCGCAGAGAAAAAGAAGGCACACAGGCCAATATCACACGCTTCTTCGAGGGCGGAGTTGGCGCTGGTGCATTTGCGCCGCGTATCAGAGCTAGCGGACCGAGCGGTAAGAAAAAGGGCAAAGCTGCTGCGGGAAAGAGACTGGGCGCGGCGCTGTCACGGTTAGCGGAGAGGGAGGGTGCAAGGGGTGGTGTTGACGATGAGGATGATGACGAAGTTGATGAGGTGTTGGAAGGTGATGCTGGACCGGCGCAGACTGGGAAAGCGAAGCAGACAAAGAGGAAGGCACCTGTCTCGTTAGCGACGATGGAGGAAGAGCCTGAAGATCATGGCGATGATGAGGATGCGGCGTACCAGGAGCCGAAGAAGAAAAGGACGAAGAGGACGAAGAAGGCTCGCGCCTGATCACTTACTAGGGGATCTAGACTATCATGTCAAGTGATACGTTGTCATGAACTGAGTCTGTTTCGTATGAGTGTCTACAGGCTGTTCTACCCCTTATCTACGAAACAATGGCTTGGTGCCAACTGCGCATCGGTCCTGCATCCACGACCTTTCGCTACCTGACCTGAGCGCAACACACTGGGCAGCATCGTTCACATTGATTGGTGGCGCTAACAGATCTGAAACTCATCTGTATATTCCTTTGTTCTCGATGGCAGCAAACTGCAGGTAGTCGTTTGCTGTGACATATGACTACAACCGTCATCAGAGTGAATGTGGTGTCCGTCTTCACCTCTCACCATCACTCGCAAACGCCGACTCCGACAGCTCGAACTCTTCGCATGGTCGCCAGCTCATCCATCTGTCATTACTCACTGCAAGTATTGACCAGCTGCAAGCTCAATATAACGACTGCAATGAACGGATATCGCATACCACCTGATGACCGGCCGATGACACCCACGCGTCAACATCCGGGCAATGCCGTTGAAGATGTTCAGCTTCCGACTCCAAGCAGTCTGAAGTGGGACTCACCAGAGTCGGATACTGCAGTTCGCGACATACACTTTTCGGCACTACGCACCCAGGAAGAGGTGGACGCCTGTCCAGCAATCAAGCGGTTTCAACAGGATCTGCTGATACTCACGAGCTTCAATGATAACTCCAGTCTTCACTGGCGGCCGTCTTGGTTCAAAGAGGATTGTGGAAAGGCTACTATGTGGACTCTGCATAATCCGCCCGACGTAGTTACAGAGCCTCTATCAGACGACTGCCAGGGACCTCGATTATTCACACGGCGCATGCGTAGAGTAGATGACCCAGCACCTTTGTATATCAGGGACTGGGAGCACTGGGCACGGTACTGCAACATATACGGTGTACCCCGCGACTTCCTGTGCGAAGACCAAGTCCAGTTGATGTGTATGGGACTACCCATAGCTGGCGATGACTCCATATGTGGTAAGTATTCACTGACGAATCTCCTCTGCATGCATTACTGAAGCATCGCAGCGCCGCCACAGTACCCGCTGTACCCCGAGCCTCCATCCCAAGGCCGCTACACACTCACACCATCTGTGTACAGCACTCATCTGCCCCGCAGATTTCAGCACGTTGTCGCCAAACGCGGATCCAGACGGCGGAGAAGCAAGAGCGCTCGTTCGCTGGACGACGAACAGTGCTACTCCGAGTGTGTGATTGTGGAACCAGATGGCAGGCTCATGGTTAGGATGCAAAAGGATTGTGCGTTGTATTCAGGATCCAGCAAGGGGTATCGGTGGAGCTACTTGCCTTGGACGGCGGAGATGGCAAGGAGCTGCCGGCCGTTGACGCTGAAGGTGAGGCTTTGGAATGAGCACGGGGGTACTGAAGGAAGAGGCGAAGGTGGATAGCAAAGTCGGTGCCATTATGTCGACTTCAAGAGGAATTAAATTTCAAAAGGAGTTGCGTACCCAGAACAGCTATTATGCAAATAGCATGTACAGATCAATAGGTACTTGATGCTGGGTCTGAGCACCAGTATTTATGACGGTTTTATGACAGTTTGCCATCACACACTGTACAAAGATCCAGCATGATGAGCACAGTGGTTGTAAGGCTCGCGTCTTGAGTAATGGGTCAATCGTAGGCCATGAGACGAGATGTTGCGCGCAGCTAATCCTTAACGCCGAACGCCGGAATGCACGGTCCACCCAGCCCAAAAATATTCCAGGCAAAGAAAGCTCGAAAGCTCACGACAACTACTAACGCGGTGCTCACCATGCTTACCGAACAATTCGTGGCCGCCATTTCTGGCTCGACGAAGCCAAACACCGGCGTTACCAAGGATCAGGGCATCTTCGTACACGAGTTCCAGCCTTTGGCGGCGCAACGAAATGTCTTCAAAAAGAGCGCGACTGCCCAGAACGGTATTGCTATAAGTAGCACCCACATCTTCGCCGCGCAAGCAGAGAAGGCTATCGTACACATATACAGCCGGGAGAAGGGCAATCAAGAAGCTATTGTACCGTTTCCAGAGAGGATACACAGCATTGCGCTCGCGGCGCAAGATACAGTATTGCTGCTAGGAGCAGAGAGCGGAAGAGTGCTAGCTTGGGAGGTCAGTCATGCCTCGAGCTGTGTATATAGAGTTACAGTGCTAATACATAGCACAGATCTGCTCGGGTCGCCTGGTCTCCACTTCCACTTCGCATCTGCAACCTGTGACGTCTCTCGCTGTCGACCCATCCTCCAACTTTTTCCTCTCGGGCTCTGCAGACGCCATGATCCATGTCTGGGCGCTGCCTTCGATCCTCTCTTTCTCGCCCGATACTTCTCGCTCGCCCGTGCATACTTTGTCTACGCATCGCGGACCCATCTCGTCGATTGTGTGCGGACACAGTTCCACCACGGCCAACATTGCAGTATCCACATCAGGAGACAAGACCGCAATTGTGTGGGATTACCACAACGGCCAGGCCTTGCGTACATACCTTCTGCCTGAGACGCCAACAGCAGTAACCCTCGACCCGGCTGATCGAGCATGCTTTATTGGCTACGCCGATGGCAGCCTGCAGACGATCGACTTCTACGATGACGTCCAGAAAACGACCTCCACCGACGTCCTACGAGATGCCTCGTCATCACACCGACCCATGCAGCCTTCGGCGAAGACCAGATTTGGCGCCGACTCGCAGAAGCTCGAAGGGACTCTGAGTCTGAGCCTTAGCTGGGACGGTACAACCCTTGTTTCCGGACACAGTAGTGGAAAGATTGCCTCCTGGGATATCGCGAAGAGCAACTACCAGTCCACTCTAGCCAATCTGTCAGGGCCTGTCTCAAACCTGCAATTTCTGCGTCCCACGGGCTTTTCCAATCCCAACGAATCCAGCTTCAAGATTCAGACAATCGTCAAACCGAAACAAGATGCAGGGTTGACAGGCAGTAGCAGCGGCTTGGTTCCACCAAACTACAATCTAAGTGTCCAGTTCACTGGCAGAATACACGCCCCAGCAGTATCAGCGACCGAGCAGCAATCCGCCAAGAAGAGCTCGTTTGCGGATGTCCTTACTCACCCGAGTTTCCCTGCAAGCATGCTCGAGGATAGTCTTGCAGAGTTGGATTCTTGGGTTGCTCCATCCAAGGGCAGCAGTGTTACCACAGCCCCTGTCGCAGCACCCAGCCAAAGTGACGATATCGAACCATCTGGCGCATCGAACGATGCCTCCTCAGACGAAGTCAAAGAGCTAAAGAAGCAGATTGCTAGCCTGCAGCGCATTCAAAAGGTCACATTTGCGCAATTGTCGGAACTGCGCGAGGAGAAGGAATACTTGGTGAATAAGGAAAAGAAACGAACTGATCGGGGCAGCGTCTAGAGGAGAACAGGCGCTTCCGACGTCGATAACGATGTGGGGACGAGTAATGGCGGCGATGACGAGAATGAGCCGTAAAAGAGAACCACGGCGACGGAATCCGAGCATGGACTGCTTATTTCCCACGGGTCTCGAAGATGCAAAAGCAAAGTGAGGCAGATGGCGACTGATTCGGCTCGCGCCACCGATCGTCTTCGAGCGGCAGAGCTGCAAGATTCGTACCACCCCAATGCACGAACCGCGCATCGCCAAGTCCCCTGCATCACTGAAGGACGATATCAACGTTCGAGACCCGATTCGCAAATCAGGCGTTGATTACCGCTCGTAGCCGAATCACACTGACCCAGCTTCACGAGTTTGAATCCAGAGCCTTCGACGACGACCGCCCAGCATCAGCTCTGACTGCGTGATGCCATCTCCTCAGCACCAACTGAACGCATGTCATCTCTCCTCAACGCCTCCCGTTCACAAAGCGGGGTAATCTCCTCGTACAACTGTCGACGAGGTGCGCCGTGTCCAACGTCACGCTCGGGTTCGCATCACTACTTGTCTGCACTGCGGGACAAACAAAGCATCAGATGCTGCTGCTGCTGCTTCCTCAACGACTACCGTTCAACATGCGTTCTAGGAGCCAGCTGCCGTGCAACGGCTGGTACTGAAGCAAGCGATTTCAGTGGTAAAGAGAGGGCCGTGAGGAGGTGAGCTGCCGTAGCACGCGGCCGAGGCGATCACTGCTGTTTCGAGACACAGAGCACAGCGGTGTACGTTGCGCGCAGCGAGCGTATCTCACAGTGCAGTATTGTGGACCGGTGGAGACCCAGAGTCCTCCCATCTGACCTGAGCAAGGCCTGCTGTAGCCCTGGAAAAAAAAAATGAAAAGACGCACATGTATTCACAAGATATCCAGACATGCATCCATTTGATGTGAGAAGGTCGGTGAAGGCTTCGATCCAATGCCCATCGCACCTTCCACACCCTCACGCGCGTGAAGCTTCGTACCTGCATCCCCTCTTCGTCTGTGCTCATGTTTGCTTTTTCCCCGGCCGCTCACTAGCTGGCTGGCTGGTGGAGCACTACCGTTTCCATCGTGCAGTGCCAGATGCGCAATCGCCATGGCGGCGGGCAAACGTTCGGGAGCGCATCTTAGCACGTCTGATACAGGACTGTGAAGGGTTGTGAGGAATGCGAGGGATGTTGGGGCATGGCGCTGTGGCTGCGGAGATGGTTATGGGGTGCGTGACTGCGTCTGAGACGGGCTGACGTGCCTGTAGCAAGCTTGTATCGAGCCTTGCTTTGCTGCGATGTTGCTGTGTTGCGGCTTTAGCTGGAGCCTTACCTTATGCATAGGCTGATGGCATCGTGAACGCATCTCACATGTCTTACTATCTGACAGCATTGTCATTCACCAGCATAAGTTTGAAAGCAAGACAAGGGCGGCACGGTGTATCACGCGGAGACTGTCATTTGTGAGATACCTCATGTTGATTGTTGTTGTGCAGCTCCTTCGTCTATCTAATGTTTGCTTTGTGCTCGTGATATCGACTTCTAGTCTGTGTGCCGAATCTGCCGACTCTGCTCACGAGCATTCGAACCCTGCAGTCCCAGTGCTTCGGTACGCAGCGCCCAGTCATGGCACGATGCTGAAAAAATTCAATATGCGCTCGAGTGGAGCCAGGCTGCTTTCGCACGCAAGCGGGAGATTTGAGTTGCAGAGTCTAGAGTCGGGAAGACTGCGGATACCGAATAGTGTCTGAATGTGTGGTAGGAGGGCAGAATAGATATGTCCGTGGGGAGCGCGAAAACAACGGCGGTCGATATTACTCCAAAGTGACGAAAATCATAACAATGATCAACGCTAATGTCGGTACCCTGCGGTTGATAGTCTTCGGTATTCGTCACGGTCGTAGGTCTCCACAGCTTGCCGTGCAACCTGAAGAGGAGGACAGTATTAGAGGACGCCTCCCAAAAGTTTGATTGGTAGATAATGCCAGGATGAAGTGATGTATGCCGCCGTATGGTCAGGAGTTCGGTGCCTAGTAGCACCGCCGCTTTTGCATATGCAAGAGTAGAGTAACAGAGTAATGTTCCGAGAAATGATTAACAATGGTATCGTTGGTCGTGCGTCGTCGTAAGTATTGAAGCAATGCGGTGATAATGCAATTAGCAGACGAAAGCAATCGCAAGCTCGATAAACGCCAACGCTAGTAGTCGCTAAGATGTCGGAATGAACCCCCAAGAGAGCAAAAGTGTGTACAAAATTGCAGGCAAAGACTCTTATGATGGGTGCTTGTGTCGGCCCTTATTTGTCGCGCACTCTCCATCTGGGCACCACTCCTCTGGCTGGAACTCTGGATTCATGAAGTGCGCCGTGTTGAAATGTGAGCTATTCACGGTTAGATGAAGACACGATCAGTTTAGCAGTTGTACTCACTTGCGGAAAATAGACGTTTGAAAGGGCTGCGCTTGACTCGAGAACCCGAAGCCTGGTTCCAGCTGGTACACCGAAGGTCGGAACAGTCCACCACTTTCAATGGTGATTGGTGCAGTTCTTTCGATGCTGACTGGCGGTGCTGGTGGCGGCGGCGCAGGATGTATCGGAAGTGTGATTGGAGGCTGGTCTAGCTGGATGCTGTGGTGACGTGGTGCGCTGAACTGGCTTGCCTGGGTATTGGGAATTGGTGTTACGAAGTCTAGCGAGCTTGTTATCGGAGGCGCCGACATCGACACGCTTGGATACGGCGATACGGGAGTCACTTGAGACTGCGATGCTGGGGTGGGGTTGCAATCATACGAAAGCGAAGCCCACCCTCCTAAGCCGCCACTCGAACGACCCATGCCAGGCAGCATGCTCATGACATCGCCAAAGTTGGCCTGCTGCGGCAAGAACTCATCTGCGTAATTGGCGAAATTCACCTGAAGCGGCGCTTGAGGTACGGCAGAATGATGGATTGGTGACGGAACATCCTCCGCTTTGTAGAGAATGTCGTAGTGGCCACTGGGCACTTCATATTAGTCGGGATCATGCTGTCTGTGGAGACACACTTACGGCCTGTAGAGGAGTCTCAACATCGGTGAGCCTGGAAGTGTGGGCTCCGCGTAGTAGCTGCGGTTGATCTCCTCGCCTGGAGAGCGGTCAAGGTACCAGACCTCCAGTCCAAAGCCGGCAGGCTTGACGAGTGCATCAGCAAGAGCTGCTACGCCGATATTGTCGGCCTCGCACTGGGCTGGCTCGATGTTGTTGGCGCAGTACGCCTTGACATCACTAAAAGGAACAAAGTGCCTGTAGTCCTCCGCGTGAGTTTGGACCCAGGCGCTGGCGAGGAGCTGCATTGGTTAGTAGGAGGTCGCGCACCAAAGCTCGTCCAGACTTGCCTTGATGTAGGTGATGATGGCCATGGAGACGCCCATGTCGTTAAAGGCCTCAAGCAGGACGGTGGCGGCAGAACCGTCCATGGCGTGCACGGCTTCACTCAGCTTGCGCAGCAGGTCGAACGCTTCCTCTGCAAAGTCCATCCAGATGTCGCGAGAATAGCCGATCTGGTCGAGCAGGTTACCCAGGGAGAGCAGGCGGCCCTCTTCGTCACCGAATTTTTGGTAATCTCCCAAGTGAACCAGAGCTTCAAAATACGTGAAGGCAATGGCTGGCGATGTTAGCGCAAACATACCACATCAACAGGGTGAATGCAACTCACCTCGCCATCCGCAGTGGCCATCGCCGCGGCAGGTGCGGAAGAAGGCATACTTGCCGGGTAAGGCAGCGGTCTTGATCCTGTAGACGTGATCGGCGTTGGCATACTGGGTGGTGATGGCAGCGCTGCTCTGGCGCTCGCCGACAAGCGGACCCTGGCTGCGGTCAGTTTGCCGTATGCAGTCAGCGATGTTGCGCTGGACGCGGGACTCACAGTGGCTTCAGGTTCGTACTCGCTCGACAGCTTCTGCATGTAGGCATGCTCCTCTTCTGCCGTCATGAACGCGGGGTCCGCCATGCTGAACGTGGAGATGCGGCCGTGCTGGTGCTGGTTCTGGTGCTGGCCAGTGTGTTGGTGGTTAAAAGCGGGAGGGAGGACCGGGGCGCGGATTGGTAGCGGCCGACCAAAGGTCAAACCTGAGTGGACCGTGTTGCCGTAGGCGCTCTGTGCGTGAACTCCATAGTGACCGCCGTGATTGGCATGACCATGACCATGACCGACTCCGTGTGGGTGGAAGCCCCCCGTCATCACCGACGGGCGACTCATTGCGAATTGTAGCGGCGAGAGAAGGTGTGTGTGTGAGTGTATGTGTGTATGTGGGTGTGTGGGTGTATGGGTGAGTGTCGAGGCGATGCTCTCTGCTTCCCCTCTGCAATGTGTTGTGAAATGGCGCTTGGGCGACGGTGAGGCGGCGTGACTGGCTTCGAGGGCTGGCAATTGGAGGATGGATTCCACGACAGACTCGGCAGCACGCAAAGGCGAGTTTCAACAGCAAGCGTCCACGAGCTCCTTGGAGCAGAGGGCGGCCGCGTCTTTTAGTAGGTGCAGAGATCCGCGGCTGTGGGCTGGAAGCTGTGTCGTTGCTGTGATACCTACCGGCTTCCAGGGGCACGCAGGTATTTGAGAGAGACAAGATGCTCTTGGCCGCGTGCTGGTGGAATTCACTCTGCCAGGTACAAGAGCGCCCTGCAACACACTGGGACCTAGCGGATTGAAACGGCGGCTCTCTGTTGCACCAGGAGCCTGGAAGACGGGCAGAAGCACAATATCGAATCTCGTCAGTGCTAGGGGCGCCTCATGCACATCGAGCGATGGGGCTGCTTCAAGTGAAACCGGAGGGAGGAGAGGGCGAGCGTGACGGCGTACAAGAGGGAGGGAATTCCTGTCCTCAAGGGCGGACACAATCAGCGCCTGGCAACCTCGAGCAAAAGAAAAGCAGCCATGGCCGCCTTCGACGAGGTACTGGCAACATCACGCAAGGTATTCACACGGCCGGCAGACGGACACAATCCTCCAGCGGGACCGTGGCATTGCCTCCAGCTTCGTCTAGTAGTTCTCACGGGCACAGTCGAGCGGAATTGGCGTTCCAGTTGACTCTCCTCCTATATCATACTTGGTCGCCCGTCACGGCCGATCCACAGTCTCACCGAACGGGCCTCCTCACGAGATTAAAGAGTAGCATTCTGGCAGCGCCCCCCACCGGTTCAATTGCGGAGCGCTGCGGAGCGTGAGGCTGGTAGTGCATGCAGCAGAGGGGAAGAGCGCAGTAGCGGCGCTGTGTCACGTCGTGGAATGCAAATGCAATCGTTCAGCATCATAGAAACCTCAGACCCCTGTCGCTTGGAGGGAAAAAGTGAATTCTCACATCGTCTCACACACGCCCGGACCCGATGACCGCGCGGTTGAATGCTCCTGTCACCATGGCCTCCTGCATAACACTATTCGCTCGCAGCAATGCGGCGCCGATGCTGCAGGAAAAAGAACTGACCGATCCGCGACATCCTGTCGTTGCTGTGCCCCCCACGCTGCAAGCGAGCCAGGGCAGACTGTAAAGAGGTTGTGATTAGCTGACTGCTCTCGCTTGACGCTCCTTGCCGACTTCCCCGGAACAAGGAGTCGCAGCAGGGCCAATTCGCTGCTCGTTTAAACCGAGCATCAAAGTCGTCACTGCGTCACGGGGTACTCACGATAGTTTGCACATCACGAAACAGAGCGGGGCGCTGACTGCAGGCGGCTGCTATGACCAAACGCTCGGTACCTTGGCTGGTTACTTGAGAAAACGAGGCCGATGTTACATAGACCAGCTCGCTGCTGACCAAATGGGGCAGAGGCGCGCAAGTGCACCCGAACATGTCCGCCTCTGCTGAGACGCCAGCTTGTGAATCGCGGCTCAGGTGGTGGGGACTCTCGCCTTGTGCTACTTGCCGGACCAACCCGGCCCTCTGCTTCTGGGGAACCAAGCCGCATGTCTCAATCGTTCAGGTGAGTGTAGCCCTCAGTGACGGTAGTGTGTAACTCGCGACATCCCGTGGTCTTCCCGAATACCCAGACACAGGTCGTCTTGTGAACCGCTCACAGACCGGTGCCTGCAGGTCATCCTTTGCTCGAGACTCCCAAGCGTCCCGCGAGGCCCTTGCCTTTCGGTCGCCCTGATTTAGATCCCAAGCCATTCATGTTCCAGGGCGCACGCTGGCCTCCGACCTCACCTGGGGTAGGAGCGAATTGTGAACCGCTCTCGTCCGACTTGAAGCCATCGCCGTCGTTCAGAACCGTCTGCCACAACGATCCAATGGCGGCACTCCACTCTTTCATCGCCTGTACCCGGTCCATGTCCGTACTACTCTCGACCTCCACCGTCCCGTTCTGCTGGTTGATCTTGCCGTGCAACCGCTTGTCAACGATCAAGAACCCCACAATTTCCTGAACCTCGGGAAGGGAGATCTTGAGTTGCTTCGCAATGAACGCCAAAGTGAACCGTGTGTAGGGGGCAACGAGTTTAATGACGGCTTTTGTTCGTACGTTGCGCGTGACTTCGTCAATGTTCTCTGCAATGAACGGATCTTGAAGCAGATCCTGGTTGTTCTGCAAAATCTTTTCGTACTCATGGATGTCCTCACGCTGATACGCGTTGACGAGGTCGGTCATGGTAGAAATGCGGGGATCGTTCTGGTAGGGCTTGGTCTCCTGTGAATCAAACGGATTGATGTCGGAACCCGACAGCATGGTTGCAAGGACTAGATACTTCAGTACCTGGATCCGCTGCAGCGATCCAGCCTCGTCATAGTTTTTGAAACTCTCGAAGAAGTCACTCTGCGCCCCCTTCCAGTTTTCTGCGTCGCATTAGCGCCGGACCCTTGTCTCGGAGGGTTGGTACTTGCCTTCGCTCATGTGCATCTTGCCACCACATTCTCGGATGATACCCATGATCTTGGGATGCGGAACAGCAGATTTGACTTTAAGCGCTCGCTGATACAGTACCTGCAGAGGGTAAGCTGGCTATGCGCCTCAGGATGAATGTGGCGGCAACACAAACCTTCAAGCGCTTGTTGTTCCTGGTTTCCGCGTACATGAGGATCTCGAGCGAGTAGACCTCCAATGAGTATGTGCCTTTGCTTGGGTCGTCTGTACCGTCCTCTTTCTGACATGCTTTGTGCAACTCGCGAAGCTTCTCACTCAGCTGGCGGTAGTCCTTCCTATCTAACCATAGCCTTGCGAGCTTAATGTTTGTCTTGAGCCACAGCCGTTCGTTGTTTGTGCTCTGAAAAATGTCGAGAGTCAAAGCGTAGAACTTCTCCATGCAGCGGTATGCTTCGGCATCCTCGGCGGCCTTTTCGATAAAGTCGAGCATGTTATTGATGGATTTTTCGGAGTAGTTCCGTGTCACGGCGGACTTGACATAGGTAAGTAGCTCCTTGTAATGCTCGACAGCCTTGACTGACGTTAGCTAGATGTGGAGTGGTAGACACGGAATCAACATGCCTGGTCGTACCGCGCCAGCTTGAATTCAAGCTTGATAGCTTGCTTTAGACCTTTGAATCCCCTGTGATCATCAGCGCCTGTATACAACTTCCACTCTCGTTGTGTCTGCCATACCAGTCTGACTTCTCTTCTTCCAATGCGGGCATCCCCAGGAACTCATCTATAGCCGCCTCCGGATCATCGACCTTGAGCTGCTTCGCGTTGTAGTATTTGTTTTCAATGTCGACATCGCCGCTTTCGTCGTCGTCGTCGTCCTCGTATTCGAAGTCGTACCTATGCTTTCATTAGCCCTCGGTTGCAAAGTGGTATTGCAGAGCTTCATACTCCTCCTCCCCAGAGTCTTGCATGAAGTCATCGTCGTCAGACATGGCGTGGCGCGAGTGGAACGTGTGAAGATATAGGCGATGTCGAGGATGACGCTGCACGCGTGAAGCTGCAGTGAAGTCGGCGGTACGGAAGCGGATGAAGCGGAAGTGGCAGAGCGGTTGTTGTGGAGGTGAAAGTTGACCGTGTTTGTTCAGCAAGGCGATGGTGCCTGCGATGGATGTCTCCCCGCGTCAACGTTGGTGGGGCGCACTAGCTCGGCCTGGCGCCGCATCCACCTTTCAACTGCGTGTTCGAACAACACTGTCACAAAATGCCGTACGCAGACTACCTGGGTGTGGCGCTTCGTGGTTGGAAGTTAGCAAGTTGGTTTCGTTGTCTGTGAATGCGCTTGAACACAAAAGCTCCATAGCCTCCCAAGGTAGAGCCCTGAGTGCGCATAGCAGCTGGAAATAAGGTGCAGTACACGCAACTGCACCTGTTCATCCATGCAACAGATCTTGGTCGGCCGAGCAATGAGCAGGTGGGCTGTAAACGTCAGAAGCGTTCCAAGTTCTCCTAACAACATTGATTGCACAACATGCAACTCCCAGCCTTCTCGATTGTTGGGCGGCACGTGAAATGTCGACGTCTACTCCACCTCCTGCCAGCCCTGGTTGGCTAGCAGCTGCTTATGTTGGGTCTGCGAGCATCAAGGCACCGGCATTTGTGGTTCATCGACCTCATTAAACGTTAACCTCCTTTGGTATCCACTTTCTCCTTGTCGACTTGAAGCCTACTGTACAGAGCACTACGAGCCTACTTGTAGAATTGTATTATCCCCGTCCATCGTAAGTACGCACTCAAGGCTTCTGGCCACTTGGCGCACTGGCTAGCAAATGCGCTGCGCCTCGTTCAGGCAGAGCGCTGGTGGAAAATCGGCCATGGCTCGCGGAGGTGTCGCTGAGCTGACCCTTGATTAGGTTTAACGCTTAGATCGTCGACCTTCCCCATCGCTACCGAAGACATCGCCTGCCGGCTCTGGAACGCCTCCGACCTCACTCTTCACTTATCATCAAGCCCCGCCAGCCTTTGCTTGGTGTGCGACACTCGCTCTCCAAACTCCCGCACCGCTCGCGATCACCGACGACCCCCCTTAATACCACGACGCGCGCACGCCTCCTTAGGCCGACAACACCTTGAATCCATCGCCGAGTCTCCCCTCCCACCTGCAGCGATGCCTATGTGCGGTGGTCAGAAGTCGGTGCAGCGCAAGCTTGTTCTCCTGTACGTGCCTGGATCCAGAGCCGAGCACTTGCACAACTGAAAAGGGCTGTTGAATGGGGCTAACGTACGTCTGATAGCGGCGACGGCGCATGCGGAAAGACATCACTACTCAATGTCTTCACAAGAGGGTACGTTGCTTCGCGCACCACCTGTAGACGCTGAAGCGGTTGCTGATCCTGTGTGTAGCTATTTTCCGACAGTATAGTGAGTGATGCGCCCCTGAAGATCAGCGCATCTGGCTAATCGCAGTTTGCCCCAGCGAACCTACAGTGTTCGGTGAGTGTTTACCAGAAACGATGAGCAATCGAATATACTAATGTCCTTCTAGAAAACTACGTTCACGGTCCGTTGTCCAGAAATCTCCATCTCTGGTGCGCTTCGACTGACGTGATTTGATAGACATTTACATCGACAACACCCATGTCGAATTGAGCCTTTGGGACACCGCCGGGCAAGAGGAATTCGATAGGCTACGGTCTCTCAGCTACGACGACACACACGCTATTATGCTCTGCTTTTCTGTCGACTCTCCCGACTCCCTCGAGAACGTCGAGACCAAGTGGGTCGGCGAGATCGCCGAAAACTGTCCCAATGTTAAGCTTGTCCTAGTCGCGCTGAAGTGTGATCTGAGGAAGCGTGAAGATGACGATGCTGAGGACGCGGAGCCAGAGAAGCCATGCATCGACTATGAGGAGGGTCTCCGAGTGGCAGAGAAGATCAAGGCCCTGCGATATCTCGGTAAGACAAACATGTCTCGATAAAGCACAAAGACTAATACGTCGGCCAGAATGCTCGGCAATGAAAAACCGCGGCGTCAACGAAGCGTTTACAGAAGCTGCGCGTGTTGCTCTGCAGGTCAAGACCAGCAAGGACAAGAGCGGCGGCTGTACGATTATGTGATCTTACAAAGATCACGTCCCTTTCCTACCACGACACTACCGGCACTCTTATGCACCTGCACAGCTCCACTATTTTTGGTCTTCTCCCAAAAGCCGACACGACTCTCATCTCGATACGTCTTCCAGCGTCGCTCCGTTCATACCCTTCTTTATATCGTTTTCTTGTAGCTGATGTTGTGGGTCCTAGCCAGAGTGCGAACAGCTGTTGCTATCGTGCGAGCTTTGCGACGACGGAAACGCGTACGAAAAGCGATCTTCCAGCGACGACTATCCAGGGCCGGCAAGGCCCAGTCCGTTGGTCTTGTCCAGGCTTTGGAACTATGGAAGCGCGCATGCAAGCCGGCCTTCTGCCAATTTCTGTTCCCACACTGGTGAAGGCTTATCCTCAGCGTTGTACCAGATTCCTCTGTTGTCTCAGCATAGGCTTGCTCAACACTTTACCCTTTTTATTGTATATGTTTCCCCTGGCTTTGGCTTTGGCTTATTGTTTAATCGACTTGTTTGTGTATGGCGAGGAAAGGGGGTCTGTGGAGTCGATGGAGTAGCTGAATAGACTGCATATCTTACTCAAGTGATCACCGTATGCACTCGCAAAGATGCATTGACAGATCCGTAGTGAGCCATGTGAAGTGTCGGCACTCACTGGACAGTATCTGATCACTGTGGATCCATGACAATGGCGACATTTTCATATCAAGTGCCGTCGAATCACTAGATACTGACATTAGCGTGGCTGCGGTTGCTTCCTTTGAGCATAATGCTGGAAGTCCTGACCAATGCCTCCATCTTGCCGCAATTCACTTTTGGGTGACATAAGGAGAACAGAGACCGGGGTCACGACGCATGATGAGGCACAGAGTTGCATGTTCATGGGTATTTGGTATGGACTGGGACTGGAGGATGATATTTCATTGGCGTGAGGGGTAACTCATAGCCAAATCATGTTGGCACACCATGTCTGCACCGGTAATTCGCCGCTTTCCATGCTGGTGAACGTGCAGAAGAGAGAAAAGTTTGAGATCCGAGAAACCACGCCGTTGCCCATCCGTTCCCATTTTGCCATTGCTGACCACAGACTAACCTCCGAGTGTCCGCTTAGATCGTTGTCTCGTAAGGTACCGGTGTGATGTTCTCCGGCTTGTTGTCCTTCAGGCTGATGGTCCTGGCCTCGCGGGGCTGTGCGGGGAGGCGCTTCATCTGCTGCTTCTCGCCAGTCTCCTTGGCCTTCTGCTGCTTGGCAAAGTTGAGCTTGACGCGCTTGAGGAAGTCCTCACGCGAGCGGGAGTGGCGGACGTGTTCGATGCGGACGTTGATGCGCTTCTCGAGGTATCGGTTGCCGACCTGCTTCTGGAGGATGACACCGACCGACGACTTGGTGACGTTGTAGACAATGCCAGTCTTGCCGTGGTAGACCTTGTAAGGCATACCCTTCTGGACAGCACCTGCATCTCATGAGTATGTGGGGGTTTCTTGATCTCGCACTCTGGGCTCCGTACCGTTGGCAACAACATCGACGATGTCACCGACCTTGTACTGCTTGAGGTAGGTCGAAAGAGGGATCATTCCCTTCTTCTTGAAGTCCCTGGAGAAGCTGCGGGCGGTCAGCGGGCTGGCGCAATTCCATTCCTGCAGTCCTCTACATACGCATAGCGCGTACCCGCGCGGAGACCGGCTGCGTGACCCATTGCGACTGTGTGTGTTGGCGGGTTAGTAAGTCGTTGGTGTTGAGGATAATCGGCGTGGTGTTGGATGTCCAATTTTCGACGTGGGCTACGCTCTTTCCTCGCTTAACGGTCCACTCCTTCCACAACCGCCATTGGCCGAACAGGCCAGTGCGCTAGTGCACCCACAGTGCACCTTTCTAATTCTCACAACACCACCAAAGTTTCTCTCCTTCGACAACTTTCAACGATGGCGCCCCGTTCCTACTCGAAGACGTACAGCGTCCCCCGTCGTCCTTTCGAGTCCGCTCGTCTGTACGTATTGACCCATGGCCACTGAGCGCGAGCTTGCTCCGCTTATGTCTGGGACACCTGGTTAATGGAGGAACAGGGACACTGAGCTCAAGCTCGTCGGCGAGTATGGTCTGCGCAACAAGCGCGAGGTGTGGCGCGTCCAGCTCACCCTCTCCAAGATCCGTCGTGCTGCCCGGTAAGTACTCACCCTGCGCACTCGAAGCGCTGACTTCGCACAATGGCTGCACGTGCAAATTTCTAACTTGCGCCAGTTCGCTCTTGACTCTCGACGAGAAGGACCCCAAGCGCCTTTTCGAGGGTAACGCTCTCATTCGCCGTCTCGTCCGTGTCGGTGTCCTCGACGAGTCCCGCATGAAGCTCGATTACGTCCTGGCCCTCAAGATCGAGGACTTCCTCGAGCGCCGTCTTCAGACTTGCGTCTACAAGCTCGGTCTCGCCAAGTCCATCCACCACGCCCGTGTCCTGATCCGCCAGCGTCACATCCGGTATGATCTCTGAAGCCGCCTTGCGACGAACATATAGCTAACAATGCGCAGTGTTGGCAAGCAGATCGTCAACGTTCCTTCCTTCATGGTTCGTCTCGACTCCCAGAAGCACATTGACTTCGCTCTCACCTCGCCCTTCGGTGGAGGACGCCCCGGTCGTGTCAGGAGGAAGAAGGCCGCCGCTGCCAACAAGGGTGGTGACGACGATGCCGCTGAGGACGACGAGGAGTAAATTCCACGTCAAAAGGAATGATTCATGGGTGACCGGCGTTGGGCATGACGGGATGACATTTCGGGCGCTGCCTACGACTTTAGTATATCCCGCACGGTTTCGACTGGTGGAAGGTCTACATAAACAGCGTGTGGCCTATCTGCCCAAAAATTTCAAGCTGCCATCATCCGTTCTTCCGTACTGCGTGACATTAAACATTGTAAACAGGTGCTATTCAATGTACTCTCAGCTCGACATGACCACACATACAACTAGCAATTGCACAACAACCCCTGTCGCCGAACCAAATATAGTTACACATCAACTAGCTGATTGGGGTGTGCATTCGTCAGTGCATTTTGGTTTCAGACTATCCATCTTTCAGCGCATTGCACCTCTGCTCAACCACTCCAACATCTACGCCTCGATGTACTCTTCTGGCACAGGGCTGACCTTCTTCACTACCTTGGCTGGTTGGCCCATAGCGACACTAAAATCCGGGATGTCCTTCGTCACTACGCTCATAGCCCCAATCGTGCATCCCCTCCCAATCGTCACACCCGGCAGGATGACCACATTCCCTCCAATCCAGCAATCATCTCCCACAACCACCGGCCTCCCATACTCAACATTCTCTCTCCGGCTCTGCACCTCACTCTCATGCGTCGCCGCAAAGATACTCACATTTGGGCCAAACATGCACCGGTCGCCAATGGTCACGAGACTGCAGTCCAGGATGGTAAGGTTGAAGTTGGCGTAGAAACGCTTGCCGAGGGAGATGTTGCAGCCGTAGTCGATGTTAAAGGGCGGCTCGATGAAGATCTCGTCGTCGCCAAGGTGTCCGATAATGCCTTGAAGAAGCTTCAGTCGCTCAGAGGCAAGGACATCGAAGCCCTTGTCTGGATCGGTGGAGGCGTCGGGGAACCAGGTGTTGAATTTGTGAGCGAAGGCGCGGGCGCGGTAGCGTGCGCGGGCGAGCTCGGGCGAGGGTGCTGCGTAGCTGGGCACGGTGAGTAACTGCATGTAGGAGAGGATCGGGCCTGTTTGTACAGCATGCCTGAGATCATCTTCTCGTACTCTTCGCACCAGGGTACGTGATTGAGGGCTTTCGCCTTTTCGATCTCTTGTGTGTTCTTTTCTGTGGCTGCCATTGTGATGTGTGTGTGTCTCTCTACCAACTGTCAAGATCGAAGAATTGGGCAAGTCTAAATACTACTGCACTTGTGACTACACGTTGCGTTGTGCTTGCCATGGAGCCAACGATCCGCGGCCAGCGAGGAAAGTGGGGCCATTATGTGGCGCTCAGATGGAATAGGAAGTATCTCGCATTTTAGCGTACATTTCTGGGTGGAAGACCTGACACGGCGTGCAACAAGTGCCGCATCTTCTTGGTGGAGACATAAACAACCCATCACAGACGGAACGACTTCTGGCCAATCATATCGGAAGTTGCGATGTTCGAGATGATACTTGGAAATTCCCGGACAGGTAGCATATTAAAGTTTTTTTCATCCAGGACCATCTTCTCCCAGAAGAAATACATCATCGACTAACGTTCCCTCATCATACCTTACAGGCCATGTTAGGACCTCGTCAAGATTACCTCCAGACCATGATTTCTCTTTCGGCAAAGGAGAACATTCAATGATTGCTCGCTGGGCTGACAGCGATGGGTTCATCTCCAATATACGAATTCAACTCCTGATTGAGTGCACTCGAAAGCCTTCGTTTCTTGCGCGAGATGTTCTTCTCAACCGATTTTAGCATCTGCAGGCGTGTCTCGGGTATGCTGTTTTTTCAACTTGAATACTTACTGCCAATACTTCAAAACCTAACAAGATGCTTACTATCGTCCCTTGCAGCTCCTGCTAAAGGCTACTACGTAGCAGAAAGCTCATCATAAAGCTCATCCGTGTCAGAACCACGAATTAGGATGACTAAGCTTACGATCTTATACTTTGTCGCTTTGCTGTTTGAGGGTGCCTGTCTGGTCGACTGGCAACGTTCGTAAGATTTGACTCCACTCTCTCGCCGTTGTCGATAAGGAGGGAATGCCGGCTTTCACAATGTCCACAGAGGCGAGTGGAAAAGCAGATGTGGCAGGAGATTTTGGATTTGTAGGTAATTCACGCGCAGACAAGCTGAGCAATCCGGACGTTTACTGTTCTTGGGTTGCAGGGATCAGAGTGTGCATACTCTGTCATTGCGCACGAACGTAGATGCAAACAAATCCCTGGTCCTCGAATCAGATAAGCATATTCATTGAAGATGCTTGGATGAGGCAGATAGTCCGTGTTAGCGTGGACATTGCTGATGGCCATGTCTCCTTTGCGTGTCCGTCTCCTCTTGCTTATTGGGATCTTTTTTTAGTGTTTTACCTTGACCACTAACGTATGATTGTGATGGAGTGCAGAGAAGGTCCAACAACGTAGTTTGCTCTCACCGCGCCCCAGACGATTCTGAACTATAACACAAACAGCCCGCATACAATTGGCAAAGAGGACGACGATGTGCCGCCTCAGGCAAGAGACAAGGATAAAGAAGTGGTAGAAGAATCATGAACGACTTTGGTGCAGGACACACGACCTTCTAGTGCCGTTCATCATGTATCAGTAGTGGCTTTATCAAGCACGTGGTCGCACTTGCCAGCCTCAGGAAGAAGCCTGCAGTTTTCCTTGATATTGTACTGTGTGACTCATTCTGGGACTGTGCACACATCTCGAGCACTTTCACACTCATGACAGCTGCGACATGACGATGCACGTCAAGTGGTGTTGCGAGCTACGTGCGATGGCGCCAGAGAGCGTGAGTGGGTCCCAGAGTGAGGGGACGAGGCAAAGTTTCGTGGCGAAGAGCACTTGCCGTCATTGATTTTGCGCAAAACGCTGCAACAACACAACAGCAACTGCAATTGCACAGCGCCTGAATACGGCGCGGTCTTCTCGAAGCATCTTCCGAGCTCTAGAAATTCTCAAAGATTGCAGCCAGTCCTCAGACTGTGAAAAGGTGGTTTGGTGTTCGGGAAGGAGCGACTTAGCGAAGGCACTAACTGCTTAGCGTCGAGAGATTTCGCCAAGCCCACCACTGGCTGGCGTGTACGGTTGAAATCCACGTCCCTCGTCTTGACTCTCGAAAGCCGTCCAGCGTCCACGCATCCTCGCGCCATACCATCAACAGAACCCGTTGCCGACAACTTTTCAAACCGAAAACTCTCCATAAACCGACAAAATGGTGAGTGACCACCGCCACGAGCCTGCAGAGAGTGCGATAGGGGAGCCCTGCGGCCTGCACACGACAGCCTCGGAGTTTGCCACAGAATCTTCACATCGCAACTCTCTGCGGCCACCCTGCGCGCAAGCACTACCTCAATGGACGTCGCATGCTAATACAGGCTCAGGTTCTCGCTGTTGATCTTCTCAACCCCTCCCCCGCCGCGTACGCTCAACCCCTGCGATTCGCCTCCGCGACTACCGACTAACATGCGTCCAGTGAGGCCCGCAAGCACAAGCTCAAGACCCTCGTCCCCGCTCCCCGCTCGTTCTTCATGGACGTCAAGTGCCCGGGATGCTTCACCATCACCACCGTTTTCTCGCACGCCAACACAGTCGTCGTCTGCCAGGGCTGCTCGCAGGTCCTGTAAGTCAAGGATCATTTGGGTCAAGATGGAGCACGGGCTAATGATGGTACAGGTGCCAGCCTACCGGTGGTAAGGCACGCCTCACTGAGGGCTGCTCTTTCCGCAGGAAGTAAACGATTCTCTCGGAACGATGACGGTGGGATTTGACGGGTTACGATGACGACTATCATGGAATAAGGGTGTAGATCTCATTGGTACCGATCGATCCGACTGCGGGATAGAAGAGGGATCTTTCGACTCGAGTCAATGCAAAAGTCAAAACGGGAGTTCCGGATATTCAGCGTTGATCATAGGGCGACCCTTTCTCCTTCGATCTATTCCCTTCTGTTTGGCATCTCTTTCACAGCTTTTATGTACATGCATGTGGAAGGGGAGATGGCATATCTGAGCTCTGGATACGTTATCTGAGGGCGAGGACCGGTTTGCAATCGAGGATACCTCCGCAGCACGCGGTCCTTTGTAAATCGAAAGTCAATTTCTCACATCCACTCCGTGCTCGAAGTGACCTCCACGCCATGCAGTCAACCGCCTGGTCTGCCTTCTTTTAGTCGTTCTTCCTATCGCCCCTCTTGCGTTTGTCAGGTAGTGCCCCACTGCACGCCATCTTTTCGAGGACTCTGAGCCTCCAATTGCCCTCCTCGAAACAATTGCACCGCCTCTAACCAAAGCCGTGAAAGTAACGGGACAATTTTACTTGACTATGCCCGTTGGAGAAGGACCTCAGTCTTGGCCGGGCTTTCCTAACCTCGAGTGGAGCCCAGACCCCACGTTCACTGAGGGCACAGCTGTCCCGCATGATGAGCAAGAGACGAGGTTTCGCCGAACTCCGACAACCCCAGGTCGTGACTATAAACCAACATTCTCCCAATCAAACCAACATTTGCAACCTTGGACGTGACATTCGCAAAATCTTGTGAGGAAGGACTCGACTCGTGCCACCCGTCTTCGCAACGTTACCACCAATCATCAAGACTCTCGCCCGCCTTGTCCGATTCCGCGGCCTGACCACCTATCTATCGAAAAATTCCTAAATTAGGCTCGTCTTGCCAAATATCCAGGATAGCCACCATGTCTGCGTCTGCCGAGAATCCCCATCCCATCCCCCTGACTGAATCTGAGGTCTTGATCCGCGGTTTCCTGGCTGCGAACCCCGCGCTTGACTCCGAACTGGGCCCCATCGAAGTCATGACCGATCGTTATACGAATGAAGAATGGGCTGCGCAGATTGCGGAAACTCAGAAGGTGGTTTTGAAAGAGGTGGAGACTGGGGAGAGGGCGCAGAAGGTTTATGAAGGCCCGAAGATGAGGAATGGGAATGAGGCGCTGAAAGAGTTGGCAAAGACGGTCGATCACACAGTCCTGAAGCTGGATGCTACAGGTGCACAGATTGATAGTTTGTGCAGTGAGGCCAGGACAGAGGATTTCAAGGTATGCGTTAGACCATAAGGCTAGGCGGTGCCATGAAAGACGCCTTGAAGAAGACATGCCTCTTAAACTAACGACTACCAGTCTGTCTGCGTCCGCTTGAACTGGGTGCAGCGCTGCGTCGCCAACTTGAAAGGCTCTTCAGTTGTCGTGGCAGCCGTCGTTGGCTTTCATGAAGGAACCCAGGACACCTACTCTAAGCTGCGAGAAGCACGCGCCTGCGTCGCCGCCGGTGCCTCAGAGTTGGACCTCGTTCTCAACCATTCTCTTTTGACCAAGCACAACAAGCCCCAGGCTCCACAAGTCATCCGTAGCCACGACTCAGCAATCGACAGCATCACCGCTGCCAACACTGCCGCCAACTCCGGATCCACCAGTGAAGACGAGGAGATTCCAGACTACAGCGCCATCTACCGCGAGCTCGCATCGATACGATCTCTCTGCCCTTCGCCAGTCGTCATCAAACTGATCCTGGAGACCTCGCAACTCAACCCTGAGCAGATTCTCGCAGCCTCGCATCTCGCAGCTGCCGCAAACCTAGACTTCATCAAGACCTCCACTGGCTTCAACGGGCCTGGCGCATCCCTGCCCAATGTGCAGCTCATGGTCGGCGCAGCAGAGTATCTGCACAAGACCGGCGTCAGCAAGAGGCAGATGCAGGTCAAGGCCTCAGGCGGCGTTAGGAGTTTGGAGGACGCAGTCAAGATGCTAGAGGCTGGTGCGACGAGACTGGGCACTAGCAGTGGGTTATGGATCCTCCAGCAGGCACGGGAGAAAGTTGAGCAGGCGAAGAGTGGGAAGGGAGAGAATAGGCCCGGAGCGACGAGGCTGTATACTGATGACTCTGTTGCTGACGGGTACTGAGTAGGACAAAGCTTGAAGCTGTAATGGATCAGGTAGAGAAAAGTAGCAGATGAGGTTTAACAGACTCTGCAGTATTTATTGAGAGTTGATGCATGTTGCCTTACTAGTTAGTACTTTCTAGCGTCAAGGCGATTGACTTTGTGAACTTGTAGTGGATGGTTTCTGGGGCTTAGCCACAAAGCAATGGGTCTACATAGTTAGCTCCTCTGCAGTAACCTTTCCGCAGGAGATACATGCATATTTTTAGCATTTTGCGACTAAAAGGAAAAAGGAATCTAGCAGCTGTCCAAAACTAGGAACTCGAAACGTGGAGGCTAAATCTATCATCGGACTACTGCGTAAATTGAGGATCCTTCCAAAACCATCAATGCCTAAAAGCAGACCGCCCTATGTAACTAACGACAGATTCTATTCACTTTAATTGGACGTTTGACATTTTACCTCTGACGTAATTGGCGAAATGCGGTTCTCGCTCTCAACAGCGACTTTTGCATGTTTTCCCTTCATATATTGGTACCAGGCATTCGAATACAGACCAGGCAAAAGGAGATTTGAGAACTTTCACAAGTAGACATGCTTTCAATTATCCTGGAGTTAAGTCATGTTGTCAGACTTCGGAACACCTGACGTAAAGAAATTGTTGGTGGCTCATTCGACAAGGGCGCGGGAACGTCGCCCTCCAGTCACTGGCGTGGCTGACGTAGGGGCGTTGATGGAGACTCTTGAATCCAGTCAGATGATCCGGGCTTATTCACCCATCAGTACTGTCTTGCTCCTTGGAGTCGACCTGTGAGTGATATGAGCATTCCCCAGCGCGACTCAGTATAAGTGAGGCCGTCACAGCTTCAGGCTCGCTCAGAGTGAGAGCATGAAACTCCAGGCTTGTGAAATTCACATGAAGGCCTAACGACCGTTGCACTTGGTTTCACAGGCTGCTAACCGTGGTCAGGATGCGACTTAGTAGTTTTAAATTCATTGCCCTCAAAGTCAGTCCACATCGCTAGCAGGCCCACTGATGGTGTTCTTTCACCTTTCCGAGAGCGGGGCACAAGAGCTGCCAAGTCAAGTATATCAGATGCTGACTATACTGTAGATGAGAGTCGGCAGCTCATCTGATTAAAATGCGGAGTGTTCCCTCCGGCTGGTGGCTGGAACATCGATTTGTCGTGGTACTTCTACTCTGGTCAGGGACCAGTAAAAAGAACGTCGCTACCGCAACAGTGGATATGCTTTGCGGTGCAATTTGCCATGGTCCTGGTAATAGATATGCGCCGTGGTGGCGATACCACATACTAGGTCGGGTCCGATCAGCAGGCGACTCAGTGGTACGAAATCTACCAAGGCCTCTCGTCCCGGTAACAATGTTGCCTTTCGAGCGGCAGGCCAGCCTTAACTCAGCCTCGATGAAATCGTGCCTGCAGCTGCATATATGAGGGTTCGGCCGAACACATTCATGCATATATCCTGGGGAGATTGACCGGCTGTTGTCGGTACATTACCCAAGAGGCGCTCGCCTGGCTAAGTGAGCCTTCGCGAGACGCCTCTCGTGCCTGCAATGATCTGCGGATCTGGTAGTGACAACCTCGTTCTGTCCGAACTATGAAGCGCGTTCTGTGTTATGATCATGGGTGGCTAAAGTGCAATTTACCCCGAGGGACCTATCGACTGGGTTTGCGCGCCTCCGCGCATGTTCACCAATGAGATGTGAGATGCCTCATGTCCCACGTGAGCGATGTCCAAAGCTGCGGTTCTGTGGGGTAAACTGATGGAGCATTCGCGTGTGTTGCCCATTTTGGTTTTGGTACTTCATCTTGGATCGTAGGTCAGGTCGACGTTGTGAGTCTCGAACCGAGCGGTAGTATTTGATCTGCGAGTCGGCGGCATTGTTGACGGAAAAAGGTCAGGCCGCCCTGAAAAATGGACCGAATGGATTTCAACGGATACATAATCCAGCAATCCGGCTTGGGAACAAGGATGTCAAGCACTGGCAGACAGCACAACATGAAACCCTGTCTCGGGGTGAGCGAGCTCCATGGCGTGCATACTAGCAATGACATAACATAGCATTCGCTAGAGACCATGCACGTACGAGACGAGGCCGGTGAACTGATGGAATCTGGGAACCATAACGCTCGAGTATCACACAGGTACGCGCGAGTGTGTTCGTAGTGACGTGCAGCTGTATGGCGTATGTTCCGCGACTACACTCTGTTTTACAGCCGGAGACGGGTAACAGCCTGGTCGCACGACCCAATTCTGCTGATGATCCAAGCTGTTTCGGCATTTCTGGAGCGTCAAGCCTGTCAGATGTCAGCCATAATCTGCCCGTGCTGTGTTGGTTACATGATTGACCCATGTAGAGACTTGCAACATGGACAATTTACAATATTCCCGCAGAGCTCCGACCTCTTCCAGACCCGTTCAGGGCGTATGTCGTTAGAACGTCGCACACCCATGCCAAGTGAATGGCGATCCCGTTCGGCCGTGGGACGCCTTGGACGCAAAAGGTATCCTTCCCTGCAAATTTTCAGGAGCAATCATACTGCGCGCACGAAGAGACAGCAGTTGCGACGAATAACAGCTGTGTTGTGCAAGGTGAGCGCACTGATTCGGGCCGCGCGAGCAAGACATTTTGGTCAAGGCCTAGTCTTCCTAGCTCTTTCACCCTCGAGTGCCCTGAGGGATTAGCCAAGATGGTGGCGGCTGCAGCCCCAGATTTGCTAGCCTGCACAACCCCAGAGCCGAGCACTCTCCACTCTCCCCGCACAACAACGCGACGCCAGGGGAATCCTGAGCTGTACAGCCGCCTGCAATCTCAACTTTGGTTTGCGCCTTCTGCGTATTATCGTAGTTTGAACGGACGATATGGGTTCATCTGCGATACGGTGTGGCCTCAGGCCGTCGTACGTGCACGCGAGTTATGATGATCGCGCGGCTGGTACCGCTGGTACCGCTGCTCATTGTCCTTTTGAGATTTGCACAGACGCGCTTGCCCGTGGTTAGGGGTCTCCACACGTGGTGGCTGCGGATTTACTCCCTTCCATCCACGCCGTCCAATGCACGTAGCCCTTGAAACTCATCACGCCGTTGGCCTCGTATTTTCTATTGAGCCCACTTCTGAAATGATGGCTTCGACTGCCCTGCACGTGCATACACCGGTCGCTGGAACAGCGAGACCATCGTGGTGGGCAGCGAACTTGATGTACCTGTTGATCGCCTTTGCTCGAGTCGTCGTCCCGTGTCACAACGATTCAACACCAGACAGTTCCTTATTCGGCAGGCTATTTACCGGCTGACAGCATGCGGAGGGTGCCCGAGTCAAACCCTTTGTAGTATGGCGAACCCTGCTCAGGTCGAGCTGCCATCCGTCGAGCATGCCGCGCCTGCATGCTTGTTAGTGTCGTTTCTGTTCCAAGTCAGTGGCAGGCTGAAGATCCGTCCCCTTATTACGGCATTGTTCTCCACCAATGCAGGTTCCTGTGGACCTTCCTAGCAATCTCTAGTTGTCTTGTTTCCCTCCCAATATTGTCCTAAAGCCCAAGGGTAGCCGTTACCGTGCAGATCTAGTGCCAACGCTCCTTTGCACACGGCTGCAAGCCACATTGTCCTCGCGACAAAGCATTCTGTCTCGTTCTCCTTGCATACTACTTCTACCTGGCCACGCCAACGTTCCCCACGATTACAGAGAGCACGGAACAAGCTGCGTAATACGGGTACTGCGATCGTTCGCTTGGTTCCACGCAATGTCTTGAAGACCGCATGCCAGGCCTACCATCATTGTACTCGCCTCCATTCTTCTGGAAGTCTCGAACTGTCAGTCAACTCGAACATGGCAAGCATCAACATGACACCCAGGCAAGATCTGGGAAAGCGTTACCTGCCCTACCCGGACAGCCTGGACCCACTTCCGCCTGTCTACCGTGAGGGCCTCATCGCGGTGACCATCTTCGCCACGATGTCTCTGCTTGGTGTCAGTGCTTTGCTTGTCTTCATCACACATCGTCTGATCAGCTGGCGGAAACACTACCGCTATAACGTTGGACATAACCAATTTGTCATCCTCATCTACAACCTTCTATTGGCAGACCTCCAGCAAGCGATAGCATTCGTCATGTCGTTTCATTGGCTTCGCATCAACAAAATACTGGCCCCAACTGCACCCTGCTTCATTCAAGCGTGGTTCTTGCAAGTTGGCGATGTGTCAAGCGGATTCTTCGTCCTCGCTATTGCCATTCACACATGGCTGGGTGTCGTCAAAGGTTACAAGGTCCCATACAAGTGGTTCATCGCCTCAATCTTAGGCCTCTGGGCTTTTGCTTTGCTTCTGGCTGTCTTGGGCCCGCTGATGCATAAGAATAGCTACTTTGGGCGGGCCGGCGGATGGGTAGGTTATGAGACAGTTGCTGCAAGCCTTCAATACTGACTAATGTCCCAGTGTTGGGTCTCATCAAATCACCAAGATGAACGACTGTGGCTCCACTATCTCTGGATTTTCATCATCGAATTCGGCACAATCGCAATCTACGGACACGTCTTCATCCACTTGCGCGGTCGAATTCAAGGCATAATCCACAACGATACCAGCAAGCTTACTCGCGCAACGAAATTCATGGTCATGTACCCCGCTGTCTATGTCATTCTCACACTGCCCATCGCAGTGGGCCGCATGGTCGCCATGACCGGCACTCCTATGCCTGACGTCTTCTTCATCATCGCCGGGTCACTCCTATCATCTTGCGGATGGATCGACGCGCTTCTCTACACCCTGACACGCCGCATCCTCGTATCATCCGAACACTCATCAGGTCCTTCAGGGCAATACAATCGCACCGTAGTTATGACGGCGAACACAACCAATGCCGCCCGACCTGGCGACATCGAACGTTACGACCTTGTGTCCATGGACAAAGAAACCGTGCCCACGCGCTCTGTTACCATTGTAGGCGGTAGCAACAGGCTATCGCGCATAGTCGACAGCCGTCTCGGACGCAGTCAGACACAGACAAAGCAGCTGAATTCCCTGCGCGAAGACAGTCCCACAGGGAGTCAGGACTCAATTCTCAAAACAGGCACATTCTCAGACGGAATTAAAGTCCAAGTTGAGACCAACATCCAGGTTTCAACAGCGAGTAGGGGTGACGACAGTCACACCAACACAGGAGCACGGCCGTAGTTCCACCAAACTGTACGTGCAGTAAGATACTGCGGCAGGGCAGGAGTTGGTGGATCTAAGTGCTAGCGAGACCTTCGGATAGTAGCGAGACGTTTGAGGAAATGGAGACAAAGGATTGATCGCCCGGGATAGCCGTTGCGGGTTTCGTGGCGCACGACATGGCCTTGTCTACATTACTCTAAACGGGCATCCCATCCTGAACTGCGCTTTCGATATAGCGAAGCTCGACCAAGAGTTAACCCCTGGATGATGAGTTGGCGGCGCGTGTTCCCATTGTACAATAAGCGTGGAGTTGAGTGGTGTTCGATCGTTTGTACCTTTCTTTTGAAGACGTTTCTCATGTTGTATGTGCTTACGGCTGTTTTGGATACCCTGAATCAAAATCGAATCGCGACCCTCAACTTCTTGCCTTGTGTTGTGAAGCATTCCACGAGTCGCGATTCTATCTGTCGTGCGAACAGAGCAGCAAAATAAACATGATTGACGTCTATCTGCCTTGGGATGAATGAGAAAAGACTGGATGCAAAGCAAGCTAGTTCGGCACTAATTCAAGTATCGGACCCGATTGCTCTTGTGTAGCGACCATCTGCTGTCTTAGCCTCTCCAATAGTCCGTCCCACGTTTCAAGACGGTGAGGCGTCTCCATCCAAGGATTCAGAAAGCGACATGCTCTCTTGGCTGGCCGAGGCATACCCCTTTACCTCTCCTCCCAAGAGTAGTTCGTTTCAGTGAAATCATTCGTAGTTTGGTCCTTGCCTGACGCAAGAAGAAAGTAGCGCGCAGAGGTCATCCCCTGCACTCGTAACTGGTGCGATTCTATCGCAAGGGCTATTCGAAGAGTCTACCCTTCCTGAAATGTCCTTTGTTTTTAGTGCGTGGTGGGCATACTCAGAGTGTTGTTACTCGACAAGGGTTGGCCGCCCGGGTCGAAGTCCTGAACGAGGATTCTGCAGCAACTTCAATCCATCGCTACAATGAAGTGCACAATTCATTGCGAGAATCGCTCTCGCGTCTAAAAATATTGGTGTCCAAGGATCCCGCCGTATATCTCTTTCACAAAGAATTCTACATCTTCACCGCTCTCCCAACACGTGCGCTCTAGCTCTTCAACTTCAGCTATTGGCATGGACTGGAACTCATCCATGTCAACCATGACCGGAAAGTCTACTTGTCGAATGATCTTTGGAGTACCGTTGCTGGCTTGACCCTGGTGATATCTTTGCCGGTATCGTCGGCAGAGCATGAAAGGAGTAGCTGCCAGGTCGGTGAAGTGACGGTCTGGGTTTTCGTGCCTGGGGTGCAGCTTCGGCAGGGAAACACATATCTCCAGCTTCTCCTTGAGAAACAGCCCAGTTAGAGGGGAAAAGATCGCTCGCTCGCTGACCACCGCCCATGGACAGGGCTTATCGTGGTCCAGCCAAAACGTGAGTCTAACAAGGTTAGGCAGTTGACTGAGGCTCGAACCGAGTGTAGACCAGCTATTAGCTATGGACAACAAGTGTGGCGGTAGAGTAGCCTCATCCTTGCTTTGTTCTAGAACACTGCAAACTTCCAATGGGAGCCTGAGCGAGATGCTGAGATGTGTCGCGTGTTGCAACAACGCTAGAGAGACGTTCGGGTACGTATAGAGTGTGTCTCGGTGCCTCCTGCAACGGCGTATAGCCTCTAGATCAGAGATGTGAACAGTAGAAGTTTGCATCAAATGCCGGACTGTCTCATGATATCTAGAAGAATAAGCAAGCATTTAGCAGTCGAGCTATTCCAGACCCACATCTGCCTGCAGACAAGCAGAAGATCGATGCTCAGCTTGCTCTGCTGGTCTCTGCCTATAGCGTTCTCTTCACACCTCCAATGAGGGCCCCAAGCAGACCCAAGACGAGGCGCCCATACGCGCGCCAAGGCGTCGTCGCACTTATCCAGTCGTGGATGTGTAAGAAGCGTGTCTGGTGACTCTGGTCCGTTAACGCCTAAGCTCTGCGCGCTACCATTCTCTCCAGGCCGGTCTAACTCAAGGCATTGAGAGAGAAGCAAGGTATTTGCCTGCAGGCGCACGTGAAGCTGATTCGGCAGAGCATGCTGGTAGATCTCGAGTCGAATCTCAATAGGTGTAAGGAGAAGCTTGATGGCCATACCAGCTGCAACTGCGCTTGTGTAGAGTATCACAGTGATGTTGTCTACCAAAATTCCTTATGGGCTATTTTCCGAGAGGAAAAATGGGCGCAGCTAAGCTTGTAAGGTCTGATTGAGCTTCAGAAATAGCAAGATCCGCCACCTGGAAAGAGAATCCGGACTTGATGGTGCCGGCCAACGTGGGCTTGGGGGCGATCAGCAGGGTGTGCCACATGAGGAAGGCGCTACAAATCAACTATACGACGTAAAGACAGTACAAGATCACCGACATAGAAATCCGCGACCCTGCAGTGGAACCACGTTGAGCAAATATGGTCTCGCTGCGTAGTCGTGAGCCTAGCCCTTTGTTGTGTGTTTGTGTTGGTGGAAAAAAGGATTCGCGACACAATTGCTGCAAACGAGTAGCCGCGGTTCCACACAACTGGGACAAGGTCGATCAGATCTACACTCGCGGTACTCTTAAATCCACTTCGCTTCGTAACGCCCCTTTCTACTCTTCTTCCCAGCAGAATGTGCGCAAAAGAACCCTCTCGAAAGCCTTTTCCCGAGACCTCCATTTCCAGAGGTGCAGGATGTACATGATTCAGGGTCACTGCGCGGACGCGTCGTGCACAGCATAACATAAGCCGCGCTATTGCCCACACCGGGATTTGGACGCGAGAATTCGTAATTTTCGACGAAAGAGCATGGGACAAGTGGAGCTTCTACAGGACGCCTTGCCAACACCTATCGAATCCAGCAGTTGCTGACGACATTCCTGATTCGACATCATCCAGCTCGACAAGGCTGACGGTTTATCGGTACCCGCATCTTTCAGTTTCCACACTCACTGCAACTACGAAACGCCAGCCAGGAACGCTCTTGAATCCGTAGCAATGGAGTTCTCTCCAACGGACCAAGCGCAGAGCGCCATGGGCTGCTGACGCAAATGTGCCAGCTTCACAAGGCTTTGCATTTTACCGAATTAGCATATCGGTGCAGAGCTGAAGTAATTTGACAACGGTGGCATCGCCAGGCAGCCTTGTGTGGAGTGGCTCAATGATGCAGCTGCAACATGGTGACCACTCGCTCCCGTCAGCGGGGAGGCTGTCTCCATAGCCCTGCACGGCTATTTTGGTATAGCGCCCGGTGTCAATTTTTCGTGTAGTCGTGTCCGAGTATTGAGACAGTACTTTTACGAGCTCGCGACTCCGTCGAGATCCGTGTCTGACGTAACTGGGAACCACAGCCCAAGCTACTTCGTAGCTTAAGCAGTGTCGACCTAATCTACGATGCTGTCGATTGCCATTGAACGGGTAGAGGGCGTTGTTGGTGTTGGTGGCGCTCTCGAGTCAGCTTTCGTACCGGCGGGCTGCTGCTGAGCCTGTGGTTGTGGCAGTATTGGCGGTTGGGTTAACGAGTCGTTCCTTACATCGCTCATCGCATCGTCGCCATCCACAAACTCGTCTACCTCCCGCAACCAGTTGGTCTTCAACACTTCCATGGGGGGATCCAGATCTGTGGCCTTCCCGCCCTTGCGCGCTTCTGCAGCCGTCATCTTCCGCTCACCTCGTTTGTGCGGGTGGAAGTGCATCCTACGAAGGTGTGAAGCCGCATTATAGCACTCGTTATACCTCTTACCGGTCTGGCAAGCCTTGCAATTGGCGAGAAAAGACTTGTCTGGCGATGTGTCGATGGTCACCCAGACCTTCCGCGTCTTCTTGTGGACGCGGTTGGTATGGCGTCGCAGCTCATGCTCGCTCCGGAAGCCGTCGGGATAGTCCGAACATATGGGACACTTCAATCGCATCACTCTCCGTGAGGGGGTCTTGGAGGAACTTTGAAATGTGGGAGAAGTTGTCGGCGTGTCGTTTTTGACGGGAGCTGTGACGAGGGTTTCTCTCGTCGTTGGTTGCGGCTCAACCGGATCACTAGTTTGGGTGGCCGTCGAAATTGTCTTGGAAGGGGCTGATTCTTCTTTCATCCTCGTTCTTGTTCTCGTGCGAGACATGTACACCTGATGGCGCGCTCAGAGTTCAGGGGGGCTGGATTGATAGTCAAATCCTGGCAAAAACGTGGTGGACGGATCTGGTAGTCGATTTTCTGTCTTCGAGTGGGGCCGGACCTTTAAACGGCGACTAAGGCTGATGGGGATAGAAAGGGAGGGATGTCGAGATGACAGGAACTTCAGAAGGGTTTCGAATCGATCTGAGCGGGGGCTGGGCGTGCCAAATACACTTATGCAGCTGCCTGATGGTAGACCGATTTTCGCTGGAAAGGTGGAGTGCGACAAGGCTGTGTTTTCAGCCGGCGTCAGCCTCGCACTTGCCATCTAAGTGGGCGGTCCTGCTGCAGCCACCACCTGAACAGGCGAGCTGAACGCCTATTGGGCCCTCAGCTCCAGCCTGAATGATGCTCATCGACCCTACCGCGAATCAAGCAAGCAGACGCGTGTAGCTGGAGAAGGGCTGCATCACCGGTTTGGCCAGCTAATCAAAAAGAAACGAGAGGGCCCATCAGAACCTTGTGTCGGATCACGCCTCTTCGCAGCATTGCAGACATTCAAGAGCGCAAGGCTTGATGGCTGGCTGGGGATAGCGAGCTGTCGCGATGACGGCTCGGTCATGCTGTTGCTAAGTCGAAGTAACAGGTCGCTAATTTTGCAGCTAGGGGCCAAGGAATTACGTTGCATTCCTTTCACGTTGTCAAGAATCCGGTCGCATGCATCTCAGATCATCTCGCTCGCAGCCAGCATGAAGCTGCATTTTGCTAGAGCGCATTTCCTCACCAGATCTTCCCTGTCCAGCCTCGCGGCCAATTTACCGGACTATCCGCCTCGTTGCAAGCGGAGCCGAGCTGGTCACGAATCAGCGACCGGAGGGCTTATTTATTCCACAGCGAGTCGCCGATCACAAGCCAATTGTTGCTGCCCTTGCCGTGTAGAAAAGCTGGAGCCGATGGATCGCGTCTGGATCTTTATTTCCTCAATCTGCTCGATCATGGACAGCCTTGCCCGTAGCCACACACGTCGCTATCGATGCGCGATTGTGTGAAGATGCACCACCTTCACACATGGTGGGGCGCGATACGATTACACGAGAAATGTTGAGCTACTAACAAACGAGTATCGGCCCCTTCGACACACGTCTTGGCTATGTTCCGAAACACGGTATAGGGCTTTGGGTGTAAGATCGGCCCCCCCCCAGGACTCCGAGGCTGAGGACCAGCACCTCAAAATCTTGTCCAGCATCGTTGTGAGATGATCTTCTCAGACGCCTCGAGACGCCTGGAATATGTACGGCATCCAAAGGTTTTGACCGGATTCGGGCCTCAGGTCTTCCGTTGGACGCCAAACGATCCGACTAACGGGCCATCTGACGCCTCGTCATGCGGCCTCATGAACTTGAATGCGATCACTGGACACGAGCCCTCGATGAGATGGCAATGGCGGCCCTGACGTAGAAGGCATGCGATAACATGCTTGCTGATTCGTAAGCCTTTAGCTGAAGAAGGGAAAACCCAGTGTTTCAGGTTTTCTTACTGTGCATCGCCAACGTACTCGCTTCCGAATGCCCAGTTGAGATGGACTACACCAGTCTGCCGTCTTTTGAAGGCCAGGGCCTTGACATAGAAACTACTGGTGCGTTGACATGCTTTCGCAAGGCGACCGTGCCCAACAGCGACTTGAAGGTGAGCTATCAGCAACCCTCTATCGCCCGGAAACAGAACCGGAATATCTGAGATAGCAATACGAGAGCTCGTGCAGAGCCGCTCGCCGCCGCGAGCTGTTACACTGATGTTCCGGTGAATTGTACTGCATGTAGAGAGTGGTGCAACCACAGTGGACGCTTTGGGCGCAGCTCTGCACACGAATCGGTCACTGCTGGTATATTGTCCGTCACCTGTGAACTGTCCAACGTTCAGATCGGCTTGCTGTCGTGAGGCCATTACGTGGTGCAAGTATCGAGCCTTCGGACTCTCCGCAGCGTGCCGAAGCGCATTGGATGAGTTCAACCCGAAGCTGTCTACTACCAAAGGTACACCACACACTACACGATAGATCTACAAACTAGATCGACAGTCTAATAGCACGATGATCGAAGTAAAGCATCGCAAAAGCAAAGGCTTTCGAGCTTATCTCTGCAGTGACTTGTCTCCGAAAAACAAACCATACCTACCCGCTCTCCAGGCATGCGTACAGTCACAGCCTTCGATGCGAATGCTTTCCTGCACTGTCAAGTTGTGCTGACAAGACGCAGTCGCTGGTAGGCATTCATAGAAGAGCTACGCGTTTGTCCCCGCGTCCCAGGATCAAGCCACGACCGCGCTGATCGCGGAGAAGGAGCGAGTGGCACGCACAGCGTTGGTTGGGCTCAGCTGCCGGCTCGTCATAGACGTGGTGTTGGTCCAGCAGCTACCGCTCGCGGAGGAACGAGGCGTCAGGATTCGTGCTGAAACGTCAGCTTACCGTCGCGATGAGGCACTTGACTCATGGTACAGTGCTAACGGGTATGCTTACTCGATGCTCGTGGAGTACTGTGTGTGGAGGACAGCGAGCGGGGTTTGTAGGGAGATGTCAGTATCTTGCGACTAGATAGTTGCTTAGATTCCTATACTGGTAATAGCCTCGCTCTCGATGCGGTCTAAACATGTACATTCGGCGTGCATATCAGTCCACATGTCAACTTAGTATCACTCACGTACTTGCGTCTTCTCAGCTACCGCTGTTCGCGAGACGTATCACCAGGGCTTGAAGCGTTCCACACGTCAGCTGGCTACAACCAGCCACCTTGCTTATACAGCTACTAAATATACCTACCCCTAATGAAACGTGAACACAGCGCACGTATACAGTGAGGTGGACTGGGCTTGCTGGCCCATTTCGGGGCAGTACATATTGTCCCGAACAAGGCGATGGGATGCATAGCTAGAAACGTCAGCGTCTGCTCTTTTACTGTCTGTAGGCACGCTTCAGATATGTGTACATGATTGGCACTAGTGATCTGTGATTGTTCCATGAAAAAGGGCAATCAATATACCCAATCATATAGATATCACAACGCTACTCAAAACCCACGACGAAGTACATCCTTATCCACCCAAGCTCTCTCACACAGTCTCTCCACTAAGAAGACTCCATCACCATTCTAAGCAATTACGCAATAGAAAGTAATTTATTCTCCCATCTGCTCAAACCAGCCACGACTGCACGCCTGGTTAGATGCCCTCGGGGTTTTTGAATCCACAGACCCTTGGGGTGTGCACAAATAAAACTCTGCTATGCGTATGCGTGTTGAAGGTAGAGTCCAGGCCCGGTGGATACTCGTCCCTGGAGCCAAACCCTACGAATCTACATAGCCGCGACGCACCGACGCACATCAGCGCAAAGGACCTGAACCAAATCTAAATACAAAGACAGTGCAGTGCAGTGCAGTGCGTCGTGTCTCGACCCGACGACCCTGCTCTCCACAGAATGCATACTCAATGACTACTCTGCTAGATTCGGTGACGAGGTGAGTGTATCGTATTTGTATATCTAGGAACAGGGTCGTGGGAAGCGGGACTGCGCCGTGGTGTGGAGTAGTGAGGAGTAGCTGTGGCACGTCGAGGGGAGAGTGTATTGTATTCATTCAGGATCGATTTGCAGGGTAGGGTTTTTGTTCCGTATATGAATGTCAAAGGGTCTGTGGTTGGGAGTGTGGATTACGCACTCTGCTTGAGAACCGTGGTTTGGATTTCTAGCTGAGGACCCTGGGTGTTTTCTGCTCTCGTGGGAGTGGTATAAAAACACGGCGCTCTTGCTTTGCTTGTTGGACGTATTCTACAATAGTCAAGAGTCAAGACTAAGACTACGATTTACTCCAACATGTTCTCCTCCTACTTGATTCTACTTCCAGCCCTGGTGGCGGCTTCCACCACCACTTCTCCTACCAACACGACCATGGTCACGGTGATCAGGGCGCAGATCACGACGCTGACGGGCGTGGCTCCGCCCGCGCCATCGGTGTCGAAACGCTGGGCGGGCAACTGCGAAGACTACTGCTCGATGCTGCACGGCAACGGGTACTATCCGTGCATGGAGCTGTGTCCGCTGCGGCTCGGCGAAGACACCATGTCGACGACGCCCGACGACACGGACTTTATCGGGCGCGGGCAGTCGCCGTGGTCGTGGGTGTCGACCGACACGGCGTCGACGAGCGACAAGACGGATTACCACCACAAGCGCGGGCTGGGCGCGTGGAACGGCGACTCGGACGACGAGGGCGAGGGCGAGGGCGCGGCTAAGGCGGGAGCGGGTGGGTTTTGGGACAAGTTCTGGGACGCAACCAAGTTTTCTATTCAGCGGATCCTGGACCAGATTGACATGCTGGGCGACGCGTTCAAGGACCTCAGCCTCATGCAAAACACAGTCGCCATGTCCTCTGAAGCTGAGCACGTGCCCGCGCCCATTGGGCCGGAGGTGGATGAATGGATTTCCGAGTGGGTGGTTGGGCTGCGGGACAACGTGCACAGCGAGAAAGAGAGGAAGATCTGGACTGGGTTGCTGACCATCTACGTTCTTGGGTCTGACACGATTACTGCGCAGTACGTTGCGCGGCGACTGGAGGTGGTGGCGCGCAAGCAGACTACTAGGGAGGTCAGGGCGCTGGCCAAGGGGCTGGACAAGGAGGCGAGGAAGACGATCCGGGCCAAGGTTCGCGAGAGGTGGGAGCAGCAGTTTGGCGAGCGGGTGTGGGGGCCGAAGAGCGCGCTGGCGGCGGTGGACTTTGAATAGGGTGTGTGAGGGTGGTGGTATGGTGTGGGGTTGTATGAGGATGTGTGGGTGAGGGTGTTGTGTGGATGTGAGGAATGGTGGATGAGGAAGGCACGTGTTGGTGTTCTATAGAAAGCGTTGGAAATATAGGCTGTTGTTAGCTACTACTGCCAGAAGGTTGAGTGGTCTCAGCTGGAGTTGAAAGTGACATTGCTCGAGCATAAGGTGTGCATGCAGCTAACATGTAGCGTGTGTTTGGCGGCGGGAAGCAGCTGGGAGGTTGACGGGCGGACCATAGTGGCGGGAAGTGGAACAGGATGCTGGGATTCAGGCTGGCCAGGCATGTTTGTATACGCTGTGGTGTTGTCGAGGATGTTGAGGATGTCGAAGAGGTCAGTCAGGTGACGTGTGGGTGTGGAGAGTGGGTGGAGTTGAGTAGAGTGGAGCACAGTGGAGATTAGTGGAGTGGAGCACTGAGGGCGAGTGTGAAGGCCCGAAGCGGGTTCTAGCTTGACGTTGCTCTGGCAGCTCTGCGAGGACATCCTAATCAGCAGTCAGCAGTCACCAACTTCCAGTCCCAGTCCAGTCTCAAGTCCAGTCGCAGTTCCAGGCGGATTCGCCCTCGCCCACGCCATGCGACGGCCCACCAGCTAACACGGCCGCCCCCTCCCGCGACTCGCGACACCATGTCGGCCCCCTCGTCGTCGCCCTCGCCCGCCTCGTCGCACACGCTGCACTCGAGGACCCGCGACGCTTCTGTATCTGTAGCCAACGACAACGACAACGACAACGACAGCGCCAATGACAATAACCACGGCGAGGGCAGCTCGTCGCCATTACCGCGGCACAGGCCAGTCTCGCAGGGCTCTGGCTCTGGCAGCAGTCGACTGGCGCCCGAGGCCATTGAAGAGGTCGACTTTGCCCACCACCACCACCAGCAACGCAGCACCGCACGACCAGCCAGGAGGTCGGGCGGCGGCTTTCTGCTGGGCTCGGCCTTTCCCAGCGGCCCACCAGCCAAGAGCAGACATGAAGAACAGCCGCCCTCTCGCCTGCGCGTGCCCAAGGCCAGAACCAGCACCAGCACCAGCACCAGCGCCACCGCCGTCGACCCCAACCAGCTCGTCCACATGGCCTTGACCCTCAGCGAGACCCGTCGCCGCCGCAACATGACCGCCTCGCCCCTGCTGGACTCGCAGCATACCCCCAACCCCAACGCCAACCCCACCGCCGCCACCACCAGCAGCCTGCGCCAGTACCTCAACGACCAGCGCCGTGTCTCGCGCAACATCTCCCCCATGGGCAAGGCCTCGCCTTCGCGTCACATGTCCATGTCCGTGTCTTCCCCATCAGCCAACACGCTCAATCCCTCGCCCGCCACCCTGGCCCGCAGAGACAAGGCCCGCGCCTACATTGAGCTGCGTGCTGAGTACATGCGCCTGCTGCAATTCCTGCCCCCGCTCAAGGACGACGCCAACGCCCCCGGCAACTACACCTACACCGCAAACGCCGTCCCCGGTAGCCCCCACGCCTACCTCACACGCACCCCCTCGTACGCTGGCAACAAGCACGCCCTCGGCCGCCCCTACAACCCCCTCCAGGCTCTGCGCAACCGTCGAAGCAGAGCTCGAGAGCGTCTGACCCTGCCCCACGACCCTGCAGCTTTCTCCGACACGGACCGTGTCCACGACTGGATCGACGTCGTCGAGGCCCACTCCAAAACACCGCAGTACCGCCAGGAAGACCGTGTCGCCCTGCCACACTTGCTGCACCACCACCACCACGGCCACGGCCACGGCCACGGTCACACCCACACCCACCACCACAGCCATGACCAGCAAGCTGCACCCACAAAGCCCTCCAAGACACACCAAGGCTGGGCCTTTACCCCCGAGGAGCTGCTGGCTGACGCCTACTGGCTCGAGCACGGCAACAACAAATCGATCATCGAGGATCGCCACGGCCACAACATCTTCCCACCTCGAGACCCTCCCAAGCAGCACAAGCTCGACTTGCTGGCCCCGCGCTCCAGCAAGGACTCTTCGCGGAGACGAAGCTGGGTCGACGCCGTCGCTGCCACCGATCCTGCCACCGGCGACGAGAGCGAACAGGGCAGCGACCGCGGCCGCAAGAGGCGCCTGCTGCCCAAGATCCGCGCCGATTCACGACTACGCACTGGCAGAATTAGCCCACGCAAACACTCACCAGACCACAGCGACTCATCCGACACGGACCACGACGTGCGCAAGACACGCCACTCTTTGGATGTCGAGCACAACACCGGCCCCCTGGCACTGCAGATCAAGAGACGGTTGGAGCTACAGACCCATGGACTCGGCCCCAACAACAACAACAAGTCCCCAGCTCTCGACACGCCAGACACACCAGACAAATGGGGACGCACTCAACACGACGGTCTCGACGGCAAGACGCTGCGCACCTCTTTGGACGCTCCTCGTCTCGCCAATGGCGGCTCTGCAACAAACATCGACGAGAATGCTACCCTCAAAATGCCCCCACGCAATCGCACAAACCCCTTGACTCCCATCAAGTCTGCTGAACCACGGTCCTCCTTGGAAGACGACAGCACTGCGCCCACCACCCCGCTGCATGTCAGGCACTTCCCGCACATTGGCAGCGACATGTCTCCACCACCAAGCAGAGACGGCTCCGATCGCGGCAAGACGAAGCGAAGCAAACTCAATCCCTTCCACGCTACTCACCAAGACCATGACAAGCACGAGCAGAAGCACGCGCAGGACCCAGCCGACTTGGACAAAGTGCACGCCCCTCGCCACACGGTTCACCGCAACAACGGCAGCCTCAGCAGCTTGGACAGCCCGGACAAGCCGCGTCGCAAAGGCCTACAAGACCCCCACTCCGCTGTCACACGCTTCTTCAAGGGTGTCAAGCACGAGGGTACCAAGGTCGGCGACATCATCTTCCGTCGTGATCGCGCAGACGACACCGATGCGAGCACCGTCTCTGATCGCAACTCTGTCGAATTCGACGACAATGTTGACGAAATGCGAAAGCCAGGACTGTCACGAACAGTCACGTCGACCACTACTGCCAGTCTCACCTCGGACAAGGAGGGCCAGTCTCGCCTCAAGCTTCCGACCTTCCGTCCTGTCCACGAAGCGTTGAGCGATGACGATGATGCATCAGACCTCGAGCACCACATCTCGCGCCAGTCTCGCCAACGCCGCAACGAACGATCCCCCCGCATCGACCGACTTCTGCCGCCTCGTATGGACCTGGAACGCGTCTCGACAGCCTCTTCCACAGCCACGCTCGGCCCTATGCGCAGTCTGGAACAAGACCCCGTCAAGAAGCAGCTCGCTCGACCAGGCGGCGTGATGGCATACCCCAACAACCTTCCACCCACATCCCTCAAAGATGCCCAGAAGCGGCATCGCAGCGCCTCTCGCCCGACCCTCGACGGCAAGCGGCACTGGAGCATTGCCGACGGCGACGACAACACGCACGCTCTGCAGCAGCGCCAAAAGCGCAACGCCGTCTCCCAAGCAGACATAGCCCGCGTCCGCGCCCTCTTCCTCTGCTCGGGCGTCAAAGCCAAAGAAATCGTGCGCCGCGCAAACGCCCACTGCGAGCCCGCCCCGCGCTTCCTGACGCGCGCAGCCGAGACAGCAAACCAGCCGCTCATCCCCGTCTCCCGGAAAGAAGAACACATCCTCGCCGCGCGCATCCTCGTCACGGATCTCGAGCGCTGCACCGCCGCCCTGCACCGCGCGTGCGAAGCCTTCCGCACAGGCGCCATCAAGGACCTCAACGCCCGCATCAACGCACTCAGAGAGGGTATCGAGACGGACCTCATGCCCCGCGTCTTCGAGTGCGGCGACTGCGCTGTCCGCGTCACGGGCGATGTGAGCGGCCAGGGCCCGCTGCAGGTCAAGCAGATCAACGACGAGATTGATCGCATGTTGCGCCAGCGACGCCGGCATTCGCGCTGGGTTATGAGCTGGGGGTGGAGCGCCGTCGAGTGGGGGATTGTTGTCGCGTTGAGGTTGGCGTCGATTGTGTTTGCCGCCTATGGGCTGTTGAAGTGCAGTGTTTTACTGCTGTGGGGGGTGTTGCGGTGGTTGCTTTGGCTGTAGACGATCTGAAGACAGCTTGACTTTCAGACAGCTTGAGACTTTCATAGCGTTTGTCATTTTTTTTATAAAGCGTTGTTGTTGTTTTCAAAGCGGGCGTTGGGAATCAACAGACTCTGCTTTTCTATCTAGATACCCCCCAGCTCTGCGACCAGCACCGGGACCGGGGCTCGTTGGCAACACCCCTCAAACTATACTATACATGTAATGCCTAATCCTTCTGAACCCCACAATACCGCCGCTTCCCATTGTAAATATGTACGATAGGGTCTACTTCCGTTCTTGAGTTGCCGCCTTGTGCGTCGCATGATACACACCATGCGCATCCACGACCATATGTGTCTGGGTAAGCCTCGACGCGTAATCAGTGCGCAGTACGAACAGCTTCCCAGTGCGGTCAACGAACAGCCTCCCAGTGCGGTCAACGAGGAAGAGGAAGGAAGACGGACAGAAGTCTAGCTTGTCGACCGGGCAGCGTGGCCAACGGGACCTGGCCGCTTACGTGCGACTTGGTACGACGTACGCTTCTTGCTCTAGGCCCGCGATTGCAATTACCTGGGCAACGATTGGGGCTGGGAGAAAGTACAGATGGGTACGCATGTCTCTGGGACCTTGACACGCTGCCTCGGATAGGACTGGGTTCGAGGCGGCAGTCGTCAGAGCGGGCGGTAGATCCGGCTTGTCGACGTACAGAAGCATGAGACTCGTGGCCCCCTCTTAGAAAGGTGGTGAACAGTGACTGACTGACTGGCTGAGTGCACACTATCGTGCTGACCGTCTCCACTCATGACAACTCCTAGGGTGTAGCTTTCTCGGACATGACACTGCCCGGGCAAGCAGCCCTGAGTGGCTTCTCGTCGCCCTTGAGCTTGACGGGTCGTCGGGACGTGTATCTAGCAGTGTCAGACGGCATGGCTAAGAACTTCATATCGATGAGCGTGTCTTACTTGATCCACATGTACTCGCCCGCAGCGTACAGGATGATGAACAACATGAGCCACGCCAGTACTTGTCCTATAAAGTGTGTCTGGGGCTCGTGCTGGCGGTGCTGGTGCTCGTGCGTCATGTGTCTGACTTCTCGACCGAAGCCACACACAATCTTGTTCTGGCTACTGTTCGCATCGAGAGATGCCGACTGTGCGTCGCCTTTTCTAGTCGTCTCCAAGATGTCGTCCGGAAGCGGAGCGGGGATCGAGAGCACCTTTTCGATAGTCCTCTTGCTAGCAAATTGGACGCGGATATCGTACTGCGAGGCAAGCATCTGCGCCGATCTCCAGCCGAAGCCTGTCGACTCGAAGAAGTTGCATGGCGAGGGTCTTTCGTTTGCGCGGAAAGTTAGGCACCGGCACTGAAGGTCTTCGATGCGAGCCTCCCTCCTTTGATGTTCCATTGTTGGTGCTGCGAGAACCGAGCTGACAGCCAGAGCTGCAATAAGAGCCCTGAAATTGCACAACATCGTGGCAGTGGATTTATAGAGCGCTCGCTGCTCGAGAGTAAAGTTGCTGAGGATGTCGTGCGATTAGGGCTGAATGACTGCGAGGAGTCAATTCGGGGCGTTGGTGGTGTCGATCTAGACCGTTGCTTAGCGTGGTGTGCCTCGTTCCGAGCAGGTATTCCAGCAAAATGCGGGTGAGCCAATTTCCTCCAATGGGTAAGACAGGTATGCGTGCCAAGCTGGGTGTTCTCGAGATGTGTGCGGGGAACCCGAGAGTTTTTGAAGTATAAGATAGAAGACAGAATCAAGGTCGCATGCTTCGCGGATGCTGAAACCACGCTGAAAGGTGAGTGAATTAAGATCCCTGCAGCAATAGTTTACACACACAGCACAGCCACTGGTGTTTGGTCTGGAATTGTCGCCGTCCAATGGCCGCGAGCCGGGAACGCTAAAACACTCACCTCGAGTGTCCAGCAGCGGAGCTGCTTGCGAATGAGAGGCTAGGTGTGACAACACGTGCTAAATGTGGCTTGTGGCTCGTGTCTTTCAAGTCCCAATCACCAATGGTAGCTTCTCCAAGTGCCATGTGCTGTTCTATACTGATGCATTGCGTTAATTCGATGCAAGGCCTGTACTGAATCAGCAAAGATTCCTTCAGCATCCGTCGATAGTTGATGTGACCATGGTGAGCTAACAGCCACCCTGACGGGAATGCACCCGCGGGGGCCGGCGACTTGGTTTTCGCCTGAGCGGAAGGTGGCACTGTGGATCAATGCTTGTCAGCAGTACGAGTTCGGACCGCTGGCTGCATCTGTCCCACACTGGTCGTGTGCTTTGCGACACTGAAATGAATGTGGTCGGAATCGGCCTACGTCAGACACCAAGAACTGTGGCCCATGAACTGCATCCCGCAGAACAGTGTGGGTGAGGAGCTCTTTCCCTTGAGGCCCCCTGAGAGCAATCGTGTACTCTGAGAGAACGACCTACAGAGTGTGTGGAAGACTCGGTGAAGACTCGCTTGTCGGCCTTACCGCTGAGCTGCCTTGCGTGGATCGGACGACGGAATGGCCCATCCTGGCTCGTGCCCTGACGCAGACTGGAGCGGATGTCCTAATGTAAGTTTCAAGACGCGGTAGGGGTATTGATACCGATCGCCTGATTGTTGACGTGAGAATATCATCGCTGTGCGATGGTTGGAATTGTGCCAATGAGTGAATGTGGGAAATCATTGTTGTCACCAACGTAAGCGAGGAAAGAGCAGTCTTCCCACACAACAACAAAGAACAACAGAAGAGCCACCTCATCAACGTTTGAACAACTCAATCACGTTTGACCCACCATAATATTTAGAGCTGGCGAAGCTTTAGCCAAGCTTTTGGCGGTGAAGGCTAACAGCAGTGTCGTGCCCGTCAGTGGCTCAAGCAAAAGCTTCATTTCCGAAACAAAGGCTTGTTGATGCAAGGTGGAGTCAAGATCAGCATCAGCACGTCAAGGGTCTCGGGTGTCGCGGCACTGGTCTGCACGACGCTACTACCGTTCAGCCACTCGTGATAGGAGGGCGCTTGTGTGGCCCCCATCGAGTATGGATCAACATCAATCGCAGCACAGGTCGTATGTCAGTGGTTTGGACTCCGCCAGATCATTCGCGATGAGGAAGCCGCACGGTCATCGATCGTTTCTGTTCCTCTTTCTTTTGGTCGCAGATTGCTGTCCTTTGCTCTACTGTGGCGGCCTAGGTAGGTCGTAGAACCATAAGTGCCACAACGAGGACGATGAGCATTCTTCAATGTTGAATTTAGCATGTGGTTGCGCGATATTGAGCTGGTCGACAAGACTCAAATGACAGCAACATCGAGATGGCTCTGCCTATGCCGATCAGCAAGACATGTGCTCTTTGCTCACAGAGCAACTACCAGTCTTACGCACGCTGTGACTGTCCAAAAGCGGCGAAAATGCGTTTTGCGCGATGTGTGCTTCCTCCGCGCCATCCATGGCCTGGTTATGTGTGTTTCTCCGAGGAGATCTGGTTGGCAACCAGACATGTCCCATGACAAGACCGTAGTCAACAACCTATGGTAAGCTCATCCTGAGACCAGTAACTATGGAGCCGCGGCAGAACAACCGTTTCCAACCGTAGCGACCAAGATCTTTGCGTTGCGGGAACTGGGATGTATATCCATTCGCGAGGCATCATCATGTGTTGCACAAGAGCCGGGCAGCGCCCAAGCGTTTCCCCATTCCATTCCATCTGCCCAGTTTACCTCAAGATCTTGCCTAAGTAGTGGATTCGGCGAGATTCTTGGTTGACGAGAAGGTCAGCCTGCACATTGTATTAGTAGAAGTAAAAGTGCGCGTACCGGGTTCACATGCATACAGCTTATAACGAATAGACGGTAATCAATGACTCGATTCGCAGGAAGGTAGCGAGCGAAAAGACTCTTCGTGGGACAGTACATCAATCTCACGCCGCATCATCTACTTGAAGGACGGACACTACGTGTGCGGTGTAATCTCACATAATTACAGGTGGGCCATGTCCGCCAGCTTCATATGTCATTTCAACGCTGAGCTTGATAGGCTAAAACGCTAGAAGTGCACCAACAGCCCCGTTGAGAGAGCGGGCAATGGGGAAAGCAAGCAAGGGGTAAAACGTGTCATCCGAAATATGTTGTACACCTTCCAGAGTAGACCGGGTACAGAGGGCATGCAGCCAAATAAGTAAAGAAGCCCAGGTAGAACCTACCATGACACAATTCTGCAGCAAATAGAGAAGCTCTTTGAGAGAAGCTCTTTGGGAATTCTTATAAGGGAATTGTCGACGATCATCGAGGCTGTAGCTGACACACATCAAGAAGGCAATACTTTGAGAGCATTCACATCGCGTGTCTGAGAGGACTTGTAGATTACCGAATGGTAAGTTGCACTACCTGCACGATTTTCCCGTGTGCTCACCAGAGCTAGTCAGCAAGATGCGCTGCATTACAGCACCCAGAAGCTTCATTGACTCCGAGTGGCCAGCCAAAGTATTCCACTGAACCAAAAAACTCCGGTTACTAAAGATTATGTCCACACAGTTTCTGTGAGAAGTACACTCGAGTTTTTGGGCGCAAGGCAACTAGACAAGAACAGGTCCCTCGTAAATCACGATAAAGGTACTTGCAAAAGGGATCTGAGCGAGACTCGTCTCAAAGGGCAAAAGTCCAATTCTCGGTGATGATTTGAAGACAAATCAGTGTCATCCCAGATCAGCTTTCCTTCATCTCGCCTTCTCAGCTGAACATTTTGAAGTAGCATGGTAGCACGACAGATTGCCATCGAGTACTTACTTTAAGTAGCTTGTTAGCATCCATCTCCACCATGACCTTGAGAAGATACTCGAGAATTAAGACAACCAAAGTGTTCCCTGCACGTCAGCCCTTTGTAATCATTACTAAAAACACGTCAGCATGTGTGACGGACAAAATTGTCCATCACGTTCTTCAGACTTTGTGCCACTTCGAAACTTCATCCGAAGTTCAAAGACTTCAGATGTAGCACAAGGATCAAGGGGTAGGTCGGAAAGACTTTACTACTGGACTTGCGTAAGACCCTCGAAGCAGCATGGCATGCTTATGGCGGAAAGTCATTAATTACACTCGAGCGACACATAGAAGTTGAGTGACCTTTCAGCGTGTTCTTGATCCGTCTTCTCAGTGCATCTTACACTATATGAGGTCCGTTGGAAAGCTATGTGAACTGTAATTCGGCATGTGCGATGAAGGCTTGCCGAAGTGTGTAGTTGATAGATCTCTTGCCGTCTCTCCATGCTGAACGCTGACAGTCAATACCCTTTCTGTGTAAAATAAAAGCTCCGCAATATCACCGTTGATTACTATACGAGACCACGGCTCGTATGCATCGTGATCCTAAATGCGCAGCACAATGTTACAAGCTTATCCGCATGCGCACTAGTCAATTGCACTCATTCCTCACTGGCTGCAACTCACGGAAACACACCCTTTAGAAATCTACACTTACACAACTCCTTCTTCTTTTGGTAGGTTGAGGGAGCATAAACTTGGAAGGTCCTCTCGTATGCAGCGTAACATCCAGCCTCTCCAAGGGGAGAGGACGCCCCAAGCTTCGCCGGAGTTGGAGCTTGATGTCGCCCAAAGTAGGTAGTAACTGCACAGAAGTCTCAATTTGCACGAGATTCTGAGACAAGTGGTTCTTCAATCGAAGCCTGGTCTCGGCTCAAACACGGTTCGGACGCTGCGTACGAAGAAATGACCGAGAGAGTTCAGTCGTCGGGCAGCAGGCAGAAGGCAGAATCCTTTTGGATTCAACAGAACTCATAACTTGCCGTTTTCCACTCAGAGTTGAATTTAAGCAGTCCGTAGATCGGAAACGCTCTCGAGCCTCTGCATTTTTGGGAGGGCTGCACACATTCATGAAGTTGTGTCGTAGCTTCTTCAGCGGTGAAGAACGTGGTTGCCCGCAAAGCGTGCTCCCTGCAAACTGACGTCAGCGAGCGGCCTCACCCGCAGATTCTTTCTGCCTTGGGTAACGGCTTCAGCCTCAGTCTTCGATAATGATAATTTTCGAAAAGGCTGAGGAGTCTGGAGCGGCATCCCGTGAAAGGATCTACAGCATTCCGAAAAGATCGCCTGGAGAGGTGGGTGTCGTCATTTTTGCCATTACCACATATACATTCATACGAGCAAGGCACAAGCCCACTCAACATGAGTCGAGGGAGGTGTAAATAATTGTCGAAAGATACTGCTACAAGACTGCATCTTGAAGTCGTGCCAATCATTTCAATGGCGGCGTTGTGAACAAATGAACTGTAGCTAGCTTAGTTGTCCGCAATTGTGCGCACCTTTAGAAGCCACATTTTGAAGTGATTATCTCGGGTGTGAGCACGTGAAGGGTTGAGTTGCTGCCACAAGCAGACAGTAACACTGAAACAGCCAAAGGTATCCATTACTGTGAGCTTATAATTCTATGTTGAGTCTCATGCACATATAACATGGTAAACGTAAGTGCAAGCTTGGGTACGTTTGTGCCACGAAGGGAGAAACGATCCCGCAATTCACATAACTGTGTGTGGCTTCGAAAGTACAGCAGATATGTCGATCAAGGTCGATGATTGAGAGAACTTGCATTTACTAGCGAGCCAGATTGGATGTATGGGTATCTTGTGTACGAAACGTGGAATAAGTGGGAATCAAGAATGTAAGTGTAGGGGTATCATCAACAGACACTGCCGTTACGGAACAGCATGTCGAATACTAATAATGAAGACGTGCAACGGCCAAGCACTCCAGCGACAGCCTCATCTCCGCGACCGCCTGTGCCGCGTGCTCGAATCTCCGTGCCCACCAGAGGCTTGAGAGCTACTGACACAATCCCAATTAAACGGAACTTGTGACGTTGGGATGGATAAGTCCCCGTATCTTCGAAGTCTTTCCCTCCGCGGAGGCGGTGACGGCTGCGCAAAGGCGTCACGACGGACAGTCTCGAGTGCCTGGTTGGTAGCAGCAAGCACCGCGAACCGGCGGTCAGGAATACGCCTGGCAGCTGTATTTGGTGTCCGTGAGCGTCCGCTGCGCACGGTAGGCGCTTGCTGTTCCTGCTGACGTGAACGATGATGGCGCGGCCGAGAAGGAGAGGAAGCTTCATGTTGTTGTGACGATCTATGCTGGCGACTGGATCGTTGGCTACGTGGCGAAGCGTCCAGTGTCTGGTAGTTGCGCCTCGAAGGCGTCTTGGGTGGCGAAGGCGCAAAGAACGACCACCCTCGTGTTGGCTCAGCACGAAGGTTCTTCTTGGATTTTGAACTTTTTGGAGGATCGCGCTTTGCTCCGCGGCCTCGAAGGGTGCCTTGCGACGTGTGTTTAGGATATCGCTGACGCTGGTGAGTGCTGCGATGCGGCCGAGGATTAAGCAAGGTTTCTTGGGAGGAGCGTATACTGCGAGAATACGCGGCTTCGGCATATACTGGACGTTGCCACATCGCAGGAATCTGAACATTTAGGGCTGGTCCGTGTTGCTCGTAGCCTGGATAAAGTTCCCCATGCTGGTATTGTGATCTGGCATCGACCTCGTTCCTGGTGCGTCGTGATGAGCGCGGCTGCTCAGCATCTGTTGAGCGCCTTTTTCTAGACGAGTCTTTCGATCTGCGTTTTTCTTGCACCTCCGCAACGACGGGTCGACCCTTTCCGTGCAGCGCGCCATCTGCTGGTGCATCTCGCCTTCTCTTTTCTTTGTCCGAGGACTTGTTCTTCGGTTTACTCGAGAAACCGAAGCTGAAACACCAACACATTGGTCTCGAATCGTTTCACGCTGAGCTTCTGCGCTGCGAACTCTCGCGAGTTTGTCGGCGGCTTTCCTATGCGAGGCTTTCCGGATTGGTATGTACCGGGATGATGCAGACGGGGGACGCAAGGCGCTACTTATGGGTCGCGCAAGACGACCAATGATGATTGCAACAAGGACTGATCGTTTCAAAGCAAGGGATGTTCAGAGAACTAAGCGCAAGAAAGAAGAAAACGATCAGGCATAAAGCTCTCACGTGAAGACAAAGACCTGACAAGGTATCACACCGCACCACTGTTGCGGCGTCGAAGCCGAATTCCAATAAAGCGCTTGAGCGCATGGCCAGAAGCTAATCAAGAAAGAATCCATCCGAAGTACCTGGTATCGATGGAATGCGCTCCAATCATATCCAAGCCTGTCTGATGGTGTGCGAGGAAAATACTGATTCGTGAGTTCGCGGAGGGGTGGCTTACTGGGCCACATGACACCTTCGGAGCGGCAGCTGATCGACTCATCTTCCACACGGCCGCGGTCTGCCATTGTGGATGTGTATGTATTGCGCTCGAAAAGAGCAATGGGGCGGCGAGCCGCTCTTATATTGGCGCAGCGGTGCTCTTTGAGACGGTTTATGCTTCTCAGGTGCTGGTTCTGCGTGTACCTGCGTTTGCTACGTGGCACCTGTGCAGCGCAGGCAGCGCGGGACGGCTCGCAAGTCGATCCTGGGCACGGCCGTCGACGGAGGTGTTCTTGCGTGATGGCGCATCTCTAGCTGCAGGTGGAGGATGTGATCTCCAGTAATTGCTGACCTGCTGACGTCGATGGTAGGTTGCTTATCGTTATCGGGCATCCCATGACTCTATTGGCTGAATGGGTTCTTTGGCCCCATTTGCGCAAGCGAGCCGTGAAAGTTGGCCATTGTCTTTGGTGAGCAGCGACGTCGGTCTGAAACCCTGCTTGGTGTGCGTGCGCGTGTTCTTGATTGTCTGACGTTCCAATAATTGGGCAGCTGAGAGTAAGTCAGATCCGAGCCTGCTCTGCTCCTCATTTTGCAACAAGTGCACCCTGACTAGGCCAATCGGCGGCCAACTAATGGTCGTGCGAGTATCATTGAGCACTTGCATTAGGATTCCAAGTTGCGAAGGCACTCTGGGAATAGCTTTAGCGGTTACTGGATCTCACCAATCCGGCGAGACAAAGTCGCATTGTTGGCCAGTACAAAGTTCGGCACGAAGGGGCATGAAGACAACGACTCGTTGGACTGGCGGTCGTTCTGTCAGGTTGACTGCTGATAATAGGGCCTCGTCGAGCTTGGCATTAGAGCGCACACAGTCGTTCATGCGCAGGACTACGAAGTAGATCAAACCTTTAGAGATCTACAGGCTCAACTTAAAACTTGATGACTGGCGCGCCCGCAATCTTTCCACGTCTCAGTTAGACAATCAGACTGTTAATATGCCAGTGCTCTAGGAATTGCTCGACAGATTGGAAGAGCGGTTTCCGCTTCACTCGGACATAGCCCATTTATTGCCGGGCTACCCCACTGTCGTCATATCTCAGGATAACTCGCAATGTTTTGCACACTCTCTCCTCTTTGCCGCGTCGCACAAATCTCAAGACAGCTTCATATATCTCAAAATCAGTCGTCCAAAATGCCTCTTATCGCACAGAATCCAAATGATCGTATCATCTTGGGACTGATGACCTTTGGTAGCTTCAGCCTGCTCCACTTGCCCCGCCAAATGTCCAACTAACCTTTCATAGGCCCTGATGCATCATCTGGAGCTCGCATCACAGACTTTGAACAATTCACAAAGCACCTTGACTACTTCCAATCGAAGGGCTACGATGAAATTGACACAGCTCGCATGTATGTTGGCGGCAAGCAGGAGGGGTGGACGCGTGATGCGAAATGGAAGGACCGCGGCTTCACGCTCGCCACGAAGGTGTACCCCTACAAGGCCGGAGTCCATGAGCCTGAGTCGTTGAAGGAGCATTTCAGCACCTCTTTGAACGAGCTGGGCACCGAGACGGTTGACATTTTTTACCTCCACGCACCAGACAGATCAGTGCCTTTCGAGAAAACATTGGAAGCAGTCAATGAGCTGCACAAAGCGGGAAAGTTCGTCCAGCTTGGTCTCAGCAACTATGCTGCCTGGGAGGTAGCAGAAATCTGGACGATTGCGAATGAGCGAGGTTGGGTGAAGCCGACGATCTACCAGGCGATGTACAATGCCATCAGTAAGGTCAAAGTCCCAAGCTGTGTACACACATGACTGACGCACCTAGCTCGTGCCATCGAACCCGAGCTTATTCCGCTGTGCCGCAAGTACAAGATTGATATCGTCGTCTACAACCCTCTTGCTGGTGGTCTGTTCTCTGGTAAGATCAAGTCGGCGGATATCATTCCCGATGATGGTCGCTTTGGAAAAGAAGCGGACCGTGTCGGCACCATGTACCGCGAGCGCTACTTCAAGCAGGGCACCTTTGATGCACTCAAGATCGTGGAAAATGCTGCACAAAAGCACAACTTGACTTTGCTTGAGATTGCGCTGCGTTGGACAGTTCACCACTCGGACCTCAAGACAAGAGTGAAGGGTGGCAACGACGGTGTCATCATTGGCGTTAGTAGCTTCAGTCAGCTCGAAGGGAACCTCGCAGACCTCGAGAAAGGTCCACTGCCTGATGATGTCGTGCAGTCGCTAGATGAAGCATGGCTGATTGCGAAGGCTACAGCACCGACCTACTTCCGCTAAGTGCACTAGGTCGATTAGATAAACTCATGAATTGTAATGCCACTGACCGGAGCGGAATTCAATCCATCATTGCACGGTTATCATACATTGCATCAAATTTCTTCCATCTTTCACAACGCAAACCCGATTTTCTAAATGAAAATGGGCATCTTCTAAAGACAGAGGCTTGGACACATTCAGCAAACATGGGGCCATTGTGACTGATGTCTCTCTCCAGGAAACACAGCAGCTTCAGCAGTATTGATGACATCTCTCAATCTGTCAGTCATGAAGCCAAAAGCGAGGCCATCGCTGGCACGCACGTGGTGTAAGAATCGTAGAAATACCTGCTTTTTATTGTAACGAAAGGATAACGACGTGTATTGGGCCAAGATTCCGTGGTCTCAGAGCTTCGCAGCCCTCAACTTCGTACTGTCAACCCTTGTACCCTCATCAGTCTGCTCCGCAACCGTCAGATCGGGTAAGTCTTTCGGCATAATCCTTCTGGGCTTCGCTCCTGGCACTACATTGTACTTCTCGAAGTCCTCGTCCATAAATCCTCTTTTCCTCAAGAAATCCTCATCAAGCTCCAAGCAACCATTGACCTCCTTAGGGTCAGACCTCAAAATCTCAAGAATCGCATCCGAGTAAATGGTCGACTTTCGCAAATCCCCCCGATCCCTGCCTTGGACATCCTGCGTCGCAGCACTCTCAATTGCGACGGCCGGCCAGATACTCGTGATCGCCATGTCCTTCTTTCCCTCCCTCTCCCAATCCATTGCCAATCCCTTAGTCAGCACAGACATACCAACCTTACCCATTGCGTATGCTGTCTTGCCGCGAAAGAATCTTGAATAGATCGGCGGACTAACGACAATGATCCGTCCCTTCCATCCCTGCTTCTTGAATTGTGGCAATGCAGCTTGCACCACGCTATACAACCCTTCGACATTCACTTGCTGCATGAGCTGGAAACGCTTGAAGGGCGTGTTTTGCACGCTAGACCACCAGATTGCACCGCTGTTGTAAACCACAACATCAATGTGGCCGTAGAGGGCGGCGGCAGAAGAGAAGAGGGCGGTGACAGAGGAGTTGCTGCGAGTATCCACTGGAATTGCGGTTGCAGTACCGCCGGCTTCGCGGATTTGTCGTTCAACTGTCGAGATGGTCGAGGCAGAGGAGTTGGGGTCTGGAGGAAAGGGCGAGGTGGTGGAAGCGTTCGATGTGCTTTTTGCTGCTACTACGACTGTGGACATGTCACTTAGCATGAGCAATTGATGATTTGCAAGCTAAACAACATACCCGCGTATCCTTCCTTTGCAAGATCAATGGCAACCTGTCGACCAATGCCTCGTGATGCGCCGACAATGAGGGCGACCTGTTTTTTTGTCCCCGCTTGTTTATTGACCTCAGTTGACCTATGGACCTCTGCATCGGTCGATGCTATTCCTATCTGTCTGCGAGTCATTCTTGTCACACTTTTGTTGTTCCGCTAGAGGATCATAAAGCTAGGTGAATAGTCCGTCCGGGATGTGCCTGACAAAGGATGGGTTTTCGTAACCGTGGATTTGGGGTTGTAGAAAGAGAGATAAATGTCTTGGGCCTTCAGAAGTCAGTATCCGAGGTCGCATTACAGCTCCTGCTAAACCAATCGCGATATGTAGATCGTTCGGCATGTGTCTGTGACGTTTAGCAGAGTGATTACTGATTGAGCCTGTTGGGGAAACAAGCTCCAAGAACGTTCAACCTCGGCTCGCGCCACAACGAGTGGGCCATGTCCGTGCAGACGAGACAAGCAACCTACGTGATCAAAAGACATCTACTCGGCAAGTCTTGCAATCACGAACATGTCTGGCAAGATTACGAGCTACCTGGACTGCGGTATGTTTGATCGTTGAAAGCATGCTCGTATTGCCTGTTAGCTCCGAGCTGATCATTGGTAGTGTCCCCATACTCTTACTTCGCACTTCTCTATCTTGAGAAGAACAGACAAACGCTTGCGACGCACAATGTAGAGATAGAGTAAGTCTAGCGCTTTTACGGAGAGTCTATGCGCCGTCATACACGCCCCTACATGAAACACATCGACCGACTCTCCGTGGCACATTAGCCTTACTATTTGAACTTCCCACTGACAAGGGAAAAGCCTTGTCCCAGTTTTTCTTGGCGGAATCAATGTCGGCAGCGGTACGTGTTCCCCGCATATCAGCTCAGTATGGCGGCAGCTGGGATATGCTGTGTCGATGTTGCTTACACACCCACAGGCAACAAGCCACCGTGGACGCTTCCCGCCAAAGCAGATTACAGCGCTTACGACAACGCGCGAGCAAAGCAGTATTTTGGTGTCGAAGACTTGAAGAAGCCAGACTCTTTCCCCATTCTGTCACTTCTGCCGCAACGTGCTCTGTGTTTCGTGAAAGAGCAACATCCGGACCAATTTATTTCGACCTTCCTTGACATGTTCGCGGCACTGTGGAAGAATAATCAAGACATCAGTAAGCCTGACGTACTTGCCGAAGTGCTAAAGTCAAGATTCAGCTCTGAGGAGGCGAATACCATCCTATCGTCGGCAAACAGTGCGCCGTTTAAGCAGAAGCTGAATGACAACACGAAGGAAGTTCTCGACCGGGGAGCCTTTGGAGCCCCATGGTTCTGGGTACGCAATGCAAAGGGAGCCGAAGAGCCCTTTTTCGGAAGCGACAGGTACGCCATCATATGATTCGTATCCCTGTTCATGATGTTTCGATCCTGTCGGGTATGGCGTCGGCGCCAGCGGGCGGGGAAAGCGTTTGGGATTATGCGAACCAGGTTCGCATTGAAGCTGTCAAACGGAGACCCAGAATTTGGTGTTGGTCGGGCGCTAACGCAATGTCAGATTCCATTTCATGTGGGAGTATCTTGGGTTACCTTGGAAAGATGTGGAGTTGGTACAACAGAGTGAGCCAAAAGCGAAGATTTGATACGGAAGAGGCGTGTAAACCTTGCAGAGGTGCATGTTGGGTGGATCCTGAAAGCAACGACCGCTGGCGATCAGGCTTGCAGGAAGCTGCAGAAGCAGGCCTGGTCATCGTATCACATAAACTCCTTTCACGGACCTGGCGGCCCTTGCTGAGCTAATGCCCTCTTCCGCTGTCGGTTGTGGTACCTTGCCGGGCTGAATCTGATGATATTCACAACGCGCCGTCATATTCTTAGGTGAGGACTCGCACAACCTGTGTGTACTGCATGCTGCACGCTGCACGGTAGCCGTTTTGTGCTACCAGCATTGACAAGCGCCCGCGCACCGTAGTTGGGTGTGTGAAACGGACGGTTACCAACTTCCCCAGATCCTAGCTTCAAGAAACTTTACGCGAACTGTCATCTCCTGTCAGTCTCTTGCCGCGAGTTGCCGAGTGGATGAGCTCACCAGGCTACGCCCATGTCTCATGTTTTGTAAGACAAGGCCGCAGATGGCCGCAGATGGTTGGCCATGCTGCCGAGAGCCGCCTCAAAGACAAGGCGTGCGCATGTAATACTTAGAGCACAAGTAATTGGTTGATGCCATCGCTAGAGATCCACCCAACGCATCTCCATAGGCCTCGATTGATAGTGATAAGCGGAGACTTACCTCTCATGATCGCATGCTGAGCAATGCTGAAGTGGTCTGACGAGCTATACCGTAGATATTCTATGTATTGTCTCTATGGGCGAAGGAGGTGGGGGAGTGGGAGTTCACGTTGTATTGATGGATATCAGTTGTAGTGGTGTACAAGCCCCGCGATCATAACTCCTGTCAACCACGGGTCATCCCGCAAGGAGTTTATTAGTCGCACAGCAGGAGGACTACTTTGAGAGAGCCTCTTCTTCGTTCGTAGCTGAAAGCACGCCAAGAGACGCTAGATGCAACTTCCCGCTCGCTTCTGCATGCCAGTCAAACAGGAACCACGAGATGACAACTCAGCTAGTACGAGAGTGAGCAAGCTTCCTTTGGCTCGAGCCGGGGTAGCGGTCGCTGATACGTCGACAGACGCAGTGCTGGCCGCAAGGCTTAGGACATAGATCCCATAGCACAAGCAAACTCCGTCCGTAACTCTGTGTTGTTGTCACTGTTATATCGTACGCTGGCAGAGGCTGTGCTTGCTTCTCAGATCGTTGGCTGCGCGACTCCGGCCGGAGCAGTCCTAATCAGGAGGCCGGGAGGTAGTCAGTGCAGCATGCTTCCCGTACCGGTACCAGACTTGCCGGTATCTGATGAAGCATTGACGGCGCGTGGAAAGGTACCTCGTACTCTCGAAGAAGATACCCCGGCTTCATTTCCGATGCCGCGCAAGAACTACACGCGATGCCAGTGCGAGCTCGGTATCTCCAGAAAGTGGGAGCAGTCCATGATTTATACCAGGTATTCTCCTCGTTGACAGACAGCGTACCAATCTCGGTGGAGCTTCTCTTGATAGCTTTGGCATTCTCTGCTTTCGGTCTCCACTATATCGATTCGATTTTGCGTTTTCAGTCGTTGTCAGGACGGCTCGTCTCACAGGATACTTCGTGGACTCCCAAATTTGTTTGTACCTGTTCAAGCGCTCGTTGCCTGCTCCGCCGGATCCAATTTGGTCATACCGCACTCTCGTGGCATTGTCGGTAGGGTGTCTTCGTATATACACGCCAGATTAGCGCACTGACATGCATCGACTTAGCTTTCTGTGCACCTTTGCCTTGCGCCATAAAGATACCGATGCAAGCCCCGACATCTCCACACCTTTCCCTCTTCACTGTCTCCAGGGCTGTCTCCGATACTCGGGTGGCGTGCTGTTGGACTTGCGGTCCAAGATCATTGGGCGGCCGCAATCTTACCGCTGCGCTGTGAAGCGGTGTCGTTCTCTCGTCGAATAGCACCCTCTCCTACTTTGAACAACTGACGCCCGGTCCTCCACCCCACCCCACTCGCATTCACGTCAACCTTGCCCACGCGTCACCTTGCTGGTGGCATTCACAATCGGTCCTCGATTTGTTGTTGCAACACTGGCTTCCGAGTGTACCATAGCGCGCCTCCTCTGCACGTGCTGTTATGGCTCATGTACAAGAGCAATACGGCCTCGACGAGGTCTATACCTCTCCAACACAGCCTCGACAGCAGTCTCAGTCCAGCTTCTTCTACGGCTTCGATAACATTTCAGCTAGGTGTCCTGAGCTGCCAATGACGCAACCTCTGGTCAGTGCTCCTGGCAGCTGTCGATTATTACGCACTAACAGAGAGCAGCAAAGCCCGTTCAGATCCGGTCGTTGTATGACACAGCTACAGTGGTCTATGCCACAGACGTCGCTGTCCGACAACATGATGTTCGCACATCCTCAGCTGGGCGGACAACACGCAGTCTCTAGCCATAACACGATCTGGAGCGGAGTGCCTAACGAGTCGACCTTCGACGATTCGATCTTCGCAAACAACGAGTTGCTGTACAGTCACGACGCAAGTCAAAGTACTGTTAACAAGGCCATGGACTTTAGCAAACCGTCGTTCTGGCCCTCTGAACGCATGCCTCATACGGCACCTAGCCCAAGCGCAGACATACTGCTGTCACCTGTCAGCCGGTTCAGCGATGTGAAGCACACATACAGCCCTGGCTCAGACTGCAGCCCAGCAACTCCCAAATGCAACACGACCAGCTACAGCATGTCGCATGGTGCGATGAAGATGTCGACGCCAGGCTTTACACCATCTACGCCGCAGTCAGCGTTTCACTCATTTCAAGGAGATGTTGCCTTACAGTACGCGTCTAACGTTCCACAGACATCTGCTAACGCACTCGACGACACAGCCATGTATGGTTCAGAGTACGCGTATGAGCACTCACAGAGGAGCAGTCTTGGTACATCATCTTGGTATCCTCCTGGATATGTCGAAGAGAGGGCAGCAATTGCTCAGGACTCCCACCAGCCAGACGCCCCGATGTTGGACCACCAACCCAACCCATACCTGGCGCCACTCGGGCATAGCTCACGCCAACGACAAGAACAGTGGAGCAACAAGAACACCGTTCCTGAGCAACGCCATTTCCAGACCCGCTTCATGGCGCCAATGACCGACAGCGAGAAGGCTCAACGCACCAAGGACGATGAGACCCTGCTGGAGATGAAGCGAGACGGCTATACGTACAAGGACATCCGGAAACGACTCGGTCGTAAAGTAGCTGAGTCCACTCTCCGTGGCCGCTATCGGTCCTTGACGAAACCCAGGAGCGCTCGGGTTCGTGCACCAAAGTGGACTGAGGTTGACGTGCGTATGCCGTGATTCGACAAAGGGTGTTACTGCTGACAATGACCAGGTAGCCTTGATGAGACGTTATGTTCAAGACGAGTTTGATAAGCTTGACCAAACGCAGCCTTCCCTCGACCCCAAGCAGAAGCCAGATAAGATTCCTTGGGCCAAGGTGTCCGAGAGAATGGCAGCGACTGGCGGATCGTACAAGTTTGGTGCCGCCACAGTAAAGAAAGAGTGGCGCGAAACTTCTCGGCTTGCATCATCTTGCACGTCCCGTGGACGGCGCTGAGCATGATCCAAGTCTTTTGGGCGTCCAGGCCTGAAAAGCCTCCGCTATGTCAAAGGAACTTCAGCATCCTCTTGCTAAACTTCGCTTCTCCTTTAAGGCCCAGGCCGGCGTGATCGTGCGTTTAAAGTTTGAAACATTTTTAAACACATCTGGGCTGGCGTTCTGGAAATCAACTTTCCCTGGGGATATCCGTTGCTTCTTTCCACTTGGGCGTTCGATTCTCGTTCTACTTCTCTCTCCGTCGACATGCTGTACTTTGTTCGAGCCTGTGTCCGTGGTACTGTGTGCTAGTTTGTCTCGATCTTCTTTTTCTCTTGCATACCCCTCTTGCAAATTGCCGGACGTTAGATAGGCATAGCCGCAAGGCATACGGCGGCTCGATTTTTGCTGGGTTGGGAGGTACCCCTGGCGTATGCGATCTCCTCGGATACCAGTTTTACAATGCATTTAGTGTTCAGAACTCCCGTTCGTGGTGATGATTTGATGAGATGACGTCTCGAAACGATGCATGAGCGGGTGTGGCCCATGCGAGCTCGCTGCTTCCCCACATGATTCAACAGCCTCCCTGCTATAGGACCTCTCTCACCCATTGCACCTCACATGTCCAGAAAAATGTTACTCGCCCTCACAGATTCACTACCACGCTTGGTTGAAGCCAAATTCACCGCAGCAAAAGCTTCCTCAAGCCTCTCATTCTCCCCGACCGAGCTCTCCATAATCCGCACATCCACAGGCATACCCGCAAGTACCTGTACCACACACCACCAACCTCGCACTCGCTAACGACCTCCAGTTCCAGCTCCGCTTCTGCCCATCCCTGGCCAAGAAACCAATTCCTAAGCTCGAGCGCCCCACCGCGACACCAAAGAAACATTTCGATCCCTTCGACGACCCTGCGCCCTCTCTGCACATCGCCGACATCCCCACCAGCGCACCAACGCACCTCCTCGTACTCAACAAATTTCCCATAATCGCTGGCCACTTCATTCTCGCGACCAAGACGAACAAGCAGCAAACGCACATCCTAGAACAAGATGACTTGGAAGCGACGTACGCGTGCCTAAAAGCGTGGAGCTCAGGTGAGGAAAGCAAGCAAAAGCGGTTGTTTGCGTTTTTCAACTCGGGGGAACACAGTGGCGCGAGCCAGCCACATCGACACTTGCAGTTCTTGCCCGTGGAGAATATGCGCGACGAGGCGGCGGATGGGTGGAACTTGCTGATCGACTTGATCCTGGCAGGCGATGAGGGCACGGGTGAGTTTGTTGCGCTACAAATGTATGGACGGCAGAACAGCTTGCTAAGACAAACGACAGGCACAGACTCGCGCTTCTTGCAGACCCCAAACATTCCGTTCGCGCATTTCGGGCGGCGATTCGATTCAGAGCCGTCCGGAGAGCAGCTCGACAGTATCTACAAAGATCTGTACAGCCGAGCGAAAGATGCCGTTGATAGCTTCTTATCCAAGAACCCCGGCGAGTTTGCTCTGCACCCCACCGAAGGAGGCGATTCGCCCATAAGCTACAACATGGCAATGACGATAGAAGGTATGGTAATCTTGCCTAGACGCTCTGAAGGCACAATGCTCAAGTGCCCTGATGGCAACGAGATTGGTTTTGTTGCCCTCAATGGTACCACGCTCGGGGGCACGATGTTGGTCAAGAATCAATATGAGTGGGATGTATTGCGCTCTGAGCAAGGCAAGCTTGATTCTATACTCGATGCCATTGGCATACCGAGAAACACCGAGACATCTATGGCTTCATCCAGCTTATAAGTTTCACCAACGTAGCTTCTGAAACTTGACGACTCTGGATCATGACATCTGGATCGTGGAACCCTCCCCACGAAGATGAAGCATGCATCTCAGCCGTGTAGAATGTGATTAAGAAGGACCGAGGACCCAGTAATTATCAGACAAGGATTTCCTGACCTTGTGACCGTGAGAGGGGCCATCGCTACCGAAGCTGCTATTGCAGTTGGCGTCTTTGGGCGATATCTCAGGCGTAGAATCGCTGGCGTCATTCCCATGTAGGATGCGAGAGCTAGCTCCGGAGTCTGACTCTGACTCTGACGAATCCGAGCCGTCGACGCCGTCGACTGCAGGTTTCTCGGATGTGGTTACAGAGAGCGCCATCGTGATCGGAACCTCAGACCCGCGTTCGGACAAGTTGGACAGTGCATCGATTGACGTAGCTGGTATGGAAGAAGAGGTGAGAGATGGGATATTGAAGTAGTCAGGCTTAGATACATCGCTGAATGCATCACCGATATCCTTGAGGTTCAGTGTCTTCTCCGTGAGTGGCAACGGTTGGGGCGGAGACGGTGCGTATTCGGCGAAAGGCGTCGACAAGCCTGCTTCCTGAGAGATGACTTGGCCGTGCACGTTGCGTTGCTCGCCCTCAGAATCGAATATACCGGTCCAGTTTGGCCACTGCAGCCCAAATTGGCAGGCAGTGTTGTTGACCTTCTTGCTCCAAGCAAGGAATGGCTCGGCGTGACTCTTGGGAGCTCGCATGCCAGCGTCGATACATTTTCCGCCGCAACCCAGGAAGTTGATGTCCGTCAGCTCGTGCTCGAAGGGAAGGTGGTCAATCACGAAACCATCCAGCCATAGGTATCTGCAACGTTCACGTTAGTCAGAGTTGTCAGCGAAGCAGCAAAGGTATTGACTGACTGCAGGGGAAGAGGTACCGCCTCTTCTATACCAGTCGTAATCCTTGCCTTACGGATGCAATCCCCGTCGAGATACTCGCCATAACCGAATTTCCAGTGAAGCCCGCCTTTACCGTCACGACCCCTGTAATGAATTAGCTTTGCTTCCATGAACCCGACAGCTCCTGACATACTTGTATGGCTTCTCAAGCAAGCCAGGCTGAGCTACCGTCAAGCCGCGTACGTCCACAGCCTTGTGCCACTTGTTATCGGTGTTGCGAATGATAGGCATCTCATCCATCTGTAGCTCAAGAATCCGCATACCTCCGGGTAGTTGGTTCAGATACACAGTCTTCCAAGCGATGAGCTGCATGGAGTCTCTCAGATGTCGGAGACGAAGTTCCACGAGTCTATTCTGTCTCAGCAGCGGCTTCATATCCTCGGGTCGTATGTGGAGTTTGGTGAGGTGGCGACCGTCACCGGCGTGATCAACGACGCGGACGTGATTGCTGAGATCCAGGACCAGCTTCGTCAGCTTTCGCTTGTTCAAATCCTCAAAGACAGAGGCCATGAATGGTAGGCCGCTCGTCCAGCTACGCCCAAGGTTAGCACAATCCCTCCGGAAAGGTAAGCATGTGTGGCACTCACATCAGCTCCTTCAGTTGGCCCATGGCGCGAATAAGCTCGCAAACTACATCTACACCTTCCTTCCATTCTCGCGCCTCAGCGAGCGTCTTTTGATTCTGCCTTCCATCAGCAAAGGTCTTCTACCTACTCCAGAGCTCCTTTAGCTCACCTCAGACAGAGTCTCCTTGGTCTCGGCATAGTTCCAGTCGCCGACAATGTACAGCTTCGTAGTGACGAGTCTATGCTTGGTGTCGTTGGTGAGGCACTTCGCGACCTTCCGCTTCAGTCTCTCGAGTGAAGGGACTGCGGCGCCTCTAGTGTTGCGACCGACGTCAATGAGGACGAAGCGCTTGCCGGCAGCGCGGTCAGCTGCGAGTACGTCCTCGAACCTGAAGGGCTGCAATTCTTCCTCAATGGGTTTCAGCATGGTGGCCGCGCGCTGAGTTGTAGCGTTGAGAGCGTTACTTTTCGGGAGAAGTAGGGAGCACAGTAGTATGGCGTTTGAAGCAGATACTGCTGTTAGTGGGAGATTGTAACGAGATGCGGTGAGGTGAAAGCAAGCGCGTTTGCTGTCTATTTGAGGCAGGTGCGGTAAACAACAGTAACAGCAGACATGACGTAGGGTAATCTGACATTCACTGAGACTGTAGAGGTACAAAATGTTACAGTCCGGTGCCTACTTGTGCGGCGTGGTCCGCATTTGAAACACAGCATGGCATCACATGCAAATCTGATGATTATAACATCAATACAGCATACCAGTGGTAATAACATTCCTACGCATCCTCCATCCGCACTTCTCTATCCGTCCTCTCAGACGGAAGCGCGTCCCTCTTCGCCTGTGCATGATCAACACCAAGTTCCACAATAATATTGCACACGCCATCCGCCCACATTGCAAAGGCTCGCTCCGTAAGAACGTGGTACCAAGCCTGCGGGCCATCGATGACCTGCCAGCCAGTAGGACCAACGGTCTTGACCGTGTACTCGGCGCCCACTGATGGTCTCAGATGCTGGTCATCCTTGTCCGGCTGCAGTGCGTTCGCCGCCGCAGCAAGTCCCCGCAAGTTCTCGGTATCGCTCAGAGCTGATGATGTGGCCTCGCTCGTTTTGATGAAAGGATAGAGAACTTCTGCTCGACTGATCATGGTGTTGACCTGTTCGATGAAGGCGGTGTAGTTGTAGAAGCTCAGGTGTGCGGGTCGAGTTGTCGAGATCCGCTTTTCGTCGAGTTTGATGGTCTTCGTCTCGCTCGAGTTGTACGTGAGGAAGATGTTGATATTTGTGAGGTGTGGTTCGGAGGCATCTGCAGCGAGGGGCGCAAGGGGAAGGGTCGGGGACGAAAGGCTTCCCCGGACTGGCGTGGGTGATGTATTTGCGTTGGAGGCGTGTGCTTGACCAGCGGCCTCCGAAGGGGATGTTGACGACAAAGATCTCTGGACAGCGGGGTGTTGGAGTGTAGGGTCGAGTAAAGTCTGAGGGTGTTCGACATTATGCGCTGGTGTGTCAGGTGGGCTCTGCTGCGTGGAGGCTTCAATGCTGGACTCCTTCTCCGTCTTCTTCCCACCCTTGCGCGTGTCTATGGCGTACAGTCTCTGTCGTTCGTTCGTGACCATCCTCCTCATCAAAGGCGTGACGAGACTGATGATCTTATTCCCGTCTCGCGGCCACACCAGCTTTTCGCCCCCTGCCTCCTTCTCCCCAAGTGCTGCAGCAGCCTCACTATTCTCCTTGTCGCCAGGTTTTGCGACATGCTCGCCAAAGAACTGCTCACCCACGCTGTCAGCAAGAAAGTCTCGTACGCAGTTAAAAAGTCGAAGTTTGACCATATCCGTATCGCCTTTGCCGCGGTTGCCGACACAGGATTGGCGTTCAGGGTGCGCAGAAGACAGCATGTATGTCTTTGCAAGGGACTGAAGGGTTATGAAGTTCTCAGGCGTGATTTTGAGCGACATGAACAGCTTGGACATTGGCGGGCGAGTGTACTTGCGTGCTGCGTTCGTCGAGGTCCGACGAAAAAGAGCGGCAGCTGAGTGCACCCCTGCTGCACGTGCGTCAACGAGCAGGTCACGAGTGGGTGAAAGGCTGTTCTTGGAAGCGGGAGAGTGCATGACGGTGTCGCTGTCTCCGAGCTGCAGACTGGGATCAGTGGACGAGGCGGTGATGCGACGACGCTTCAATGTTGAGCCCTCGTCATCCTCAATGCTGGTTTCGATAGCAGGGCTCACGCCGGTCTGAGAATTAGAGTCTCTCTTCCTCTTGTTCTGAACACTTGGACGTGGAACGACAGATACAGTGGCGGAAGGGTGCATATCCACAGAATCCTGGTCTGCAGCTGTTGTCGCTGCCTCCAGAAGCTCCGCCAGGTTATGATTTTCTTCGAGTTCGTCGTGGCGATTGTCAGCTCCGGACCGACGAGCTGAGTTTCCTGAGTGTACAGGTAGGTGTTGGTTGCCGTTAGAACGCTCCATAGCCGTCGTGGACGTGAGGCCATAGCCGCGATTCTGTTCTGCATCAGACTGCCCGACCGCACTGGAGCTGTGGGTATCCGTGGACAGCTGGCTGGCACGCAGCTGGTAGTATGGCGCGTTTGTCGACATTGCTTCAGTCGCCAGATAGAGCGAATACGTCAAACAAAAAAGGTAATGTACGGTGGTTTGAGGCGTGAAAACAGATCTATCAAAAGTTCAAGGGTAAGTACGTGATCAACGACTCAAAGGGACTTTCATGAAGAAAAATGTCAAAGGACTCGATGCAAGCCGCATTCTCGAGAAACACCGCTCTTTTGAACACGCATCCCAGCAGTTGTGGTTTGATCAGGTGTGGGTATGGCCTGGTTTGTTCGAAGCAACGGAAAGTTTGATTTGCCACGAGATTTGACAGGTGATGCGAGCGAAGCCAGCTACAGGAAGGAAAGTATTGAAGATGCTGTTTGAGCGACGACAATGTGACATTTGGTACATGCAGGACAAAGTTTGCTTCGATCGAAGTGGGACAAAGATGATGCAGCAGCGGTTTGCGCACCTGTTGTGATGCTGGTGGCTTGCTGTTTCATGCTTGTAGTTGTCGTGAATGGTTCACAAGCAATGGACAGCGGCCGACCAGCGGCGTCGCGTTGACGCGTTGGGATGGATGGATTGAGATGTCGTTTGTGCTGTTTGCACAGCCGTCTTTCGAGTTTTCGCGGTTTGCATCTGCTGCTTACGTAATGGCGACAACGAACTTGCGTCGCGCGCGAATGGAGCGCAATGATATGAAGATTGAACTATGACAAGGAAGTCAAGAGGGGTGTTTAAGAAGGATACTGCAGCGCGACAACAATATCTGTCTTCTAGGGCAGGGAATAGATTACCACGTTGATGGTTGTGCAAACACTCTCACATTCTGGATTGCCAAATCCGGCGAACAGTGTGTTGATGCACTAGGAACAATGACTCCAATAACTTTCAGAGTGGGTGGATGCTGAATTTTGAGTAAACACTACAGTTGAAAAACGTGGTCTCGCACAAGCTTCCGACAAGCTGCTTCTGACAGGTCATCGAAGCCTGGGAAATGGGTATCCTTCAATCTAACGCCAGATGTAGAGTCCTTCCTCAAAACGCCGTGTCCATCGTATAACTGTACTTAAAAGCCGTCACCCTCGTGCCACTCCCTTCCTGCTTCCTTTGCCCGATTCTTTGGGTCTTTCCCTCTTGTTTCCGCCTCGTCTCTCAGACGGTCTATGATAGGCCTTAACCGGTCAATCTCCTTCTGAAACTCCACGTCTTTCCCCGGCTCCGGCTTCTCCAACTCCTTCAACTTCTCCACATCGTTCTTCTCCTGCGCCTCCTTGATTTTCTTCCCCTTGTCCTCCCAATCCCTCAGATCGTTCTCACGGTCGCCTAGCTCGTTCTTCAAACTAATCCAAACATTGTACTCGTCTTCGCCTCCAAAACATGTCCCATACTGATCGCAGAAACAAATATGCTCCATCGGGCAGTATACAGGTGCACCCGTGAAGACAAACTGCCATACATACTCCCAAATTCTGCCCGACAAGTGATCCGGAATCTTGGTCTGGAACAGCCACTCCCTGTACCAAACATACTGTGCATGGCTCTTGGCTTGGATCCTCTCTCTGCTGAGAGCGAACTGCGCACAGCACGGCTGCGCCAGCATCTGCGGGATTGCATCAAGCGGGAAAAGTTCCGACCAGCTCTTCGCAAGCAGGGTCTCTTCCTGCTTGAAATTGTTCTCCTGCGTTTCGCCGGGGTGCATCCAGTCCGGACACCCAGGGTACCAGCTGCACCGCAAGTTGACGAACCCTTGGCGCCAGACGCGCGGACGGGACAGGCGGGATATCATTTTGGCCGCGTCGTTGCCGAGGGTCTCGTCGTTGTGCCAGGCGATTTGGTGTGCGTGCATAAACATCGTAATGTCGGCGAGGGAGTCGTAGTGGTCGATGATGTACGTGAGGTACACCATTACCTCGTGGCCTTTGTTCTTGGGCGGGTGCAGTTCTGCGGTGGGATCGTCGACGACGTAAATAGCGGTTGGCTGGTCAGGAAGTTCGCGCTGCAGCCAGTCCATGTTCTCCTCTTTTGTTCTCGCGATCACGAGGGTCGATGTGTAGTTATGCTCTGCTGGCAGTGCCGAACCAGCTCGGAAATCTGGCCGTGGGTTCCAGTTCGCATAATCTGGTTCCTGTTGGCTTGCGCCCGACGAATCAGGCGCATGGCTGTTCCCTATGTGCTCCCCAAGTCCTACGTGTTGTGGCAACCCTTCCCATGTCTGGTGGACTGTGTCACCGGAGAGTAAGAAGAGAAGTATCGAAATGGACGCTGCGGCAGCAAGAAATGGAATGGCTTTCCGCTTCGACATTGTGATGCGGCCAAGGGAGGGACGTGTGGAGAGAGCGGCGGGGAAAGAGCGAACAATGGCCCTCACAGATTAGACGAATCCTATAGATCCTCTCTATGCCATCGGATTAGCATGGCGAGATCTTGGACTGTAGCAGACGGCATGCGCTTACAGTGGAGTAGCCGCGCGGCGCGCTGTCGCATTCAGATGCAGCAAGTGAACAATAAGGCCCCCCTCAGCCTGTCGGTACAATGGCCGACGTGAAATTAAGAGGAGAGGGAGGAGGCTGCGCAGGAATCAGAGAATCGCATCGAGCCCCCAAGAGGGACCGACTCGTATTTGCGCTCATGAAATGCAAGCCTAAGCAACGTCAGCTCCCCACGGTGGCATTTTGAGGTGCCGAATGCGATGACCTGAGCCGTTGCCCACCCCATTTTCAGGGGGTTAGCGCCAGACCGGTGCAACGCCAGTCCTAAGACGAGTCGCACTCAGGCACCCTCCATGGTGGCGCTGTTCCTACTGCAGCGTTTCACCTGCTTCTGTAATGTTGGGATTGGTGATGTTTACAAGATGAACGCTTTGACTCGCAACCAAGTTTGGATCTGCGTTGGGTGGATCTATAATTACGCTACGGGATCAACGAGTTCTCCACATGTCGACGTAAGCTTTTGAGGACCTCATGAACCTGTCAAACGTATGACGAACGGTCTGCAGGTACTGAACGCCTCCATGAGAGGGTCACTGTTGCGCATGTGTGATAATGTCAGAATGAACAGATTCAACGAGCGACCACAAGTGACCGTCGTCAATAGTGCCGAGCCATTTCTGGTAGACGAACGGCGGCTCGCTTGTAATGATGCAAGAAGCATTTGCACCAGTGTTTGTGGTCAAGAAGTGACGGTCTAGCTGCACGACCTGCAGTAGCTGCATTGTGTGCCCAGACAGGCTTTCAGCTGAAGCGAGTTTTGATGTGAATGACTACTGCCATCATGTCTGAGACCCAGTAGGGCAGACTGGGAAAGTTCTTACCGGTGGAGCGATCCGGCATGATTAGAATTGGGCGATCAAAGCAAGTGGAACTTGCATGGAGATTCATAATGAAGTACTGAAATGAAAGCTGGGCAACGCACCTTTATCTATAGCTACCCTTTGCTCAGTACCCGGGATGCTCTACACGCCGCAGCTTCAATTTGCATTGGCGCAGCCTCGAGATCATTTGCATTTGCTGTCATGGGCACTGGCATGGGTTGTTGGGCCTGGAACCAGCTTACGCCGCGCGCAGAACCATCTGTTTTACTTGACGTGGTACAAGGTGGATCTGAACTTCATTGCTGCGTCTTAGGCGAGACAGAGTATCGCGCGATTACCTGGCCGTGTGTGCTGTTGAATCGGGGGAATTGATGACTGCTGGCCTCTTAAAGTGGGGATGTCGCAGGCTGTTGACACGAGCGCGATTATGATAGGTGATATTGACAATATGTGGACAGGGTTGGTGGCGCGGCAGGTGGTGCGGATGAATTATTTGACGTCCAGGTTGCATCGTAAGGGAAGTTATAGAAGTACAATTTGGGGTCGACGTGATGACCAAGACGACTGATGCTCCTAAGGGATGCGAGTGATGCCCCAGAAGCCTTTACCGAGTGCTGATAACCGATTCTCCAAGGAAAACTACCGTGCCGAAGATGTGGGAATTGTCGAGCTGCAAGATGGCAAACTATCGAAGTGTGCTACCGTGCGCTGCTGCGAAATATTTCGAAGAACTTTTTGCCGACCATTCCCTGTGATGTAGAGCCGTATTATAAAGCGAGCCCATTGGCGTACCCATGGGATTACATGCTTGAAGTGCTGAAAGAGTTGCCTGCCTTGATCAGAGGTAGCCCGGCGAAACCTATTTTAGTACCGCTGGGGTTCTACCTTGATTAGCAGGAGAGCTAGCGGTAAGAACGGTCGTAGTCACCATCGTACGAGCGACTTCCACCGTATGACTCGCGAGGGGGAGCAGCATCATAGCCGCCTGAGCCACTAGCAGGAGGAGGAGGTCGGTCGTAGTAGCCGCCACCACCGCCGCCGCGACGGTCATCACGGCCGCTCTCACGGCCGCTCTCACGACCGCTGTCACGGCCACCCTCCCTACCGCCGTAGCCGCGGTCTGAAGCGTAGCGGTCTACACCACGAGGGCCGTAGTCATCGCGTCGACCACCGCCATAGCCGCGGTCTTCATAGCGGCGAGAGCCATAGTCGTCGCGACGGCCATAGCCACCACCGCCTCGACGGTCTTCACCGTAGCGGTCGCCGTAGCCGCGGGAACCTCCGCGTCCGCCGCCGCCGCCGCCACCTCGGCCACCGAACTCTATACTGGTGTCAGCATGGACATAGACATGAGAGCAATCATACTTACCGCGCTTGGGGGGACCGTAGTACTTGCCCGGGGTGGGAGTACGGGGACGGGCACGACGAGCCTTCTCGATGCTCAAAGTCCTGCCCTGGTGAACCTCGCCTTGCAGACCCTCCTTGGCAGCGTCTGCCTGATCAGAGGTGACCATCTTGACGAAGCCAAAGCCGCGAGACTCCTTGGTGTGAGGATCGCGCATGATGTTGCACTGCTCGACCTCGCCGTACTTCTCGAAAAGACGTGTGACCTCGTCTTCAGTCAAAGAGGGATGAATGCCAGTGACGAAGAGGTTGGAGCCCTCGTTGCGGCTCTCTTCCATCTCACGGTCGCGAGGCTGCTGGGGCGGGCCACTGGGTGTTTGTCAGCTACATGTGCCACGGGCGTACCGGCAACAGATACATACCGGCTGTCGCGGTCGTCACGCTCATCACGCTCGTCACGGCCGTTGGGAGAGGCACTGCGAGCGCGCACGTTGTCGTCGCCACGCTCACGGCGCGGTGACCTGCTGCGGTCGCGCTCATAGCCGCGAGGCTCGTCTACGCGTCATTTGTTAGCGAATGGTGCAGTAGCACAGGAGCGTAGAGACAAACCGTCATAGCCGCGTTGTTCGTTCTCGTATTCCATCTTGTGCTGCGGTGAAGGTTGCAGTGTTGATGGTAATGACGGAGGTGAGGTGTTGTTCGTTGGTCTGGATTTTTTGGCAGCTGGCAGGGCTGATCGACAGAGCCGCGCCTTTATTTAGTAAGCGTTCAATGCGTTCGCGCTAGTGAGCTGCCGCAAGAGACGTTGCAACCTTGCAAGTGAGTGGAGACGACGAACGACAGACAGTGTCTTGGTGACTGTGGAATGCGCAGCTTGCAAGCGACGTTTTATGGGCGAGACAAGCGCTGCGGACAGACCGAACAAAGGCAGGCGCGTCCCTTGGCGTCCAGAGTGAGGCAATCGACAGGGGGTTTGACACTCACCACCGCCCTGTCCTAGCGACAGGTTGCTGTGCCTACACGTCTTCTCAAGGCGTTGCTGCTTTGTTCACGGCATCTTTGGCTTGCAAGATTTCAAGGAGGCTTTTGTGTGATTGTATCGTAGCTAAATTACTACAACTACCAGTTGTGCTCTGCGGCGATCGTCGCCCCATTACTTCCTGCTAATGCTTCGTAAAGACCAACTCCAAGAGCCCACAGGGGTAATTCCATGGCGTCTTGCCGTAGCGCAGAGCCAAACACCGTTGCGCCTCATCTATCGAACCGGGGATATGATACAAAGGAGGAAGGTAATACATGGCATGCCGAAAATGTACATGCCTGAGTGGAACAATGTGAAATAAAAGGAAGAAGTGAATCATCTGTACGCACGCGACCGTCTTTGTCTCTTACGTGCGGCTGCCTTGCGCAACTCAATGGCCTGCGCGTCTGCCGCTTCTTCACCTGGTTGGATTGGATCAGAGCCTGCGAGCCCATCAAGCTCGTCGTCATCAAGCTCGCTGAGGTCTTCACTCATAGCTTTGAGGACTTCGCGTCCCGCCCAGATAGGCTCGTACACCGTCGTGCCGTGGATGTCGAATGGTTCAAGGTACCACGGAACGCCACCGTTGTGAAGTGGGTTAAGTAGGTTCTTCTCTGACCTCGGTGGGGTGAGAGGTTCCATACGTCTGTCGTCGTCCTTGGTGTCCAGGTCCATTGCATCGCCGTTTTGCCCTCTGTTGGAGCCGTTGGGGATACGTAGGGTGTCCTGGCCAAACTGAGCTGCGATGGCGGCCTCGTCGGCAGCCTCATCGTGGATCGAGTGGTTGCTGTCAGCGGCATTATCATCGGGTGTAGGAGCAAGCTGAATGTCATCTGGCTTCTTCCTGGCATCGTCAGACGTTACGCCGTTGATTGTCGTCTCCGTATTATCCCCGTCACGTGTTTCATCAGTCTCAATCGTGTCATGAGGGGCATCCTCGACAGAAGCTGCATCTTGTCTGCCCTGCAACTTTTGCTGAAAGATTGCCTCGAGGTCAGGAAGCTTCTCCACGGGGGCCCGAGCCAGGTCGGCTTCTTTTCGTAGTGCATCCTCGATTGCTGGTTGAGCGCTCCTGATAATGCGCTTGATCAATTTCTTCGTCTCCTTCTGCTCCAATGTTAAGCTTGGAGGATTTTGCTTTGCAGACTCGTCCTCGGCATCTTCGGCACTGGTGACAGGCGCAAGGTCCATCTGTGCGCTTAGCATGGTAAGCAAGTCGTCGTTGAAGGCTTGGACAGACGTGTAAGCCATGTCGTCAACCTTCTTCTGGAGACTGGCAAAGCCTTTTGCAAATACATCTTTGCCGTCAAGACTGGAGATCCGGTTAGCTTTTGCATAGTAGATTGTAGCAGACGTTGACTTACTTCATGAGCCTCTTCAAGATGGGCCTGAGAATGCTTGGGATAGGGAAGTACACGCAGTCCAGAATGTCCTTAAGAATCATGATGTCGTCCAGTTTCATGGCCTCACGCTCCTTGATTTGTTGACAAAGAACGCGAATCTGCTCCATGTCGTCTTCGAGACGCTCTGCAAACTCGATACGTCGCTGCAGTCGAGGCCGACCCGCAGCGCCCATACCCGCAAAGTTACGGCGAGTGATCTCCATGGACGAGAAGGCCTCCATCTGTAGTTGAAGGCGTTTGAGCAGGGCAGCGCCGCGACGTGCCTCGCGCTTCAGTGTCCAATATTTGCATGCTTCTTGTACAAACTCCTTGCGTTTGCGGACGTTGAACTTGATCAAGGCATTCTCGACGTTGTGGTAGACGGCCTGGGGCACCACTGGTGCGCCTGAGGGTAGTCTCCAAGACTTGGCCAGCTGTCCGCGCTTGCGCTTGTTACTTCCAGGCAACCCGTCGTCCTCATCGTCAAATGCATGTGCCGCTTGGGTCGAGCCAATGGACAGAGCATAAGCCTGGCTATCGGGCCAGCGAATATTTCGCATCGTGTGTCGATAGAAGGCTTTCGCGTCTGCGATTGCACCCTCCACGTCGTACTCGCGCCTCCAATCCGAAGGGGTATGTCGATCGCAGTATGCCTTAAGTACTGTAGGATCTTGGGGATTTGAGGACTGAGAAGACTTCATTCGCAAGCACAGCCGTGCTTTGCGTGCACAGGTGACATGAAAGGCCTCGAAACACGACTTGTGGCCGCACTGGATGCATGCTCCCATCTTCTGCTTGCATATGTAGCAAGACTGCGTGATGTGTCAGTGCATACACAACAGACTAAGCATAAGAACTCACCAGCTTCCAACGTGTCTTAGGAACCTTTTCGACATCTTGTACTGGTTCTTGGAAGATTACGTTGCCGAGTGAGACTTCGGGGATCCACATTGCACACAACAAATGCGCCCATTTCATAGCTGTCGTCTGTTTGAATGCACCATCCCCGTTCGGACAGAATATGCAACCCTGTGAAAATTAGCAGGGCGTCCAGCGAAAGGAACGGCAAGACAAGAACATACTGGAAGCTCACTAGCTGGAGTGCCTCGGCCCACTAGTTGACAGCGCCTACAGAGCCATTGTCCTTCTGGGATGAATGGCACTCCGTAGCACTCTTGATGGACCGCCAAGTCACAACCGTCGCAAAATACTATGGCGTTGGTGTTCTCGCAGTCGCCATCGTCGCAAATCGCGCACTTGGTGTCTTGCTCCTCGCCTTGTCCTGCAGGCTCTCCGTTGACTGCGGCCGCACTACTGGATCGTGGTCGATGAGTCTGCGGTGGCTTTGGGTTGGGTTTAGGAATGCCTTTTGTTGTGTCAGTAATATGCTCATGGTGCTGCCGAGAAGGGTGCAAACTCACGCTTCTCCAAAGCATGCCATTCCTTTTCGATCTGGGTAATGGTGACTTCGAATATTGCGGGTTTGATAGCTTCGACGTCCTCTGCTTTGCGCTGCACGTTGAGCGCCTCGAGCCACATGTCGTCCTGCTCGTCCATGTCATACTCGACTCGCCCAACTGCGACTGCTGTTGTAGAGCCCTCTGCTTCATTCTGCAAAGTCAGATCTAAATCTTCCTCAATGGAGCCTTCTGGAAGTCGGATCAAGTGGTTCTCGGTCCTGGCGAAGACCTCGCTTTCCTGGTAGCCAATGCTCGCCATGGTCCTGTCGACGTAGTTGACCTTGACTCCCTCGCTCTCCTCGTGGGCCTTGAAGGGGTCCACTTGGCGTACGGAGGGTTTGGGCAGGTTCAGCTTCTCTCTGGGATTCATAGTCGGCAGAGGCTGTATGCGCGGACGGGGCGGCGATCCGAGTCCAGCGAGCATCGAGTCGCGGTTGCGTGGTGGGCGCCCTGGACGCCTCTTGGGCGTTGCCAGATGGCTGACGGAGCCACTGTAACCGGGCTCTATGGCCTCCTCGTCAGGCGTCTGTTGGGCGCGCAGGCCATCGAGCATGGCAGAGATGTTGTTGTCGACGGCATACTGGGCGCTCGACGTGGGCTGTCCAGGCTGTCCAGGCGTGCCTGGCAGCGAATCAGCCGGGCTGATGCCGTCGATCTGGTCTGCAGTGTAGACAGGGAACTCGGCGTCGATGTCGAGGTCAGGATGGAACTCGTCCCAGCTCCGCTCCTCCCTCGGCTTGTATCCATCGTTCTGCGCCACGGCGGCGGCGACTGCAGCAGCCGAGCTGGAGCGCGGTCCAGCAGGCGGCCTCTCGCGGCGCGGTCGAGGGTGAGGGTGAGGGTGAGGCGGCGCGTGCGAGGGCGAGGGCGCGCCGGCGAGCTCAGGCAGGATGACGCCTTGTCGCTCAGCGTTGAGACGTCCGATGCGACCGCGGGGGCCAATGTACGCGTAGCCGCCTGGACCTGTTCCTCCCACAGGCGTTTCTATGCCTTCGTCATCCACGTAGCGTCCCCCGCCTCCTGGACCGCCGGGCACGTACTTGCGCTTCTTGCTGGCGGGGCCCGAGTCGGCAATGTGTCGTCGGCGTGGCCGTTCGGAACTTCGTATGCGCGTCGTGGGTGTATCGGGTACAGGCGCCATGTAGAAGGCGGCGGAATGTTGGGAAGGCCAGCTAGGGTAAGTCGCGAAAGACGCGCCGCCGAATGCTGGTGCTATCTCGACAAAGCTATCTGCCGGTGGGGCTACCGCGATCGCAAGTCCACCAGACAAGCACAGGGTGGCAGGTTCATGGATAGCAGCGCTGCTGGCCGGGGGAGGGGGAGTCGAGGAATGCGCGGGCAGGTCTTGGGCGTGCGCGTTGTCAAGCAGCGCCTCTTCACTCTCAGGCCTACTACAGGCGAGGTTGCATGCGAAGGCAGGTGCAGAGCAACGCTGCCCGATGGGGACTAGTGTGGAGGTCTGTGCGGTTATCGTTCCCGCGCCCCAACTCCAGGATCTCCAAGTCACCAACAGTGAAGGCGCACGGCGAGTACATGAACTTAGCACCGAGTGAACAGTCTCGTCGAGTGCTTACTTGCATGCATGCAGCGTCAGGGGTCAGAGGACCACTGCATCCACTCTATGAGAACAGATTCTGCTACAATATTTTCGTAGCTGCAAAAGCACGTGGCTTAACCCCTTTTAACCGAGCACTGCACGTCCTGCTGCTGACCAACATCCTATGATCCTACCACAAGACAGTAAGTCTTCAAGCTACTTGGCGGGAAAGCCAGAAGCACAAGGGCGGCATCAAGTCGATTGAATCAAGAGCACACAAAGCAGGTAAAGGCTTGCTTGTTACCAAAACGTTGCAAAGTAAAGGTGATCAGTACAATCCACACCTCGCGTGACTCGTTGCTCAAACCTGAACGAAATGGGTATCAATCTGCCAGATGAAGTATAGGCGTAGCAAAATTTCCAAGGGTATCCTACTCAGATTTGCGGATCAGCCCCTCGGTAGGCTTGACCCGCTGTGCCCACTCAGTCCAACTGCCATCATACAATCTCCGTTGTTCGGTCGGGAAGCCAGCTTCAGTGAGAGCGGCGTCGATAACTGCTGCCGTCACGCCAGTGCCGCAGCTGGCAATGATAGGCTTAGAGGGGTCGATGTTCTTGGACTTGAACACCTGCTGGAGCTTTTCGGCAGGCAGGAGCGTCTTCCTATCAGCGTCAAGGAGATCGCTGACGGGGACCGAGAGGGAATGAGGGATATGTCCTGAGGACAGACCTGCAGCCGTTAGCACATGACGTCGTGAGCTCAATCCTGTGCCTCCTTACCTTCTCGTGGCTCCGGGTCGACGCCCTTCCAACGGCCGAGACTTCGAGCATCGAGGATTTGGACTTCCTCAGCACCTTCCAGTCCCTGCTCTTTTGCAATCTCGCGAACCTCCTCGAACGCTACGACCTTGGCCTTGTCGAGGTCGGGCACAGGGTAATCGACCTCGTCGACAGTAGTCGGTTGCCCGCTCTCGGTTGGGTAGCCCTCCTCCACCCACTTGCGGAAGTTGTTCAGAACGTGTACATTGGGATGGCCGAACGCTTGCAAAGTCCAACCCACGCGAGGAGCGGAGAAAATGCCCAGCTCCTTACTATCGTAGACAACTACGCTGTCATGCCTCCGAATGCCCAGCTTGCGCATAGCATTGGCAAAGTCTTCTGCTGACGGCAGCATGTGAGGGTACGGCGAGTGAGGGTCCTTGACAGCATCGAGGTCGAAGAATCGTGCACGAGGGATGCGTTCAGCTAGGAACGTCTCCTTGCCGTTGCGGCCGTCGTTAGGAAGAAACCAAGACGCGCACAGAGGCACAATCTTGGGTGCAGTCGAAAGCTTGCTGCCGACATTCTTCTTGAGTGCTGTGTCAAGCTCAGCCGGGCTGACGAGGTACGTCTCCAGGCCATATTGGGACATGACAGCTCTGCTCGTTGCAAATGTACGGGAGCAAGACAGGGCGGAGAGTGGCCGCAGGGAACTGCGGAAGTTGTTTAGGCGGGGCAACATATTGGTACGAGAAGCTGTAGACTGTCGCGCGCTATTAGATGCCAGAGTTTGGAAGAGTGGAGAGCGTTCGGGCACGACGGAGGAGCTCTCGTCTCTTTCTCAATTGCGCGATTGAGGGCACGAATTAACTTCGAGGCTAGAGCGAGCTGCAGCAACGCCCATCACGAACCCCCTCCAGCCAGCTGGGTCATGCACTCACCATCTGCTTCAATCTTCAGTCGGTATTTTCCAGCAGCATCTATGTATTCAGCAATGGCTCAACGTCATCGCAGTGGCTTCGGATTAGTTATCGGTCTCTAGCCTGGATGTCGTCAGCCGAGTTCGGCATTGTGTTTGTACTGCACTGTACAGCGTTGTGGGGAAGATTGTGGAGCAGCTTGAGCAAGGGTCCAGCTTTGACGGCGATCAAGCTTTGGCCGCGGTTCAGCCGCCGTTGCTGTTTGTTTTCGTCCCACCTTGGATGCGCCAACACCGACATCCAGCAACGACAAACAGCCATGAAGGTCACAATCAGGGAGTGGAACGCCGTGGCTGCCTGGCGCTGGGATATGCCCGACGACGATGTTTGTGGTATCTGCCGCAACCCTTACGACAGCACGTGTTCCAAGTGCAAGTTCCCCGGTGACGAGTGCCCGCTGCGTATGTTCACCAACAAGCCCTTCTGACTTGCTTGCTAAGCTGTTTACAGTTCTCGGCGAGTGCAATCACTCGTTCCACATGGTATGCGACACCTGTGATTGACATAGATTGCCAGCTAATTAGTATCAGCATTGCATCCTCTCATGGCTCAAGCAAGAGAGCTCGCAGGAGAAGTGCCCCATGTGTCGTCAACGTAGGTATCACTCGAGTCGTCTCACACCGTACAAGGAGCTGACACCGGTGCGCAGCATTCAAGTCCAAGGGTCAAGAAGCCACTGCCAGTGGCGAAGAACAGCCCACACAACCACCAGACAGCAGTCCCATCTAAATACGACTACGAGAAAGACACAGCACGACGCGAGTACGCACAGGACATCATGCACAGCCTCACTAGGCTTTGACAGACAGGAGATGCGCAGCTTTGGTTTTACGGTAGCGAAACCGCATTGAACGGCGTCCATACACCTTCTTAAGTAACGGCGTTTGGAAGATACCCATGGGACGGAGTCTTTTGTTTTCTTTTTGGGTGGGAGCATCGAGGTCACTACAAAATTTTTGCTCTGACGTTCACGCCAGGCTTGTCAAGCATTTGTATTTCACATGCGAATTATGAACGCCAAGATCGTTATCGATAGACTCGAAGCTCAACCGGAGCTTCGGAGTGCTTCCTAGTCTACGATCCATCAACGCCTCCTACCATGTTCAATACCCCAAGTCTATCCAAATCACCTCCTCCGCTGCGCTCAGCAAACTCGCCGAGATCGCCTGCAATTGCGCAGTTGGAAGATCCTCCCACCGAAGAAGGACAAGATGAACAGTACCCGCCGCCCGAAGAGGCAGCAGCCGATGATGACATTCCGTATCCTGAGCCAAGCTCCGAGCAAACCCTCCTGCCTCCACCGAACTTCAGACCGTTCTTTGCACTTGTAGAAGACTCGAACTCGGGCGAGCACTATCATCCATACGTACATTATGTCTTCGCGGATGATGACCCGATTACTGTAACTGCTGCATCGATGCGCGGTATGGGCCTAGATGATACACAGTGCTTGCCGCGCGATGCTTCAGGGGGGCATGAAGACCCAGATCAGGTGGGTGAGGAGGAGGCAGGGCACGAATCGCCAGTCGAGTCTCCCCTGCCCCCTCCCATACCGGGCGTTCGCGAACACTACCTCATAGTCGATGTAGCGGCGGATGGACGGACGGTAGTGGATGCGCAGTCACTGTCATCATCCTGGCAGATCACCAACGCCTCAACACGAACGGCACCATCATTTGACGAGAGCGCAATAGACCAGGGTCTTATGCTACGGATAGAAGGAGTCGAGATCCCCAGCAAGAAGAAGGGTAAAGGCAAGGGCCAGCCTGGGGATACCATCTTGAGTGAGGCAAGAGAGCGAAGCCAAGGTGACATATTCGCAGCGCTGGACGGCCTGGTGGAGGGTGTCGAGGGCAGTTTGACGGTTGCCAGCAGAATTACCAGTTTCGGGGCTCGAGAGAAGGATGATTGCACACTGGCGGGCTTGGGAGCAGAGACAGACGAGAGGAGCACAGTCGAGCGTTCGGATTTGCCGTTAGACCTCGATCGTACTGGGTGACAGCTGTCACAGCCAAGAAGCATCGCCGGCAATGTTGGAGCGCAATCTTCCGAGTCGCTTAACTTTTAATTGCGAAAGCCACTCTACGAGTTATGTTTGCGCGCGGCTTGAAGCCGTCCGACGATCTATGAAGTATAATGATTCCGTTGCAATACTGCCCGCCGTTCGGCGCTCCGTAAATTCTACACCACAAGGTAATTTCCTTGTAGCGTAAAGCCCTACTACTCAACTATTACAGGTCTTCTTGTACTCCTCAAAACAGACAGCTCTAATTCGGAGATGTATGTCGCGCCTGCACCAAGTAGCAGCGCACGGACAAGTACACAGCATCCTCACTTCACCTACAAGCTGTAGACTCTCCCTCAGCATATGTGAGACCTTAGACGTCTTTCCCCGGATCTACTGTCCTTCTCCAGCTCTCCACCTTCCTTGCTTCATTCACCCAGACACACTCAGCAGCTATGGCACTGCTCCACTACCTTCTGCGTGCACTCCTCTCCTTTGGCGTCATCCAAGCTTACAAACTCGATAAAAAGCTCGATTCGTCCAACTTCCTCGACTCCTTCGACTTCATCAACACTCACGACAAGTATACCGGTGGATGTGCCAGTTACGTCTCCAAAGATGAAGCTACCTCTATGGGCCTAGCTCAAGTCATTGGCAATCAGATCTACCTCGGGGTGGATAATAACTCCGTCATCGATATCGCTCCTCAAGGTGGCCGTAAGAGCGTGCGTCTTGAAAGCCATGATACTACCGACAGTGGTCTCGTCATCGCAGATTTCGCCCACCTTCCAGCCAACGCCTGCGGCATGTGGCCTGCATTGTAGGTTATGACATTCGAGCAGTTCCGTTTAGCGTTATTACCTGCTGATGACACTACAGTTGGCTTCTCCACGACGATGAGTTTGATGGCGACTTCTACTCCGAGATTGACATTGTTGAGTCTGTCTCCTACCTCCCTCGCAACGAGATCACCCTACACACCAACCCTACCGTGTGCACCATGACATCTGAGAAAGGCACCGGTGATGTTTTCAGTACCAATTGTGACCATGACATCGGGGGTTGCGGTGCAATCGCTCCTTACGGTACATTTGGTGACTCGTTCAATCAGGGCGGTGGTGGTATCTGGGCTACACAACTAGAGCCTGAGGGCATCAAAATCTGGCACTTCACCAGGTCTGCAATCCCAACGGACATCAAGAACAACGTTCCAGATCCAAACAAGTGGGGTATCCCTGTTATGAGCCTCGTTCCGCAGAATTGCGACATCCGCAGCGCATGGAAGAAGATGAAGATCGTGAGTGGTCGAATACGTTGGGGCCATGATCGTTCACTGATGATTGCTAGATTCTCAACATCACCTTCTGCGGAGATTACGCAGGCGGCGAAGCCTGGAACGACTACACACAGTGCCGCGCAAAGACTGGTGTTGACTCGTGCAACGACTATGTTGCGAAGACTCCATCTGCCTTTGACGAGGTGTACTTTCTGATCAATTCGATCAAGACATTCACCAAGTAAGGTTATCGTATCCGTTGATAGATACGATGTACTCCGCGCCTCTCTCCTATTCACAATGCGCGTGGATCCCAGGAATTCAGACAGAGGAAGGTGGGTAGTTAAGGAGGACGACAATACTCGTACATGAATGATGATTATGGAGCTGACTACCCTTTGCCTCTTTTCCTTTACACAGTGCTGTACAACCTGCCTCTGAGGCACTGTGTGGACCTTTTCCGTGCGAATCACCATTGTATGGTAGCTCCAAACCGATCAACCAACCTCCCACTATCCCCCCTTCTTATCTCGTTCATGACCTTCAAGCAATCCCTTAAGCTCTCCTCAGGGCTTATAGCTCCCTCTTCTTTCCACTCGACAAGCCCCGTCTCCACACGACCAGGGTGCAGCAACAAGAACGTCACCTCCGGCACATCAATTGAGAAACTCTTGACAATGGCATTCAGCCCCGCCTTGCTAGCTCGATACGCATACCCACCGCCCGCGACATTCGCCTGCACGCTGCCCATGCGTGAGCTCAAGATGACGACTCTGGCGTCCGAGGCGAGCTTGAGAGAAGGCAGAAAGGACGTCACAATGTTGAACGTGCCCCAGGTATTCACTTCGAAAGTCCGAGTGAATGTGGAATGATCCATGACCGAGAGTGATTCGGCGGCTGCAACGTCGCCGCGCTCGGACTGTACTATTGAAGGGACCAGGCCCCGGATACCGGCGCAGTGGATTAGGAGTTTGATGGAAGTGCTGGCATATTGAGCTGCGATGGCTCGAATCGATGAGGTAGACGTGATGTCAGCTTGGTGGAATGATATGTCCTCAGATAAGACATCGGACGGTAGATGGGTGGTGTCCAAAGCGATTATCCTTGGTGGCGGGGTCTGCAAGGCGTAGTGCTTGAGGAAGGCTAGGCCAAGGCCGGATGAGGCACCTGTTATGAGCACCGTTTGGGGCATTGTTGCAGTCTCGGATGGATGTCCGAGTCAAGACCGAATACAAGCGGGCGTGTAACAAGACGGTCGTTGACTACTTGTCATGCAAGACTGTCGAGGTCGCCAGATACTTTAAATGTGGACGTAGGTAGGTCGCTGTGGTGAATAAGATCGACCACTTTTATTGTAAGTGTCTTTTCGATAACGAGTCGGAAGGGCTTCCAAATGTGATTCTTTCGTGATGTACCTACTTTGTGGTCGAACCCTTAGCCGTACGACTACGTGCATTAGCGTGGACCGTAGAGGGTCCCGTCTATAGTTGCCGAAGTAGTAGTTCCCCGCCATGATTGCCGAGCGTGATGCTTCCAGGGATGCCGCTCAGTATGTAAGCCAGCAGATACCCTCATAATCAGACCTAAGACAGAAGCTGACATTGATAAGGCCCACCTGTGTCCCTCAGCTCATAATCAGGTTCGACAATGTTCTATCGGCCAGGCAAAGACGACCATGGGCTGCCCCATGATCCCTTCAAGGTAAGCAGGCTCAGGACCTGACCTCTACTACATTCCTGCTGGGTTACAAAAGCCAAACCAAGAACATGAAATTGACCTCACTAGGGCTGCGTAGTGCCTCGTCCTATTGGATGGATCTCAACCCTCTCTCCCACCGGGCAAGCCAATCTTGCACCATACTCGCAATTCAACAACCTTACCTTCGATCCCCCCTACGTGATGTTCAGCGCCAACCAGACACCTACTGCCCAGCAAAAAGACACCGTCAGGAACACCGAAGCCACAGGAAAATTCTGCTGGAACCTAGCCACCTATGACTTGCGCGAGGCTGTCAACATTACTGCCGAGCAAACAGAATACGGCGTCGATGAGTTTAAGAAAGCCGGGTTGGCGAAGGTCGATAGTGAGATCAATGAGGTTGATGTCAAAGGGGAGAAGAGGAAGATTCCAATGGTGAGGGATAGTCCTGTGAGGTTCGAGTGCGAGTACTACACGACCTTGCGATTACCGGGCGCACCGCCGGTTGGGTCAGTGGATGTCGTGATTGGCAAAGTCGTAGGAATTCACATTGATGAGAGGGTATTGACGGATGGCAAGATCGATATAAAGAAGACTGGTAAGCTGCGAGATGGGAACCTCTGATTGCGCGAGATGCTAACAGTCGCAGTGCCGATCGCGCGATGTGGTTACTATGAATACGCTGTGATTAGAGACGTTTTTGAAATGAAGGTTCCTGGATTATCGGAAGACGTTATGGCAGGGCTAGAGGGGAACGGCAAAAAGCTTCGCGGAGCGATAGCAGAGAGGGAGAGGAATGGTGTAATGAGAGGCGAAGATGCCGAGGTTGAGAAGGAGGACTGAAAAGGCTCGAAGAGAGGGCTTGAATATCGGCCAGAAGAGAAGTCTAGGTTGCGAAACTTCGCTCGTAGTCTAGGAAGTGTCAAACATCAATCGAACATCGCCCTTTCTGCGATGGCGGGCGCGGAAAGCATGCGAAGTACTAAATGCTGAGTGGAGTTGAAAGTGTGAGGCGTCATTGTTCTGTGAGCAACTCCGGTTAGAGCGGCTTTTAGCGCAGTCAGCCTGACCGAGATCATCACTCCTGCTCATTGGCACACTTCGAGACACTGCCACGATTGCGAGCCTTGGTACGGACTTCTTTGCACAAGATCCAGTTGCGGCAGACATGTTTCCTACACGATCGCGACAATGTTGCAAGTCTGATTTACGTCGAAGTCATGAACGAGCGAGCCCCTGCCGCCTCCACAAGCTGATCTCCGTTGCATGACGAATATGGATGACCTACTACCATCGTACGAAAGCGCGATCCAACAGGATCCGTGGACACTCGTTGCGCCATATCTATCTTCAGACACCATTTGTTCTGCAGCTCTTGTGTGCAAGAGATGGCATGAGATCTTTACTCCGCACCTCTGGGGCAGTCCTGCATCGCATTTCGGTGTGGAGAACGATACAGTTTACGGTAAGCTGTGACGTACTTGAACATAATGTACAAATGCTGAAATTTGACAGTGGCTCTGACGCGGTTCAAACGCACCTTGCCATATGCGCGATCTTTCGTGCTAGGCCTTACCCACACTCTTCAATTCCCACCAGCGCACGCCGAAATCTATGGAGGGCCTCACTCCGAGTGGCTGCGGGACTGTCTCGAGAGGCTCCCTCACCTACAATGTCTCATGGTCAATGGACTGCCCTTCTTCGACCATGCAGCGCTTCTGACGTTGCGGCATACCAGCTCCTGGTGGAATGTCCACCACCGAACAACTTTCCCAGTTTTCGCCCTGCGCTTACTAGATGCTTCAGGATGTACAAATGCAACATCCACAGGACTCGCTGAAGCTCTGCCACATTTTCCGGATCTTGTTTCTTTAGACCTTTCGAGAACGCCCGCTGCTCGATCTGAATTAGCTCTCGACAAGCTCAAGCATCTTCGCAGTCTACGAGTCTTGAACTTAGAGGGTTTGGGACTCAAAGATACAGACTTTTCGATCGTTGCAACATCGATCGGAACACGCGTCAGAAGTTTGAACGTAAGCGGCAACCATCTGACAGATGCAAGCGCTAGACTGCTGCTCGAGCATTGCCTGAAAGAGACAATCACACCACAGCATCTATCTAGAGCTCCTCTGCCTCCAGTAGAGCACGGCAGATTAAGTGGCGATCTTGACAATTACGAGTCGGAGAATCTTGTCGGTCATCTTCGGCAAAGATTGACAAAAGGCTTTGCTGGCAGGTTGGCTATTGAAGAAAGTCGGGATGTGGGAATCACGCATCTGTATCTGTCGAAGAACGCGGTGACAGTGGAAGGAATTTCTGGCCTTTTGCGGTCAAAACGCCTACGTGTCCTCGATGTTGGAGTATTGCCTGCAGTGTTGACGAGACCTGTGGAACATACGTGTGATAGCGGCGAAGACTGTATGGATCTTCCAGGCGTTGCGAAGATGACCCCAGTCTTGTCTGAATTTGCAGCGGCGAAGCTGAAGTACTTGAGAGTGAATTACCAGATTGTGACGGAAGATGCACCAATAGATGCCCTTCCATCACCGCGCGCAGAGCTAGGTGGGGACTTGGGCAGATACACACCATCAAACGCGCATGAACTCGAAACACTTCAGCCTCAACTACCGACGGAACTCGAACACCCTCAGAAGCCTATCCCGGTCCCAGAACTAAGCGCGATGGATAACGCTATTTTCGAGCTTCCTGGCAGTCCGGCCTTTCCAATCGAGTTGCCCGGGTCTTGCCCAACCGGCATGCAACTGTCAAACCGCGAAAATAGCAACCTTGTGCGGACACCTTCGATTAAAGTCACCTCAGAGCCACGAGAGGTCAAAAGGGGAGCCGTTTTTGCACCAGAACCTGTCTTCGTAGACTCATCAATGTCGCCTATCAGCCCATCCCTGGCTGGTAATGGGAAGCAAAGACTATTTCGAACAGGAGACTCGACGCCCGACCATGCATCGGCGCTTTCACCAGTACTCGCCATTTCACGCAATTCCATCTCAAGTGAAGCCACAGGAAAGAGGTCACGACAGAACTCTATACATTTTGTAGAGGATCGCAAAGCCAGACTTGAGCTCCGGCAGTCACAGGAGAACCGACTCCATCCAGGCATGCTTCCCAAGGTACACACTTTGGTCTTGACTGATGTGCCGACGTCGACGAATGACCGTCATGTCATCCAACATTTCATACAGTACATCAGAGATGCTGCAGAGGAGGCATCGATTGCTAAGCAGCGCGCTAAGCATACATACATGCTCCCGCCTGGACGCAGTCGAAACGTCGCAGAGCGAGAATATGCCCGTGGGCTCTTCGCACTAAAGCGCATTGTTTTCGAGATGGCGCCTCCTCAAGTGCCACTCAAGAAAATATCGACCAGTTGGAGGGCCTATCCCACCAAATCGTCGACCGAAGACGCTGATTCAGAAGCTTTCTGGGAAGCGGCAACGCATGACTTTTCCTTCTTCGATGACGAAGAGTGTGGTGTACCTTTGCGAAAGCTTGGTCATGGCTTGCCTTTGGCAGCTATGGGGGGTCTTGAGCTGGCTGAGCATCATCCTGCCCCGCATCCCCAACCAAGACGGGTCTTACCTGCAATACAGCCATCACTTGATGTCGTCGCAGAGATTGGGAAATTTCGAAGGGAAAAGAAAGCCATGTTCGACAATCTCCTGGCTATGGGTGAGACTGATCCAGAAGTTGAGGGCTACTGGCCTGGAGATATAAAAGTTGTAAGGAAGCCAGTCGATGAAGATGCAGGTGAACTAGACTGCTACGGTAATAGGTACCAAGGCTGGGGCCTGTACCGGTGAGCAAATACCGAGCGTAGTTCCATTTGATGTGCCTCGAGCAGGGCTCCTCAGCCCGACAAAGTTACGATCCACTTGTTCAGCCTGGTGCCCTCTTCGCATGTCGCAAGCTTTCATGCAGCCACATCCAATCAGCGCGTTGGCCGATTCACAGCCCCGCATGAACAACGCCCTTTCACGTCGCTTCTTTTGATCGGTGGGCTTGCAGGCTGCCTGCATCTATATCTCTTGTGCACGTGAATCGAATGAGGCAAATGTATCAGGCAAGCCAGCCATAGGTTGCTTGGCCCTCCTTTCACTACCACGAGGCCCACGGTTGTGAACCCCTTTGTTAACGACCACCTTTATTTTCTCACTCTGATCTCTCCCTTAACTCCAACTAGCTTACCCTGGATGAGCTTTTGAGGATCGTGGCTGTTTGGAAAACACCCCTGCAGCTCAACACCATGGGACAGTCATCGAGTCGTCCAGCAACCTCACCCAAAGGAAACATTCCAAACACCAAATATGAGAACACCGGCCCGTACGAATACCCAGATGACGATATTTCTAAGGCGCATAGCTCTCCGAAGCAGCAGCGACGACCTGTTTCGCATCGAGCAAAAGCCAATACCAAGTCGACTTCGAGCCATCATAAGACTACTTCTCGACATACTACACAAGTGGTTAATCACACAGCACAACGAGCGCCCGTCTCGCTGAAGACTTCATCACACCGGAATAGCACCACACGTGACAAAAGAGACCATCACGATGAAGCTCATTCGTCTAGCCGACGTGCTGATAAATCCTTCAAGTCTATCCACTCTAAATCGAGGTCTCAATATTCACTTACTGAGTCTCGTCATCGAAAACCACGGCCAAAGAAAGATTGTGTCGTCTGTATGGAAAGTCGGTCACTTTCACATTTCCGGCTCGAACCGCCGACGACACGCTGTTCTCACGATATCGATGTATGCGGGAGATGCCTCCGAAGATGGATCAGGACTTCCTTTTCTTCTAAGACTTGGGATGATATCAACTGTCCGACTTGTGCTGAACGTCTGACAATTGAGGACGTTCAGAAATTCGCATCCCAGAAAATTTATCGCAAGTACAAGAAGCTTCACGTCAAAGCTGAGCTTGAAGCAATGCCAGGGTTTTATTGGTGTATTACCAAAGGTTGCAGATCAGGTCAAACAATCGCTCTAGGGACCGGTAAATTTAAATGTGTCTGCTGCAAGCAGACGCATTGCATGGAGCATAACGTGGCGTGGCACAAGGGGGAGACTTGCGAGCAGTACGAGTCCAGGTTCGTTCAACTGCTAAGACTAAAGGGTGAGCGGCACTGACGAGAACTAGAAGGAAAAAGAAAGTCCACAGGAAAGAAGAGGTAGCGAGCAAGAAGTACCTGAGTGAGAAAGCCAAATGTTGTCCAGGCTGCAAGCGCCACATTGAAAAGGTCAACGGCTGCGATCACATGACTTGTAGGTTCCGATCGCTAGAAGTATCGAACGTTACTAATAGCACCCTTTGTAGGCACGAAGTGCAAATCCGAGTTCTGCTGGGAGTGCCTGGCAACCTACAAGAAGCCTCGAGACATGAGCTCGGTCGTTCACCGGGTCGAGTGTCCACATTACAGTCCGCGCATCAGCAGCCCTCCTGTATACGCGTGGTAGGGCGGACAGATGAATCGGTTTCGCCGTGGCGCAGGAGATGGTTCAGACTCGGCCTCTCGCAAGCTGCTTCATTGCTACTGTAGACAAGCTACAGCTTGGCAGGCGGTTTCTTGAGATCCAGATTTTATCCAAGTTGCATCTGAATATCATCGAATTTACCCCAATCGCGGTGTTGGATGATTTCCTTTGGACGCGTCTATTTCCCATACGTGAGTGGTTGTTTCGTTGCTCGCGCTCTTGAGCCCATCGTGCATTGGCGGTTTTCAAGGTGGCCCATTAACAGCTGCTGGTCGCGGACCGTGTCGGCATCATGAGCGTTCCCTAGCGCATGGCGGGTCTCTTCCCCCAGGCCTACTTTCAGTCTTCATCAAAAACTTCGCGATTTACTTCCGCCGACAATCGAGACCCACAGGCCTCACGGACGCGTTGCGTGCGAAATTCAGAGAAACGTGCATGGACGATCGGAGTCCTTGATATGCGCGAGCGCGGTCAAATATAGGTGTCGTGCGCGGCTTTGATGTACGAAGGATTGTACGACCCGAACAAACCCTCCTTGATGCCCACATTGGCGCCTAATTGTAACTCAATACTTTACGCATAACCCATTTATCGGACAACAACGCCGTCGTCGAGTGGACGGATCTGTTCCAGCAGATGTGGAAATTGCATGCTTGATTCAGATCCCCCGCCAGACCAACCTCCCCACGCGCGACGTTAGGTGGACATCCAGTACGACCGCCTCAACCGAAGCCCTGCTAGGTTCTTAAGCGACATGCCTAAGCAACGTCAAACTTGCACGCGCTGCAGTCAACGGCGGCAAAAGTGCGATCGAAGTAAGACGGGGAAGGCACCATGCAGCCGATGCGTTCAAAACAACGAGGGCCATTTGTGTACCACGGTGTGGGCTGGTGGTTACGACCCAGCTGTACATCGTAAGTATCCGAGGAAATCCTCGCCGGCTGCGTCATGGCCTGCAAGCAGCGAGACTGCCTCATCCCATGATGCTACTCCTCCCTCTGTCCCAGCTGTTGAACAGCTCAAATTGCCTGCATTAACTCCCGGTACGTCCAAATGCCGTCGGACCTAGTCTACCCTAAGTTGCTTTTGATGGAACCTCTCATGTAGCAGAGCATGTCGAAGAGAAAGATCTTGTCTCCCCAGTCTACAACGTAATTTGCGTTGCAGTCGGCTTGTCGTGCAACGCGGGAGAAGACATTGATGCAGCTGGCGAGAGGGTACATATATGCTGACGACTTCCTGCAGATATACAAACACAATCACGTGCTCGTGATTCAACTCTGCCCTCGCATTTCCGATCTGGAGCTGCGTTGGCAGGCCCGCTTTCTGCTGTTGGGCCAGAAGCTCTATCAGCTGGGGCTCACCGATTCCCAGAGATCACGATCGGAGCACTATTATCAGAGAAAGACGTATCGACAGTGCCATTGTTGGATGAAGAATCCAAGATCATGCGATCCAAAGAAACACCTTTTTCCGAGAAAGTGGGAACGGCCACAAATTCTACCAGTTGCTTCTCGCCCGCTGCAAGAGCTGTGGAGACAGTGCAGATGCAGTCACTTCTTCCTGTAGCCCAGAAGATACTTCTCATGGTGGAATATCATGAGCAGTTCCTGACATATTGGGGCGGTGGTCTGTATCATGGCCCCAGTCTCAAGAAGGAGATCCGAAATGCATCCAATCCTCGTGGAGAAATCGACTTGACGACAGTGGACTGGCGATGGACAGGGCTCCTCTTCTCTATACTATCTTCCAGTCTCATAGGCTCACCAGAAGGCGTGTCTCTCGAGTGGGGCTTTTCCATCGAGGAGAAGGTTCGATTGTCGCGGTTATGGGGAGCTGCGACCGTTACCTCCTTGAATCTTGGTGATTACACATCACAATATCATCTGAACTCGGTACAAGCTATTATGAATCTGCATGGGTTTGAACACCTTGTAGGTTCATCGAATCAGTGGGCCGCGTTACGAAGCGTGGCCATGGTCATTGCAAAAGGTCTTAACTTGCATCGCATTGGTCCGCATCCAGATGATCAAAGACTGCCATACCTCAATGAGAAACAGAAGGAGGCATTCATCGAGCGCGAAATCGGACGTCGCGTGTGGTATGCCGCAGCAGCACAAGAATGGTTGTGCTCTAGCTCCCAAACCTTTCCAGGATACAACATACAACGGAAGCATTTTACTACAACGGAGCCAGCCATCTTCGACGAGGAAACTGTTCTACCCGTTGAGGAAGGTACACCAACCTTCGCTGTTGTGGGCAATTACTTTTTTGAGTACGCCTACTTGCTTCTACAATTCGGAGATGCCATGCTCGAAGCCGAAAACCTGGACGAAACATCAAGATACAATCTCATCTTAAAATGGGATGGCGAACTACGATCAAACTACGTAGAGAAGATCCCGAAGTGCCTGTCACACCGGACACCTATCCAACCTCACTGGCCTAAGTGGATCAGCTGGGCCCGAAGACTACATGAAGCCTCATGCAGCCACAAGATCATCATGATACATCAAAGCTTCCTGAACAAGAGCTTCAGCGACGTTCGTTATACGTACAGCCGTTGGGCTTGCGCAACCGCAGCAAGACACGTACTCTCGCTGTATCCGAAGCGAGAACCGGATGAGCCGCAGTTCTGGGTCGAACAAGCGTTTTCGATCACGGCTGGCATCTGCCTCATTCTGGACTTATTCCATCGAACTGAGATAAATGCAGAAGCTCAGGAGTATCTCATCTGCGTTAAACGAGCCGTTGTCTACCTGGCCTCATTCCCAACAAGCTCAGTCGCCAACCATGGGGTACGGGTCTTGACTTCGTTGTTGCAAGAATACAATAAGAAGATGGAAGCGGCGCGCGGCAGTACCCAGACAAGACCTTCTTCCCAAGCTGCGGCAACTCAGATGCCTCAGCTCCCGAGGGGCCTCGAGAATACACCTCTTGACGGAGCCGGACTCTTGCCAGCATCACTGCCCGCCAATCCTGAGATTCCCTTATCGAACGATGCGGCATCTGCATTCAATTTTGACATCGACATGATGGAATTCGAAGATCTTCTGGACATCTTGCCCACCGAAATGGGTGTCGACAGCAATGTATTCTATGACAGCATGTTGTCTGCATCTAATGGCCCCTATAACCCAGGCTGGTAATCCCGAAGCCACTGGGTAGACACAGGCCAATATCGCAGGGGAGAGGACTCGAAGTTGGCGATGCCCTCTCCAGCTTGGAGTTACCGAGGCCCGATGTACCCCACCCCAGTCGATCTTCCACTATACACACCAGTCTCCCCATCATGGCCTTGAAATCTCCCGCAGTCCATAAGTCCAGTCAACTCATACTACCAGCTTATCAGTCAACGTTGACTCTCGCGCATTGTATGCCATGAAGGCCATTCAGATAGAGGAGTTCGCCAATGTGATCCACTCTCCCCGGTCCCATACACTACTACGTACTCATTTTCGCAGGACCTAAGAAGCATAATACCCAAGGATGTTCCGTCTCCCATAGCTCAATCAAAAGCATCCCTCCGTATCAAAATAACACACGCAGCAATAACGCACGTTGACGTGCTCTACGCTCAAGGCCTGCACCAAAACAACAAACGTCACGTACAACCACCTTTCATCCTGGGTACCGAATTCTCCGGCGTCGTCATCACAGCACCTTCCAATTCATCTTTCCAGCCCGGTACACGCGTCTTTGGGGGCGGACTTGGGTCATACGCCGAGGAGATTTGCGCTGACGAGGTGAGCGTGCGGCGTGTGCCGGAGCCGTGGAGTAACGCACAAGCCTGTGCGGTGGGTGCCAGCGGCGCAGTCAGTTATGGCGCTTTAGTTGGCATCGCAAAATTGAAGAAGGGGGAAACAGTATTGGTACTGGGTGCGAGCGGAGGCTTAGGCGTCATGGCAGTGCAGATCGCCAAAGCACTGGGCGCCAACGTCATTGCTGTTGTTGGGGATGCAGAGAAGGCGGACATGGTAAAGAAAATTGGTGCGGATACCGTTGTCAGCTATCGCGACGAAAAGTGGGAAGACATTGTTCGAGATTCGACACCAGGAAAGCAGGGTGTGGAGGTTGTATACGACGGCATTGGTGCTGTTGAGAGTGGAATCAAGTGCCTTAAATATAGAGGGAGGCTTGTGATTGTAGGGTTTGCGGCGAGGGGAGGGAAGATGGAGAACGTGAGAGCAAATCGCATTTTGCTCAAGAGTGCTATGGTGCAAGGCTATGTGGGTACAAATATCTCACGTCTACGCGCATCCGCTGACCAAACAAAGCGCTTTGGTGAAGATGGAAGGCACGATCCCCAGCGGACGAGAGATGTGTGGGACGGATTTATGAGCTTGGTGAACAGCGGAAAGATTCAGCCGGTGATCTACAAGGAAGAGTATCAAGGTCTTGAGGCCGTACCAAAAGCATTGGAGGATGCAAAAAGCCACAAGGCCTGGGGAAGAGCTATCCTCAGAATCGATGACAATGCAGAGACTGAACTCCTCGACCAGAGATCGAAATTGTAGAAACACAATGCTACCACAGATTACCCAGCGAGTAAGATTGTACATGACCTGATCTTCTCGTGGAGGGGAATGAGTGGACAATCTGGTGTTCCGCAACTAAAGAGCCCCCGAAGTCAACACCGACTCGTTGGTCCGCATCTGCCACAATGCCAATTCACCGAGAACTCTCGTCATATCACACTCCAGCCCCCTCAATCGCTGACTCGACAATCGTCCCTGTACAACGGGACACTGTCAGTGAACACCGGGGCCATGACGCGCATCCCTTCCCGCACCCAATCCATTTGATCGCAAGACTGCGCCGACCCTTTGGAGTGCAAAACTGTGTTCAGCCGCCCCAACGACGGCTCGCCTTCCCTTCACAGCCCAAATAAGCAATGTATCGGTCTTGGCGCTGGCTTCGTATGCACGAAACGCTGTCCTCTTGTCTGTGGATCGCCGCATAGGGCAATGACGTAACGCATCAGGCGTGCGTTCCTGGTGCGGCCCGCGCTACGGCAGCTACCCACGCGCAGGAAGCAAATTCCCCTGCAGAGCCCAATGGCGGTGTGCCATCTGTACAAGCATGTCACTCAACATGAGGCTAATGGAGTTGCCGTATTCCGAGGCTCTGGGACATAGGAGAGTGGGTGACTGTGAGGCGCGCTGGCTGGACTGTGCGTTGGTGGTGGTTTTCTTCTCTTAAGTAAACTGGGGCAGCGACGACGAGAATGAGCTGACGCTGAGCTCTGCTTGGCAAGTATATGAGATCAGTATGGGTGCACCTGTAAGTATAGAGCGAATGGCCGCTGATGGAGCAGAACATTGATGTGCATAGACTCACAGCCATGAACCTACAGACGTTCTGCAGGGCATAGTATATACGTTGCTGGAGGTTTTCGATGCGACTCGTGATCTGTATCAAACTTTGACAAACAAGGACAAGAGGGATCTTGAGCAAAAGCTACGATCGAACGGCTACCCTAGTTCGAGGAAGCTCGAGATCATCGAAGACACCGAAGTCAATGGCAACCGAGCCATCCTCACAGACAAACTAGCACTTTTGCGCAGATATGAAGATGGGCTTCGCGATGTTGGACCGACCTTCGCTGTCGGAGACGGTGTGTTTCTCCGAAATCTCATCACCTGAAGGAGAGTCTTTGCTGAACGTACATCAGTAATGTCACATGTCTCCCTCCAGTCTGAGGTGATAAAACTCCAGAGCATCCTACTTACGACATTCCTGTACGGCCCTACATCCTCAGAGCCAATTCAACAGCAGCTTTTGAAGATTGACGCTGCATCGAACGCAGCAGCAACCGCAGCAGTCGACATTCTGAATGCCTCCCAGCTTCGGTTGGAAGCTGAGCACCTAGCGCCCAGCATATCTGCCTCTCGTAGAGGGTCGCTTCGTGCACCTTCCATGCCTGGATCATTCCATCATCATGATGATGATAGGCTATCAACGGCTTTGGTGTCATATCGGGAACCACCACGGATCCGGGCAGGAAGTCCAGCAAACACAACAATTCTCACCAAAGGCAGACCTGAGCATTCTGATTACGAAACGAGATCGACGAGATCCTATGATTCTCGAATGGAATCCGACCCGCTATACTGTTCATATGCTCGAGACCTCGAACGGCACCGTTCGCAGCAGCTGAGTCCAAGCATAATTGAAGCTTCTACACCATCTTGTCCAGACTGTAGGAGGACCCTACATCTTTCTCCCGGAAAGACGTGGGAGGTGCTTAAGAAAGATACAGGGTACGAGAGGTGCTTCCAGGTCTCGAATCGTTTTGTCGTCAAGTGTCATCGGAGTGGTCCAGATGCCGGATACGCGTGTATGTTGTGTTCGAAAGCGGAAAACGATGTAACAATATGCGGCGATGTGAAGGCACTCGTGAAGCACATGTGCGAGGACCACACGTCCTCCGAGTTCAAAGCAGAAGAGGATATCACAGAGGTGGTTGAGTTGGCGTTGGGAGACCACAAAGGGGATAGTGGGCTAGGTCACTCTTTTTCACGCAGCAGCCGGAGAAGTGCTAGTGTAAGCTCACGCCAGCGCCGCAGCAAGCCCCACCTCTACGATCGTGAGGTGGAAGCCATAGAGATCAGGATGCCGAGACGAGGTGCCTGAAGCCGAACCAAGCCACAAAATACACATCTCAGCCTAGCCTTCGATTGGCCTTCTTCGTGCAGCCTGCTGAAACTGTGGACGGGTACGATTAGCGAATGGAGTGTCTCCCAGAGCGATGTGTTCACTGTATTTCCTAAGATATTTGTATTGACATGAGGCCTATCACGTCTTCCGACTTCGTCTTTCTTTTTCGTTCACAGTTCTGATGCACAACATCGTGACCTACACCGCTCATACCAAGACTCCCCCATGCATGGTTCTCTCACCGTCAGGCTGCACCAGCATGCACAGATCACGTACTCCTTGCGCCGACTTCTTCACCTCAGTACGAAAGCGGACAATGCCTCGTTCAGCAACCGACAGATTTTTCCTAACATTCCTCTTCAAGTAATATACCACTGCCGTACCCACCGATGTCCGGAACCTAACGTACATATTACGTGCAACATGCGACCTGTGCATTTCTCAAACGTCTTGCAGGTCTGGCGAATATTGATAAGAATGCGCAAGGAAGTTGTGGACCTTGACCATTGCCTGGATCCGGTTTAGTTGATTCCGCATTAGGACAATAGAGAGCAGGATGAGAGGACGCTGATGCACGATAGTGGCGCGAACAGATCACCCGGGCATGAAGTAAGCACCCTAAATTGATCGTGAAGCAGTAAACAGCGGCATGACCTAGTGTGGAGCTGTGCTACGAAACAGCGGTGCTTGATTAAGGAAGCCGCGAATGGGACAGGGGCGGAATTGCCGCTTTAGGTAGATGGTAGTTGTATGGACAAGTATACTGTTTACTGACGGCCAGGTCAAGGCCACGTCCTGGAAAATAAAAGAGCGGAGCTTCCTGAACGATGAAAGATGGTGTGGTTATGGTCCAAATCGCACTAAATGATTATTAGTTAGCTCGACCCTGAGAGTTGATACCCGCAACTGTGGGGAAGCTCGACTCTTCTCCGCCGACACGGCGCTGCAACTGACACCCGAGGCAGCGCTTCGACAATAGGTAAAAGCAAGATGAGGCTCGAACAAACGACACTTGATCACGGCTGAAAGCCACTACTCACGTTCTACTCGCCACCATTACTACTCACCCAAGATGACTACAGCTTCACAGAGAATCCCAGCCGCCGTCCGGCCTCTGGTGAGCGAACGCGCCAAGAAGACTCTTGACATTGTAGGTCAATTCAAATTCGCAAGTACCAGTGTTGAAAGTACTGATAGTTCTCCAGGTCGAGAAGTTCGTCAACGAAGAATGCATCCCTGCCGACCATATCTACAGAGCGCAGCTGGGGCAAGGCTCTGGCCGCTGGAGCTACCCGCCCATTATGGACGACCTAAAGGCCAAAGCCAAAGCTCTGGGCCTCTGGAATATGTTCCTGGCGAAAGGCCACTACAAAGAGGGCGCCGGCTTCACGAATCTCGAGTACGGCCTGATGTGCGAGCAATTCGGTCGATGTGCCACCGCTTCCGAGGCCACGAACAACGCTGCGCCAGACACAGGCAACATGGAGTTACTTGCCAAGTACGGCACCGAGGCCCAGAAGAAGAAGTGGCTGGAGCCATTGCTGCGGGGCGAGATCAGAAGCTGCTATGTCATGACTGAGCCAGACAGCGCGTGTAGCGACGCGACCAACGTGCGCCTGAGCATCAAGCGTGATGGTGATAGCTATGTGCTCAATGGTCAGAAGTGGTGGATTAGCGGCGCTGGCGATCCTCGCTGTGCTGTCTATATCGTGTTGGGCAAGACGGACCCAGACCATGCGGATAAGTATAAGCAGCAGTCCATTATCATTGTACCGTCCAAATCTCCAGGCATCGAGATCAAGCGCATGCTGTCCGTGTATGGCTACGACGAGGCACCGCACGGGCATGCCCATCTAGTGTTCAAGGACGTACGCATCCCTGCAGAAAACATCGTGCTCGGCGAGTCGAGGGGCTTCGAGGTCATGCAAGGACGAATGGGACCAGGGCGCATCCACCACTGCATGCGCTCAGTCGGTGCTGTACGTGTTTCTTTCTTACATTTTGGCAATCTACTAAATATTCCTAGGCCGAAGAAGCCCTCCGCTGGCTCCTTACCCGCGCCAACGCCCCGCACAAGAAACCCTTCGGCAAGCAGCTGTCAGAGCAAGGTGTAATTTTGCACTGGATTGCAAAAGCGCGCATCGATATCGACGCTGCACGTCTTATTGTCCTCAACGCAGCTGCTGCCATCGACGCCGGCGACGCCAAATCCGCCCTGGTCGAGATCGCACAAGCCAAGATCCTTGTGCCAAACGTGGCGCTCGAAGTCATCGACAAAGCGGTGCAGACGTACGGTGCAGAGGGCATATGTCAGGATACACCGCTTGCGGCTATGTGGGCGCACGTGAGGACGGTCAGGATCGCGGATGGGCCTGATGAGGCGCATCTGGAACAGTTGGGCAAGAAGGAGAATAGGAGGGCGGGAGAGGCGGCAAGTCTTATACAGAGGCAGATGGATCTTACAGAGGCACTGTTCAGGAAGTGGAATGTTAAGGAGAGTGGACCTTGTCCACGCTTGTAGTCAAGTCTGGTAGCTGAGCTGAGAGGCCTGAACTTGTATCGGAGTCTGATTCGTTTTTAACCATTGCCATTCTTCGCCACGAGGCGCGGATTTATTCACAACAAAAAGATAGCCGCTATACTGACGATGCAATTGAAAAGTTTGGCCCCCGCTGAATGATTACATGACTCTGTTTCGAAATAGAACCAGCCACTAATTTTGTCTGAAGTGCCGATAAAGGTGCACAAGATGTTCGTTCAGAGCCTGATCTAGAGGTGTCTCGAGTGGAGAAGCACGATCTGCAATTCTATCAAACCAAACACGGGTTGAATAGTTGCAAGTACAATAGAGATCCGTTTGATTCGATAAGCCTATGCTCATTCGCTGGCTTCCGTGACCTCATACGCATGGCTTCGAATCGGAGCTGTCAAACAGGCTCTTTTGTAATGAACTGCTCAAAAACGTAGGAGCGACGGATAAATTCCTCGAACGACTCACGGAATGCACACGGAACGATACCCTGTACCTTAAGAGGCACGAAGGACAATCAATGTCCCGATCTCACCGAACACCGATCCTTGGATACGAAGGAGGCACACAAGCTTCGCCTGTGGCTTGGTGGCAGTTTCCCAAGAGACTCGGCATTCTTGTCGCGACTTCGACCATCAGCACCTGGCCAACAAGAAGCATAGCCGTAGTACGGACAGCGTTATCGTGTTATTCACATGGCACAGTAGAGGAGCATATGAGGCAGGTGGCAGTACCGCGTACGGATATCTCCATTCAAACAATGATTAACTATCGTAATGTCGTAGATGCGTTCCTATCATCTGCTGACATTCGCTATTCATAACGTCCTCAAAAGACGTAGCGGAAGTTAGGATTCTCACGATCCGTCAGATCATCGAAGCCATGGGCAGTGTTGATATCCTTGCCAAACTCGCGGTCCTTCTTGTTATTGCGGTGCACCAAGTTCCACCTCAAAAACAGAATGACTACGACCAAGACACTGTAGCACCCTAGGTGGATGGAGAGCGCCTTGACGTAACGTGGTGCGTCGCCATCGAAGAACACCTGTGGGCCGGTCGCGTTTCCGGCGCACCATGCGAGGAAGTTCATGGTGATACAGACGGATTTCTTGGTCTGGCCGCCAACGTTGCGGGTCAGCATCGACATGCCGAGACCTTGGGCGGCCCAGAAGGTGAAGATGATCCAGTAAGAAATCAAGAGCCCGGCGCGTGTCCCGCTGTTCGTGTTCTTTACAGTCATGATGACAATCGTTCCGATGAAAGATCTGGGGCAGGTTAACTAATGTTGTCGGGAAAGAGGCGGAGCGGAACTTACGGGATCATGAATACCAGCATAGTGTACAGGTTTTGGTTGAATTTCTTGGTCATCCAGGCAGAAGTCATCAGCGTGAAGATAATAACAGCACCGAGGACCATGGCCAAAAGCTGAGTCTGAAGAACGGTGAACTTGAGACCCTGGATGATGATATTGTAAAAAGCACCAAGACCGGATGTGGGCAGAGTGGTGCAAATCTGAATCAGCATGTAGCAGTAGGTCTGGGGGTCGGTAAGAGCTTCCTTGAGTTGATAGGCGCGGAAGACCTTGTTCTGGAGACCGGTCTGGTTGGATCGGACGCGCTCAATCATAAGCTTCTTATCCTCCTCAGAGAAGCACTTAGCGCGCATGGGAGAGTCAGGAAGCCAGTAGAGAACAAAGCCGCCCCAGAGAAAGGAGATGCAACCATAGGTGATGAAGATTGCCTGCCATGATCTGATCGCTGCAGTTCCGCCAGTGCCCAGCGAAGGGTGCTTGATCTGGGAGAAAGCGTATGCGAGAAGACCACCGACCATCTGCTGGGCACCGTTCATCATGTACCAGTATGTAATGACCTGAGCCTGTTCCGAGCGCTTGTACCAGATCGAGCTCATGACGAGGAAGGACGGTTGGCAAACGGCCTCGAAGATACCAAGGAGTGTTCGGATGGAGACAAGCGCGGGGAATGAGAAGCAGACGGAGTGCAGGCAGAGGACGGTGGACCAAAGCATGATGTTGATTCCAAGAAATTTGGCAACAGGGACACGCTGAATGGTCCAGTTGATAGGGTACTCTACAACGAGGATTGCGAGGTAGATACAGGTTGTCAACCAAGCGAACTGCGCACTCGTCAGCTAACTGAGTGGGAAAGGCAAGACTTCATCGCGGACTCACGTTGCTGTTATGTTCGAGCCCCGGGACGTCCTTACGGATGCCCATGATGGAAGCAAAAGACATAGTGCCCTTGTCGAGCGCTTGCAGGAAGTATGTGAAGACCATGATCGGCAGGACACGTTTGTCGATCATCTTCTTCAGACGGTCATCCTCCTCCTGGGAGAGAGCAACGCCAGAAGCATCAGCATACTTAGCGACTTCGTTATCGACACGCTCGTAGTTGGCGTGATCGCCCTTCTCATCAGTAACTGAGAATGTCCGTTCGAGCTGCGAAATGTCTTTCTTCTCCTCGTTGGTAGTCATGGTGAATTGAATCTCCAGGTGGGATGGCACTGGAAGAATAGCCTCAATTGGAGTGGGCAATGAAAGGACTCAGGACTCTGAGAAGTTGCAGATTGTGGAGTCCCCGATGTTCATATTTCTACCCCGTCCCTGCTTCTCTGTCCGTGTGCAGCATCCCCAGGTGCCCCGATTCTTTGCCCCATGCGGGCGGGCTGCTCCGCAAAACCAGCGTCCCAACACCTCGTCGACCATTCATCAACAGACTCCATCTCGTTACGGTTTACCGTTGAACCCACAATACTGATGGCCACACTGAATCGCTAGTCCCCAAACTTCGGCGCCCCGGATGTCATGATGGCCATACATAAGGTGGAACGCCGAGTCTTGTCGCTGCAGGTTTAAGCAATGTGGATATGCCACATTCTTGGCTCATTGGCCATGCCGATACAAGACGGTGCAATGGACTCCGAAGCGCACTCCCAATGGGTCGTAAGTGCATTGTGACGATGTTACCTCGTGATATCATCAGGCGAAGGCAGCTAAAGAGGCAGCCACGGCTTGGTGGAATTATTCCACCGCGGCGCCGAGCTTTTGCATGGTTCAGCACGGTAAGCTTCCCCAGTCCGTCGTCTCCGCCTTTCATTGCGTGCCCGTCTCAAAGCTCATTTGGCGAAATAAGCGACCAGTAGGGCCACCCATCGGTGCAACGGCCGACGACTATCGGTGCATTGCAACGCGAGGCGGCTTTGCTTCCTACTTCTATGGTCGGTGTTGGAGACGGTGCGTTGCTTGTTGTTGAGGGCAGTTGTAAGGAAAGTGAGAGCCGCGTGCCCCACGATTCTTGGGACCCCACACTTCAACACCTGGGCAGCTTCTCCACGTGGAGACAAGCTACCTCGGCAGCGCCATCGGTGTAGAGAGCAACGATATCGGTGCAGCATGACACGAATTGGGTAACAAGCTTCATTAGGTCTAATTCATGCATAGAAAGCTGTCCCAAACTTTTTTCCCTCACGCCCATAAGTTCTTTGTCGTTTATTTCCTCGATCTCTGAGCTTCTGCACGCGTTTTCTGAGCTATCGCGCGCCTCAAGACTACAAACGCTGGCATAAAGCACCCCCAACTAGTAATAGGGAAAGTGGACAAGTTCAGTTCGCACACCTTCGAAATGTCTTCTCTCACCATCCAAGGGCTCAAGAAGGAGCAAATTACAACCGCCATCGACCTCCTTACACAAAATCTGATCAACATCAACGACACAACCGGAGAATTCCTGCTCAAGCTTCCCGATGGCCGCATCATCGACACCAAAGGCTGGGACGGTTGGGAGTGGACACACGGCATCGGTCTGTACGGGCTGTGGCACTACTACACTCTGACAGGCAACCAAGCTACAAAAGACATTATGCTGGAATGGTATTCTAAGCAGCTATCCAAGGGCACCACCAAGAACATCAACACCATGTCACCCTTCCTTGCGCTCGCGTACCTGTACGAGGATACCGGTGACAAGACTTTTGTGCCCTGGCTGGACACCTGGGCCGAGTGGGTGATGCACGATTTGCCTCGTACGAAGTATGGTGGTTTCCAGCACGAGACGTACCTGGAATACAACAAGGACGAGCTCTGGGACGACACCCTCATGATGAGCGCGCTGCCTCTGGCAAAGATCGGACTGACGCTAAATCGACCTGAGTACGTTGAGGAGGCCAAGAGGCAATTCATCCTGCACTGCCAGTACCTATTCGACCCGACCACTGGGCTATTCTTCCACGGTTGGAAGTTCGAGGAGAAGGATGGTAAGGTTGGACATAACTTTGCGCAGGCAAGGTGGGCAAGAGGAAATTCGTGGCTCACAATTGTGATTCCCGATTTCATCGAGTTGCTGGATCTGAAGGAGTCAGACCCGACAAGGCTATTCCTGGTTGGCATTCTGGAGGCACAGTGCAAGGCGCTGGTTAAGCTGCAGCAAGAGGACGGCATGTGGTGCACATTGCTCGATGTTCCAGCCTCCGAGGGCTCTTACATTGAGGCATCAGCTACAGCTGGTTTCGCGTATGGTATGCTCAAGGCCGTGAGGAAGAGGTATCTGAAGGGAGAGGAGTATGAGAAGTCTGCATCCAAGGCTATTCAGGCTGTACTTGCCAACATCAACCCTGAGGGCGAGCTGCTGAATACTAGCTTCGGCACGGGCATGGGGCATACATTGCAGCATTACAAAGACATTGCTGTTACAAGTATGCCTTACGGTCAGGCGATGGCCATCATGGCACTTGGAGAATTCTTGAGGTCATTTATTTAGATCGCGCATAGCTCTGCCTTGGTTACGAAGCAATGAAAGTGCACTTGATGCCACCATGAAGATCTTCTTAACGAGTGTTCGCTTCGAAGCAACTTGCAACGCTGTGTTTGTATGACAGGTACAAACTGCTGCCGCACGGTCATAATGCCTCAATCCACCTGAATGGTTGTATGTCGTTGCATGATGAACAACTTCACCTCGGTGGAATCGCTCCACGTGATAGATTGGGTCCCAAATGACTGGGTGCTGTAGGTCACTCGACGGCTGTCTGGATGCCTTACTACTACTCTTTCAGACACACTGATTTCCAGGCGACAGCCTGATCAACCTTCCGCAGCTGGCTCAGAGCTATCATGATATGTATCTGCGCTCAGAGGCGTTGTATCCGCCCAGGACCCTAAGCACGGAAGCAGATGGGTGCAACGACGCTAGAGTCAAGTCGGCGGCGAAGTATCGGCTTCGTGGGGAGTAAACATCGCAATGCGACGATGCAGCCTTGTGCGTTGTGGCAGTTGGTGTGGACCGTCTCGAGCCTCGAGTGGGCGTCGTGCGACTTGTCAGCGACCTTCAGCTACCATTGTTCATAATGAAGGCAATGAACGGAAAACAATCTGTCAGAGGTAGTGGGGCAGAAGCGCACAGAATGGTTGAGACATGCGGCCTGGCGTAGGCTGCAAGGCGAAACGAAGAGTTGAAGGCTGAGGCTGTGCGATACTGGCACCACTTGAATCGACGAACGCTTTGTTGTGGAACTCAGCTTGCGCCAACAACAAGGCTGCAGCCCAATTGAGGTACTCGCAGAACGACCACTGTGTAGCTGTGCGCAACCGCAGTCAGCGTTTGCTGCTATTGACAGTAAGCGCTCTCGACACTCTCGACAAACAATCGCAGTAGCTGCACCCGCCGCGCACCCCCTCAAAAGTGGGACTGTTTGGGGAAGTTTGGCGTTGCGTTGCCTCAAAGCCTCACCGCCCGCGGATGTTGTCTCGTGATTGGCTGCTTCGATGGACTTCCACCGACTTCTATCCTGAAGCTCCAGAAGATTCTAAGGTCCACTCAGGTGTTTAAATCTGCCTCCCACTGCCTCTTCGTCCTCATTTCTCCATTGCAGTGCCCATACCACATCTTCCACTCATAGACGATTTGTCTCAGCGCTCGCTCTTGCACACACAAACCATAGCAGAGCTTAATACCACCTCATACCCCGCCTAATTCGTACGTTTGTCTCTACATCGACCGGGCCAGCCTCGCAGCATGAGGCAACAGTCACCACTCAGGTCTAACAAATTCTCGTAGTCTTTACACATCACCGCCACCATGTCTGGGGAAACATTCGAGTTCCAGGCTGAGATCTCTCAGCTGCTCGGCCTCATTATCAACACCGTCTACTCGAACAAGGAGATCTTCCTCCGAGAACTCATCTCCAACGCCTCCGATGCCATCGACAAGATCCGATATGAGTCCCTGTCGGATCCTAGCAAGCTTGACAGCGGCAAGGACCTCCGCGTCGACATCATCCCCAACAAGGAGAACAAGACCCTCACCATTCAGGACAGCGGTATTGGTATGACCAAGGCTGACCTTATCAACAACCTCGGTACCATTGCCCGTTCTGGTACCAAGCAGTTCATGGAGGCTCTCTCCGCCGGTGCCGACATTTCTATGATCGGTCAGTTCGGTGTTGGTTTCTACTCTGCATACCTCGTCGCCGACCGCGTCACCGTCGTCTCCAAGAACAACGACGACGAGCAGTACATCTGGGAGTCCAGCGCCGGTGGCACCTTCAAGATCACCGAGGACACCGAGGGCGAGCAGATTGGCCGCGGTACCAAGATCATCCTTCACTTGAAGGATGAGCAGCTCGACTACCTCAACGAGTCCAAGATCAAGGAGGTAGTCAAGAAGCACTCCGAGTTCATCTCCTACCCCATCTACCTTCACGTTCTCAAGGAGACCGAGACGGAGGTTGAGGATGAGGATGCCACCGAGGAGACCACCGAGGGCGATGACAACAAGCCCAAGGTTGAGGAGGTTGATGACGAGGAAGAGGAGAAGAAGGAGAAGAAGACCAAGAAGGTCAAGGAGTCCAAGATTGAGGAGGAGGAGCTCAACAAGACCAAGCCCATCTGGACACGCAACCCTGCCGATATCTCCCAGGAGGAGTATGGCTCCTTCTACAAGTCCCTGTCCAATGACTGGGAGGACCACCTTGCCGTCAAGCACTTCTCTGTCGAGGGTCAGCTTGAGTTCCGCGCTATTCTCTTCGTTCCCAAGCGCGCTCCCTTCGACCTTTTCGAGACCAAGAAGACAAAGAACAACATCAAGCTCTACGTCCGCCGTGTCTTCATCACCGACGATGCCACCGAGCTCATTCCCGAGTGGTTGTCCTTCGTCAAGGGTGTTGTCGACTCTGAGGACCTTCCCCTCAACCTGTCTCGTGAGACTCTGCAGCAGAACAAGATCATGAAGGTCATCCGCAAGAACATTGTCAAGAAGACTCTTGAGCTCTTCAACGAGATTGCTGAGGATCGCGAGCAGTTTGACAAGTTCTACACTGCCTTTGGCAAGAACATCAAGCTCGGTATCCACGAGGACTCTCAGAACCGTGGGCAGCTCGCCAAGCTCCTGCGATTCAACTCCACCAAGTCTGGTGAGGAGCTTACTTCCCTCGCCGACTACGTCACCCGTATGCCCGAGCACCAGAAGCAGATGTACTACATCACTGGCGAGTCCCTTAAGGCTGTCCAGAAGTCGCCTTTCCTCGACACTCTCAAGGACAAGGGCTTTGAGGTTCTCTTCCTCGTTGACCCCATTGACGAGTACGCCATGACTCAGCTCAAGGAGTTTGACGGCAAGAAGCTTGTCGACATCACTAAGGACTTCGAGCTCGAGGAGACCGACGAGGAGAAGGCCGAGCGCGAGAAGGAGGAGAAGGAGTTCGAGAGCCTCGCCAAGAGCCTCAAGAATGTTCTCGGCGACAAGGTCGAGAAGGTTGTTGTCTCCCACAAGCTCATCGGCTCTCCTTGCGCCATCCGTACCGGCCAGTTCGGTTGGTCCGCCAACATGGAGCGTATCATGAAGGCTCAGGCTCTCCGTGACACCTCCATGAGCTCCTACATGTCTTCCAAGAAGACATTCGAGATCTCGCCCAAGTCTCCTATCATCAAGGAGCTCAAGCGTAAGGTCGAGTCTGATGGTGAGGAGGACCGCACCGTCAAGTCCATCACCCAGCTCCTCTTCGAGACCTCGCTTCTTGTCTCTGGCTTCACTATTGATGAGCCCGTCCAGTACGCTGAACGCATCCACAAGCTCGTTTCCCTCGGCCTTAACGTCGATGAGGAGGTTGAGACCGAGGAGGAGACCAAGGCCGCTGAGGAGGCTCCTGCCGCCGCTGGCGAGAGCGCTATGGAGGAGGTTGACTAAGCGCATCGCCATCTTTACTTCGTTTCGAAAAGTTTGGTCGGCGCTTTGATATCCCCTTCATGTGTTACGGCTCCTCTTTTTCTTTTCTTGCCTCACTTGCATGACGATTAGCTTCATCTACGTCGGCGTCTTAGAGTGGTGGTTTTACGCTTCACGAGTAAAATGGATATCCCGAAATGTACTCTAGGTAGATTTACCCAGGGTAGCGCTGAGCATACTTCAGCAGCTGATTCATGAATGATGAAAAATTCAAAAAACAACACGTTTCCCGCTGCCTTTGCCTGTGATTTTCGGTTGCTGCTTCTACCTTCTCGCCGCTAGCTTCCTGTCCCGAAGCCATACCGAACCCCGCTTATGGAGTGCCGACATAGCGTAACGTCATTCTTAACTTTTCCCGTCGGAAGGCCCGTTGAAACCCCACTGCGACTGCCTGAAAGGGTATGGTTACGTTGTCGTTCAGTACGTTTCTCTTGCGCGATAAGCTTTCCCGTAGGGTTTACGACACAGCGCTGAGTGCTGCTGCAGCATAGCACAGTATAAGAACAGTGATACCGTGGAGCATACCCGTACACAAAGAACACCAGAACCCATACGCAATGTCGTCCATCAGTGCAATTATCGAGGCTCACAAGCCAGACCTCAATGCCTATGAGGAACTTTGTGAGTACAAGTACGTTGCCAGGCGGATTCGGCGTTTTTGAACGAGGCATTAGGTAGCATTCCGTGACCATGGCCTCTGAGGCATACGTTTTTCAGATTCAAGCCTATCATGCCTAACATTAGACCAGTCTGCAACTTTTACCCTTCCGCTCACTGACAATCCCAGACAAGTGGTTCCACACCCACCCGGAACTATCCTTCTGCGAGAAAGAGACCGCAGCGGCAATCGTCAAACATTTGGAGTCTTTCAACGCATTCGAAATCCACCCGCATATAGGCGGCCATGGACTCGCTGCCGTCCTCAAGAACGGGGAGGGCAAAACACTCTTACTGCGCGCTGACATTGATGCGCTGCCCGTGCAGGAGCAAACGGGACTAGATTATGCGAGTACCAAGCGCATGAAGGATGTTGAGGGCGTGGAGAAATGGGTTATGCATGCTTGTGGGCAGTGAGTCTTCCATCCGCCCCATTTCTCCCCTTCTCCTGTTGCTTTTATCTCTGCTTGAGTTTTGGAATCGCTACGCCCTGTGTCTTTGATATGATACTAACGAACGTAGCGACATGCACATCACTGCTTTGCTCGCCGCCGCCGAAATACTCGTAAACACGCGAGAAGCGTGGAGCGGTACTCTAATCCTAGTCTTCCAGCCCGCCGAAGAAAAAGGCAAGGGTGCACAAGCCATGGTAGATGATGGCTTGTATGATAAGATTCCCATTCCGGACGTTGTGATCGGGGCGCACGTCATGCCAGAGAAGGCTGGTGTGATTGGAACGAAGCATGGCTTGATTGCGAGTTCTGCGGATTCGTACCTGTAAGCCACAGCATTTCATGATAGTAATTGAAGAAGAGAGAAGACACCGGCTGACCCTCACAGCCTCAAGATCAAAGGCCGACAAACCCACGCTTCAACCCCTCATCGAGGCAACGACCCTATAGTCCAAGCCGCCAGCACCATCTTGCGGCTCCAAACCATCGTCGCACGGGAAGTTGACCCTCTTGACTTTGCCGTCGTGACGGTTGCTGCGATCCACGCTGGCGACGCCGAAAACATCATCCCTGAGCATGCAGAGCTGAAACTCGACATCCGAGCGGCCAACCCAGAGACACGTGCTCGCGTGCTGAAGAGCGTCAGGACCATTGTGGAAGCCGAAGCGGTTGCGAGCAGTAATCCAAATCTGCCTGAGCTGAAAGAGATCCGGAATTTTCCACTCTTGTACAATGATGCTACGATAACGAGTACGCTAGAGAGCAGTTTTACGAGTCATTTCAAGAACAGCGAGTATGCGAGCTATACACCCGATATCGCGCGGCTGCAGGGAAGTGAGGACTTTGGAATTCTGGCCACTGCGGTAGGGAAGCCGAGCTGTTTCTTCCTTTATGGGGGCAGCGACCCGGAGCTGTTTTCGCAGCTCCAAAAGGAAGGGAAAATGAGCGAGTTGCCGGGCAATCATTCGCCTTTCTTTGCGCCGGTGATACAGCCGACGCTGAGTGTGGGGGTTGAAGGTTATGCTGTGTCTGCGTTGACATTCTTGGGGAAGGTATGAGTGCGGATGCAGGAACGATTAGTCAGGAAAAATGAGACGTAGCTCTTGACTTGTTAAATTGTGAAGATCATACATGCCTGGATATAGAGTCCATGTCCTAATCATATCTACGATGCTGCAACGCTTGAAAAAACATGACCCATTAATGCCCTCCACTGGCATCAACACCTATAGAATGACTTGCGAGGGGGTAAAGGACCTACCTTTGCCTGTCTGCACAATGTCTGGGTTGCGAGACCATTTACAAGGCAGCGATAGCTTCGAGCAACACGTCAAGCGTGCGGTCACCGACGCCTTCAAGGCCCTCACGCAGGGCCCACGCAACGTCGCTTTGAACCCCGAGAGGCACGTATACACCACCATCGTCTTTGTTGATCTCCATCCGCTCGCCAAGTCTAGAAGTATGCTCCCATTCGCGCGCAGCTTTTTCGGCATTCTCAATGATCTTGTTGGGAATACCACACATCGCTGCGCAGTGCATACCAAAGCTGCCTTCGGCGACACCCTCTTCAAGCTTGTATAAAAAGGTGATGGATTTCGAATCTCCATCAACGTGGATGCGCATGCGCTTGTTGATGACCTCAGGGTGTGTCTCGAACTCTTTGGCAAGTGAACGGTAATGTGTAGCAAAGAAGCCCACACAACCGACACGAGAGCTGATGTCGTGAAGGACAGCCTGCGCAACTGCGACACCATCATAAGAAGACGTACCACGGCCGAGTTCGTCGAGGATGACAAGCGAACGTGGGCTCGCCTCCGAGAGAATCTTTTGCGTCTCGGCTAATTCAACAAAGAAAGTGGACTGAGCCGCGAAGATATTGTCGTTAGCACCTAGACGCGACATGATGCGGTCAACGGGTGTGAGCTTTGCGGATGTGCAGGGTAGATAGCAACCGACCTGAGCTAGGATGACAGCAATGCATGTCATTCTCAGGATGGTCGATTTACCCGCAGCATTAGCACCCGTTAGCAGACTGATGTTTGGCGAGTCTCCACCCAGCCTGATGTCGTTGGGAATGAAATCATCCACAGTGTTTAGCATGCATGGATGGCGCAGCTCCTCGAACTCGACTACCGATCGCTTGCCTTCCGTGAATACTGGCCGACAGCTTGGCTCACCAAGCGATGCGGAAGCCTTGGCCAGACTGATCAAGCAGTCCAGCTGTGCGATGATCTTGACAGCGGCGAGCCAAGTCCCGTACTCCTCATCGAACTTTGCACAGAAGCGGGTCGCGACTTCCTTGGTAATTTGACTGTGTGTCTCCGTTGCCTCTTGCAGAGCTCGCACGAGCTTACGAAGTTCCGGCGAGTAGTATCTTGTGACCTTTGCAGTAGCCGACATCTGATCCCATGTGTTTGGCACCTTGGTCTTCTTCGGTACCTCGAGTTGAAAAATTTCTTTACCATTGTCGCGGTAGCAGATGGAGTTGTTGCCGAGGTCCTTGCGGGACTTCTTCAGTAACGTTTCAAGGTCAGCGAGGCATTCGTCAATGACCTTCTGGCTCTCGTCGTAGTCCTCCTCTACCCCTGGCGCTGGCACCAAGATACCCTCCTCCTTGGCTAGTCTGCGGTCGAAGGCCGTCTTCCAGTGCTCTAAGGCGCCTGCAAGGTCGGGCATCGATGCAATTAGCTGGCCAATGACGCCTTCGCCATCACCAAATTGTCTAAGCAGGCTGATGGTGTACTCGATCTGCTCGAAGCCCTCGAGTACTTTCAGAAAATCTTGTGCTTTGCAGCGACCAGCATGAACCCGCGAGATAAGGCGTTCAAGATCAGGCAGCTTGCTGAGGGAAGAACTGAAGTTGTCCATGATGGCCGAGTCGGCATTGAGCGCATCGACAGCATCGAGGCGGGCGTTGATCTTCTGTGCGTCGGCAAGAGGATGGCATACCCATTGCCTGAGTAGTCGCTTCCCAAATGGTGTGATGCATCGATTTAGCATGGCGAACAGTGTACCCTCCCCTGATCCGTCGAAGTTGTTTGCAAATATTTCAAGATTGATCAGGCTTTGTCCGTCGAGCACCAAGCTTGTGGCTTTGCGGATAGGGTCGTACCACTGGAAGTTGCCTAGTGTAACAAGATCACGTTCAATCTTCAGCGTACGCAGGTACTGCAGAAGGGCACCGAAGGCTGACATGACCAACTCTTGCTCTCGTGCCTCGCGGAGGGCAGGTGGCCACGCTTCGATGTCGTCTTCCGTGGGCGACTTGAAGTATTTGTGAACTTCGATCTCGCGTATGGTTACGTCTGCAGGCCAAAACTCCTTGCTGGGCTTCAGCGAGTTCCAGAGAGTTGTCGGTGGTGTATTGTTCTTGAGAATTCGTAGAGCCTTTGCCGAGATGCAAGACTTCTCGATGAGCAGCTCGCCAGGCCGCATCTGAGCGATCAAGGTCTCGAATTTGGTCATGTCGACGTCGTCGATGAACTCACAAAGCTGGAATTGGGCTGTCGCAGTATCAACGAATGCAACGCCAAAGGCAGGGACACCATCGCGGTCAATCTCCTTTACGGCCATGCAGTACGTCGACATCTCGTTCTGGAGCATGCCAGTGTCCACAAGAGTGCCAGATGTCAAAACGGAGGCCAATTCTCGTCGAATGACTTTGTCCGCTTTCTTGGGCGCGCTCTTTTTATCACCACCGCGTTCGCGCATCTCCTTGGCGAGAGCTGACTCCATCTGGTCCACGCGGGCAACCTTATAGCCTTTCGCTACGAATTGGCTTGCCCACATATCCAATGATGCTTCTGGCACACCAACCATCCTCATGTTGACTCTATCAGTCAGCTTGAGATCAAATAGCTGATGACCCACTGACGCGTCCTTCTCGTACAGCTCATAGAATTTGCCCTTCTTGAAGAACACGATTGAGTCCCAAAATTTGCACTTGATCTCCCAGTACTGCTTCTCGAATGGCGAGAACTTGTCCCAAGCACCAGGTGGGATATATAGAGTACGAGGGTCGTAGTCAGGGTGATCCAGTGGGTTTCGGTCGGCGTCCTGCATGTTCGCAAGCCATGTGTATCGCTTCTCGGGCTCGGACTGGGATGGTCTCTCCTTGGCCTTGAACTTCTTCTTTGTGTCTTGATTCAACGGGCGAGGTCTTGGCGGCAATGGGTTCTCGGGGTCATAGACCCATTGATGTGCTGTCGAGGTGCCAGTCATAGCTGCGTCGTAATGTGATTCTTCCTCTTTGTAAACTTGAACCGGTGGCGGCGAAGAAGCCGGTGTAGCTTTCGTGCTAGGCTTCGAGGACGTCGGCCGCTTGCGTTTTTTCGAGACAATCTCCTCGTCTGAATCATCCGGGGCAATAAAGTCGTCAATATCTGTGTAAAGATCAGCACTGAATCTGTCAAGCGCACAGCAGTCCATCGATGGCCAACCATACCATCTTCAATCATAGCTGCCTGCGTTGCAGCATCCAAGTCGAACTCGTCATCTGAGTCGTCCTCGAGGCTGACCCTTCGCCGCTTTATAGCCCTAGCCCTTGAATTGTTCGCAATTGGTCCTAATACATCATCGTCGTCTTCATCAGATTCGGCGTAGTTAACGGCTTTCCTGACCTTCATACTGGTCAGCTGCAAGACGCACAAAGTTTTCTACTGCCACTTACCTTGCGGGAAGGGCTGCTCAGAGCAACACCTGCAACCTCTGACGCAACACGGTCAGTTTCTGCATTTTCTGTAGAGACATGTGAAAGCAGACCATTTTCCTTATTCCTTCCTTTGGCTACCGGAGTATCTTCCTCTTCCTGACGAGTTGGGCTTGAGGGCTCAGGTGCATCACTGCTGGCAACTGGTGTAAGGCTTGGAGAGGGGCGAGAGAACGAATGCCTCGACAACGTGGGCGTAATCGTATGTTTCGCTGGGGTGGTTTGAGACGGTGCCGGACCCGGTGAGTTGGTTGACTTCTTTTGAAAGAAACCGAGGATAGACTTCTGATTCTTCGACTGTGAGCCTGACGGTGGCTGTTTTTTCTGTGACGGGCGAGGGGTTGACATTTCGTTTCCTTCAACTCCGCGGGCCATGCTTGCAGCTTCTGATGGAGGGCTCGGGAGTGAGTATGGCGAGACAAATGGTTGAGGCCAGTACGCGCTTTACAAGGTTCTGGGGAAGGCGCGCGACGCGTCCGCGTCGAATGTGGGGCCGCGCCTTCCACTTTAACGTTCAGTCACACCTCGAGTCATTCGATGAAGTAAATTGTGTCGCATTATTCAACGAATACGTCTATCGAAAATTGAAAAGATTTCTATTTGTGTCGCTTGAGCCACAGTCAGATTGTGCACTTCCATAACATCGACGAAGTAACCTCGCTCCATCATTCGTTCTTCGACTTGTACACTTTGACGCCGAGCAGCTTATCTACAGCCCAGCTATGACCACCTGCCCATATCGGCCCTCCTCTCCACAATGGCAAGATCTCGTCTGAGTTGCGTCTCCTTTGTGATACAGCCTCTTCCCATTCGCCGTGCTGGAAGCGCTCAACATCGTCTCTGCTGACGGTGTGTGTCTTTGGCCATGCTGCCATGATCCAGAAGCCAAGAAGATGCGCTTGATTGATCTTGTGTTTCAAAAACCCTGGATTGCGCTCTTGTTCAAGCAGTCGCAATAGTTCAGAGCATGTGAACTCCTTCTTAGCTGTGGGAAGGGTGACATTGCTTAGTTGGCTTCGGTGCGATGATCGCGGAATGTCGGATATGTCGATGCCTGATAGACTGAACGGCGTATACAGCAGCTTGAGACCTAGGCTGAGGACTATTGAGACCGGAAAGTCAAGGCCAAGTGCGCACGCACCTTTCAGTGCGGATATGAAGGTAAGCCTTGGTGGATTGGTGGGTGTCGCGAAGAATTGCAGATGTCTCTGAAATGCTGTGTAGCCCTGTCGTGACATGGCTTAAGAGGCCAAGGACTGTATCGTTGAAGTTGTACTGAAGCTTTGGGGGTAACCTCAGAGCGAAGTATGCCAGTTGAAATCTGCTGTCAGTTCAAGTGGTGATTTCACAGTATCAGCGATGACTGGTGACGTCATCATGTTCGAATCTCTACAGATCATTTCAAAGCGTTACTGGTCGAAGCCAGTCACGGAACGTACAGACTGCAAATACGGTATTTCCATCAACTATGATTATGATTTGGTCTGACAGTGAGCGTGAAGGTAACATGGATTCGAAAAGGAGACACATGCTAGTGTAACCGAGGTTGGAGTGCCGCCCGCTGCGGGTAATCATTTAATAAGATCTTCCCTTCAAATACCGCACTCTACTGGGTCATTCTATAATTTGGCCGAAAAGATGGCGCTGATTCTGTAGCAGCGTCTTTGCCGACTCATTATTTCTTAGGAGTCTCGTCTCTGTAGGCACCTTTATGCAAGTCTTCACTTTATTGCCAGGGCGCATGACCTAGAGCCAAATCCAGATCTTGGAACAATACTCAATTACCGTAACGACAACCACTTATGGGCTGTCTTTACCTCTCGTTGGTCGGTAGCTGTTGCCACATGACCAAGAAAGGACCCCTGCACCTGCTCAATGTGGGGAGTGCACTTTATCCTTCGGCAACATGACTGTAAACATGTCTTGCGCCGTTATGCTACACATCATAGTCTGGGGTGCAGGTCAAATTACTACCTTCGCGTCTTGAAAAGGTAAAAATCGATACTGCAATTTCGATTCCCATGGGAAGGAGCGTCCCGGTTTAAAGAGGGAGAGCACAGGTGCGACCTTTGACTTCGTAGTCGCTGGCAGGATACTTGTCGACCTCTCTGTACTCCATCGTGTTACCTTTCGACATGTTGTCGCTCATCATTCTGTCTTTGTCGACCCTCGCGGCAAGCGTGGCGCTCGACAGGCGTGACCCCGTACCGCCAGGATATGTCGCTCCTCCGTATTACCCAAGTATGTCGAATCCAGAGCTCGAGATGAACTCTCTCGGTGAAACATGTTCTAATCATAGCTAGCACCTCATGGAGGTTGGACATCAGAGTGGAGCGAGAGCTATCGCAAGGCTGCACTCCTTGTGGCCAACATGACGCTCGCCGAGAAGACAAACATCACTTCAGGCACGGGCATTTTCATGGGTCGATGTGTTGGCAATACAGGGAGTGCATTAAGAGTCGGAATTCCGCAGCTTTGTCTGCAAGATGGACCCCTTGGTGTTCGGTAAAACATGATTGTTCGCCTGCATGGTTTTGGCTTGTGCTAAGATTTGTGCACAGTAACACCGACCACAATACAGCATTTCCACCGGGGGTACGAACCTGTGTACACTCCTAAATTCATCCCGCTGACTCCCTGTAGATTACTGTAGGCGCGACATGGGATAAAAGTTTGATGCGTCGTCGTGGCGTGGCAATAGGCGAAGAATTCCGAGGCAAAGGCGTCAACATTCACCTGGGCCCAAGTGTCGGTGCGCTGGGGAGAAAACCTCGAGGCGGAAGAAGTATGTAAATATCTCCTTTACGTACTGATTGCTAACACATCGACTCAGACTGGGAAGGTTTTGGCTCCGACCCTGTCCTTCAAGCGTTCGGCGGTGCCCTGACTATCGAGGGGGTGCAAAGCGTCGGAGTCATTGCTACTATCAAGCACTTGATTGCCAACGAGCAAGAGATGTACAGAATGTACAGCGTAGTCAAGCCCGGCATCTCTTCAAATCTGGACGATCGAACTATGCACGAGCTGTACCTGTGGCCATTCGCGGAGGGGGTTCGCTCTGGAGTTGGCTCTGTAATGATCTCGTACAATGCTGTGAGTGAAACACTTAGCGTGATGATTACTTGGCTTAAACAAACAGATAAATGGATCAGCTGCCGCACAGAACAGCTACTTGATGAATGGTCTACTGAAAGACGAACTCGGCTTCCAGGGGTTTGTCATGTCAGACTGGCTGGCCCAGATCTCCGGAGTAGCATCAGCACTTGCTGGGCTCGACATGTCGATGCCTGGTGATAGAAACGAGGTACCACTGCTCGGGAACTCATACTGGATGTACGACTACAGCCGTGCAGTATTGAATGGATCGGTGCCAGTAGACCGGCTAAATGATGCTGTCACCCGCATTCTAGCTGCGTACTTTCAGATGGGACAAGATCAAAACTATCCTCGGCCCAACTTTGACGCCAATACTCAAGACGCTGAAGGACCCCTCTACCCTGGAGCGTTGTTCTCTCCAAGAGGCACAGTAAACGAATTCGTTGATGTCCAGGGAAATCACGCAGAAATTGCAAGAGAGGTAGCCAGGGACGCCATCACGTTGCTGAAGAACCAGAACAACACTTTGCCGCTATCTCGCAGTGCAACACTAAAAGTATTTGGTACAGACGCCGAGAAGAACCCGGATGGCATTAACTCCTGCGCGGACCAGGGCTGCAACAAGGGTACACTGGGTATGGTAAGTGCATGATATCTTGTATGGCGCCTTTACAGATGAGGCTGACGTGTGTAGGGTTGGGGCAGCGGTTCCGCGCGATACCCATACATGGACTCGCCTATTGACGGCTTCAAATCCAGGGGATCCACCTACCAGTTCTTTAACACTGACTCATTCCCATCCAATTCGAATCCGAGTCAAAATGATACTGCAATCGTCTTTGTAACAGCAGACTCGGGAGAGAACTACATAACTGTCGAGAGCAATCCTGGAGACCGAACATCGTCGAATTTGAATCTTTGGCACAACGGGGACAAGCTCATCCAGGACGTGGCCGCCAAGTACTCCAATGTTGTCGTGGTCGTGCACACGGTCGGTCCGATCCTGATGGAAGCATGGCACGACCTCCCTTCGGTCAAGGCTATAGTTTTTGCTCACCTCCCAGGACAAGAGGCCGGGAAGTCATTGATGGATATTCTCTATGGTGACGTTTCACCATCAGGGCACCTCCCGTACACAGTGCCGAAATCTGAGAGCAATTATCCCACTTCTGTCAATCTGGTCGGCTACCAAATCGGCCAACCTCAGGATACCCACACAGAAGGCTTGTATATTGACTACAGGCATTTCAACAAAGAAAAAATCACCCCTAGGTATGCCTTCGGACATGGACTGAGCTACACTTCGTTTTCGTTTTCCGAAGCTTCAATTAGGGTGGTGACACCGTTGACTGCTGTACCACCAACTCGCCCAGCGAAGGGCAAAACTCCGGCCTATCCGACCTCCATTCCACCTGCATCCGAAGCCTACTGGCCAGAAAATTTCGATCGAATCTGGCGGTATCTCTATTCATGGCTCGAGGAAAACGACGCAGACGATGCTGCAAAGGCGGCCAGCTCTTCCACGAAGTACCCGTATCCTGCGGGTTACTCAAACGTGCAGAAAACGGGGCCTGCAGCAGGTGGTGCACAGGTAAGAATGCTCATGCACGCAACCCACATGGATGACTAATGCTGACTGTGCGTGTCCAGGGAGGCAACCCTGCACTCTTCGATACCGCCTATGAGTTATCAGTTACTGTTACCAATACCGGCTCGAGAGCTGGCAAAGCAGTTGCGCAACTGTACGTCCAATTTCCACAGGGTATAACGGTGGACACTCCTGTCATTCAACTCCGTGATTTCGAGAAAACAAGCACATTGCAACCTGGAACGAGCCAGACGCTCAAATTGCGATTGACACGAAAGGATCTGAGCGTATGGGATACGGCCTCTCAGAATTGGCTGATACCTGCTGTCGATGGCGACTACAGTATCTGGGTAGGCAGCGGCTCAGATAGCCTGAACCTGCGTTGTAGCACGAGAACCAGGACCTGTACTGGACAACAAGCGAGTCCCGTTTGACGTTCTAGCAGGTCATCTGCCTCTTAACGTGACAGGACATGGTCGTGCCGGCATGTCATAGGTCTCTCTATTCTTTCCTCGATAATGTACTACATTACCTAGCATCACATCGCTCTTCGACACAAGTTGTCACCTTGATTTATCTTCAAGCTTACTTCAGGTCAGTTTGGTGCATTGAGAACGAGTGACGGGTGCACGAAATGCATGTCCCTGTCTAATTAATGAACATTCAGTTGACAAGAGGAAACGCGAAGAGAGTTCTAGGACATGTCGAAGAGCGTGGGGTGCTATGGCGCAATGAAGGCCGCGAGAATTAGAGCAAGAAGGAAAGGCGAAATGAGTGGCAAAAGCGCTGACGCGATGGCCTTAATTACTATAACAGAGAGAGGAAATGTAAGGTATAGGGTATTACATGGTAGCAAGGTGAAGCCTAGACATTCCGAGCTCCTTTGGGCGCTTGGCCGCTCCCTGGGATCCCTCAACGTTACCAGGCGAGACGAAGTACATTCCATTCCGACCGACACACGAAGCCACGATGGCAAAGTCCAGAGTATAAAGCTTTCCAGTGAGGGTTCGTGCCTCGATCACCATACGTTCACTCTCGTCAATCGTTGCAGATGCGATTGGACTATAGTCTCTCACTTTCGGCTCTTGCTCGAGATCTTTCGGTCTCTGAGTGCGCAGCAGTTACTAACAGGCAATACAAAGCGTCCAGTCTACTAACAAATAGTCTGCTAATACGTCTACCACAGCTTACTGACCAGCAGCTTCACTGACATATAGCCTTTCTTGCAGAGTGTAGAGCTTTTGAGCACAGAGCATTGATGTGTACTGCCTTTGAGCAGCGTTGCTGATGAAGCAAACAGGAACCTATCGAAGTGCCCAACCCGAGCCCCAGCGCGGTCCCAGAGGTCAGCCCCAGCGCAGTCCCAGAAGTCAGTCCCAGCGCCATCCCAGAGGTCAGCCCCAGCGCCATCCCTGAGGTCAGTCCCAGCGCGATTCCAGAAGTCAGTCCCAGCGCCATCCCAGAGGTCAGCCCTAGCGCCATCCCTGAGGTCAGTCCCAGCGCGATTCCAGAAGTCAGTCCCAGCGCCATCCCTGAGGTCAGCCCCAGCGCCATCCCTGAGGTCAGTCCCAGCGCTATCCCTGAGGTCAGTCCCAGCGCGATTCCAGAAGTCAGTCCCAGCGCCATCCCAGAGGTCAGCCCCAGCGCGATTCCAGAGGTCAGCCCCAGCGCTATCCCTGAGGTCAGTCCCAGCGCGATTCCAGAAGTCAGTCCCAGCGCCATCCCAGAGGTCAGCCCCAGCGCGATTCCAGAGGTCAGCCCCAGCGCGGTTCCAGAGATCAGTCCCAGCGGCGCGATCCCAGAGGTCAGCCCCAGCGCGGTTCCAGAGATCAGTCCTAGCGCGATTCCAGGAGTCAGTCCTAGCCCTGCCAGCACACCTGGACCGGTAGCTACTCCTGGCGTTCCCACCGTCGTCATTACAGCTCGCGGCAACTACTCCGGATGTTACGAGGATTTCGTGTCAGGAGTCGGCCTCCTGGGTGGTCCATCTCTAACTGGCCAAACCAACTTGACCATCGAGAGCTGTCAGAGCTTCTGTACCAGCGGTGCTGCTGGTGGTCCTTACAGGTGGTTTGGTCTCGAGGTTGGTACCACTTGCCAGTGCGGAAACGAGCTACAGCATGACGCTTTCCCCTTGGATGGTTCTGCCACAGACTGTACTACACCCTGCTCTGGTGACCTTACCCAGAAGTGCGGTGCAACCAACAGGTTGAGTGTCTACGCCAACAACGACTTCCTTGCACTTCCAGGACAGGGCGAACTTTCGAGCTCAGTCCCAGTTTCGAGCCCAACACCTGCTCCTAGCGGTCCCATTGACGTCCCATCGGCTCTGCCCAGCAACTCGGGCATTGTACCTAATGAACCTGTCATCACACCTTCGCTGCCAATCACCACTCCTGTTGTACCAGGACCTAGCGACTCTGGCATCGTTGCTCCTGGCTCCAACGATCCTACTGCGCCCGTCACCGCGCCCCTGCCGAGCGACTCGGGCATCGTGGCACCCAACCCGGGCGACGTGAGCTCCACGCCTTCGCTGCCAATCTCGACGCCGATTGTCGCGCCAAACCCCGCGCCAACCCGTCTTCCCCTGGCCAACCCCTACCCCAACCGTCCTCCTTCCGATGCTGGCGACGGCGTTGACTCACCCTACTTCTACAATGGACCATGGCAGCCTCGCCCCTACCCGCCCAACAACGGCGGCTACAAGCCTAGTCCCCCCAAGAAGCCCACCAAGCCCCAGGGCGGATATCCCGTCAACAATGGCTACCCCGTCAACAACGGCTACCCCGTCAACAACGGTCATCCCGTGGGCGACAAGCCTTACCCCACAAAGACACGGCCGGATGCTACGCGCAAGCCGTGGAAGCCTCGCCCTACAGTCAGGCCATGGGAGGGCGGTAACGGTTACCGTGCCGAGAGGAGGTGGTTTGGGCTTTGGTAAACCACCTTCGTGTCGTTTTCGAGGAGGATAGTAATGTATGGATATCGGTAGGATAGGATAGGAGAGGATTGGATAGGATGATGTAGGTTGGTGGAAGTGGCTTTTTCTTTTCGCAGCTGCCGATTTTGGCGGTTTGCACACACTCATTTGATAAACATGGATCTGTATGGCTATTGCATAGCGTTGTTTCTATTCTAGCTCGGCTCCACTAGGGGGTCGAGAGTAGTTAGTAATGCATTCGTTTGGTACAGTACCTCATCGTCGTCCTTTGGCTGATTTGCCTGCCAGCATGTCAACATCGTACTGGATTAGTAGGATTGAAGATCACCTTCACCGCCCGGGAGCTTGGAATCTAAGGAGCGAAATGATGTATAGAACTCCATCATGCCAATAAAATATGCTTTGACCACGCTCGGTCGTGTTCCAATTCAGGCCGTCTCGAATGGAATCTATGGATATCACAAAGAAGGTATGCAACTAGAAAATAACACACTTAAGGGAAGCAACCTCGAGGCGAGCCTCGAGAGCCTGGGAGACTTGCTGAGCATCTTGGACCTCGGGATTCTCCACGGCATGGGGATCTTCCAAAACCCCAGGGCTCTCGGGGTCGTTGGTCGTTTCAGCAATCTATGCTGTCGCCTTTTCCTTTTCCTTCTCCTTCTTCTCGTGGTGCTTGTGCTTCTCCTTTTTGTCGTGCTTGCTTTCCTTCTTGGCAGCGGCTTCGGCCATCAACTGCTCGAAAGCCATGAAGTCACCTTCTTCCTCGGGGTCGCGTTCGGCCTGTGTTGACGTCAGTAATCTCGCGGTGGATTAGACATGATGACATGTAGCTCACCTTCTGGCACATCTCGCCAATGATGACCAACGCATGCGCCCTCTCAACACGCTTTTCCAGCTTGACCTTCTTATCGTTGAGGACATCATCACACACGTCCCTCAGCACGCTCTGGATCTCGAACTTGCTTCCACGCCACGCAGCTGCGAGGATCTTGCCTGTGACCTTCTTCTCATACTCAGCCTTCTTCTCATCTGTCCAGGCCTCGCCGCCCTGCTCCTCAAGCTTCGCCATTTCCTCCATGGTGAGCTGGGCGTCGATGGCGGCGCTCATGGTGTTCCATGTGTCCTTGACGAGGGTGCCCTTGTCCTTGATGCGAGAGAAGAAGCCGGAGATGCCGAGGAACTTTTGCGATTTCAAAAATGAGGAGGCCTTCATGAGATATGTCGTACCGATCGCGTGGAGGATTTCCAGGCCGAAAGATTCCATCTTCAGGTTCTCGATTTCAAGAGCAATCTTGTCTTTGAATGCCTTGGTGACATCGGTGGCCTTGTCTGTCTCGGTCCACAACGAGATGCGCTCGATGAGCTTCTTGGAGAGATTGGCGACGCGCTCGTCGCGGATCTTCTTGCGTTCCAGCTCGTAGGCTGCGAGCTCCTCGCGCTGCTCCTTTGTGAGGCCGCCTTTCTTGTTCTTCTCCTTGTTGCGGAGCTCCTTCTCAGCATCAGTCATGTTTGCTGCCTCCATACGTGCATCCTCTTCGGTCTTGTCCATGATCGCAGGTCGGATTGGGATGCCGCGCGGCTTTGGTGTGCTGGCGCCAGACGATGTGCCTGCAGGAGCAGCAGCAGCAGCAGCAGCAGCCGGAGCGGCGGTCGAGGCATCGGCGGCAGGTTCGGCGTACGCTGGTGGTGGTGCTGCATATGCTGGAGGCGCTTCGGCGTTCTGGGCTGCAGCGCGCTCAGCGGCGGCCTCTGCCTCCTTCGCTGTGGCGCCAGCGCTGGGCTCGGCGGCAGGAGTCGCAGTCGTAGCACCCGGGGCGGCAGTAGATGCAGAGCCACCAGCAGCAGCTTCTGCGCGTGCAGCCTCGGCCTCAGCAGCCTCCTGCTCCTCCATCTCGCGCATGGAGATCTCCATGGTCTTGGTGAGGTCCTTCATGAGAGAAATCTCGCCGATCCTAGGCCAGTCAGTATCCATTATCTACGCCAGTAGCTTTCCAGCATTATCGTACCAGTCAACGAACGCCTCGCCGCCAAAGATCATGGTGAAGAACTCCGAGGGGTCCTCTGTCTTGTAGTCAGCACGTTGCATCTCCCACAAATACCCCACGTTGCCTACCAAACCCGCTCTGCGGCACAGCGCCCTCCTTTCCATACTTGTCGTAGTTGGCGCGCAGCTGGTCGTCGCTGAGGACTTGGTATGCCTCTCCGATCTGTTGTAACATGAGCCCCGCCATCCTCGCAAGGTTGTAGTGCAGCCGCTGGGCGGCATCACAGGCGGTCAACACACCTCCTGGAACTTTGCGTGTGCCGTCTCATCGCCGGGGTTCTTGTCTGTTGCGTGTCAGGCGTGCTCGTTGCCGTTGCTGTGCAAAAGGATCGCATGGTTACCGGGATGCAGCTTGATCGCGAGTTTGCGGTAAGCTTTCTTGATTTCGAGCTCGCTCGCTGTGGGTGGAACGCCCAGGGCGTCGTAGTATGCAGTCTCTAACACCATTTTGCAGAAGAATAGCGGGCAGAGAGGGGTGGGGTTGAGAAAGTCGGTGGAAGTTATGCAGCCTGTTGGGCTTGGTTGGGATCCACACGGCCAAAATCCTGCACCGCCACAAATACGTAGCTTCACATGTCTTGCGTAACAATCCGGCAACGCACGGCTGGGGTTGCTGGCGCACGTCATGGCACTCACATTTTTTCACCAAGCAATCTTACTCGCCGCTTTTGCTTCATGTAATCGACTCATCGTACTCTCGTATTTGTAAATGTTTTCAATAAAAGAGCTTACATCTATCAGACTTGGATCTCAAACCCACGTATCTACCGCCCGAGTGGCATCGCTCGTCGTGACCATAAATCATGTCAGACCCCAAGACGACCGATCGCCGCCCCATGCAGACGCCATGCTAGAATCCCAATCCCGAAATTATCATCGACACGTGAAAATGCTTTTGGATAAACCGGGTAGTGAATTACGCTTGAGCGCAGTCTAGCTGTGACTGCGCTCAAACATTCTGAACAGAGAACTCGCACAGGCAAGCCTTTGCTTGTTATCATCGGACTTCATCATCTCCGCATCGTGTCAACGCTTAGACGGTAAACTTGGCCTTCGCACGGGTGCTGCCAGAGTGCGCGGCGTCGGTGTGGCCAGAGAACTCAACAGGCTCGTTCTCCTTGAGCTGTAGAGCCTGCTTGAATCGCTTGCCAATCTTCTGGAGTGTCTCCTTGCCCTGCTCTTGTGTCCTGCTGCCCGCAGCGCGGCCAACGGAGCGAGTCCAGAGACCGATACGGTAGAAGCCTCGCCTAACGTTCACGACCACGCCCATGACCTCGTTGTCTTCCTCGTCTTCCAGGTTCTCGCCAATAGCAGCGAGCATTACGTGGAGCCAGAGCGCATCGATGTTGATGACCTTCTTGTCCTTGAACTGGAATGCCCACTTGCCGCCGTGCTTGTTCTGCGAGTCTTCCCACTCGGGGCGGACACCCCTCTTGAACAGATGGTAATCGGACTTCAGTGCCAAGTCGGATGTGGGTGTGATGTTGTTCTGCATGCAATGTCAACTTTGCTGCGCGACATGTTGCGCGTCCGTAGCACTTACGTAGATACCCCAGAACTCTTCAACCGAGTCGAACGAGATAACCTCCTTGAGCAGCTCAGCCCAGTTATCGCCCTGCCGTTCGTTAGTGAGGCTTCTCCACATGCGTTACAATCAAGTCCACGCACCTTGCCGCTTGGAGGCTTGGTGAACCACAGGGTCCATGTGTTCATGAGCGGGTGCTTGACATTGAAGTTCTCGGGATCGTGGAAGACAGTCTTGGCAGCGCCGTTGTCTGTGGTGGCGTTGTCCGAGGACTTGTCCTGAGTCTCAGAAGACGAGTTGCCGTCGACGGGCGAGATGGGGATGGTATCGAGAGGGACCTGCTGAGAAGGGCTCGGCGCGGTGGCGACGTCAGCCATTGTGATTGTGGTGGAGCGTGTTGAGAGGCGGTCGTAGAAAGTGGTGCTGCGAGTGGCAGACAAGTCGTACGCGGTTGTCGAGGTTGTGGGTGCGTGAATCGAGCGATCAAGGTGGGGCCACGGGAGGGGTCGTTGAAGGTCGCGCCGGGCGAATCTTCAAGATCAAGGAGTGACGAGGATGTTTTGCCTGATCTACTGTAGAAGGTGAGAGCGAAGTTTGCGCGGTGAGGGAGTTGCGGCTGGCGTGTGTGTCTACTGCATCGTTCACGACTTCCATCCGCTGTTCAAGCGAAAAAAGACGCCCCAACAGGCTAGCGCCACGCTAGTCAAGCATCTCTTGTGAAACCGCGACACCGCGACAGACCAAAAACATCATGTAGACCGCGTTCAGGCACGTGTGGACAGTGGCTGTTTCGGATTCCACAGCACAGGCACTTCACTGTCGTGTAGAAGGTATATGGTCATGCAGAGTGCTTCAGGTCTGACTGCAGTCCTGCATCTGCGAGGAAGTTATGTCGCTGCTATTATAATACACATGCGCATGAAGGATCACTACACTCCAGTGGCCTAGAGCTCACTCTTCTCGGTCACGACCTTTACTGTCTCTATGACCTGCGGTTCCGCCCAACCCAACAGTTGTCCCAACTGATTCTTGATCTCGTAATACGCAATGTCGAAGCGTGCGCCAGCAAGGTAGGCAACAAAGATCTGAATGACGGTGTTAGATGGTGCCTGTCGCAAATATATCGGAACTTACCATGCAGGATGTGATGACCAGCACTGTAAGGATGACTGCAGATGACATATAGATGAGATCCCACTTGTCCTCATATGCCTGCTTCTTCGCCTTCTCAGCCTCCTCGACGCTGGCGGGCGACTTGACGTCAGCAGGCGGCTTCTGCGATGGGAAGATCGACTCAATGAATTGCTCTATCTGTACGGGAGTTAGCAGAATGTTGAAAGGCCGGCAAGATGTCTTACCCTTCCGAGGGTGATGCTGATCTTCAAGAAGTTGGGGTCGTGCGGGTTATTCTTCTTCGCGATTTTGCGGCCATACCGCTTGAAAACCTCGCAGACAAGCTGGAGATTTTGCGACGACTCGACCATCAACTGGCAGGCTTCGCCCTTGGTGATCTTTACGTTCTTCTGGAAGATGTCGTAGTTCTGGAAACACGCGTACAGCGTCGCAATAGCCATGGTCTGAGGAATGGCGCAGAAGTTGAAAACACTCTGCTCTCTCAGGCCTGCAAGATAGTACAGGCAGTCGTCCGCACGAGTCAGAGCTGTATAGATCATCTCTGAACTACAGTCTAGCGCCTTCTGCTTGTTCTCCGGCTCAAAAAGGTCCTCAAACTTGTCAACATGCTTGGACCAGATCTCCTTGGGCCAGAATCGTCGCTTGTCGTCCAGGTCCTCCTTGATATCACGGGTAATGTTGACCTGCTGGAGGAACTGACCCATAGACTCCATGAGCTCTGGCTTCTTCAGCAGCGCAGCATTGGCAAGACCAGCCTCGACAAAGAGGCGGGTCAGGCCCTCACCAACAAGACCGGCGACATAGTGGCAGTACAGCTCGTAGTCCTTGACTGTGTTGACGCCGACCAAGTTGTGCTCTGCGTTGTTTGCGTAGTCTGCCATGCCGTTGCCCATGCGCTTGGTAATATCCTTGATAATGTCCCTGTACGCCGGCTTAATGTGCTTGAACTCCTCAATGACCACATTGAACTCGACGAGCAGTTGCCTGTCCTTCTCGTTGGGCCCATTCTCGGTGAATGTCCACCCATCCTTCTCCAGAATATCTTGGAAGTTACGTAGAATCGGCTCCTTCTTCTCCAGGGGAATGGTCATGTCGTCCTCCACTGTGTCAAGTCCACGCAGGATGAGGTAGAACAAGGTGACGGGAACAAGCAGCTCGGGGTGCAGCTCCATGATGACGGCCGCGAAACTGCGACTCGTCAGGTTGAGGAAGTGAAAGCATCGCTTCAGATTCTCCGAGTCGTTGTCTTCGTTGCGCTCGTGGACAGGGTTGTGCCAGATTTTCCTGCATGGTGTCAGTCTTCGTTGAGAGATCTTTGCACAGCGCGTGATTGCACTGTCCAGATCGCCAGGAGAAATCCCTTACCACTGTATAATCGAGCGCAACTCGTTAGGGTGGAAGACATAGTAGGCGATGCTCTTGGGCGACACCATGGCTGTGGGAACTTTAGGAAGTCGCTCGTGCGGAGATGTGGAGTAGCGCGGCGTGGAGGTAGCTTGGCTGTGGGCGCAGATCCAATGTCCGAGTTGCGGGCGGGCAGTGCGTGAATTCAGCGAAGAAGTCAGGCAACAAGAGCGTACAGTGTCGTGAAGCGCGAAGGATGAGCAGAATGCGGCCTGTATGGGGGGCTCGAATGCATGGCGGCACAATTTAGCCGTGCAGGGCACGGTGACCGACCGACTCGTTCGGGGGGTCCATCCGCCAACGAGAGTGGTGCTCACGTGGGGTACGATTCGTGCAAGCACTACTCCGCCTTGACTACAGGTTGCTGAAAGATCTGGCAGGGGCGAATACTCGACGGTCATCTTCAATTTTGTAAGAATTGATAACTCCAACTACATGCTCAGAGCCTCATATACGGGCATGATATCGTCCAATCTCATAGATGCCACAAAACGCCAGAATGTCAAACTGCAGCGAACTAGCTCGCAGAACTGCCAGCCTTGACAACCAAGACGCTAGCGCCGAGCTTGCCTTCCCACACCTTCTCAGCCAACAAACCCAGGGTACTTGATGCACTTGTTGCGCTCCTGATCTCGTCGGCATTCTCTGCACCCAAGGCGCTGTTCCTGCCGATGTTCCTACCTAGTACAATCAAGTCACCTGCATTCTTTGGTGATTGACCAACCTCGATGCTTGCACGTGCAATGACATCCGTGACAGGCTGCTCAGACGAAACAGTCTCGAAGACGACACGGTTCGCTAGGTCTGCCGGTAGCGATGCGCGTAACGAGGCAAAGAAAGCTGCATCATGGTCCCGCGTCGTAGGTGCGGTGGCGGTGACAACGGTCTCGCCTGCTTTGCTGGGCGTTGTGTTAGAGGATGTTGATGCTGTTGGACTGCCAAGGAACGAGTCGGGTACATCGAAATGCACAAGTGTGGCTGTAATCTGGGCATTTTCCGCAAGCTGAAGTACAATTCGCAGTGCGGCACGGTCATCTGCGCCACCGAAGAAAGCAAAGAAGATGTGGTGGCTGCGATCTGCGATGGGGGCTGTAACAGCCTGATCCGCATGCAGACTGACGCTGCTGTATGTACGGGAAAGTCTGAGGTTTGTTTTGCGGTCTTTGTTCTTACTGCCGCCAAAATTCTTGTTTACGAGAACGGCAACAGGAGCGGTAGACTGCTCCATCGTAGCGTTCACGAAGGCGATGTAGGAAGATGCAGCAAGCTTATTCTTGGTCCCCTTGTCTTCGATGATGGCTTGCTCGGACATGCCGCCTGTTTCGCTCCAGGGCAGGAGAAGCAAATTCGAGTCCGAGGCGCGCGTAGCCAAAGTGTCCGCGAAGGAAGATTCAGGGACGACTAGGGCTTCTCCACTGACAGCCAGGTTGTGCAGACGACCGAAGGTGCGAAATGTGTTGACTACAGGGTCGTAGGCAGTGTAGCTCTCCATCTCTGAGACCTGCATAACAGACGAGCCGCGATCTGTCAAGTTGAGCAGGCGTAGACCGTAAGCCTCAACTGGCCGACTGGCTGCAACTTCTTCCAAGGACGATTCGCCGGTCTCGTTGCTTGTGCTCGTGGCGATAGAAGGATGCACCTTAGGCGCAGGCTTCTGAGAACCACCGAAGAGCGAGGTGAAAGCGAGCAGGTTTGGCATGCTATCAAGCCGCAGGTACACTGTCACCCGCTTGATCTTTTCAGCGGCCAACTTGTCGAAGTGCACGCCATCCTGAACGCTGTCGGTGTTCTCCAGGGGCTTCCCAGTATCCCAGTCAATCTCGCCGCGTCGCCAGGCCTCCACTTTCTTCTGGTACCAAGGTGGGTAGAAGTACATGGTGAGAGGAGACGAAGCAAATGTCGTGACAAGGGCCATAACAACGAAGATGGTGAATGTTCGAGTGCTCAGAATCCTGGCGTTCAAACCGATGTTCTGTTTATGTCAGCTCAGCCACTTTGCTAGACGTGACGGTCTTACCAGCACGATAAGCTCTACGAGACCCTTGCAACTCATCAGAGACCCAACAGCAAAGCACTCGCGCCAGAGCATCTTTGATCCTCGAGCTGCAAGTGTGGCGCCGATGAACTTTGAGAAGAAAGCGACCGCAATGACGCCGAAGACGTAACCCCAGACGATCCCGGAATCAAGAAGACCAATGTTGGTATTGAGACCGGAAAGTGTGAAGTACAATGGCAGAAACAGAGCACCAATCAGATCCTCAATCCTTTCCGCGACTTTGATAGCGAAGCCGCCCTCGTGAGGGCAGATTAATCCTGCCATAAAAGCTCCGAAGATGGGATGCACTCCAATGATTCCTGTGAAAAATGCCGAACCCAAAGCGATGATGAGCGTAAGAGCAATGATACCCTGAGTTGGCCCGTCCTGCAAGGCACCAGACCTGCGCAGCACCCAGATGAAGACCGGTCGAACCGCGTAGACGAGGAAAAGCATGTAGCCAACACACGTCAGTAGCACCCAAAGTGCCGCAAGACCGGTACCTGCATTGACAAGAGCAACGCAGAGCGCAAGCAGAATCCAACCTACGACGTCATTGCCTACTCCTGCCGAAAGCACAATGACACCTACAGGGGTCATCAGAAGCTTAAGCTCGGTGAGGATACGACATAGCACAGGGAAAGCCTTGACAAGTTAGTCAAAAAAACGATCGAGGGATGTTGAACAGCTTACAGTGATGGCCATGGCTACGCCAATGAAAAGCATGAAGATGGCAAAGTCGATTTCCACCATTCCTGGCTCATCCTTGAACTCATTGTACAGTCCAACCGCAATAGCACAGCCCATGCCAAAGGGAATGACCATGCTGATAACACCGACATTGAGAGCGATTTTCCAGTTACTCAGCAAGAAACGAAGATCTACCTCAAGACCGATGATGAAGAGGAATAGAGTCAGACCAAGATTGGCGACGAGGTTCAGGTTGGTCATAGACTGTGCGGGAAAGATCGATTCCGTGAAGCCTGGAATACGACCGAAGACCGAAGGGCCAAGAAGGATACCGCCGATGATCTCAGAGATAACGCGAGGTTGGCGGATCTTCGAGAGAGGCCAGCCAAGCAGCCGACAGAAAATGATGATGATTGACGCCTGTTCGCCGCAAAGTTAGCATTCGATGCAACAACAGTTGGTCAAGATCTGTGGTGAAGGTATACCTGAACAATGAACAGGATAATTGGGTTCTTTGCGTCAAAATGCACAGGGTTGACACCTTCGAGCACGCCGGCCTGAGGTGGTGCTTTTGGCCTAGCCGTTGCGGACGCCGCAGCGGATGCGACTATCGTCGACATGATGAACAGGTGGGGTTGCGTGGAGATGGCTGAACTCCAGCTTCAAAAGTAATCGCAAGAGCCAGCCTCTGGAGAAAAGGTGCGGGGTGGGTGGTAGAAGGATCAAATAGATGTCAGAAGGTGAAGCTCAGGCCGGGTCGCAGCGTCAGCCCAGAACGCAAGACGAATACGTGATCCTGCGACTGTAGCGGCGTGTCTCGCGGTTGGGTGTCTGCAGGGCGACGGACGCTAGTCGAGGCTTTGTCCAGGGTGCCTACAGACCATGTGATAGCCCACAAAGACCTCGTGGTATGTGAGTATGCACTCTGGGCGGTGTAGAAGCGAGTGTTTCCTAGCATTGTGGGATGCTTACCCTGGTGGCGCAACGCGCGTGAAGGGCTGGGCGGCAAAAGCCAAGGATACGGGTGCGATTCAGCAAATCGTGCGCGAGTATCATGGAGGCTGCGGTTGGCGGTCTAGAGCGGCTTAGAATCTTGCCTCCTTTCGTACATCACGGCCTAGCAGGCGTCGTGTTCATGCGATCCACCTTTCTGAATGTAAAGAGCAGATTGTCTGATAATAAGTGTGGGGTGTCAAAATCGTGGGGCAGCTGGTTGAGGGGCAAACCTTGCTCCGGTCAGTCAACAGGCAATCACGACTCACTGCATGGCCTACTGAGATCTGGATGAACATGTTTCAGCCATATTTGTGTCACCATGCCACAACGCAGTCCTTCATTGTTGTCATTATCAAAAACGATGCCGTTAACAAGGCCTGCACTGCCCCCTACCACACACCCATTCAGTACAGCAAAGCCATGAGCCAGTCACACTAGTGTTCTACAGGTTGGTATCCGAACGCTGCACTCCGCAGAGAGTCACCAATCATCCTTTCACTTTGGCTTGCTCCATACGGCGAAGTCTACTGTACTGCCATTGACGATGACATATCCTCAAACCACCCCCGACTTGTCTCACGGCTGACCATTGACCTTCAGGCATTGAGCATGTCTTTGTAGTGAACTTTGTGACGATCACCTCCCTTGTCGTTATAGTAAGGATGGTCATTTCGGAGACTGATCAGACCATAACCAGTCCATGAGCTTAAGCGTGAGACGCTGTTTGCTCAGTTATGAACCAAAAGCTTCCTGCTAATACTGTCGCCGTGTAATAGAGCTAGGACACTGGGCTTGCATGCTAACACTCACCGTTGGAAGGCGATCCATAGCTCTCGCATCCGAGTCGCCCTTTTGATGACGCACGAGTCATATACGGCGTAACGTTGTCTCCTGTCGATACTTGGTCGTTACTGCTCCCGCCCGAAGCCACGCAGATGAGGTAGGGACACGTAAAACGGCCCACCGCCTGCATTGAACATATCGAATTTAAGAGAGGCCTTTCTATCCTGTCGATGAGCCTCTCACTGCTGCCAATTATCTCCGCTCGGCTGCATTGTGAAAGACATATGTGATGGATGTCCAAGTCTAGCATTCACAGTGGTCTTTGCCCCAAGAGCAGCGACCACACAGGGTCCTCTACAACAAGATATCCCTCAGATTAATCCGGACGTTCATGAAGCCGTAGTAGCAACTTTACAGTTGCGTTTGGAGTATAATGGCTGTGCTACTCGCGCAAGCGGTCTAAGCAAGCGGTCACATCAACATTGCTCACACTATTCCAGTTCTACCGAAGCTTAGTAGCTTGAGCCTGTGCCTGACGGCTGGCTTTCTCACACAAGATACATGCTTGAGGGTTGCTTCAGTACAGCAGATCTTCGGTGAAGCGACGGGAGCACAAGTACAGTGGCTGGTAATGAGTAGAGTTGCTGGCTAGAGTATATGGCGGTGACAGTAGGCGCATCAAGTTACGCTGAGGCAGAGTGAGTCAAGAGACTCAGTATCAGGAATCGATACATACATGAGCTTTCTGCTGACTGAGAATATAATAGTTACTACTTCAGGCCTGTTTTTGGCCTTTGCCCCAGCTTTCAAGATTGTGCACGATAGGACGACGACCCCCGCGATGGATGATCCACTTCACTTCTTCATCGCCATCGTTAACTTCCTGATGTTCAGCCTATAATGGTCAGTTCATGTATCGGGTATTGCACACGATGTGTATACATATGCTGGAATAAGCGCAAAATCCCCCGGTAAGAGCTCTTGCCTCTTCTTGCCGTTCTCGCTCACAATAGCACCTCGGCCACTGACAGCATACACAATTGTGTCTGCGCTGGGTATTAGAGTGTCATCCTGACTGGATATACAAGATAGCCGAAAGGCCCAAGGCGCATTGGGTGGAATCGTACCTTCTTCGCCGTGGTGATGGATAGCGCTCGCACTATGTGGTTTCGCAAGCATCACTTTATACATCAGTCCGACTATGCGATTTGATTTAAAGGTTTATAGATGCTTACCTGTACCACATATCTGGTCTGACATGTCTACGATGGCAGGGATTCGCTGCATGCCATCACTTTGAGGGCCGCTCGGGGTTGTGAGTTCTGAGGCCTTTTTGACCTTGACTTCCCCTGGCATGATTTAAATAGGTAGAACGTGCGACTGTTTTGAGCTGGTAGGTAAGAAGGTGACTTCAAGCTGTCGTTAATTCTAGACGATGACGACAGCCCCAGCCGCACCGAACCACCTTACTAAGTCCGAGCAACGTTGTCATGCCTAGTTATCAAGTACTTTCAACACAGTTAACAGATAATTTGCTTGCCTAAGATATGCTCTTTCCTCCTAAATGCGCAATAGCTGCTCAGGGCTGGCGAAGTGCGGTACAGTTCTAATTAAACCAACGCCAACCCGCCCGACGCTTCGCACAGCAGATGGTTGTCAGCATCTGGCTCGTGGACGCCGCGGTGCGGGCCCGTTGCTGGTTAGTCTCGAGTCTCGTGAACGATTTGCACAGCCAGATCACGGTGCCTCGGCTTCTCCGTCGCATTGACGTCAACCACGTCTGACCTCAAAGGAGCAGGTCAGCCGCTCAAACCGTGTCACAGCCAATGACAGCGTACTCATTGCAATCACGAGATCTCGGGCAATACCCCGGAACGCTCCAGATGCGGCTACTTTCATGTGCGTCCCCAGACTTCTTGGCGTGGAGCTGGCGTTGCATGTGAAAGATGCCGCACACTGGTCGTTTATAGAGTCTTGCGGCTTCCTCTGTTCCATGACTGCGTCTCCTTCTTGTACCATACCCTTTCTCCCTGAGCGTTCACATCTCCTTTCTACACTAAGATGTCTGCACGTTTTTCTACCGCCGATGTTGCGGCGCACAAGACAGCAGATGATCTCTACATCATTGTTGATGAGGATGTCTACGATCTGTCCAAGTTTGCGGATGAACATCCTGGAGGAAAGAAAAGTATAGCTGCTTAAAGCCATGAGGTTAGATTCAAGACGACTGACTGAGACTAGTCCTGACCCGTGTTGCCGGCAAGGACGCCTCGAAGCAGTTCTGGAAGTACCATAATGAGAGTATCCTCAAGAAGTACCAGAAGCAGCTGCAAGTAGGCTCGCTAGACACGAAAGCCGCGCCTCCCACACCGCCAGCTACACCACCGCCCCAGACGAAGAAAGAAGTGGTCAAGCCCGAGGCCGTCTCGGGTGCCATTGCACCTCAGCCGACTGAAGCTGCCGCCGAGGAAGCAGAACCATTCGACTCCTTTGGCGATCTCATCCCATACGCCGATCCCTCGTGGTATCAAACATACCACTCGTAAGTGTTACGCACCATATGTGGATTCGGTCGTGCTGACGCAAATTAGACCCTATTACAACGACACCCACGTAGCTCTCCGCGAGGAAGTTCGAGCGTGGGTGGAGGAGAAGATCATGCCCAACGTCACTGAATGGGACGAGGCAAAGAAGGTCCCAGACGAGATCTACAGAGAGATGGGTGAGCGTGGTTATCTCGCTGGTCTGCTTGGCATCCACTACCCAACACAATACACCGACAAGCGCGTAGCAAGCGTCCCGCCGGAGAAGTGGGACCATTTCCACGAGATGATACTCACAGATGAGTTGTCTCGCACTGGAAGTGGAGGTCTGGTCTGGAATCTCATCGGTGGCTACGGCATTGGTGGTCCACCAGTCTTCAAGTTCGCTAAGCCAGAGCTCATTAAGCGTATTGGCCCGGGGCTGCTCAGTGGTGAGAAGCGCATCTGTCTCGCCATTACAGAGCCCGACGCTGGTAGCGACGTTGCAGGTTTGACTTGCGAAGCCAAGCTCTCCGAAGACGGAAAGCATTATATTGTCAACGGCGAGAAGAAGTGGATTACAAACGGTGTCTGGTCCGACTACTTCACAACAGCCGTACGAACCTCAGACAAGGGCATGAACGGTGTCTCCGTTCTGCTTATCGAACGCTCAGCCGGCGGTGTCTCAACCCGCAGGATGGACTGTCAGGGTGTCTGGTCTTCGGGTACAACGTACATTACTTTCGAAGACGTCAAGGTGCCTGTGGAGAACCTCATCGGCAAGGAGAACCAGGGTTTCAAGGTCGTCATGACCAACTTCAACCACGAGCGCATTGGCATTGTCATCCAGTCAGTCCGCTTCGCCCGCGTCTGCTACGAGGAAAGCGTCAAGTTTGCGCACAAGCGCAAGACATTCGGAAAGAAGCTCATCGATCACCCGGTCATCCGTCTCAAGCTCGCACATATGGCGCGCCAGATTGAGGCAAGCTATAACTGGCTTGAGAATCTGGTGTACCAGTGCCAGCTTATGGGTGAGACAGAAGCCATGCTGAAGCTTGGTGGAGCTATTGCCAGCTTGAAGGCACAGAGTACGACCACCTTTGAGTTCTGCGCCAGGGAAGCAAGCCAGATTTTTGGTGGGCTGAGCTACAGTCGGGGTGGTCAGGGTGCGAAAGTTGAGAGACTGTACAGAGATGTTAGAGCATATGCTATTCCGGGTGGTAGTGAGGAGATCATGTTGGACTTGAGCATCAGGCAAGCGCTGAGGGTGCACAAGGTATTGGGCATGAAGTTGTAGACAAGGTTGTGAATGTTGATGCGCGTTACAAGCTTCGAGTACCCACTTAGTAAGGTGTAGGATAAAGAAGGCCAGTAGAAATTATCACTCTGATGCGGTCATTAAGATGAGGTGTAGAGCCCTTTTGGTATTGTTAAAGAGCTCGTTGGCTTTGCATCAATAAGTTGCGTCCTTCTGAATGCAAAATAGCTACCCGGAGCTGGCAGAGCGCAGTGGCTTCGGACCGGCGTCGCCCAAGGCAAATACTTACTTTAGTCTTCCCCACTCAGCTTTCAGTTCCACGTCTCCGTCTTCGTCCACAACCTTGCCTCTGTCCCACTCTCTGTCTTGTCCTCTCTTTGTCCACACAACCTCTTCTTCCAGAGGATCCCCACCTTTCTCCCACTTCTTCACTTGCTCTGTCTTGAATCCTGCAGCACGTAATCGATCTGCTCCCTGTTGCCTCCAACGTTCTCGATCGCGCATGACCTCCAGTGCCTCACCCCATTCATCCTCAACGTCTGAGCCTGGCCTCATATCCATAGACGGGTCATAGTCGGTAGAAAATCGCGACTCAATGCCTCGTGAATTGGCCTTTATAGCACCTCGGCCGCGCGAGCGAACTGTCGCCTCAGGCGGAGGTGGGAGAGGACCAACGATGGCTTCAAGAGGGTCTGAGTCGGACGCTGGGCCATGCGACCGTCGTTTGCCGTTCACTGATGTTTGAGGGCTGTGTGGTAAGCGTCGAGGGGAACGACGAGGTGAGCGGGACCGGTTGCAATATCGCCGTGACTTGCTGGGAGGTGAAGTTGACCGTGATCGAGAAGGTGTTCTGCTTGACCGTCGTCTTCGATGACTTCGGTCGTGAGACTTCCTGTCCCTCTCATCATTGTCGTGACGCTGTCTGTGATCTTTTTTCCTGCTCTCTCTCAATTGCTTTGATTTTTGAGATGATCGATCCTCATCGCTGCCTTCGTGCCGCATATCATGTTTGTGCCTGGTCCTACTTCTGTCTTTGTGCCGTCTAGATCGTGAATCTGAATGACCATCACGACCATGCCCACTCCGGTCCATTCTATGACTAGTTCTGTCTTTGTTGTGATGGTTTGTTCGCTCTGGATGCGGGTTTTGGGAGTCGTCTGCTGACGGACTCAAACGGCCCTCTATCCTCCTCTTCGCCCTGTCCACTGCTCTTGTGCGATCCTTGTCCAGCCCGCGATTCATCTGCCTGAGTCGCGAGCTCGACTCTTCCGCTTCTCTTGCTAGCAGTGCAGCATTGTGATTATCTGTCTGGCGGATGATGTGTCGCAAGAAGTTCGTATTAGGTTTTGGCGCATCGGTTCTTGATCTGAAAGTAACTTAGATGCGACTTAGTCAACGGGAGGAGCGCCTGTACGTTGGCAACTACTCGTGCAGATGCAGGACTCAGCGGCTTCCTACGCACCTCTTGGGATTGAAGGCATCGAGACCAACTAAGTCGTATGTCTTGGTAGTTTTCTTGGCATCTTGCACAAGGAGCTTTGCGACGTATTCGTCGTCGTCAATATCGAGTGGCATGTTATTGGTGTACGTCAGAGGGACAGTCGCACCTCGACAATGAGAAATGGAGGCGTACCCTACCTAGTCCCAGCTTGGTAACCGCCGCGGCATTCAGCCCTGCGAGGCGCGTTTACCGGGCACAACAAACACCCCCACGAAACACATTCTGACCTCCACACGAACTTGAACGTTGTATGCTTGCGATGGTAGCCACAAGAAAGTCTGTATCTACTGCGCCTACCGTGGCGTCAGCTCTTGCACAACTGGAGCAAGAACACGAACTCAAAATTATTGCCATCACTGAGCCACTCAAGCCAAAGGATGTCCTGCAGTCCTCGAACAAGCGCAACTCAGGCGCGTCAGTTGATGAAGATGATCAAAACTTTGATACACATCCCGCGTCGCTGGAGGCAGACCTGAAACACTACAAGGTCTGTATCGAGAGCCGTAATCGCGCACACGAGACTGACGGTCACGACAGGAGCTTTTCAGCAAATTGCGCTTCTCTTACGTGGAGCAAGTTACCAAGGAGAAGTTCTTGAAGAACCTTACCGAAGACCCACCACGACTTGTCGAAGCCGCGGAGAACATCGAGAAGGAGAAGGAGATCCTCAATCTGAAAGCAAGCTTGCAGGAGCGCAAGCACGAGGTGGCCGAGATACTGAGACAGCTGGAGGAAGAAGGCAGAAAGCTTGCCCTGCGCTATGATGCAGTACAATTGAGGCGACAGCAACTGAACAGCTTGCCAGCGGAGATTGAGGGTTTGGAAGCCAGCATTGCGCAGTTGAGGCAAGATCAGACGCCTACATCAAGTAACCCGGAGCTTGGTCTGCCTCTGCCGGAAACATTGCGACTACTCGATGAGCGAAAGGCGGAACTGGCTGCGCTGAATGCGCAAATCGCACAGCTGCAGTCCTACGCACCAAACCGAACAAAGGAGCTGGAGAAGCTGGAGCGCGAGCTCAAGCCACTGGAGACACAGAAGCAAGGCACAGTTGCTGCAGCTAAAGAAGCAAGGCGGAGAAAAGAGGAGGGGGGCGGTATTGGCGACGAACTCGAGGAAAAGGGACGATGGCTCACAGCTTCTGAGAAAGCGCTCCGGGAGATGCTAGAAGTGGAGAGGTGAGCATGGGTCTGCAAATCGCTTCGGAACGTGTTGACGTGGGCGTCTTTTTGGTTGTGTTGTTACACTGTACAGGCGCCTGGGGTTCTTTCGGGTATACCATCACTTTGAGCTTCGTTACAGCATGTCGAATCTTTCATTGCATTGCACGCTCGATGACAACAGCAAGTTGGTGATGTAGAACGGCGGTCTGACGTAGATCTGGAGTCGCCTCACTTGCCAACGCACTGTCCAGAACCCGAAACCGGGAAGACAAGTCAGAGGGACCATCGTAGCTGAGTTGAGAGATGAGAGTACCTTGATTGGATGAGACCAGCCACTTGCTCGTGTAGAGCGAATCAGCCGTGCGGTTGCTGGGCCAAGTGGAGTAAACATTCGGTGGGTCCTTCCTCACCAAGCTAGTGAGGTGGTGCAGCTACCCGCTGTCCAGCCTCTCCAATTCTGAGGCAACACGACTACGTTTGCGCGCGCATGAGAACACTGCAGAATTCTTCATCCGTTTCAAACTACCAGGGGAACATCCACACGACTGACGTTCTCTACAGAGCTGTCCGCAACGCCGGACGAGCTCGTTCATCAAGCCCAGCGCCCAACTTTGACATCTCCATCAGCCTGACCCAGAGGCAACCACCCAATCCCATCATTACCCTTACGGCCTTGACGACGTTACGACCTTTCTGTTCCACCGCTTATTACTAGTTCTGGACGCGCGTTGTTTGTTTTGTCGTTGCACTCAGTCTTGACTTTCGAGTTCACCCAAGTCCACATCCATATTTGCGTCATCACTTGATACCACCGGGGGCGCATCCTCGAGAAAGGACACACACCAACATGTCAGACCAAGGGCTCTCCCCGCCAGGGAGCAGCGTCTACTCGTCTGACTCCATGTACGTTGGGGATGGAACGTGGGACTCGGAGCGCAACACTTTCCTGCTGCCCAACTTGATGGGCGTCAACTTCGATACCATGCGCTACAATGGTGAGTCGATAAGATCAAGACTCCGTATGGGTTGCTGACTACTTAGGCATGGGCAATCGCTTTCGCAACATGGCTGGCTACAAGCCTCTCATAACCGCTCACGGAATCCTCGCTGCCATTACCTTCCTTTTCGTCGTGCCTGGGGCTATCTTCATGGCTCGCTTTTACCACCGAAACCCGCGACTCGCGCTGCGCGTACACATATGGCTTCAAGTCATGACGTTACTTCTTGCGACTGCGCTCATCGTCCTTGGTTTTCAGGCTGTTGGCCTCGAGAGATCTCTGACGAACCCACATCACGGCATCGGCGTAGCCTTGTACAGTCTTGTAGTTGTACAGGTCCTAGGCGGGTCCATCATACATCGCCTGGAGAAAGGTAAAGAGCGCTTTAAGGTACCGCTAAAGCTGATTGTATGTCATCAAATCTGCTGTGCTATCTACTCTCACTAACACCTCCAGCTACATCAATGGATTGGCCGAGTGGTTCTCCTTCTCGGTATCGCACAGATTCCACTTGGGTTGGTGCTCTATGGCTCGCCCAAGGTGTTGTTCATCCTGTTCGCGGTTTGGGCTTTCTTGCTCTTGGTAGTCTATTTTGTGCTCTCGTACAGAAACCAGCCCGAGATGGGTTTCGACGACAATACCACTTACATCACCGAACGCACTGCTAGCACCAGGAGCCGGAGAAGTCGGGGTGGCCGTGGTCTTGGGGCTTTGGCGACAGCGGGCGCAGCTGGCGCAGGACTTGCTGCATTGGCATCGAGAAACAGATCCTACAGTCGTAGTCGAAGCAGACGCCGTGGTGACGAGACCACAGTGTTAAGCTCGCGCCCCGGCTCTCGTTCACGAGTCACCCAATCGCAATTCACGGAGTCGTACCTTAGCGACGAGAAATTCAATGACAACCGCAAGGGTTCTACGTGGAAAGACAAACTCCTCGGCGCTGGGGCAGCCGCAGGAGGAATATTTGCCATCAAGTCTCTCTTTGGGAAAAAGAAGGATAACAGGCGCGCCTACACCGAAACATCAACTGGCAGTGATGTCAGCTACGGCCGCCCCTTGGGTCAATCCGAAGTTACTCAAACCGATCTGAGCCGCCTGGAAGAGGGAAGAGCGCCCGACTCGCCAGCAAGAAACCAAGATTGGCGCCGAGTTGAAGAAAGGGAGGCTGCCCAAGCAGCTGCCATGGGTGCAAGTCCCATGCGTGGTCATCGTCCAGTAAGAAGTGGTGGATCCATCGACTCATTCGACAGCCGCACCAGCTTTAACGACCACCCTGATTCCCGTCCCTTAAGAGAAGAATCATCGTACGGAGTCAAAGACGGCATCATGACCTTGGGAGCCATTGGATTTCTCAAGCATACATGGAACAAACGCAAGAACAGGAAAGAAGAGGCTCGCATTGAGGAGATGAAGCAACAAGACCTTGAAGAAGAAAAGATGGCTCGAGCGAACAGTAATCGCAGACGATTTACTGGTGACGGGGCACCACCTCGCAGACACAATGGACCTCCCTCAACAATATATTCTGAAACGGAGATCTCTGGCATGACGCCTTCTGTGGCAAGGCCGCACGGTGGCATCCCGCCTCCGATGCCGCCTATGACCTCATCTGCAGGCCCATCTGTTCTACGTCCTGCGGATAACACTGTCCTGTCCGACTCTGGATCCGAGGCATACGTCTCTCCTGGTGGCCGTTCTCATCGTCGTCATCGCAGCTCAGCGGGCGCTGCAGCACTCGCCGGTGGAGCAGCGGCCGTAGCAGCATCGTCTGGATCGCCTTCAAGAAGAAGAAACAGTCGTGATGAGAGTGTTGTTTCGCCTCCTGTGTCGGTCAAGGTAAAGATGCACAACGACGGACGGCATGTGACACTCCGCCGTCTGAACGAAGAGGAGGCAGCAGCAGAAAGAGATGCTAGACGAAGGGAACGACAGCGCAGGAACCGGAATGGAAGCATGTCTTCCTTGAGTCAACTTGATGGAGACAGGTGGCGAAGAACCGAAGCTCTTGAAGCACAACAGGCGGCAGAGATGGCTCAAGCTCAAGCAGGAGCGTCTCCACCGCAGCCAGGAGTGCCTCTGCAGATGCCAGAGCCTTATATCCCACCACCTCCTCCAGGCCCTCCACCAAGCTTTGGGAACACAGCTCCGAGACCACCAACACACTTGAATCATCCTCCTCCTCCGCCAATCCCAGCGGACGCTAGCATCTTGAGCAGTCCTCAAGGCACCCAGGTATATGGTACAGAGACAGACGTCAGCAACTACGACTCCAACAGAAGGCGGAGAAGGGCCGAGAGGGCCCAAGCGAAACAAGCAAGGTCCGGCGGGAGCCGAGTAGAGTTCTCTTGAGGACCAGGTTTGACAATTGAAGCAGAACGTTGCATGTAGTCCGAATTTTGCATCTTCAGGCGTACCTTTTTATGAGCAGTATGAACTGGTGGACCGTTGGCAGGGGAATTTTGCCCCTCGTAGATAGTTCCAACGGTGTGTATAAATATCCCGTGTTCACCGATGGGCGCTCCGCGGAGCTGATCCCTGTGATCTTCAACTTGTAGTTAGACGAAGGATGTGGCACGCACTACTCAGCACATCACTTTATAGAATTACCAGCTCCCTGGTTTCTCAAGCCGCAACACCACAAGTATATCGGCTGTCTCCCTGCGGCGTAAGTTGCAGTCTCTCATACGCTGCAGTGATGATAAAGTTGGTGTAACAGTGCTCCGACTGCGTGACATGTGGCGCGTAAGGCCTAGTCATTGCGTGACACTTCACTCTGGAACACATTCCGGACGGCTCTCATTCGACTGCTAAACACCGCGTTGGCCATCATGTTGGTCGTTGTCGGCAGCATCTCGGGACCCTGGGTGCCTCCAGCCGACGGATGAGTCCGTAGAAGGGCCTTTAGGAGGATGTCAAGACGATATAAGCAGTGTGTTGCTGCGCTCGTGGTGTAGAAGGGCGGCTCAGCACCTCGAATACTTTGAAATTCAATGTCATCCCAAATACATACCACAACAACCGCACGACGCCTTGTGACGACAAAAGGTTGGTAATGACGCAGTTCCCACCTTGCACCGTCGCTCCAGGTCACATCCTGACCGCCCAAATGCACCCAGATGCACCCATGAGAAGACTGCGCCTCGCGCCTACCGCGCTCCCGTCGAAGGGAAGGAGATGCGACTTTTCGCAGCGCTCTGCATCGTTATGTCCTGCGCGCTGCATGGGTGCTTGGGAACACACGGTGTAGACATGACGACATGGCAAGTCACTACTGTTCGGTGATTGCCGCGGATTGCATGCAAAGCACAACGGATTGTAAGGACAACGGATTGCCAGCGCAGGGGCAGCGACAGCGACCGCGACCGCGACCGCGACAGCGATAGCGACAGCGAAAGCGACAATACGGGGAGGGAGTTGGGGAATGGGTGCCTACCTGATCGTGTGCTGGCGGCAAGAAATGTGTGAAAGTGCCAGTACCCGCAAGGTGGATCGTCCAGCGAGGAATCAGACGACTCGGCAAAAAGCATGCGGCGGAAGCTAAAGTTTGCTACCCACCCTCGAGTCTGCTGCCCGGGCATTCAAAACCAAAGCGCCCTGCAGAATGGACGAAAATGGCATGCGAAGGCGGTCAGTCAGGCTGTGCTGCTGGGTCGCGGTCTACCTGCCGAAATCGCCTCGACAGCTTCTCCCACTTGGGCGTTGCTGCCAGTAATGCGGGAGATTATCGGGGACCATTGGCACACCACCGTGCTCGCCCTAGCAAAAGCTCCCGCCGCGCAGGACGGAACCGTGCCATCCCTCGATGATTACTCAAAGCCAAGCGGTCAGCCTGGGAGTCGTCGTCGTCAGGCTTGTTCCAGCCCAGGGTACCGCCCAAGCTCGCTGGCTGGCAACCGGATGGTAAGCGTTTGACCTACCCTGTAAGTGAATCCTTTCCCCAGCGCTGGTGCCAGGGGTCCCGGACCCTTCTCCATGCCCTGTCATTGGATTCGCGTACTGCGTGCTGCATCCCTGCGCTGCAGCGGCAGTCGCTAGCCCAAGAACTAATGTGCGGCTTTGACGCTTGGTCGTTCTATCGTCCTGGTTCAATCAGGTGCGAATGGGCGTTCTCAGAATCTCTCCAGCATGATGACACAAGAACCATGCGCAGACATGTCCCGGGCCACAGAGTAACATAGTGAACATACATAGTCTCATTGGATCCGCCTGGCCACCAATCCACACTCACGCCGAGGACGACGACGACTCTTCGTCCACTAGCCTCCAACACCACCATGGCCTCTACTGCCACCACCATTGCTCCCGTCAAGCGGGCCTGCGACAGGTGCGTACCATATCATAATGTCACCGTCTCGTCGCCGAAACCTTTGGCTAATCCTGCCGTAGCTGCCATCGAAGAAAGGTCAAATGCATAGGAGAGGGCACCAACCCGTGCAAGAACTGTGTCTCCGCAGGCCTGGCTTGCACATACAACGCCATCCCACAGAAGAAAGGTCCCAAGGGTAGTCGCGCCAAAGTCCTCTCAGAACTACGTGAGAATCAACGAAACGCACAACTAGCTTCCGGCTTCCCACAAGAGCTTGGCCACGATGGACGACCACTATCTTCACAGAATGTCCGGACCCCAGGCCTGCTACCGCTTCCACTCGTCGAGAGCTGCATGGAATTCTTCTTCCTCAACGTCTATCCCTCACAGCCTGTTCTACACCGACAACGCGCGCAGGAAGCCATTGTCAACATGGACCGTTCGATCGAAGCCTACGCCATGGTCGTTGCTCTCTGTGCATACGTTATGATCCAAGCAAACATGAAGGTGCAGCCCAACCTTCTCGAACGTCCTGAGATGGCGCAGATGTCCAACGTGCAATTCGGACACATCCTACTGGAAGAGTCGGTTCGCGTACGCAGAGGTTACGACTATCGCGAGAGTCCCACACACTTCACCGTTCTCACATCATGGCTGTACTGTGGCTGTTACTTTGGACTGGCTAAGGAGAATACAGCATGGACGTACCTCCGCGAAGCAACGACACAGGCACAGCTCCTCGGCATGCACGATGAGGAGACATATAAGCACGACCCACTCGATACTTCACGCAAACGCGTTCTCTACTGGCTGCTCTTCATGGCTGAAAGGTACCACTTCGTCAGGCAAACGCGATCCATCGCTGACCCCGCTTCCAGGACATATGCCATCCACAAGCACCGGCCAATAACTCTCTATCCGACCATTCACCCGCCTTCTTTGGACGAAGTACCTTCAGATCGACCGGTCGCCGTCGGTCTTGAGCTGTTGATCAACCTGTACAAGACCATCGACGACACATTTGTCAACCTTTGGAACCATGTGCACAGCCACGTAAATCCTCAATGGATTGCACAGCTGCAAACACAACTCTCCGAGGCAGTGCCCAGCTATCTCGAATGCACAGAAGCACAGGCCGTCGAAATCCGCGTGACTCAGTCATGGCTACGAGCAATGGTCTGGCAACTGTGCGTCTGCCAAGGATTCGGGAGCAGCGTGAGCCAAGACGCTTCCATGACCTTCAAATATCCAATTCAAATTTCGAGGGATCTGTTGACCATGACACACCAATTTTCGCAGCCGGCTATGGAGGTACACGGCGTCGGTCTGGTGAGTACCACTACAGTTTCTGTTTGCACCCCCTTGCCCCATTCCATTCTTTCTGCGCATTCGGACCCTCCGATTTTGCAATCCCTGTTACATGCTGCGTCAGCACGGGCCTGCAGCAACGTCAATCTCTGACGTCCCTCCTTGGTCCACTAGTCTACACCTTCCTGGTTCGTCCATGCACACGCACCCAGCAACTCTTTACCGTTTCGAGGTTGATACGCTTTCAATACGAGTTTTGGGCTAACACCACTGCAGATCGAAAAGTTGTTCGATATCGCTTGCTGCCTGACTGACGTGGTAGCTTGCACGTCGTTTTCGCCAGATGCTTTCGCTCTGGGCCCGCGAGATCATGTTTCTCGTTTCCTGACACTCATTCAGACGCTGCGCGGCGGCCAGTCTCGATATCTACCACTGCTACTCGCTAAGCTGCAGGAGGTACTACCTAACCTCCCCCTTCCACGGTCCTTGAACCTGCCACAAACCCTCTCCGCCTCACCCATGGGCCTTGGTGGTAATGGCGGCATGGTACCTTCGAACGCCGGTGATGAGTTCTCAGCGCTTCCCTCTGTCATCTCCCCGACATACCCATCGAATGAGCTGATTCGTAGGCTTGCGGCACAGACTGGAGCTCAGCTTCCATTCAGCACATCACAGCAGCCTATGGTCCCTGCTCCCAGCTCCCACATCGACGACATGTCCATCTATGACACTACTCACAGCACTTCACATTCCTCAGGCTCTGCGCCTAGAAGCAACTCGGCGACACCAGGGCCTTACGAACCGACAATGTCACAAGCGCGGGGCCAGATTATTGGGCATCCCTCTGCTCAGCTCCCCACGACCCTTCCTCAGCATACGCACCTACAGGCACACAACATTGGTGTAAATGCTACCACTTACGATCCCCGATACAATGTTCAGGGTTTCCCAGTGGATCCTGCGATGATGTTCAAGCAATAGGCATAGACTGTAGTTGTCAATACCCGGCTGGACGTCGCTCGGTAACACGAAAGAAGTCTTGTGGCACGAAGGCCGGAATCCTTTCCAGCTCGTTCCAACCAATCACGACGACCGACTCGCGAGAGTCAGACCTCTAGAGCCTCTAGAGCCTGCACCTCGCATCCAAAGAATCCTTTACGAGCCCTTTGTGGCCCACAGGCGAAAGCCGCCTGAAGTCTGGATGATTCATGAGAAATCATTCGAGAGCTTGTGAAACCCTGCATATACACGGCGTTTGAGTTCTATCCTACCCTGCAGCCATTAAGCTCAGCGTTATTAGACGCGAGAATGCGGACATGTGCCTCGCTGCCATCAAGGGACTGGAGTCACGTATTACTAGAATTACTTTTCGGGTTTGGTTCATACTTGCAAATTACAGCTAGCGAAATATTGTCATATCAATACCCACCGGTACGGCGCCTACAATCAACAGATTTACAAATTCAATGAACTACAATCAACTGTGACAGTTGCAACTCCAAGCAAGGGTCTGTCAAATGTGGCGCAATGTCAACGCTCGAAGAAACAGTCGCACGGTGCAAGTCAATGGACATGAATCGGTAGGGCGACGGTACTTGCCAGTTCACGTGGGGAAGCAACTAGTGATCGAACCACCTCGCAAGGCGACTGTAAGATCGTCAGAGGGGGACAGGTCGCACACGGGCCCTGCATGTCGCAAGGCTGGTGCTGTTCATTCCGGATTACCATACCAAGAGCTTCCGTCCAGGGGCGTTCCATGTTTAGAATGTATCGAACATCGGTTGCACGGACTAGGATGCGAATTTCCAACTGACGGAACCATGTCTGTGGTGAGGGTAGTGCAACGGCCAGGGTTGCCAACGTTGGCAGTTACGAGTTGATCTGGAGTGAGGCTAGGGGGTCTTGGGCATCTACAGTCGCCAAGATTAAAGACAGCATCTGCATTCGATCGTGGACCCCTGTCTTCCGCACGCCCCGAGCATCGATGTCGATTTTCCAAGGTACATGCACTACGTAGACATTTGACAAGTGAGGCGCACAGCATTCTGCCAAGACGCACTCCGTGGAGTAGGAAAATGCACGTAAAGGATGAAGCCTGCTTACAAGGCGTAGAGTTGCACTACGACAATGACTTGGCAAAGTGTACACGCGTTACTCTCAGCCTCGTTCAACGTGCGAAAATCATCGCTGTTGTTACGTGAACGTTTTTTTGGACCTTGCCTGCTCACTGAAACTCGACTGCACCATTTACAGTATCATGCAGGCAGATGGCGATACAACGGCTACCGTAGCCTGTTGTTTAGGTGCTCGACACCTGAGGTGCATACGTTTGCAAGTTGCAACTGCCCACTCGCCCAGACTCTATTTTCTCTGTTTCAGGCAATGCGACAAGCTTCCTGTTCGGGTTCCTTACTTATGTCAAACATCCCGGTGAACGTTTTGATGCGTTAGGACTTGTGTGGGAAGGTACGCTGGTCACGCTTCATCAGTTGGGGGGTCGGCCCGCCTCATGCTGGACGTCAGAGCGTTTTAAGGTTCACTGCGCTACAACGGCGCCGTTCATGTCGCGTCACTTGCCCTGCGACTTGTTAACGGAGCACGCGAAGGATCACTGACAGACGGGGTGCCCTTGGTGGGCAACAGCATCATGGGTTCCATTTTCGATTTCTTGAACAGGCATGGACAATTGAGAGATGCTGGACACAGCCTCGTTGTCTGAGCGGAATGATGTGTGTTTGATTGGCCTTTTAGTGCGCAGACGATCACTGGCGGGACAAGGTTCCATGAATCGCGGGTCAGACATCAGACGAAAGCGAAGCTTTCGTGTGGGAAGGCTGAAGTTACCATGCGCTCGGGTGCTTGCATTACCTCTCCAGTCGCAACTCGCTTTCGCGTACTCTAGGTTTTCATTCCTCTTTCCATCCTACCGCTTCCCCTCCTCGATTTACTACCAACCCGCCATGTGTAGCTCCATGCAATGCATGACATTCGACAGAGACCCGTGTGGAAGCACGGCCCTCTACACTTCACCAAATGCGGAAACTCAGGCAGCTCATAAAGGTTTGTGATTTACGCTAGCTTTGCACGTGTCAGGCTTGTCGATCCGCAGCGGTGTGGCGACTATCGCGTCGGCAAGTTCTGAAGCTGTATCCCGCAAATGTACCCCTCGTGGGGCGTGTTTCTTGCAGAAGTTTGTGCGTGTGAAAGACGCTGAGGTCGGGCCGATTCCTGAACACCGTGCTGTCCTCAAGTCCCGACGCTCGCTTTTAGATCGTCCACTCTTGCGGCGACTAGAGCCTCTAAGGATTTGGTGGCTTGTACTAAAGCTGCATGCAGTTCCATGTGGCCGGGATCGCTGTAGGCACCGCCCTCCTGCCAAATATCAAAAGCTCGACGGTGTCTTGCAATTTTGCAATAACGATTGCGTTAGGCTTGGCGTGGGTGGTCGAGTGCCTTTGCATTCAGGAGCCAAGCCCCAAGCATTGATGTTCCAGATCCTAAGCGGGAGCAACACCAGGGCTGTCTTTGTTAGGTCAATTATTGCAGACGAGGAGTTCTTAGTCTCGGTTCATTCCGAGTGTTGGCGTTCGATGGCTTCTCGTATTTGCCCCGACTCTGGGACCGCGCAAGCGCTCACGGACGCTCAGTTCTGTTTTCATCATGTTGAGTACGTTAATGACGATCAATCAGAGACTAAGGCCCAGGTCCAAAGCGGAGTCAAACGCTCCTTGCGTACAAGGTACCGAGTGCCAGTACCCTACCCTCTGTAGTGACGTTTGCAGAGACGCCAAGTGGGAATCATTTTAGATCACCAGGCCCTGTTGACCACGATTCTGACAGCTCAGCCACGTGTGGGATTGTGTCAGTCCTGCACGTTCCCTGACGGACAGACTTTGAATATTTTCTTGGGAACCTTGGTTGTTTCGGTGGCTGGCGTTGACGTGAGGATCATACGCTCGGCAGTTCCGTCAAACAATGGTAGGGTCTCCGATGCAAAGAAGCGCTCGACGCATCTATGGTTCGGTTCAGCTTACCATGGTGGGACGATCATGCAATAATTCATGAAAAAGATCATGCAACAAATTGTACGATGCCAGCGTCAAGCGCAGCCAAGTGCTCGTGGCGCCTCGGAGCTTCCTCGCAGAAGCGGTTTGGTTTGAACATCGAAGGTGTCGAGATGCGATGCTGCCGTCTTTCGCGCATGCTCTCGTTGGTTCTCCGGAAGCCCAAAAACCTTCACGGGCAGAGTGATCCGGGACCACGCAGTGACCAATCAAGGGTCAACGCAAGTTCTTTCCGGTATCGCAAGACTTTCGTTTTACTGGGCTGACGGCGCGGAACTCTAAAGCAGGCGGGAAAAATAGCTTCGTATCGAAGGCGTTGGGCACCTCTGGAGCTATGATCATCTCCTCTCTGTGTGCGGTTGCTCGTGCGGTTCCCGTTTCGTAGATTAGTCCGGCCCTCCTTCGGTGGACTAAGGCATTTGGGCTCTGCCACTCCCAGAGATCTGTGCGAACGTAACGTTGCTGCAATGCGCTTGTAGGAAGGCCGTTGTGATTGGTCGCCTTGCAGCGTCCGCGCTCTGAAGTGGTGGTGGGCACGTGGGGAACTGGATTCCAAGAAGAGACGAGCTCAGATTACCTACGAGGCAGTGCTGGTTCAACATTGGCTCTGGGATGAATCGCCGGGCGGTAAGGCTTGTCACTGATACTGGCAGATCCCCAGATCCTTGCTAATTGGATATGCATGAAACTGAATCGCCAATTTATGATACGTCGAAGCGTTACTAGAGCCAGAGTCAGTGCAATTCGACTTTCACAATCGCTGCTGTTAAAACCCCGCGGAGACATGCTCGGCAGGATTTTACGCACGTATCGCCCTCATCGACGAAGAATGAAGATGTGAGACATGGCTAACTCTGTAAGTGATAGATGCCTCCTCTTTGCCGGCAAATGCCAGCCTTGTCGGGTCGTTCAATTCCCTGCTGACGCCACTGGCACTTCCGCTCCTCCCCGCCGCCGTGAATATCACCGTCGGCGCGTGTTCGCAATCGGTCCCCCGAGGATTGTGCATCTTGGCCGTCAGCGGCAGCGCTCGCGCTCGCTTCCCGGAGACGGGTCCTGATCGGTTCCGCCCAGACGTTCAGGGACTGCAGCCTCCTGGCGGCCCCAGGTTTCGGCTGTCATGGGGGCTTGGAACTCGAGGTCTGAGGTTGTTTTGAGGATTACCAATCGCGGAACTGTGCCACTTCCTTGGCGGGACGTTGGTGAGTAGAATAAAAAGGCAAAGTCCGTGCGTTCTCTCCTTGGTTGTGCGTGTACAGCCTGTCGAGCCTGTTTCGACAGTGCGGCAGTTGACGGTCAGTGAGCAACGCGGCATGCATAGGCGCCAGCTCGGGATTTCTTGGAGCGAAGGATTCTGCCATGCGTAGATGAACAATACGAGAGTGTCAGGTGTATGTCACCGCTATCGCCGTCCTCTTGAACGGCGTCCTCGCGATTGCCGACCTCAGACCAAGTGTCTTGGATCTGGACCTGTGTTGTGTTGTCATCATAGCTCATCAATCTGCCGTTCCTGTTCCCTTGAGCCCCTCTCGCCCAAGACATCAACCCAATGTTGAGGTCAGAAAGTCAGGTATGCTAGGCATACACTTGGACGAGACTTGTCTCCTTGTGCCTTCCATGCTGTGTTGCGGGTAGCGCGTCATTGTCGGTGGGCAGTCGTCGTTCGGCAGTCTTGGACACTGAGTAATCAAACGCTGATCGCAGGATACTGGCAAGTGCATTGAGCTCCAACGCATTTGTGAGCCAGCGCTGTGATTTAGCACTGTGAAGGAACGTCTTGTCCTTAACTTCCTCTTCGCGAGCTGGACCCTAGAGACCAGCATTGTGAGTTTGGACCTACCCAAAACGCCTTGTGCATTGGTAGAGCATCTGGTTTCCAGCAGTCCACCAGCATCAACGAACTTGCATCCGCTTCGTAAGTAACTCGCGGTGGTGCACTGGAGCCACACGTTCCTTATTGTCTTTTCGACTTTTCGACTTTTTGACCTTTGGTTGCTCATCATGTCTGCGTGAACACCACCACTACACCGTCAACCGAGGGTGTCACTCCTTGTTATGTCTCAGACTCTAGCATTGCTTTGCGCATTGATGCTAGAATAGCGCGACATTGTCGTGGTTTTGCAAGAGTTGGAAAAAACAAAGGTAGAAGGGACTCAGTCGGAGATGGGGCTCGGCGTGGGGCTGCCCTTTGCACCACATGTTCGGCTTCTCTTGCACCACATGTTCTATCTCTTGCACCACATTCTCCCTCCACAGAGTCCACGCGTCTCATACCTGCGCGCGCCCTGTGCATCGTGTTTCCTTTGACTCCACGTTCGGTCTCAGCCCTCTTTCCAGATTCCTGCATCCCTGTGAAACGGTTGATCTGCCGGGACGAGCCTCCTGCAAGATCGTCCTCATCGTGTGCGGCGGAGGCGAACTGTGCGCTGAACGATTCAGGGACCAGCTTCTTGAAATGCGCTGCGACAGCATCAGAATGAGAGGCGAGCGTTGTGGTCGTGTGAGCACTCGTGTTCGCGTTTTTAGGTGTTCGTCTAGTACGCGCTCAGCTTGACCGTCGACAACATGGTCCTCACGCGCTCAGGGCCCGTTCCCATGTGGGAGTGATATGTGATCGTAACTGAGATTCGACCACGTGTAGTCGCCATACCGCGAAGGATCGAAGGATTCTTATTCAGCATCAACAGCGTTGCCCTGTTTCGGCCTCTCCTTGCATAAATCCTTCGGGAACGTGTCGCTTACCTGCACCCTCATCAGATTCGGCGTTCGCAATTCTACCGCACGACTACTTGTAGAAAAGAAATGCGCCTTTTCTTGGTTCTGGCGCCAGTTGTACTTCTTGCTGGGGCTGCAGATTGTCTCAGAGCGCTCAGCGATGGCGGATTTATCCGCCACATCACAACGCTATGGCAGATGGTCCAGGACTAGCACGACTACGCCGCTTGGAGGATCACTGCGCAGTCCTCAACAATGGTCAGGTGTGCATGCTGGAGGATGTCTCATAAGGCTTTGGTGGCCCTTCTTCACGTCATTCTCACGAGCAAGGTTGGACACCTCACATCTCAGTTCGGACCCGCACGTCCTGTATTGCAAGTCATAACATCTCTCCCTACTTGAAGTAGTCTCAAAATGCGTACCAATCTTTTCCACCTTCCGCCCGAAATCTTGCTGCAAGTCTTGGAGGACCTTCCCGTAACACCGCTTCTTCGGTTCGCACAAACATGCAAATGTGCCCGAAGCCTGGCACACTCGAGTATCAAGAACCTCTCCCTCGCTATCTACCCTTGTCAACAAACGTCATGGCACAAGAAACTCCTCGTCGCCCGAGACAAACCAAAATACACTCTTAACACCGCCATCCGCATACCGCGAGCATGGGATTTCGACTTCTCGACCCTGGCCAAGTTTCACGACAAGATCATTGCGAGCATCTTGACACGCCATGCATATGCCTTGCAAAGACTCGAGCTCACGATTTGGAAGGTCTCAGTACCAATAGCGAAGGCCATCATCCAACTACCAGCACTCCGACAACTCAGCCTCCGCGTCGAGAGCAACCATGCCGTGCCTCGGGCTTACATAACCGTGCAACGGAGAGAAGAGCGCGTAGCATGGTCACTACTTGCCGCGAACCCAGCGTGGGCGAGCAGCATCGAGGCACTCACAGTCCAAAACGCCGAGCTCAACGCTACACAACTTCTGGAACTATTCGATGTGGCTGAGCGCTTACAGGACCTGAGGCTGAGCGGCTGCGATATGATGACCAGCACGCTCTGGTCCGCTTCGAACTTGCAATGTCTGCACCATCTCAGCCTCACGGGTTGCACCAATATACACGTCAACGAAGTAGCAATAGAAGCAATAAGCAAAATGAACAAATTGCAGGTACGTCAGCCCCACGAGACGCAGATCAAACATGTTCATTCGGAATACCGAGGACGATCGTCAGTGCAGCGTTCCACACGATAAGCGGACCGAGCTAATCTTGTTTGTGCTACAGGTGCTGGATCTGCATGGCTGCAGTGGACTGGACGGCGAGGTGCTGGAGCAGTGGAACAAAGATGTTTGGTGTGTGCCTGTGTTCGTGGCACCGAGGCCAAGAGGTGGGCTGAAAGACAATGTCTTCATTGAGGTGGATCCGGAGTACATGATTGAGGTTGGGGAGAATTGATTTTTATACAGACTATCTAATTTTCATGAGCACATGGTGCGGCACTGGTTGCTCAGCATTGCGATTTCCAAATTGTGTGCTATTTGTTGGATCCTTTCTGGTCTCATGCATGTGCTTCAGTCTGCGTCATCAATGTAGGGCGATGCAAACTTCAAATCGTGCACCATCTGCATAACCATTCTTGTACCGCCAACACCCTACACTTCGTGCCCACGCCTTGAAAAGCTTCCGCCAATCATGTCCATGTTCTCATCGACATCAACCTCAGCTGGACTGCCGGAGCCGAAGTGCATATGGTTGTTGTGGGTGGTACCTTGCACGAGGCACTTGACGTCGCGACCAGCCATGCTTCTGAGATATCGGCTGTATTCGGAGACGCGCTCAGTCTTAATCTGCCACTCGAGGGCATACTTGAGTTGATCTTGGTGGTTCTGTTGGTCTGTTGCAGCTGGCTCTTGCGAATGCTCCTCGATTGGCATGACTTCGCGACCAGACATGTGCATCTCGTCGATAGACTTCTTGCCCTCCTTCTTGAACTGGAGCTCATGCTGCGGCTGCTTTACCTTACTGCCCATTCTGGCCCGCTTCCTGTCCATGCGGTTCTTACTCTCGGCACTTTCCTTCTCGATCTTCAGGACGATGCGATATTTCTCCTCCAGCCAGGCAGCGACCATGCTAGGCGCCCAACCGCTGACCCAAGCCAGCCCTTGGATTCCGTCATACTCATTTGGATCGTAGAGGTCGTTGAGCAGCTCTTCGGCGTCTGTGTGTGTGATATCATCGTTGTGCAGTTGCATGATGATCTCTTGGTGCAGATACTTGACACGAGAGCGACGGACTGCACAGTCGATGGCCTTGACGAACGCAGTGTGGTTGAGCGCATCCCAGTACTGTGCGAGGCTGATGTACAAGTCGGCAATGCTCGGACCATCTGGGTAGACGGGGTCAGTGAAGGTGCTGAAGCCACTACCGAGGCGCGCATTCAGGATCTGATGAATGTCCTGCATGCGAGCGAGGACTGCATAGTAGAGATCTTCGTAGTCTTCGAGTGGACGCTGATTAGCATTTTTGGTTGTGCGCTGACCGAGAGTGGCCTCGATACGCGCACTTTCATTTGCATGAGACTGGATGGGACTTGGACTGAGCTGACCGCTGTGAAGGCGAGAGTGAAGAGTACGTAGGCTGGGGCTGTAAGGATTGATTGAAGGTCGACCAAAAAGTGCGCTCTGATCAACGAGCGAGACAAGATAGCCGCTGATCTCGAGGATGATGTTGACGATGTAGTCGGCTGGGAAGGATTCGGTCGAAGCTTCTACAGCGACTTGCATAGCAGCTGGACTGAATGGCGGGAGTCCACCAGGTGTTGCAGAGCTGGACATCCTAGCGGCTATAATCTTGATGCCGTTTGCTGGTTCAGTGTCCTTCGCGGGCCGCTCGTGGCGGCGCGGCGTCATTCAGGTCGAGGGAGTTGGGTGGAGAAGTTGAAAACAGACAGCTCTCAAGCTATGAGAGCAAGAAGACGCGAGGCTGAGCCGTTGGAAAACTCTTTATAGGGGAGGCTGGAAGACAAGCCGGAGTTGAAGTGAAGAGAGGTGAAAGCGAGATTGAAGCGGACAAACCGAAGGTTGCACATGGTTCTTTGATCTTACATAGGCAGCAAGTTGCGAAATCGCGTAACACTTGAGGTCGATAAGGCAGTCCGTAACATTGTTGCAATATTACGTCTACAATGTCAATTGGAAAGTCGCAGCTGAAGGTGTGTAGAGATTACATCGTGTTCGCCATGAGCTAGACTTTACGTCAGCAGCTTTTGCGATTCACTTCACTATGTCCCCTATGCTCCTTAATATGGTAAGCCGACTTTTGCGCGAAAACTTCACTTTCAAGCCAGATAATCTATTACACTGCCAATCTCACACCCTTCCATCAGTCAAGCTCCTCACCACCTCCCTCGCGTCCAGCTCCCTCAACCGCTTCGGTAGCTCGTCCCTCAACCAATCCTTCCCCCAAAACACGCCAGCAAAAGCCCCAGCCGTCAACACTCTGAGAAGCCACTTCCTCGCTCTCCCAGGCTGCACCTCCCTCGCGCTCGCATCCTTGAAGACGAAGTCCTGCTTTCTCCAAAACACGCTCCTCCACCAGAACATGAATTGCCAATCAGGATACATCATGTTGTTGAGCCCGGTCTTGGGATCAATGGCCCAGTTTGTGCAACCAGAAGCCCACACGAGTTTCTTGGCTTCGCGCTGCGTCCATTCGAAGTCTGAAGCTGCGGCCGAGGGCAGGACTTCTACTGTTGCTGGGCCCGCGGAGAGGGAGGGAAGGAGCGAGTTCGAGCGGTATGAGGGCAGAGATTTCAGGATGGGAGTGAGCAGCCGCAGGGTGAAGTTGATCTGGCACTCGACTGTGTAGATTACACTCAAGTGGCCGGTTACAGTGTTGGGGCCCATTAGGACGAAGAAGTTGGGGAAGTGCGGGACCACTGTGCCGAAGTAGGCTTGTGCTACGCCTTGGGTTTTGGTGTCCCACTGTAATCGGTCAATGCATGTCTCTCAAGAGCAGAATTTGAGAAACTCACGTAATCGTTCAATTTTAGTCCATCACGTCCCGTGATCTCCATTGGGCAAAGCATTTGTTGTGTAGCAAATCCAATGGCAAGCACAATGGCATCCGCCTTGATCTCGCGTCCAGACTTCGTCACAACGCCATCTTCGGTGATCTTCTGCACCGGGTCATCTGGGATCAGATCGACGTTGTCTCTCCATAAACACTTGAGATACTCCGTATCAAGCACCTTCCTCTTGCATCCAATCTCGCTTCTAGGAATCAGTGCATCCCAATACTTTTTCGGCGCTGTGCGCTGCACATAAGCTTTGTTCTCTTTCGCCAGATCAGAGCGAATAGCTGCACCGCTCTCGATTGGGAAACCGGACCAGTCGGCCTCCATGTCGTAGTAGTGTTTGGCACGGTACAGTCGCATGGCCAAAGGCATGTAGCGCATGACAGCTTTGAAGGTCGGTGTGTAATATGGGTTCTCGCGCTCGGAGAGGTACTGTGCTTGACGGGCGAATTGAGTAATCTTGCGGACTGGAGGCTTGTCGCCAACTTCGCCCGCCATGATGGGGACGAATTGTGTAGCTGAGCAGCCGTTGCCTGGATCTGTCAGTCTGATCATCGCCACATAGTCGTCTCGCCGCCACTCAAACTCATACCTAAAACGACCACGTCCTTGCCTGCCCAATCAAACCCATGATCCCACTTGGCCGAGTGGAACATCTTGCCCTTGAAGTCCTCTTTGCCAGGTAAATCACACTCCTTGGACACACTCAAGCTCCCCACACCACTAATCAGCACCTTCGCCCTCCTAACCCGCCTCTCCTTTGTTTGCAAGTCCAGCACATTGACAATCCACACCTTCTCCGCCTCATCCCACTTTGCACTTTCCACCACTGAATGAAACCTCACCCTCTCCGTGACCCCGAACCGATCACTCACACCTCGAAAGTATCGCTGAATTTCTTCCCGCATGCTGTACTTTCTGCTCCAGTCCGGGTTCAGCGCAAAGCTGTAGCTGTAGAAGTGCGAGGCAACGTCGCAGCCACAGCCAGGGTACGTGTTGGCGAGCCATGTGCCGCCTACGTCGTCGGATTTTTCAATCAGCTCGAAGTTGTGAATGTTGAATTGCCGGACTATTTGGACGGCGAGTCCGAGGCCGGACATGCCGGCGCCGATTATGAGGACTTCAGTGTCGAACGACATGGTGATGTGGGTGTTGGGTATGTCCAGAGCTGGAATGTTCTTTTTCGGATAGCACAACCGGAGTAAGGAAACTGGTCAAGATACCTAAGGTATGCGTGAGTGGTTGGGGAGAGAACGGGGTTTGTTTGGAATATATACTTTATGGTCTATGCTGCACATGCAATGGGTTTGAGTCGACTCCTACCGCCGTCGTGATACCATTCGGAGGCTACTCAGCGTAGGGCAGCCTATCTAGGTCACACAGCAGGTGCGGGGAGGCTCTTCGATGTCGTTGAATGTCCCTTTTGGCGATGGACAGCGCGCCAAATGTGGGGGATGCGCCAATGAGGTGTAAACGGACGTCTGTAGTCCGCGGGGACCCCACAAGTCTACACGCGTGTAGCTGTCTTGGTCCGGAACTACTTTGGGTATCCCGGAGACGACGTCCATTTGTATCGTGCGCACATCCGGATGTTCGTGATTACGCGGAAGGATCCAAATAATGGTTGTAATCAAAGAAATCACAAATGCGCGAGTGTCGTTAGTGCATGTGTTCATGCACGCGGCCTTGTGGGCTCTGGTGCCTGCACCAGCACACACTGGGTAGACCACAAGAAGGTAAGCATTATGCTTCGTGGCATCCAACAATGCCCCATATGTACAGCTACTCTATCGCCCAAGACCCTGCTTGATGCCTACAAATACACCTACGGCAAGCAACACCGCGTTGAATGCTGCCATCATGTAAAATGGACCGCCTGGTCCTGTGCTATCGAACAAGGCACCGCCTACCTTAGTGAGCAGGAGGATGCCAAACCCACCGAGCAGGCTGTATGTTCCAGCTATCGACCCCTTCATATCATTGTACGACTTGGGGTCTGAAGGCGAACTAGGCCTGCTCGTGCTGTAGCTCTGGTTCTGAGGCAAAAGAGGCTCTTCCTCGTGTACAGGCGTGATGGGTTGGCTTGATGGCGGCGTCGCGCCGGCAGAGGGGTGAAAGCTCACATTTGTCGAGTCGAGTGCTGACACATTCCTGTTGATTTCATCGTTGTTGATACCGCGTCCGAGGAGGGCAAGGGAGCATACTATGGCGCCAATCTGGCTGATGCCGAGAAGCGCGACGATGATGAAGATGGCGCCTGTTCCATCCTCACTCTTATAATCTGGGCTGGCAAGCGAGCCAAACATGGCGTAGCCTGCAACTCCCGACACCGCTGCAATGAGCAGGGGAATGTTGTATTTGGGATATTTGCCAGAGAGGTAGCCGAAAACAGGGGCGCAGAGGAGGGCAATGAGCTGGCTAATTCCTGTAAGCATTGCTGCAAGCTTGTAGGCTTGTGGGCAGGCGTGCTTGATATCAGAGGGGTTCGCAGGGTCCACAGCGCACTCGCCTGTGCGTAGAAAGTAGTGGTTTGTGAAGAGTGGGATGAAGAGTGATATTGCCACGGACGATGCGCGTGCGACAAATCCTCCCACGTAGCCAAGCCCAATGAGAGGTGAGTGGAAGCCCAGACGGACGCTTTCTAGGAAAAGGAAAGGATATGCCAGGATGAGGTCGCGCGCGCGTTCAGGGCTCTTGTGTTCATCTTTTCCAGTGAGGCGCCTCCATCCCTTCTCGTCCTCGCCAGGCAGCTGGCGCAGACCAAAGAAGCAGCCAATGGCCACAAGAATGGCAATTGCGCCCACCACATAGAAAGCAGCCGCAACAGCAGCGGCTGGGCTTTCGCCAGCCTGCTGGAAGCATGTGGGGAGCGGTAGGAAGACTAGCAGAGCCACCAATGCGCCGCAGCCAGTGAACATGCCAACCAGACCTGCAAGCTGCGATGTCGATGCGCCGGCGTCTTTGTTCGTAGGCGCACTGAGCGGTTCTTGGGAGCTCGATCGAAAGCGGTCGGGGGTGATTGTGAGTTCGGAGGAGATAGAAGCGGCGCCAGCATGTCGGCTGCCATTTACGACGCGCCTGAGTGTAGGGCTTCTCGGATCCTGTTTGACTTCTCTGACGACTGTCATGGTTGGCAGAATCGCAGTGACCATGGTGGCGCTGTGCTTGTCAGCTTCATGCCTCTCTGTACCACTGGACAAGCACTCACGTCGCGCTTCCGCCCAGACTGAAGAGAATTCTAGCCAGCAGCAGTTGCGGATAGACGTTGCTCGCCTGGACCAGCACCCATAAGCTGATTCCAACGACGACGTATCCCGTAACCGCGACAGCTCTGACGCCCACGCGGTCGCTCAGGAGCCCCCAGACTGGACACGCGACAAGCGCGACCAGCTCGTCGACGAATCCCAGCGTTCCCACCGCGCCGCCGACATTCTTGCTCTGTCCAATGCGTTGTGTGATCACGAAGCTGATGCTGCTGTTGAGGAACACAAGGAAGGCAATGCTAAACAGCGCAACGCCAAAGAGGTACGAGGCAATTTGCGTGCGCGTCGCCGTGAAGGATAGACCGAGCATGTTTGCGTGGAGCTCGGTGGAGCTAAGGCCGTTATCGAGCGAGCATTGAAGTTCGACGAGGCAAGGTGTCGGCGTGAGATGGGATATAGTAGATTGGGCTGGCCTTAGCTGAGCTGCCCTAGATTACCGCGGAACCAGGGACGTCATCGCGCAAACACGCACTAGCCACGCCTTGGATGACCGCGCATGCACTTCATTTGCCCATGGCAGTCTTTGTACCACCCTTGCTCTTGAAAGGGTTGCGCGTGCCTGTCGATCACTTTCGCACTTCCTTTCCAAGGGAGCTCAGCCATGCAACATTTGTAATGAGAACGGCGAGTTCAATAAGTCTATCTAAGAACGTAGCCCTAGCTTCTACAGGGAGGTTCGACTGTCGCGAAGGAGCCTCCATCATCTTCGCTAATGCTCATCAAGCAAAAAGGCATTATCCGTACCGGCCATGTAGCCACTGTGTGTTTCTAATCCGTAAATCCAACCGTAACTCCGTGCCACGCTATGCCAAACAAACAATCCACTATCATAGTCTCGGACTATTAGTTGTATCCATCTCTTCCTGCCATGGCTACCTGCGCTGGAGCAGGAAGTATCCGGCCCCGTCTATTTCCAGTACCCAGAGTTCGATGCTGAGCTCGAATTTGGGCTGTCCTTGGTCGAACCTCCTCCGTTGTGAACAACGACCGTCTGTGGGCGGCCGCCGTAGCTGCGAGAAGAGTGGCCGGACTGGGCGTAATTGCTCGAGGCAGCGGCTGTCTTCTGTTAGACTCACGAACTGGTGTATACTAGATTGGACAACATACTGTAACCTGCTGATGGTCGCAGGTTGGTGGCACCCTTGGCCGGGTAATGGGAAGATCCGTAAGAAGACATTGTTGATTTGTATTGCAAAGCTCGAAGGTGTTCAGAAGCAATTTCAATATGTCGAATGAGGTCCGAGAAAGATATGACTGGAGCTTGAGCAGCAGGTAAAGTGTGAGTGATTGGTTTGAGTGACTGGTGTGTGTGAGAAGACTTCAGGAGCACCTGAGTGCTGTTTTATATCAGGCAGACAAGTCTGAGGCCGCCATCAAGTGCGCAGCATACGACTACTGAACGCTGGCCATTTGCCACATTGGCCTCCTGTAACCGTTTCTGCCTGTTTGCGCAGTAGGTCAAGTGTAGTTCTCCAGGCCTGCGAATCATTACGCGTGGCAGTGTTGGCCCTTGGCAAAGATTGATTCCTGAGGGAAAGGGCGGAGCGCACTAGGCTTATTCGACTGCCTGCGACTGGTGAATGTCCGAATTGGTGAGAGAAGAGTCATATGTGCTCGTTCAAAGTGCTAGAAGAGTGGTAGCTAAGGCGTGTATCAGTCAGAGACGCGCGCTCGGCGCGTAGTGGCTCGACGCAAGCAGCAGCGATGACTCTGCAGCAGATGCAGGCCCTCATGCTCGGAACGACTCATGCTGTCTTGTAGCACCAGTGGCGAAGACTAGCCTATCAGGTATCAGGGATACCAGGCTGAAGAGCGCAATTGAGCTTGACAATGAAGGTGTCGGCTCTCTGGTTCACCGGCTTAGCGTGGGGGCTTCGTGGGTGCCTGGGAGCAGGTGAACCGTGATCGCAAAACCGTCACCGACTGAGGAAGACGGAAAGAATGACAAAAATCCTACCAATGCAAGCAAGAGATAGGCAAAAACAGAGAAATGACGGGCAAAATGACGGTGTTGTAGAAAGGCAGACGGTGAGGAAAGGAGGGCGGAGCAGCTCAAAGCCACAAGGCGGGGTTGTAAAAGTCGCCAATGCCCCATCAGGCTCTCACAAGGCAGTCACGGGGATGATGTGCATTCGCTGCAGTGCTGCTTGATGGTGCTCCTATGAGATCATGTTGACAATTTCGACGAACGTGTGTATTGTACAAGCGATCGTGTTGGCGTGAACGCTCTAGAAGCTCAAGCTTCAGCTGAGCTCGCCAAGGGCGCACCTGCCACAAGAGCTCCCGGCCACCAAGCTCCTTCTCCATACCAAACAGTATTCGTGAAGCGACCAGACAGTATCCAACAAGACGTGCGACAACATGCCCTCAGTCTGAACTGCATCCAGCCCTTATGTGTGCGCAGCATCTCGGGCCTGCCCGCCAGATGACCCTTCGTTGACGACCTCTCCCTCGATCTTCCGACCCCTCAACATCCTGTACATTCCAATGCTAGGCTGCACATCCTTGAACCCATACTGAGGGTAGAGCTTCTGCGCTGCCGGCTCTGCGACAAGACTGACATATGCCTGGGGGGCATTTGCGTCCACGTAGTCCACAAGTGCTTGCATGATGCGCTTGCCCAATCCTCGCCGTTGATGCTCTGGGTGCACGGCTACATCGCAGAGAATGAGGAAGAGCGACTTATCGCCGACCAGACGCCCCATCGCAACTGGATCCTGGTTGGGGCTTGGTGTTGACTCATCTAGCATGTCCTTGGTTTCGTACGCCAGAATACCGGCGAAAGAATTCTCCAGCGCTTTCGGTACAGCTTCAAGTGGTGGGGGCGTCATGCCAGCAAGCTTTCGCAAGTCATGGTACACTTGGGGCGTCGGAAGCCCTTCGATTATGGTGTATTTGCCGCTCGACGTCATCTCGGAAAGTTCGTTTGATTGTATGAAGCGTGCTGAGAGCTGTTGATGGTAGATGTGGTATTGTGCGACGTAAGAGCTCACGATGCCATGTCAGATGGCGGCTCGGACTACACACGGAGTCATTTACACCTCCGGAGTGCCTCACGAGTCCAGCCATCCAAATCAGGCCATCGTCGCACATCACGTCTGAATTTGACAAGCTTACAGCGCGATTTGTTGCATTCGCGGCCACCGACTTGTGTACGCAAACACCTCGTTAAACAGACATAGATCTCCACCGTCTTCATGCGTCGGCCGGAGCATGGGTTACGTTCAAGATCCTCTCTTTCCGCCTTGAGCTCGAATTCTTTCGTCTTCAGTCATCTCTGTACATGTGACTGATGTGTCACAAACTGTTTGGCTTGCAAAGTGACCCATGTCTCAGCAGCCTGACCGCGACACGATGCCAGCATCGAGCCGTCGATGACCAGAGTTCGAGCATTGCTAGCCACCATGCCAGCCACCAACCTTGATATCGTTTCGAGCTCGCAATACACATCAACTGCAGCAGCCCAGAGCTGGCGGTCTGCCACATCTGGAAGCCTTCACAAGCGACGATAGGAGGGGTCATGTCTTCACGTGGCGGGCCAGAGAAGTCCGAACAAATAGACACGGTCAACGATGCCACCAGAAAGAAAGAAGACTGTTGCTGGTGCCAGTCATGTCTCCATTTACTTTTGGCGATTATTACTGCGCCTTACCGCCGAACATTCAAGCTGTACACCTGGAGACCGCTGAAGGAGATGCGCGCAGCACGTGGCGACCGAACCGTCTTAGTCCCACTGATACGACAGTGGAAGATAGAGAAGTATGAGGAATTACGATCAGTTCAAGTCTCTGTAAGTCATTCTGTTGTCTTTCGAACGATTACTGATAATCGAAGGCCAGCTTCTGCGCAGGAGCTGCACTGGCCGGTATGCCTTGGTCAAAGGCCTCGGATGCGCTGTGGATAGCCAATGCTCTTTTCGTCAGCTGTCTTCTTTGCGCTATATGGGCCATCATTTCCTCGATCCAGACAAAATCGCTGCTCGACGACTTACCTGCGAAGGAAGACCTCGACATGAGCCTTGCAGACATCGAAGTGACGCGCTTGCAACGCACCATCCTGCGATACAAACGCACTCCAGCTTTTCAGCACTGGGTGATGCTTTTCATATGGCAGTTCCCTTCCATGACCATGGCTTATTCCTGGGTTACCTTTCTCGCAGCTCTCACTGTACATGTCTGCGACCCATTTATCCGACGTTCACCGTGGTCCGACAAGAACAAGGTACGTCAATCACCAGGAGTAGAACCAGGGATAGCTACTGATCAACAATAGACAGCTATTGTGTATATTGTAATTGGGTTCCTTGGCCTAGCGACCTACGTCTTCACTGCCGTGTTCGTCTACACGAGCGAGAAGGATCTTGAGCATCATGTTGCGAACGCGACAAAGAATTCCCGAACCATGAATGCCTACCTACATGAATCAACATCGCCTCCAGTACTTCCGGTCATAGACCGAGCATCTGGCAGCACCGCGGCAAGTGTATCCTTCGAGCAGTTCCGCAAAAATGGCTTTGTGGAAATCGACCTTGAACACCACGCTGGTGAAAAGTTGCCCGATCTGACAAAGCAAGATAGGTCTAAAGAAAGAAAGAAGCCAAGAATGATCTTGTTCAATTGAGTCTCAAACGTCGACACCCGGTTGCGCTGTCAGGACGTACAGTAGCAATCGTAGCGCCCTCTTGGCCCTGCGTTTACCCTCGGCCATTCCGACGAGCACATATCAACAACCCTGCATACAATCATTATCATCTCTAGACTTCATGCCAACCATAGCCTCGCTGTGGATGTGATCTGCAGAGCGTCACTAGCGCTCACCTATCATCCTTTGCGGTTCACCCCTGTCGCACACATGCCACACTGTTAGCGCCAGGGACCACGACCACGGGGATAACACGCGAACAAGGATTGGAGCCAAGCTCGCTGCAATGAACATAACAGTTTGATACTAGCCATACTTTACCGGGGCAAAATATAGGATAGCCACAATTGGAGCATGTGCATTTATACCGCCATCTGATAAGCCAGTCCTATTGCACATGATAATGGAACCCTCGACATGTAATGTAGAGAGGCCTGGTAGCTAATTTGCCAAGTCTTCAGTCTGCGCGAACCATGGCTGGTTATCGATGATCATACGCAAATTAACACCCGCTTCCTACCAAGGCGTAGACAAGGGCAGAGAGGTGTGAGGGTGTGTTGATCGAGTTACCGTGCTCTCCTCTAGAGACACGTAGATGGCCCGGTACCTATAAACACTGATGAGCCCACCTGTATTTGTTTTCACCTGCTACACCAGGACCGCACTGATGTCTTGTAGAATTCTAGTCTTCCTTGCGACCGTTTTGTTTGTCGCCTGCGCGCCTGTGCAGGATGTAACAAAGCAAGACTCTTCCAGTATCCCAGAGTTCGTTCTGAGATATGGTATGCTACTGTCTGCAGTTCTCATATAAATTTCACGACTGACCTTTCAAGCGCCTCTTCTTTACCTGCACAGCGAAGAAACAAACTTCCCTACAGACCTCTCCATTTTCCTCGAACACGTCTCCCCACAAGTCAATTACACCCCTATTGCCGATGCTCCCAACCCACTTACCCTCTCGAGTCTGGACCAGCTCAGCGCAGACGTTTATCTAACCTCCAACGACGACGTGACCACCTCCCCAGCATGGCTCAGCGGCACGGCCCCGGACGCCAACGGCCTCAGCACAGGCATCAACTCGGCAATAATCATCAACTATAAGAACGGCAGCAGTGTGGACGTATTCTACTTCTATTTCTACGCCTTCAACCCCGGGACTAACGTCCTCTCGCTCCCCTTCCTCAACTTCGGCAATCACGTAGGCGACTGGGAGCACACCATGTTGCGCTTCCCGTCACCCGATTCACCTCCGGAGGCGATTTGGTACTCACAGCACGCCAACGGACAGGCGTTCCGATACTCTGCTGTCGAGAAAGATGTTGATGGTGTAAGGCCGGTGGTGTACGTGGCGAAGGGGAGTCATGCGAACTATGCAATTCAGGGGACGCATTCGCACGTCATTCCGAATTTGAATCTGCCCTTTGGGACGCTGGAGGACTACACTAATAGGGGAAAGAGCTGGGACTCGGTGCGGAGTAGTTGGGTGTATCAATTTGACGCAGGGAGTGGTGCATTTACCCCGTTGAATGGAGGGCCAGTAGAATGGTTGAATTTCAAGGGGAAATGGGGCGACAAGGCATATCCGAATAACGACAAGAGGCAGGTTGATGTTTTTGGGCAGAAGAAGTATGTGGACGGGCCGACGGGACCTGCAGACAAGCAATTGGACCGGACGGAGGTGTGTCCTGACAACGGGATTTTGTGTATTTTGAGAAGTGTGTTGGTCCCTAGGGGTACAGGGGAGGAGAGATTAGAGCAGCTCTAGAGCAATAACATCCCAAAGGTCGCCTGCGAACTCTCCCTCACTATCCATCAGGTACTTGAAATCTTTGTGCTTGCCGAAGGCCTTGGGCTCACAAGCAATGAATCGCACCACCAATTCTCTTAGCTCATCAAGCTCTCCATCCTCTGAACGATCTTCTCCGTGGCTGTACGCATACTTGGCGAGTTCAAGAACGTCCGCTATCCTTTTCACGTACAAAGTGAAGTCTGATAGCGTGCTGTGAAGCTTGTGCAACGCCAGCTTCTTGAGCGGCAGGATAAGACGCATGTCAGCCAGGGTGTATAGCTGCGCATGTGCTAAAAAGATCGTTGTGAAGTTTTGATTAGATGAAGAGTTTGATTCAGGTTCAAAGCCGCTGATCAATGCATCCATCGGTTTTACTTTGTCGACCAAATATGTGCGCTTGGTGAATTCGGAGCGCATACTTAGTTTCTTGCGCTTCTTGATCGACGTCCTCCGTGATTCCCATATATCCGGAGGTGGTGACGGAGGTGATGCCGGTATTCCTCCCGGAATAGGAGGCTCGTCCACTGGAGCAGGGTCAACCGTCGGCGCTTCGTGTGGCGCTGGTGGCGTTGGAGGTGTATGGATGGGCATGTCAATTCCTTCATCTCGTTTCCAGGTTGGAACAGTGTAATCCCGTCTGTATGCGTACTCCGAAAACCGAGCAAAAGTATCAGGCTCTATGTCCTCGAGGTCGGCAGTGCGTGTTTGGGCCTCGTTCAAGCCACCATTGATCAGCGCACCAAACACTGGTGAAGTAGCTGCGACGGCTTTGGAGTGCAACACGAAGGTTTTGCGTTCTTTTCCGACAATGAATGTGAAGAGGTCCGAATGTATGAGCCTGAGTCAGGTTAACGGGGGTTTGCATTGAGCTGCGAGCGAGGCGACATACTCTTCGAATGGGACGGAATCAGGTGTCTCGGCCATCTTGACACTGGCTTGAACTGATTCATGCCAAAGGTCAGGAACCTGCTGTTGAAGTATTCTCACGTCGGTCTGATCCTGGCGGTTCGTACGCGCTGGAGGCGGGGGTCGTACAGCGACGCTCCAGTCTACTGGACAGGGCCTGCGGTATTGCATGATAGTCATCCATACACGACCATTCGCGTGTCACTCACACGCAAGGCTTTGCCACTAGATCACCCATGGTGCGTTGCACAGTGGATTATTCGAATGAGAGTTGAGCTTCGCACCAATCCAGCATGTATTTGAACGCAAACTCCAACTTTTGTGTGTGAACAGCTACTGGCTGACAATGTTCCAGAAATCGCCGGCAAATTCGCCACCGGCTTCTATCAAATCCCTAAACTCCACATACTCACCGAGTACTTTCATCTCGGAGACGACGAAACTCACGACCATGTCCCGCATGGCGTCGATCCTGCCATCTTCTGATCTATCCTCACCATGCTCGTATGCATACCGGACTAATTCAACTACATCCCCCATGCGCTCTGGATGCAGCTCGAATGAGACCAAGGTCTTGTGCAGCTTATGAAGCACAAGGTCCTTGAGCCTGCGCGCCATGCGCATATCGGCAAACGTGTAGAGCCGAGCATGGGCGAGCAAGATAGGGGCACAGTCTTGCGAGTGTGAAGTGTTCGTGTCAGGATCAGAGTGTGAATGGAGGGAACTTCGTTCGTCGATGTCGTGGGCAGGATGCCGGTATTCACGTTTGCTGAACGCAGTCCGCGCACTGATCTGATTTGTGTTCTGCTTCGTATAATCTTCCATATAAGCGACAGCACCATAGTCTGAGGGTGCTGATTTGGAGTTTGACCAGCCTGTGTCTGGCTGATTGCTGAAAACTTCTCCGGCGATTATATCAGTCCATCTGTCCACCTCAGTTTGTTTTGCATCATGTGGCTCCACTTGGGTGACAGTTTCTTGTGTCCACGTAGGTGTTGTGTAGTCGTGTCGATATGCGTACTCCAGGAAGCGGATAAAAGTCTCCGGATCCACGTCTTCAAGCTCGGCAGAATGATCCTGTGACTCCTTCAGTCCGCCATTAATGAGCTTATCAAAAACTGGTGAGGTAGCGCTGATAGCTTTCGAATGCACAATGAAGCGTCTCTTCTCGCGTCCAATGAGGAACGTGAACAATTCAGACTGAATGAGGCTGGGTGCGTTAGCCTAACAGATATCAATGCACCAGACCATGCGCACTCCTCAAACTTCAAGATCTCTCGCGACTCGTTCATTTTGGATGCTGTCGTAATAGACAGGAAGCATGCTGGGCTCCAGTACTTAAGTAATCATCCGCTCCAGCCAGGTGGACACTCTGTGCCGCACAAGACAGCGGGGTGCAGCGCATCCACTCGCTCGATCAGCCCACCTGCCAGATGGGATGACGGCCGCCCACACAAGGCCTTCAGCGTCTTTTTGAATGTGCAGTATGCCGCATCCTAGCATCGAGCGCGCCTTGCGCGACGAGCACCCGGCGTGCTTTCAAATGCCTGTTTCCATTTCCCAGTCAGATCGCAGCAGCAACACGTCAAATATTAAGAAGTCGTCCTCGACCTGGTCTAACGACGGCATCGGTGTCGAGCGTGGATGGTCCACCGCTGAAGATCAACGGTGCGGGCGCCGTTGGATGCGATCGCCAATCGCAACAAACCGTTCCGTCTCTGCAACCAGACGCGAATCCCTCAAAACCGGGTTTCCTCAACGCGCTCTCGCTGCGTCATGGCATCAGCGCCACACTCCGTCCCAAGATCCCAGCAGCGATGATGATCCTGCGGGAAAGATGCAAGGGCTTCCATGCACACTGACAGATCGTTGGTGGAGGAGCCTTGCCGAGGGGTCTGGAGCCGCGAACGAGACGAGCCCTGTACGTCACTCGTTGGGCAAGATGTAAAGATGTAATGTAGGTCGCACTCTCCTTCTTTTCGCTGCTGTATCTTGCAATTTCCTCATTGTAAATCACACCCTCCCAAAGAACTCAAATTTGAAATCCAAAACGGCGCCGCAAATTCCATCTCGACGCGCTCTTGCAGGTCTCGCTGTCGTCACTGTACTCTCGACGATTGAGAAGCGGCGCAAGCAGCAAGAGGAACGCAGAGAAAAAGAGAAGCCAACCATAGAAGTCGAAGATATGTCAGGCGAATTACAAACCATTCCCGCACGCCATGGCGTTGCAACATTTGTACCGCGTGGCCGTACGATCAAGGTCATCAACACCTATGGCAAGCAGGTCGTTAGCATGTGGGCTTTCACGCTAGGAGCGCCACCTGAAGAGGGCGGTGAGGACGGTCCTGACGATCAGGAGATCGAAGAGGAGGCGAAGAAGTTGCAGGAGGCTGCAGAAAAAGAAGAAAAAGGCGAGAAGCAGGAGCCTGACGAGCCCGCCAAAGATGAATCGAATGAACAGAAAGCAGAAGACGATAATGAAGATGAAACCGAGAAGTCTAATTTAGAGGAAGGTCAGAAGGAGGAATCGACCGAGGAAACTGGAGATCCGCCCGAGCAAGCACCTGATACACCTGATAACGAAAAGATCACCGAAAGCACAGAGAAATCGACCGAAAGCACAGAGAAATCGACCGAAAGCACAGCAGAGTCAGCCGAGACGACGGCAAAGCAACCGTCTAAACGGACATGGGCCTCGTACCTCCCATCGATTCCCTACCGCTCCAAGGGCAAAGGAGACGAAGCAGACAAAGCTGAGCCCGGAGCCGAACAGGAACCCAGCCCCGAAGAGCAGAAAGCCCAGAATGAAGCCAACACCAAGAAGTGGTCGTCGTACATCCCAACCGGCAAAGGGTTCTCAAGCTACATCCCCAATGTCGAGGTGCCAAGCAAGGAGGGTGTTGTGAGCGCGTTCAAGGCGAGCCACAACCGCGACCCGAATAAAAGCTACGCTGAACAGCTGTACGACTTCTCCAAGACGCCTGTTGGCGCCGGTACCATCGCTGGTAAGCCTCGATGATATTAAATTCCGTGCCGAGATGCTAACGCTCCCAGCTGCCACTGGCTCAGGCTACGCATCGTCTGTCTATGCCGCATACAGCGCCTATGCCCAGACCCACCCTTCGAAAGACGACCGCCCACCCATGGAATACCTCTCACTTCCCCACACTCGCGCCTCGTCCTACAAGCTCGTTCCAGAAGTGGACGACACCCTCCTGACAAACCTGCGTAACCCCATCATCACGCTTGTCGAGGACACTACCCCGGGTGCGCATGACACGCTGACTGCTGCATGTGATGCCAACCTGTATGCCTCACTAGGCGTCAACAAGCCTGCTGAGCACGGCAGTTGTGCTGAGAACCTCGTTCTCGCGCTCAAAGAAATGAACGAGAACGCGGGACTCAAGGGCACAAAGGCAGTGGGGGCCGATATCAGCGTCAACATTGCGCCGACGCCTCTGCACTTGTTCATGGTCGCGCCCATTGAACTCCCCTCTGATGCAAAGACAGCCGAGGCTGGTGCCAAGGGGGCGAAACTCGCCGTTGCAGAGCCAAAGGGCAAGAAGAGGAGCTTTGTGCGCTTCCGAGCCGAGCGTGACGTTGTCATTGTCTTCAGCGCGTGTCCTAACGACGTTGGCCCCCAGAACGGCGGACGATGCATGGCTGCGAACTTCATGGTCGAGGAAGCCGAGGCAGACGACAACGCCTCGCTGAAGAGTGGGAAGAAGACGCCGCCGAAAAAGCTCAATGCGGCGGGCCAAAAGGACGAGATCAGAGAGCCAACTGAGAAGGGTTCGGGCGATTCTGACAAGTCGGAGGCGAAAGCCAAGCCGAAGAAGCTCCACGCGCCGAATGAGAAGGGCGAGGACAAGCGTGCGGAAATAAAGAAGGCCGAGACAGAGGTGTCAGAGGAACCAGAGGAACCGGAGGCGACGTCAGAAAACGAGCTGCCCGAGGACGAGCCATCCAAAGACGAGGCAGAGGACGAGCAACCCAAGTCATCGCCCAAGCAACAAACTCCCAAGAAGCAACCCTCATCTTCACCCTCGACCACTCGCACCGAAAGCACCTCGGACAAAGCCAGCGAAACTTTCACGCCCCCAGACGCCTCGCCCAAGCCCAAGAAGAAGCCCAAGAAACTGGAGGTCCGATCCAAGTAGTAGTCGAGTCCGTGAAACATGTATCTAGTCCGCTAATAATGTATTTTGTAATGCTTCCTTGCAATCTTCTGTCATTCCCACGTCTTGAATATGAAGTGCTACCTGCGCAGTCTTCTTGTGTCTCCCTTTCCTAAGCAGGGCTGAATATCCTCATACACGACCAGTCTCGACTTAGCGTGGCATATTTGCAGATTCCCCAGCTGCAGGACCCGAAGGAACGGCGTCTGAATGTTAGATCCTTTCAACCCGCATAGTATTAGCTATTCCACTCCACCGCCTCATCGACTTCTCGTACACCCCGTCAGTCAGCCAGTGGCTCAGCTACCGTATCCTGTTTCTGCCCTCGTACAGAGTATCACTTCACATCGCTCTTTCGCTGTTTTTCCCGCACCACATGGTGTAGACAACGGTACTAGGCTTCTTTGTGTGCTGGCTTGCTGGGAGGGACTGTGGGTGATATGTAGGATTCGGTGGATATGGGCTATGATGTATGGCGTGGTGTCCATGGCACATGAGGAATGTGCATCTAGGTGATGGAGAGGAGTGGAGTGGTTTGATTGTATGGCATTGGATTGATTGGATTATTTGATTGGGTTGGATTAATTGATAAGGATAGGGGTAGGAATAGTGCGATGAGTGACGATACAAGCCAGTAGGTAAACCAAGGCCATCTACCCAAGCGGCAGCGACTTTCCCATACATCGGAAACTACGTTCCCCCATGTGCCTCGTCATCCCCCTCATCCCCTCCATCCGCATCCGCGTCCGCATCCCCATCATCCTCCCACCTCCTCCTCCCGCTCCGCCGTGCCTCACTGAGTAACTGCTGCACGTGACTCCCATCATCACTCTCGTCGCTCTCATCGTCATCGTCATCATCAGCAACCGCCCTACTCGGCCGTCTAACGCCGTCAAATGCCCCCACAGGCGGAGCACGCAGTTCAAACATGCTATTTGGGCGGTCGTGGCGCGCCGCAGAGGGCGAGACGGTGGACCACCATCCCGAGAGGCGCTGGCTGAGGGAGGGGGAATCAGGAGTCTCGTCGTCACCTAGTGGCTTTGTATCGAGGGGTCTGGGGCGGGGCTTCCTTGCGAAATTGAAACCCAGGGGGAGATCAACGGGGCTTCCTGGACGGGTACTGTCTGTGTCGTCGTCGGAGAGAGGGTAGGTTCCTGCTTCGTTGCCGGATTTGGTGTCTTTGAGGAGGGTGTGGAGATCGTCTTCTGATAACATGTTGGCGAGGTCAGCACCGTCGTGGTCGCCGCCGCGAGAGCGGTACAGACGGCGACCCTCGTGGATCTGTTTCTCGAGCTTTGCGCGGTTGGCGATGAACTGCAGTTTGGGGAAGCACGACTGCTGGCCGACGTGGATCATGCGAGCGAGACGGTCGGGCGTGGGATCGGACAGGATGTAGAGAAAGTCGCTGGGGATGGATTTGGGCCAGATGGTGATGGTGCCGCTGAAGCGCTGCAGCCAGATTTCGCTCCAGTCCTGGCCCAGCGGGCGCGGGAGCAGCTCGAGGTGGCGCAGGACTTTGAGCCACTTGGTCAGGTCGAGCTTGAGGTACTGTTCGATGGCGCTGCCGATGAAGCCGCCGCGCCAGCCGCGGCCGCGGCGGTGGGTGACGGGGCGGCCGACGGAGCCACGCGAAGAGAAGAAGAAGATGTTGATGTGGGGGTTGACCTGGGAGACGATGGAGAAGCGGACGTTGAAGTGGAGGTTGAGGGCCTTGAGGGGAATGTCGGTGCGGAGGGAGCCATCCTTCCATTTGTGACCGAAAGAGTAGGGGGAGAGGGTGCCGTCGCGGTCCTTCTTCATGAGTACGACAGGGTTGAGGATGCCAGGGACGGCGGCCGAGGCGAGGACGGCAGACCAGATGACGCAGTCAGGGGCGGTGATGTAGTTGGCAAGGATGGTCGGGGAATGGGGGTCTGCAGGGACGCAGGAGACATTGAGGATACGGCCGGTGCGTTGGTAGGCCTCCTTGAAGGTCATGCTGCCTCTGGTCATCCAAGCACATCCTTTGCCCCACTGGACGGCGTCGAAGCGGGCGCCTGTCTGGTACCAGCGCTTCATCCAGGTATAGGTGCTATCTTGCGAGGCCTTGATGCGGTGGGCGAGGGCGGGAACCAGGAGCTTCTTGAGCTCGTCGTCGGTGCGGGTGCCCAGCAGAGCCGAAACGAGGGCGCCGCCTGAGGTGCCAGTGATGACTTCTGGTAGTAGGTCGGCGTCGAGTAGGGCCTTGGCAACACCATAGTGGTAGTAGGCAAAGGTGGCACCGCCACTGAGGCACAGGGCGGTCCTGCCAAAGTTGGAGCCGACGTGCTTGAAGAGGGCGCGCTTGTCGTCGACGGAGAGCTGGGAGGTGTTACGGAGGAAGTTCATGGAGGCGGCGGCCTCGTCGACGAAGCGCTGGACGAGGTCTTTCGTGCCAAAGTACGTCTCGCTGTAGAGGCGGGGGTTTTCGAAGCCGGCAAAGTTGTTCTTCATGCAGGCCTCGATGAGAGCGCGGAGGTCGTTGACACTCTGGCTGTTCGGTTTGCTGTTGGTACACTGTTCATCCTCTGCCTGCTGGCGCAGCTTGGCCATCTGCTGGTAGACTCTTTTAATAGTCTTGCTGTCGTAGTAGGCGTACTCTGGCTTCTCGCGCCACAGATCGCTGCCAAGGTGGGCATCGAGCTGCTTTGCGCTCTGGATCCAGTCCTCGTAGGTGGTTGCGCTGTGCAGACGCTGGCGCAGTTTGTTGCGGGTGCCGCGCCATGTGACGAGGTGCTCGTAGAGGAAGATGTAGAGGCGAGTCAGGCCGTAGGCGATGGTCAGGAAGAGCAGCCAGCCGAGGACAAAGACGAGCAGCGGCCATTTGAGCAGGACGTAGACGAAGCCTTCGCGCGTCTCGTCCTTGCCGCGGCGCGGGGCAGCTTTGGTCTTGGTCTTGGCCGTTGACTTGTCGCGGCGCCGCACGCGCTGGTGGACGGGTCGCCAGTCGTGCTGTGCCGTGAAGTGTTGGGGCAACTCATTGGCGGCGGCGGTGAGGTCGTCGGTCGAGGGCGAGGGCTCTGGGGCGGCGAGGGCGCGGGCGAACTGGACAAAGTCGTCGTCGCAGACAAAGTCGTTGTCGTAGTCGGGGAGTTGAGTGAAGTCAAAGGCCGAGGACGAGTAGGGCGCTGGGCCGTCGCTGTGTTTGTCAACGTCGGCCATGGCAGGGATGTCGCATCGTGTGTTGATTGGCAATTGTTGACTACTGATGGAGTGGAGAGCTCGAGGCTGTGATAGGGGTACGTCATCTCGGCAGTCCAGCCGTCAGCCGCATGTTATTGTGGGTCTACCGGCATCGATCCATCTCAGGGTCCATCTGATCTTATGTCTGGATTCTTCATCCTTCGACCACACCAGCAAGCCAGCAAGTGAACTGATGCGCCTTCGCCGTGGTGTGCTCGACACTGCAACGCGACAATGGCGCCGCTCATCTGCTCTACTGCCCCTTCACACGGCACGGCGGCGTCTGATGACGCTGGCCATCGAGACATCCTGCGATGATACTTCGGTCGCCGTGGTGGAGAAGGGCGTGGACCAGGGCCGCACTGTCGCCCGCCTGCACTTCCACGGCAAAGTCACGTCCAACAACCACATCTTCCAGGGCGTCCACCCTTTGCTGACGCTGCAATCGCACCAGGAGAATCTTGCACAACTGGTCGCAGACGCCGTCAACCACTTGCCGCACCAACATGACGGCGCCCGCAGACTGCCCGACTTTGTCTCGGTGACCAGAGGGCCTGGCATGCGCTCCAACCTCATGTGCGGCCTCGACACTGCCAAAGGCCTGGCCGTCGCCTGGCAGAAGCCCCTTGTTGGCGTCCACCACATGCAGGCTCACGCTCTGACGCCGCGTCTGGTTGCCGCCCTGGACGCCTACTCCAGTCACTCAGATGACAAGGAGACACCCCTCACTGATGGCACCGGCAACATTGCCCCAGCCTTCCCCATCCTCTCCGTCCTCGCGTCTGGCGGCCACACCCTCCTGATCCGCTCCGAGTCTCTGGCCTCGCACTCGGTCCTCGCCAGCACCGACGACATCGCAGTAGGAGAGTGCCTCGACAAAGTCGCCCGCGTCGTCCTACCATCCCACGCCATGGAAGGTGCAAAGAGCACCATGTACGGCGCTCTGCTTGAGACATTCGCCTTCCCAAACATGGCCACTACCACACATGGCGACTTCTCAGGCCTCACAGCTGCCCAGTACGTCGACCGCCACGCCCACCTGCACGCCTGGTATACGCCGCCTCGAACCATCGAAGAAGCCCTTGCCCGTAGCAGATCGCCCTGGGGCTGGTCCATTGCCCCGCCGCTGCTCACCACCGCCGGCGGCGCCAAGCTGCACTCGATGCACATGTCCTTTTCCGGCCTCATGTCCGCCGTCGAGCGCCTCGTGCGCTTCCCCACCGACGCCTCGACAGGTCGACAGTCCACACAGGCCCGGCAGGCAGAAGACATCAGTCTCGACGAGCGCCGGGCTATGGCTGTGGGCATCCAGCGCGCCGCCTTTGAACACATCGCCTCCCGCGTCGTGCGCGCTCTACCTCTTGAAACATCATCAAATGCCACTACAACACCACAAACCCAACCAGCCGTCGTCATGGCCGGCGGCGTCGCCTCAAACTCTTTCCTGCGCCACGTCCTCGCCACCACGCTGCTTGCCCACGGCCACGGCGAGGTCCCGCTCTTCTTTCCCCCGCCAAAGTACTGCACCGACAATGCGGCCATGATTGGCTGGGCGGGGATCGAGATGTTTGAGGCGGGCTTCACGGATCCCTTAACCATTAGGGCGGTGCGCAAGTGGCCGCTTGATGAGCTGTTGGCGCCCAAGTATGGAGATAGGGTGTAGGTTCTGACGTAGCTATGGTGTGGATGATATGACTTGACTGAAGCTGTGAGGGTGTGAGGGTGTGAGGGTATGAGGAAAACCACTCCTGTTCGTACTCGCAACGCCTCTTGATACCCCGGCTATTACAGCCATAAACAGGGAAGATTCAATTGACTCTCGTAGATGCACTGCTTGGAGTTGTTTACAAGTCGCATTGCTGTCCTGGTTCGTGTTTCATTCAGCATAGACTTGTGAGCGTTTGGTGACTTTGTACTTCTTCAGTGCTTGTATCAAACCATCGTTTCGCGTTGCTAGTCCTTCCCCTTCTTTCTTTCTTCTCCTACCGTCCTCTCTACCTCCACGATCTCTCCACGGTCAATCGCACTCTCGCTCCTTCGCCGTCCCCGCTCTTACCGCTATGTATTTCATCCTTTCACTTACACCCACCTCGAGATCCCTCCAACCCAATGGCCCGCCAAACAGCTCTTGGCAGCTATATTTCAGCTCCATCAACACGCTTCACCTCAAGTAACTACCCCTCCCTCCCTCTCCACTCCACGTGCCATGGCTGCCACAACCTTCTAGCTCACCACCGCCGTCCTCCTTTTCTTGGATACTTCTTCTCCTCCTTCCCTCATAGTCTTGGGGACACCTCCACCTCACCATGACCGCCCTCACCCCCTCACAGTACCTCGGCGTCGAGATAGCCACGCGCACATCGTCTGTCATTTCCCTCCTGGGCTCGCTCTTCATCATCACAACCTACCTGTTTCTTCCCTACTTTCGCCGCCCTACCACCCGCCTCATCTTCTACGCTACCTGGGGCAACGTCCTCACAAACGTCGCTACGCTGGTCTCCGTCTCTGCAATCCCAGGCGATGGCGCATTGTGCCAGCTCCAGGCTTTTCTCATCCAGTGGTGTATGCTGGCTGATCCGTTCTGGGTGTGTTCGACACTGTAGTTTGCTAGATGAGGGGCTGACTCAATAGGTCTTCTGCATGGCGGTGAATGTCGGGCTCATCTTCAAGGTGAAGCGGTTCGATGGGAGTAAGATCCCGAATTATGAGCTGTGGTACTGTCTGGTTGCATATGGAGTGCCGGCGGTGGTTCCTGTCATCTATCTTGTTCATGACCAAGTGAGCAGTCAGCGTCTGACGGGCCCGGCGATTGTAAGTTCAGACCGCTCTTCCAGTCCAACAGATACTGATCGAATACAGCTCTGGTGCTGGGTGCGCAAGGAATTCGACTGGATGCGTATTGCCTTTTTCTATGCGCCCATGTGGTATGCGTCTTCCCTACTTGCGTAGAATATGTGTTGACAAGTACAGGGTTCTGGCTATAATGACTATGAGCATACACGTCTGGGTCGGGTGTAAGATCTACAAAGCCAAGATGGAGATGCGCAAGTGCAGGAAAGCGTCGCAGCAGCGATTCACGCATATGGCCCCAGGCACGCTGGAAGACCCCTTCGTGGACCCAGACGACGCCATCACCGTCACGACCAAAATTTCGCACAACATCCACGGTCTCGATTGGTCCCGCTCCACGACGCCCTTCAACGACATCAACTGGCTGGCTCGCAGTCCCCCTCGCACTTCCCCCACAATAGCACCTGGCCTCCTCGTCCCGCTGAACCCCCACAGCCCAGTACGCCACCACAACCCTCTCCTCATCAGCAAATACAGAGCCACCGCCTACGCCGCGCCCCTCGCATCTGGCGACTTTGCCACGCTCCCCTCGCCCCAAGTCCCCGTCTTCCAGCCCCGCGAGCACCTAGCCCACACGCAGCGGCGCAAAGAGACAGGCGAAGCGTTCCGCTACTTCAAATCCGCGCTGCTGCTCTTCGTGGCCCTGGTGGTCGTCTGGGTCCCCTCGAGCGCGAACAGACTGTACCAGCTTGCGCGCCCGGAGGCACCGAGTTACGCGCTGAATCTCATCTCGGCGATTGTGCTGCCGACGCAGGGGTTCTGGAACGCGGTGATTTATGCGCACGCGGCGGGGAACGAGTGTAGGCGTGCGTGGGCTGGGGGGAGAGTGTGGGTGAGTGGACGGGCTGGGGAGGGCAAGCAGGACGAGGCGGGTGGGAAGAAGGGGAGCGTTGCGACGGAGATGTCGGCTGTGCATGTTGGGGAGGTAAACGAGTCGAAGCTTCCTGTCTAGGGTGGGACTGTTGGATGTTGCTGTGGTTGGGTCCAAGTATCTTGTGTACTAAACTTTGATAGGTACACACGGCCTGCTCATACAAGTGTTGCACAGCGAGAAGATGCAAGATAAACGCATAAAGTAGACTTCACCCACATCCTCAAACCCCCTCCCCACTCCCCCCCTCCCCTCCCTCAACCCTCCTCCTCTTCCCAGCCTTCACCCTCCCCCTACCCAACCACCCGCGCTTCCCCGTCACCGGCCTCAAAAACCCATCAACATGCACACCACCCACGGTCCGCTCCTCGTTGTCCGAATCATTCGTCCGCGGATCATACCCGTGCACGCGCACACAGTGCTCGATGACGCGGTACGCGAGCTGGAAGTCCTGCGCGTGGCCGTAGCAATCTGCATGTGGGCAGCGCAAGGCGCCGGTCTGGAAGTAGGGTCTTTTCGCCGTGGGGGCTGGTGCGTTGTGCACGGAGAGCTGGGGGAAGGGGGTGGTTGTGGTCGTAGTAGTGGATGGGGTAGTGGTAGTGTGTTCAGCCAGGGGCTGCAGGGCCATTTTTTCCCCGAAGAGAGAGGAGCAGCGTGCCGCGGTGCGGGATAGTGCGTTGGTATTCCAGCCCAGCACGCCTGCTAAGCCGAGCACTTCGCTCCAGTCCATGAGGCCTGCGCGCGAGCGGTCACGTGTACTCGCCACGTCGTCGGCGGTGGTGCTGGCTGATGTGCTACGAAGGCGCTGAGTAGGAGGGAAAGATGGGTCGGAGTCTGCTGCTGAGGAGGCGAGTGGCAGGTGTGCGGCGTAGTCGGAGGCTGAGTCGCTGTCTTGCGAGTGTGTCGTGGTGGAGTGTTGTTTCTGGGGCGACTTGGGGGCGCGGCTGGCTCGACTGGAGGAGGCTTGTCGTGTTTGTGGTTTCCTTCGAGAAGCGCGAGACTGAGATCGTGAGTGGTCTGATGGCTCTGTTGTCTCTGCGTCGGTGGTGAATTCGCTTTGCGACGAGTCTCCCAAGCCACCCCGGCCGAAGTGGTTGAGACGAGTGCGCTGCAGGGCGAGGGCGACGTCGTCGAGCTTGGTGAGCATAGAGGCGATGGTTGGGCGGAGGATTCGCTGTGCCGTTGCGTCGTCGGCGAGAATGGCTGGTTTGATGTGCAACTCGACTTTGGGTTTTCGTCCACGAGGCTTCCCGGGTGCCTTTTCGTCGTCGCCTTGGCCGAGCTCAGTTCCACTGGCATCCTTCATGTCAGCGTCTGTGTGAGCGCTTTGTGAGCGAGATCGTGACCGCGATGGCGCTTTCTGCGTCGCACCCTCTAGACTGTCTTCTTGATACTCCTTTGCGTTCCAATTCTCCTTCGCCAACCGCAGGAATAGACCCAACATCTCTTCCCTCAGCTCCTCGCCCGGATCCTGCGGTCCACTACCGCCAATAACCCACTCATCCTTTTCTGCAGGTACTGCGGCTCTCCTCAGCCCATGGGAAAGCGTATACAGCGAGGCCGGCGGAACAGGCCACGCAGTCCAGTCCTTCGCAGGGACCAGCTCTGTCTGCACTTCCCCCGCCGCATCCGTGTATTGCAAATCTCTCCCCTGCTTCAACCACACATCTTTGCTCTGCCAATTCTTGATCGTCGAGAGCGCGGATGCAGGTTTGCGCACGCGTCGCTTGAGCGCATGTGCGTTGTACAGATGGGCTGCGAGATCCGTGTCTTCAAGCTGCTGGAGCGACTCGGCAATCTGGCGATCTGCCGCCGTGTAGCCCTTCCATGTCTGCGGTGGACCTTTGAATCGATTACGTCGTGCTGGTTCTTCGTCGTCGGATCCTTCGCTATCTGCGTCGTTGCCAGCTAAATGCTGATCGACGTCTTCCACCGGTACGTGAACATCAAGCCCACCATGGGAAATCTGCGCGCTGGGAGGACTTCGCGTAGGCGCTTCATCATCAGCGGTTACCGGATTATCTGATGCAGAGTCGTACTCGGAGTCGGTGGGCGGCGCGCTGCTATCACCGCCAAACAACGACATGTAGATTGCTGCCGATGCCGAATGTGAACATCAGTCGTCGCGCGGTGCATATGCGACTCTGCTCGTCCATGGCGTGGGTGAAAAAGCACAGAGTAACGCGGAAGAGGGCTTGATGTGGGGTATTCACGAAAACGCGTGTGCACGTGCGTAACCTTCATCGTCATAAGCTTTTGCCCCACTTATTCCCTCTCTATGGGGACCAGATGGTTGGAAAAAAACAGGGTCTTAACTCTTTGCTATACCGACAGCCGCCGCCATGGCTCTTAGAAGCGCGACTCCCACCGGGATTGCTCAGTGGACAGTCCAGAGTGCCGCTGTTAGCGCAGCTACGTCACCGGTCATTTCGACACCCCCTGCACAACCGCAGCTTGGTAGTCCAGCATCTGAGCATGACCACAACCTTGGCAACAGTTATACAGTACACCTCCCCTAACGACATGCCGTGCTGTGACCCTGCGTCGAAGCCCCCAAACCACACACAGCATGAACGACCCGGGCCTTGACAAGTCGGCAACCCAGGCCGCCGAGGACGTCGAAGCGAATACCACGCAATACGTGCGGGACAAGCAGCAGGCTGAGGAGGAAGAGCAGGAGTTTCTGAAACCAGGGTTTGTGAAACCGCTTCTCCACCGGTTTTGATCTCTTCTTGACAGCGAGCTCACACATGCAGGCGATGGTGGGTTGCATCCACGGCGTGTCCGCTGATAGCTGGCACTTTCGGCCCCATGGCCAATGCTTTCAGTATCTGCGCGCTGCCTAATAAATGGAGAGTGTATATTTCGCCGGGAAAAGACGAGGGTCATGGTTCCGTGGTCGAAGATCCAAAGTGGCTGATTGCTATCAACTCGGTATCACTGGTCTTTGCCCTCGTCGCCAACATGTTCCTGCTGCTCAACATGGCGCGGCGGGTCTCATTTGCAGTGGCACAGCCAATCACCGTGGTGGGATTCTATGTAGCATCCTTGCTTCTCATGGCTCTCGTCGGGGTGGCGTCCTCGTCTGTCTTTCGCCTGGAACCTAGGGAGGAGCATGCCCTCAGCCAGGCTTACTACTACGGCATGATTGCGTCTGGGCTTTACTTCATCATAGCGACACTGATGGTGTTCACCATTTATGGAGCCTACAAAGGCCGCTACCCCAAGGAGTTTCGACTATCTCCCAGTCAGAGGACGCTCATGCTGCAGACCATAGGCTTCATGTTCTATCTTTTACTTGGTGCCCTTATATTCGCAGAGGTCGAGGGCTGGAATTTCTTGGACGGCGTCTTCTACGCAGACTTCACTTTGCTCACAGTCGGTATTGGGGGCGAGTTCGTCCCCGTCTCGCACACAGCCCGCTCACTGCTCTTCCCATACGCCATCGGCGGGCTCGTCACAGTCGGTCTGGTCATTGGCTCTATACGGTCCCTGATCCTCGAGCACGGAAAGCAGAAGATGGCTGCTCGCTTTACCGAAATCAAGCGTGAAAAAGTCCTAGCTTCGTACAACGACAAGACGAGAACAATCAAGCTAGGCTGGTTCTCTAACATGGAGTACTTCCAAAAGGGCCTGTCTGAGGCGCAGAAGCGAGAGCAAGAGTTCCGCGTCATGCGGAAGATTCAAGAACTATCGGAAAAGAACCGGCGATACACTTCGCTGGCCATTTCCACCACGGCAGCCTTGCTGTTATGGTTCCTCGGCGCTCTGGTCTTCAGATTTGCCGAGAAACCCCAGGGCTGGTCCTACTTTGCAAGCATGTACTTTGCATACACCTCACTGTTGACCATCGGCTATGGCGACCTCGTCCTGCAGTCCAACGCAGGCAAAGCGTTCTTCGTCTTCTGGAGTCTACTCGCGGTGCCGACACTGACAATTCTCATCAGCAACATGGGCGACACCATCATCAAGGAGTTCAAAGACTTCACCATTTGGCTGGGTTCCCTTACGCTCCTCCCAGACGAAGAGGGCCTCATGTCCACGCTGAAAATAGGCGCAAAGCGCATGAGAAAAGTATACAAAGAAGAAGCCCAAGAAGCAGACCCGGGCGCTTCACTGCGTCACATGATGGACCGGCTACGCGGGCATATGGAAGAAGAGGATCTCAGGCTCGCCGACGAGGCCGACGAGCAGGGCGACCAGCACGCGCGCGACACGCACTTCTATCACTTCGTCCTATCCAAAGAGATCCGCCAGCTAACGAAAGACGTCGACGCATCGCCTGCCCGCCAGTACGCCTACGCAGAATGGGCATACTATCTGCGTCTTCTCGGGCAAGACGAGAACGACGCCACAGGCCACCGCCGAGCGCGCGTCCACCACAAGCACGGCACCCATTCGACGCCGGATCTCGGCACTGCGGATGACGGCGACGAGCAAGCGTGGAGCTGGCTGGGGATTCGTAGTCCGCTGATGGGAAACTCGAGCGAGGCGCAGTGGCTTTTGCGGCGTTTATCCGCGAGACTCGAGATGGAGATGCGGAGGATGAGTAGTCAGGACAAGAAGAGGGCGCCCCCGCCGATATCAATGGATGAGCTGAGGCATGGGAAGCAAGATGCGGAAGTGAAGGACAACGCTGGCGAGTCTTCGGGAAGGACCTTTGATAGCGCCGAGGCCAGGAGACGAGGTAGAAAGGGTGTTGATCCATGAGCAGAGGAAGCTGTTTTGCGAATCAGTACTTACAGCTCAGCACGGCCGACCTCCAGTGGGACAAAGGGGAAACACAGCAAGGTAGAAACGGCTCAGTAAAGTGGCACGAGTATAGGATGCATTGTCCGAGGAAGATTAAAGACAGTTTACCACCGTGTTCTGCAAGACCAGCTCGACTCCAGCACCTGCGTGCACGTCCCGCGTGCCAGCGTCGCTGACAGCAATCTTAGCCAGGACAGAAGATAGCCCTCAGAATAAAAGCCGGGAGCCAACAACATGGATAGTAAATATGACCGTCGAGGGGCCCGCGCTTCTTTCGCGGCTTTTCGTTCTTGTGGCCGTCACTAGTTTCGGTACTAGAGGAAGACGTCGACCTGGATGTGACCGAAGAATAAAAAGAGTCGGTACTGCCAGACTACGATGAGCCAGACTCGACGCTGGGCCCGCTACGGTAGCCACGGTCAGACGAGACTTGTGAATGATGGCCATCATGACCTGGATGGAAGGCAGGCATAGGCTCTGACATTGCAGCACCTTCGGTTTGAATGTGGCCAACGACAATGTGGTGGGGTCCATGTTTTGCGGTACGGATCCGTGAAGCAAAGTCCATTTCATCAGAGGCTCCGTCGGTTACGCCATGACTACGCGCTATTTAGTCAGTGTGCTGGTCTGTATGTGATGTGGTGGTCCAACGTACTCGTGTGGAAGGTCTCTTCGTGTTGACTCGATGAGCCTCCGTTCTCGTAGCGGACCTCGTGACGACCATCGCCGTCTGCATCCGGAATGGCGGTCTCGTACTCAAGCAGCTTGAGCAGACGGTAGAGAAGCACGGCAAGCAGAGCACCGAGAAGAGGTCCCACCCAATAAATCCAATGGTAGCCGTCAAAGCGTTTTGTGACAACGTCAGGGCCGAACGAACGTGCTGGGTTGAGGGATGCTCCGGTGTAGAGGACGCCTGCAGCTGTCAGCATCTCGCGTAAATAGCAAGCCGGGAGGATGGCGTACCAGCCAATTCGGCAATAAAAAGAGCCAGACCGATGCCAATGGGGGCGACGAAGGTAGATCGGTGCTTTTCTGCCGCCAGCATGAAGATGCAGAAGATGAGCATGGCAGTCAAGAACATCTCGATGAAGACACCGCGACTGATCGAGGTTCCCGCACCTAGACGGGTACGAACAGCCAGAGGACCTGGAAAAGTTGCTGAAACGACTCCAGCGGCAGCCATCGCACCCAGCAGCTGTGCAACCACGAGGAGTGCGGCTTTGACCCAAGGTACAGCACCGATGAGAGCCATTGCAACGGTGACCTTCATGACTCGGTTAGCATCGTGTTGAGGGAGTGATCAGAGGTAGCCACGGTCGGCGACTTACAGCTGGATTGAAGAGCCCTCCACTGACGCGGAAGAAGACCCAGACATTGACAGAGAGGGAGAATCCAAAAGCAAGCGAGATGTACATCAGCGACTGAACGTCCATTGGGCGATCACCAAGGAGGTTGTTTGCCGTCTGTGTCGCTGCGAAAGCGAAGAAGAGGAACAGAAATGTGCCAATGAATTCGCCCAAGAAGGCAATGAAGAGGTGACGAGCCCTGTTTGGCAGCCAGCTAAGAGCCCGCTTCTCTCCTGGGCGGTTTGGGTCCTCGGTATATGTCGGCTTCATCTTCAGTAAGACCTCGAAGCTTTCGGCAGGTCAGTAGGTGTCGCTGTGCGTTGTTCATAACTGCAGCGCTGTCGGTCGAGACTGGCGGCGATGAAAGGGTGGTGCTGAAAGCGTGTGGAACAGTGGCTACTCGAAAGGTAAAACAAGACGATGCGCAACAGGCAGAAGATCTAGGTAAGATTCGAGGATGATAAGACTAGGACAAAGGTAGGAGTACAAGGATACTGGTCAAAGCTGAGAGAGGATGTAGGAGACAGGATGTGTTGTGAGACGAGATGAGGTCAGAGGAGAGGAGAAGCCACGCCAGTGGAGACGCTCCTGTGAGTACATTGTTGCATGTGGAAGTTACTGTGGATTGGACCATGCTGCGATGGTGTTGGGTCCGGATTGTGCAGTAGTGACGGTGGGTATCGAAAGAAGGCACATCTCGAACTCGATCTCGAACTCGAATTGCACAGCAATGCACGTTGACAATGGGTCTTCATCACCTGCAGCCAGTAACAAAACAGTTGGTCGCGCAGCTGGACTCTGCGATGTGTGCAAAAGCTCGTATGATGTCTTTCCGCTACGCTGGAGCGGCGAGGCATTTAGATGTGAACAACCTGATGGCATGACGACACTGTACGAGAGCTCAGCACGCTTTCGGCTGCACACAAGACTGTTCTGCGCCTGAGTTTCATCTGCGCATGGCCGAGATGGCAGAAGAGAGAGCCTTGGGCGTGGGCGCGAAAAGAAAAATGGCAGGTCTCGCTTGGCTCGAGTGGCTGCCCCCGGGTGCCTGGCTGGATAACGCGGAAGCCATCGCAACGATCCCATGGCGTGAAGGGTGCACAACAGGCCGTTGCTTGCTTGGCCAGTCAGTTCCTAGTCCCTTCACGCACGTCCTTGCATATTGGTAGCAGCAAGTACTGTTCCTGCGCATTACTTTTTTTTCGCACTGCCATTACACACATACAGTACGCGTGTCTGTGCTGGTTTATTGTTGATTTTGCATCGCTGTGCTGTCACCATCCATCCCCCTCACCCCATCCCACCTAATACAGCGAATCCGCGCCATCCCCGCGTCATTGACGGCAATCACGAGCCGCCTGCGCCAGCGCCTCTACAGACAACCCCGAATGCCGTGAACCACGACAGAGCCCAGCATACTCTGCTGCTCTGCGCTGCAACTCTCTCTTTCTCTATCTCTTTCTCTCCTGCCCTCCAACACCCCCGTCGCCCAGCATGCCCCGCCTGCTGCGGCTGCTCCTCTCGCTGACCACGAGTCTGCTCGCCGTCACGCTGCTCCTCTTTGTCACTTTGGGCGGCGGCCGGCAAGACCAGAAGCTCGAAGGCGTGTCGCATGCCGCCCCGCGCCAGTCCCGCATCAGCGCCCTCTTCTCCTTCACCTCTCCCGGCTCGCTCTTCCCGCCGTCGGCCATTATCAGCCTCACCGACGACAACTCGACCTTCTTCCTCGCCCGCCCTGCTGACTTTGGGCCTGCGCTGCCCAGCGACGGCCTGAGCGGTCCTCTTTGGATCGGCAGTGGCTTTGGCGACGATGCGCTGAGTCAAGGCGAGCTGGGCTGCAGCGACATACCGGGCTGGGACGGTGGCACCGAGGCCCTTCCACGTGCACTGAAACCTGCTTCTTCTGCTATCAAGAGCAAGAGGACTGGTCCCTTGGCCGAGAAGAAGGACACGCCACGGAGAGCTGCGTCTGGTGCACAAGACGAAGCCTTTCCTGCGCATGACGGCACCGACGACCACCTGCACAAAGCACGCGAGCACGGCACGCGACGCTCCTCGGACCATGCCGACATCCAGTCCCTCCAGGAAAGCGCCGAGATCATGGGCAAAGTCGTCCTCCTCCAGCGAGGAGGCTGCGGCTTCTTGGCCAAGGTAGAGTGGGCTCAGCGACGTGGAGCTGTTGCCGTTGTTGTGGGCGACAATGTGCGCGGTGGAGCGTTGATCAGGATGTACGCTAGGGGCGACACATCCAACGTCACTATCCCATCCGTCTTCACCTCGCACACGACTGCGCACCTACTGTCGTCTCTGCTGCCGTCTGGCAAAATTCTCGCCGCCACAGCTCCCTCGCAGCAGAAGAACAAGCCCAAGCCATATGGGACAACCACCCAAGCCACCTCTACGCCCTCTACTGGTGCCCAACATGGCTCTCTTGCACCTACCGAGTACGTCGACTCTGCCGGCAAGAGCTGGCTACACTCGCTGTTCAGTGCACTCGGCCTTGCCAGCGCAGAGGAAAAGCCGACCGACAGTTTCAGAATTGGCCAAGATGACTGGCGAGACCCAAAGTTCCGTAACCTACCTACGACGACCCTTCCGTCTGCGGTCACGCCCACTCCAGTCCCCTCCTCTTCTACCGTCAGTAACAGCCATCAGCGAGTCGAGACAGAGTACACAGCGCCTAACAGCGAACACAAAGCGAGCTGGCGCTCGTGGTTGAGATCCAGCCGAAGGAGTGTCACATCCATAACCAGCGCTAACAGTCAAGAGATCGACAACGCTCCAGACGATACGCAGCCTCACGATGGTCTCTGGGTGACACTCACACCCACAAATGTGTCGTCAAGTCCCTTCTTTGACACACTCCTCGTGCTCGTTGTCAGTCCCCTAGTCACGCTCTCTGTTGTATATGCCCTGTTGCTCCTTCGATCTCGCATAAGACGCCGACGTTGGAGGGCACCCAAGTCTGTTGTCGAGCGTCTTCCTGTTCGGACCTACCATACCATAAGCGACACGTCTTCGTCACCATCTGCTGCTTCGGAGGAAGCGACTCCCACGACTCCTCTACTTCAAAGGGCTTCCTCGCGGCCGACAACATCAGCATCTCTTCCGCCCTCCCAAGATGAACCGGATGCACCCGCAACGTCTTCCTCGGTTCAGCGCACAGCCCGTGACCGAGAACAAGAGAAACGCGAGACCGGTCTAGCTGAATGGAGACGTCGATACGGCGGGCGGCAGAAGGAATGTGTTGTGTGTCTGGAAGAATACGTGGATGGTGTCAGCCAGGTCATGAGCCTCCCATGTGGTCATGAATTTCACGTGGATTGCATGCAAGTATCTCGCCTTCTCATTCCGCTTCTATGCTAACAATTTGTAGTACGCCTTGGCTCGTGACTCGCCGACGAACGTGCCCTATCTGCAAAGGTGATGTTGTAAGGACCTTGTCGCAAGCATATTCAGATCATCCGAGCGCTTCACCGCCAGCACCTCAGCTCATCGATGATGAGCATGTTGTAGACGCCTTGCAGATCCAGGCTGCAGAGACTCGCAACGATTCCCCCTCGGCCTCACGACCGCTGCCTATCTCGGCGTCTGCGCCCAGCAGTTACCGTACCGAATCTGACGGTGATGTAGAAGCGAACTGGTCAGGTGAAGAACGTCAGTCAAATGCACGAGACATTCCCGGAAGCAGGATTTCCGATCTCAGTACCTCGGTACGCGATCTGAGTTCCACCGTCTCCACGGTCATCTGGCGAGGCTTTGACGCGGTCAGGAGCACCGCTGGCCTTCAACGACGCCCTCCACCGGAAGATGTGGACCGAGATCGTTGATTGGCATCCCATACTTACGCTTGAACGACATTTTGATCGCATTGGAATGGTACATACCCCCGGCTAAGGATACACGGCGTTGCATTCGATGAGCGGCATACATACGGCGTTTACAGGCCCTAACTAACTCAATCTTTACTCTGAGAATAATTGCTCCACTTCTCATATTCAGTCTCTCTTTGTACTGCATGGCCGGCGGCCGCAATGGGAAGTCGCTAATGTGGCAGAGTTCGGATGCGCTAGTGACAGCATTCCTTGTTTGACGTCTACGTTGGGTCTCAAACCGCCCTCCCTTGTCTATGCGCACAATGTCCACGCTTACGGATCGCTGCAAGGAATATCCAACACGGACATTGGTGATTCCACAAATGGCCCGTTCTGCCGTGATCCGATGGTCGGTCCATGTGTCATCTTGAAGCAGCAGAAGGGCGCTTTCGTAGCTCAGTCGCTTACAATAACTCACCTCGATCCTTGCCCAATATCACGTGGTTCAACATTGAATTCCAGCAAAGGCGAGCTAATACCAATCAGGGAAGCCTTTGGGCCTACTGTACCCCGCAAAGACGGTGCTGGCCGTGTAGCTTAGGAAGCTTACTTACGCCTATTCTTAGCTAACCGGGCAACCTCGTCTCCCTTGACAACTCGAATTGCGCATTTCTCGCTCCTGTCGGTACCACGACCGAGTCATCTGCCAGCCGAATTTCTTAAGCCGTGGAATGCGAACCCCACATCTTGTTGCTTGCGGAATATCGAGAGTTGATACGCTCTGCTGTTGGATATCAGTCGACTTGGTAGACGGTCTTTTGGCTTACAAGACTCAATAGAGCTACACTGCAGCATCTTGGCGGCACAGGCAGGAACGTGCTCGTTGCTTGACTGTGATGTCAAGGCAACGCGTGGCTCGGGGTTGGGGCAGCATAAGAAGACCCCTTTCCGGCTTCAACCATGGGTGCAAGCTCGTGGAACTTAGTAGTTCCCACCTCTTCGTGTGGCAGATACATACTCACATTGTTCAATTGACATAATTCATCCCGCTACCGCGATGAAGGTTCTTTACCTCGTCCTTCCTCTGTTGAGCTCGCTGGCAATCGCCCAGTCACTTGTAGAGGATGACTGTCAATGTCCTCAGATCAAGTGTCGGGCCACTAATGCTTTCGTAAGCTTTTCGACTTGTAAACTACACAGCGACACAACTGACACTAGAGACAGGAAAACTGTCGCTGTATCAATCAATCTGAGCTGGCATGCAAGAGAAGATGTCCAAACTACGTCCCAACAAGGTTGAAGGTAGGCTCTCCACAATCATCCTTCGAAGCAGACACTAATCACGCCACAGAAATGCTCTCTTCCGCAACAAGAAACAACACCCACCGCAGTCATCCCAACTGTGTCACTGCCCTTGCCAACCGACCCTATTCTGGGTTTCCCCGTTCCGATCCTGCCAAAACCACGTCCAAAGCCACTTGTCCTGCCTTTCCCTGATCTACCTCCTGTTCCTGGATGCGAGTGCGAGGAGAGAATGTGCATCATGAGCTTCCCTCACGGTTGTCACTGTCTGTGGAATAATAAGAAGGCGTGCTATGACAAGTGTGGTGGCTTGTCTCCCGGTATCAATAACTGCCCGGCTTTGCCAGGACCCGTCGTACCAGAGCCAGAGCCAGAGCCAGTCGAACCAGAACCAACCCCAGAGGTCTTACCTCTACCTGACCTCCCTCTCGTTCCAGGCTGCGAATGCGAAGAGATGATGTGCATCCAGAGTTTCCCCGAATCGTGCCACTGCGCTTGGGGCATCGCAAAGAACTGCTACGACAAGTGTGGAGGCAAGTCACCGGGCATCAACACCTGCCCGTCCAAGGGCTCGTTCGGTGGCGGAGTGTTCGTTGACGGCCCGGTGAAGCGCGCTCCTGCACCTGAACCTCAGAAACCCACGGTGCCCTTAACAGGACTCATCCCAAACCTGGTCTCTGGGCTTCTCGGAGGCTCGGGGACTAAGCCATGCAAGTACGAGGAGGTATTCTGTATTCAGTCATGGCCTGAAAGCTGTCATTGCGGCAACGCAAACAAACAAGCTCGTTATCTTCAGTGCGGTGGTCCAGTCCCCGTTTTACAAGTAAGTCCAGCTACGTCGACAAATCAACTTTAAACTCGTTCGAAGAAATAGTAGACTGACGCCTTCAGACCTGCCCCCCGCCGACCAAAGCTGCTAGCATCACAACTAAGACCAGGACCGTCACCGTAACCACAACCATAACACCCACGCCGACACCTAGCAGTAGTCTCCACAAAGTCCAGATCTGCGGCGGCGGCCGCGGAAACTCGAATCCACCTTGTCCAACAGGCTTTACGTGTATGAACGACCCCTACAAGAAGCAGGTCTGCGGACTCGAGTGCGATGGTACGGGTATCTGTGTCGAGGAGCGACTGTGTGGAGGGTTTGCTGGATTCAAGTGCAAGGAGCCTGGACAGGTTTGCTTGGATGATCCGAGGGATAGCTGCAGTCCACAGACTGGCGGTGCGGACTGTGGTGGATTGTGCTTCTGGCCTCCGAGTCTGAGGGCGAAGGCTTGAGCGGTGAGATGATGGTAAAAAGAATGCAGGTATTAGCGTAGAAATCTGTCACTCAGACTGAGTAAGAATCAAAGTATTTCACAACTCTCTTGGCTGTGGATCATCGTCGCCATGCAAGTCGTCACCCGAGAGGCCACTTCCAAAGCATCCCTCGTGACCGCGCGCCGCCGCGTTATTTCAACACGTCGAGCCCTCGCGTCTACCCCAAAATATCTCACACACACCGCACACTGCCCTTCAAACAACCATGTCCAAAGCAACAAAAGTCACAGAATACCAGGAACGCGTCTACGCGCTCCTGCAGCAGATCCCCGAAGGCCGCATCACGACGTACGCCGCCATGTCGCGCGCGCTGAACAGCTCGCCCCGCGCTGTAGGCGGCGCGCTGCGGAACAATCCCTTTGCGCCGGATATACCGTGTCATCGGTGCATTGCTAGTACTGGGGTGAGTCGCATGTGCATCATTTCTCGTGGTTGTTTGCCAGTGCTGATCTTGGGGTTGGGTTTAGTTTATTGGCGGGTTCAAGGGCGATTGGGAAAAAGTGCCTAGCGGGCAGAATCAGGAGTCGAAACGGAAGTTACTTGCGGATGAGGGCGTGCTGTTTGATGCGGATGGGTATCTGATTGATAAAAAGGTGTTGTGGGATGGGTTTGATGTGAAGAAGGGGAAGTGATGGTATGTAGAGGAGAGTGGGGCAAGCAGTGGAAGGAAGTGGGGCTACGTCACAGCCGTGGAAAAGTTCTAGATGAACCGTTGTGACTGCGACCAAGATTCGCAATACAGTATACTTATCTATATTTACATTCGTACTTGAGTCTGACTGCGCAAGCATTGTCGGACTTGAAGTAACACTGACCGCCATGGGCCCGAAGAGGAAGGACTTTCTGAAGCCAAAGCCGAAAGGCAAGCTCAAGGCGCCTGAGCCGCAGACTGAGAACGACTTCTTGGAGGCTGCGGATGAGCATGAACAAGCTGCGGGAAAGTGGAGAGCTGGTGACGCAGCCAAAGCAACACGATTCTTCAATCGCGCTATCGACACTTACAATGAGGGCTTGAAGAGGCACCCACAGTCTTTCGATCTGGCGTACAACAAGTAAGCGATTCCGCCAGACGCTCTTTTGGTGTGACTTAAAATGGGGCTGATCAATCATAGAGCAAATCTGGAGTATAGTCTGTCAGAGGATGAGCGGATACTGCCACATCTGGGAAGCAGAACAGCTTTGCTGGAAGAGACACTAAACTCACATCGCCATGCTATTTCTCTCAACCCTGCTAACACAGATATCCTGTTCAATACTGCACAAGTCCTCACGTCTCTAGCAGAAGCCGGATTGGAGGACGGAACACAAGAAGCCGCCAAGACCCCTGCAAGGAACCTGCTTGAAGAGGCTGTAGACATCTTCACTGGATGCTTGCAGAAGCAGCAACAAGAGTACGAGCAAATGCAAGCAGAAATTGCAAAGGCCCAGGCATCCGGGGAGTATCAAGAGGCCTGGGAAGGCGATCGGTCGCAGCCCACCGAGGCAAAGGGAACAGACGATGCCGACACGGACTCGGCATCAGAAGGACCTGGGGACTGGGCCACGGTGGAGGAGCCCGTGACACCTGTGACGATACTGGAGACCTGCACAGCACAACTTGGAGCTCTCATCACGCTACTTGGGTTGTACACCCCGGAAGATCTGCCGAGTATCGAGAAGAAAGCACAAGACGGTCTTTTGACTGCCACTGAGATAATTCCCGCTCTCATCAGTATCATCGATGCTTCGCCAGAGTCAGACTCTGAAGATGAGCCAGAGGCCGGCCCAACATTATCGATAGGCCAGTCGGCAGCAGAAGAAGCCGAGACCACGCCCAAAGAAGATGCAGTGCTCGCAGCAGCGAACTTCCAGGCCAGTATCGCGGAGGCTATGTACCGAAGCGGCAGAAGCACATTGACACAATATGCACAACAGATCGAGCAGACCTTCGCTATCCTCATCAAGGAGTCAACAGGCAGCAGCAACCCAGGGCTTGCATACGTCAACATACGCTCTTCATACGCAGACGCGCTCATCGACCTCGCATCCTCAATAGCAGACAGTCTGCAGTACACCCCCTCATCACCCACCTTCACCTCAGATCTTGAAATCCAATGGACCGCGCTCTCACAAGCCCAGAAGACTCTCACAGAGCTCTCATCAGCGCCACTTTCGTCCATGCTGTCTGCATCTCGCCTTGCTGATGTCTTCCTCGCCCGCGGCGACACCGAGCTCTTCCGTTTCCGGATCGCAACGACGCCCAGTGTGAAAGCGGCTTGGGCAAACAGCAGAGCTGTCGTCGTGGCAAACGCGGGCGTTTTCTACCGTGGAGCACGAAGTTACGCGCAGAACGCTGGGGCTGCGCAAACACGAGCCTCTGCAGATGCGAAGGCTATTGTCGCAGAGATTCTGAAGGAGGTATCTAGTGGATCAAGCAGCAGGAAAGAAAACTGGAAGGGCAGGAGCAACGACGTTGCGGCTGTGCTGGGGCAGATGGTAGAGGAGGGTATCGTCGCCGAGGAGAATGCGCAAGGGCTATTGGATTTCACGGAGTGATTGCGTGCTGCAGGCTGGTCGAGTGAGTGACGGGGTCACACTGGTAGTCACTTTCGATTGCAGCCTGCTAATCTCGTAGATTTGAGCAAACGAGACCCGGATATCAGGCAGCCTCCGTCACATCATGCTACCTATAATGTGCACCCCCACTTACAACACATCTCTCTCAACCCTCGTTTCAGGATCCAAAAATGTCAGACTCCTCCCAAAACACCGATCCGGTCAAGAAGCCTGAACCTCGCACAGCAGGCGCGCCAACGACAAAGAATGACGTCTTCAACAAACTGCCCGAGTTCTGCGAAGATAGCCCAAGCGCGGCCAACAACGAGTCTGCTGAAGAGAAGATTACCATGTTCGAGGCACTGAAGTCTAGAGGCAGTCACTGGAAGCGCAAGAGTGTTGACATGCTGGGTTTGGGTGGAATGGGCAAAGACGGGGAGAAGAAGGAGGGCGGCAAGGAAAAGACGGCATAGATGGATCAGTTGGAAGAATGCACGGTCTGACTTCGAGTCGAGAGACGGAGGACATTCGATAATGCAATAATCTCATTGCAGAGTGCTCCATCAACACTAACGCAGCGTCCGTTCCTCATGTTGACTTCTCATCTCCATCTTGCATACCCTCATAACGCTCTTGAACCGCACCCACTAAGACTCAAGCCTGTACACCTGCGCCGCCATACCCGCACACTCACTCCTTCTTCGTCGCTCTTCTTATCATCTCTCCCTTCAACAACGGATAGAAATCCCTCGCAACACCGACATCTACAAACTCACTCCACTCGCTAATCCGCTCCCCGCCCTCCTCACACCCCATCTTCCAGACATACTGATTCCTGTACTCGCCTACAGGGCTCTCGCCAAATGCAGATACGTACATGACGATGCGCTTCTCGCCGCTGTCAGAAGTGCCTTCGATCACGTCGTCGACGGTGACGCGAAAAGATGTGAAGACATGGCTCATGGCGGTGAGGTTCTGCTGGAAAGCGGTGTTGGATTGGGGCGTGTAGTTCAGGCTGGAGGGGAGGAAGACGCGTTGGCATTCTGGGGTGCGCAGGGCGATGATTGTGGAGATGTCCATTGCGTTGTAGGCTGAGACGAGCTTGTCTGCTGTTTGGCGCTCTGTGGAGGGCATGATGGGCTGGTGAATTGTGATGTGAAGGTTTTTGGGTTCAAGGTGGGTAGGTTGGAGATTGAGATTGAGATGCAGATTCTTGGATAGAAGCTGAAGTTGGGTTGCCTGACTAGGGAGCGGCTGGTCTTATATGCAGCAGCTGGGCGTATAAAAGCAATGGACAGTGGCTGACGCCGTGACCCTTTGTGAGATAGCGCTTATCAGCCCTCGTAGTTGGGTTGTGCTGCTCTGGGTATCCCCATCATTGAGTCTTGATTTCCCAGAAACACTCATGGCATGTTTGAAGTGTCGTACGGATGATCAAACATGGCGGATGCAATCGTCTCTTGAATTCGTAAGATGAGGTTCCAGACACGTCGCCATTCAGAGTTCGTTGTGTCTGCTGAAAGAGTAGCTGATCGTAGTACGAGTACGGAGGTCCACGTAAGTTCAAAATGAACATCTGTGAAGTTCCAGAACTCTATAAGATTTTTGTGCTGCGAAGATGGTGAAGTCGAGACAACCTGCCTTTCACAAGGCTGACGTAAGGCGCCTGGTCCATGCGTCGCGTCCGCGACATCTCCATCATCAAGCCGCCGCATGTCACGAACCCCAAACATTGTCGCCGCGCCGTCACCATCACTTCTCGCCTCCACCATAACCGTCCCTCTTATTCCCCGTTGACACTGGAATTCTCTGTAGCTTCCGCAGAGCCACACGCAACGACCACACGACCACCCCGCCACCATGTCTAGCGGAGAGGTGCTGAAGGCGGACAAGGACTTCTCCAAGGAGGCCGACACCCATATTCCAGAGGCTGAGAAGCTCGGAAAAGTAGACTCAAACTAGCGAGTGGCCAGAATCAAGCTAATTCAACCCTCCAGAGCAACCCACAAGCTGCCATCGACCAGTTGCTCCCGCTCGAGAAGAAGACACGCCAGGTCTGGTGCTATACATCGCGTGAAAGCGACTACGAACTGACGTTTTGTAGGCCTCAGATCTTGCATCGACGAACCGAGTCATCATCGCCATCGTCACAATAGCCAAGAATGCAAATGACTGGAACCTCATGAACGAGCAGGTCCTGCTGCTCTCGAAGAAGCATGGACAGCTCAAGCAGGCCACCACCAGGATGGTGCAGACTGTCATGACCTTCCTCGACGACACTCCCAACCTCGACACAAAGCTGTCCGTTATTGAGACGCTGCGGACAGTGACTGAGGGCAAGGTGAGCAGCATACAGATGGCACGATGAGTGTAGTAGCTAAAGCAGCTGGCAGATCTTCGTCGAGGTCGAGCGCGCCCGCGTCACCAGGATATTGTCAGACATCAAGAAGGAGCAGGGCGACATCAAAGCAGCTACAGACATTCTGTGCGAGCTTCAAGTGGAGACTTTCGGCTCCATGACCCGACGAGAGAAGACCGAGTTCATCCTACAGCAAGTTGCGCTTTGCATAGAGAAGGGCGACTGGACACAAGCTGGCATTCTGAGCAGGAAGATAAGCAAACGCTACTTCCAGCGCAGGCCGAAGAAGACCCCGGAACAACTGGAGAAGGACCAGAAGGAGCGTGAGGAGAAGGAGAAGACCCGCAGCGCAGATGACCCACCCATCGAGCCTGAGGATGATGTTACGGATCTCAAGTTGAGGTACTACGAGCAGCAGATTACGCTGGCGAAGCATGACAACAAGTACCTGGAGGTCTGCAAGCACTACCGCCAGGTACTGGATACAGAGGCTGTGGAGGAGGATCCTAAGAAGCTCCGAGCGGTACGTCGGCTTGTCAGAGTGGATACGCAACTGTACTAATGATTGCAATAGGTCCTGCAGCGCGTCATTTACTTCGTCATCCTCGCACCCTACGACAACGAGCAGTCCGACCTCCTTCACCGCGTCCAGCGCGACACACGCAACTCGCAGATACCGCAAGACGCACAACTCGTCAAGCTCTTCACCATCCCCGAGCTCATGAGGTGGCCCATGGTTTCCAAGCAATTCGGACCTCACCTGACCGACACCGATGTTTTTGATGCAGAGAAGGATGACTCGGACGACGAGAAGGCACACACGAGGTGGCAGGACCTGCGCAAGCGTGTCATTGAGCACAACGTCCGCGTTGTCGCCAAGTACTACACCCGCATTCAGATCCCCCGCCTCACAGAGCTTCTCGACCTGACAGAGGACGAGACCGAGAAGAATATCAGCGAGCTGGTTACCGCAAAGACCATCTATGCCAAGATCGACCGACCCGCACGCATCGTCACCTTCTCTAAGCCGCGCGGTTCGGATGACATTTTGAACGAGTGGAGTGGAAACATGAAGAGCTTGCTCGGCCTTCTGGAGCGTGTCGACCACCTCATCACAAAGGAGGAGATGATGGCCCGCATCCAGCCTACCAAGGTCGACAAGAAGGCAGTCAAGGGCAAGGCGAAATAAGTGATGAAGCGATGTGATGAAGAACCATGATTAGTCTAGAATTGGAAGGCCGTCTACAGTAGCCTCCGCGCATGCACTGCGCATGTAATATAGACATCTAAAAAGATGCCAGTCTATGTCTAGTCCATCTATGAGTGTCCACCGCGCTAAGACAACCTCACGCTCAGAAGGGCACATCCATGTCTTCTACACTTTCCTCCTCTTTCTTCGGCCCTTCAGCCTTGTGCAGAACTTCCTTGATGAATCCAATCAGTGCGTTCACGCTCGCCTTTTGCGTGCTCGGCAAAAAGTGGCCGCCAGGGTGATATACGACCCTGCCTTCGCTTTCCTCGCAAGAGTCTACCAACGCAAGACTCCTACTCTCTTCCACCACTGTATCCAGCGAACCCAAGAAATGCAACACCGGAGTCTTGATCTTTGGCTCATAAAACGCATGATACGGATTCTGCCCCTTCGCCGCGAACCCACTGTAGCTCACCGCAAACTTAAGCGGGGGATGCACGGCGCCCTCCACGTACCCAGTATCCGCCTCAAAGCTCTCCGGATACCGCATACCACCATCTTTCTGCAGTTTCTCGAATGCTTCTCTCCGCCCGGGCTCCAACAGTGAGGCCACCATAGCTGCCGCAGCACCGCCCTGCGAGAACCCAACCACGCCATCGAACGGCCCCTCTTCTTTCAGCACTTGCGCGATCCGTCCCAGTCCCTCTTCAAGACCGGCGTATGTGTACGGCTCGCTGTCGCCTTTGCGACGCCACCACGCCCACGCATCGACTTCCTCGTCTGCGTCGTCTTTCTTCTCCTCGCCATGCAGGAAGCTGACATCCGTGGGCGAGAGCCGCAGCGGCGCAGTTGGGAACGAGAGCGTGATCCCCGCTGGAAAAGCCTTTTGAAGCGTTTTTCGAAGAGCGCCGCATTTTGCGCTGAAGAGGGGGCCGGATTGCGTGAAGCCGTGCAGGAAGAGGACCTTTATCGGCCGTGTTGGGGGCGGGGCAGCGGCCATTTTGCGCAGGCGGAAGAGGCTGTAGAGATTCGTGGGAGTGAAGTGGCGTGGTATGAAGGGTTGGGGAGGGCGGGGCATGTAGGTTGTGAAAGTAGAGTAGGGGTGGAGGCGAGGAGTCAGAGTGTTGATGTTGCTTGACGGTGAGTTCTATTCGGAATTGGAAGGAACGATTTCGGAATACAGATGAGGTCATCTGGTGTGATAGTTTCCCGCCTTCATCCTTCCACTATCTGCTAACCATAATTCTTCGCTCGAGTCGAAATCCATGCAATGATGATTCCACTCGCCGTCATCATGTATGAGCTTACACCAAAGGCACCTTGAATGTCCATCTTTAATGCCGACCAAAGAACGCCGAACAACAGACTTCCCACGAGGAAGATGCCAAAGAGCACACCTATAACCATGTCGGCATCTAGGCCCTCCTGATAGTAGATACCCCAGCCTTCTGCTGGCTCTGTTAGGCCTTCATCGAGCTTGCCGCAGATACGCCGTGGTAGTATATTCAGGATGGATGTTCCTTTGTCGCTGACACAGCCTGGCGAGTTGAGCATATGCAACATGTACTTAGGATCGACAGGCGGCCAGGCTGCGATGGTTGGCTTGCATCGGTACTCCGCGTTCGGAGAGGGCTCTCTCTTCTCGTCTGGTGGGAAGCAATAGCACGACTGCGGAGAGTGGCAGGACGACTTGTGCTCTCGTACCTCGACCATACTGCCAGCATGCAAGTGTACCTTGAGGAAGTCAGTACGTTGTCTTGAGTGCCCTGCTTGATTCAAATACTGACCTTGAGGAAATAGATTCCTTGCACGCTCCTCAGTGATAGATGGCGCCATAGCTGGTTGCGTTTCTGCTGGAGCTGTTGCTTCATGAACTGAAAGAGAGATCGATCATTGTTGACTTTGTCGACAGGCTCCTGGAGTAAAGACTTGCGTTCGTGTGTCTCATGTACACACGCGAGTAAATGGAGTGTGTCAGTGCCTGGGGCTGGTCCATTGGTCCCCGTCGCTGTGGCGGGAATTGCACTTTGCTTTGGAGAGTGATGCTGTGGTAAGGGTGGGGGGCCGTTTGAGCTAGAAGAGAAGCATTTGGTGGCCTTATGTCTCCATGTTGAAGTATTAAAGGTCCACTTCTGATTTGTCGAACTTCCGTTGTAGGAAGTAATGCTGACCTCAAGGCCAGTGCACTCCTCCAAACGTTCGATGACCTGGTCTACTCCGCCCGGGCTGTATTCTACAACATCGCTCCAGAAGCTGGTGCCGCACCCCTTTAAAATCATTAGCATTGATCGGTTCGCAGCTAGCATGCCTACGTCCGATGGCACTTACGCAGCTCCATCTAAGTCGAACCCTGCCATGCTCGAGGGGTGGTTCTAAAACGCCAGCGACAACGAAGACTGTGTTGAGAGCATTTCCGATGCCTTGTAAGAGCCCAAGTCTCTCCTTCGGCTCACTTCCTTCCGCCTCGCTCGTAGTACTTCGGTCGCCTGGGCTAGAGTGACGGTCTTCATACACACCAGTGTCCGTCACTTCGTCGATGGAAACGTCGACCGATTCTGGTAGCACAAAAGATTTGAGCTGCCGCTGAAACAACGCGAAGGCGCTGCCTTCAGTCAAAAATCTTCAAAAGGCAATCAAATCTTGGATGAGATCTTCATCGACTGGTTCGCCCTCCTCTTCATCTGAGCTATCCTCAGTCTTCCGGTGAACATGTGTAGGACGTATAACCTGGGTCTCAAACTTCTCAATGATGGATTGGGCAACATATGGACCTTTTCTGGACACCAAAAGCGACATCAAGACTTCGAGCTCCGCAGTAGCCTCGCTCCGGAGATTTCTGGCGTATGTCTTGAGCAGCCTCCGCATATTCCGCCGCAGTCGCTCAGCTCCAACATCGGGTAGATAGAGAGCCACGTGATAGAGGTTGACTAGTGATTCATGCGTCTGGAAGATCTTCAGAAACTCTTCTGTTGCTGTCGCTATCTGGTGATGCGTGAACCTCCCTCCCATGGAGTAATCCGTCTTCGAGGAAGCGGTCGTACGTTCGGAGGTTGTTGAACCAGAGTCTGAAATCACGGACCTAGTCTCGTCGCTTGTAAGATCGCCTTCCCATGACGTATGCACCAGGATGGTCTCCTCGTTTCGATCGAGTGCCGCCTGGCTGTTGCTCGGTTGACCGTTCGGCCATAATGTCTTCTTTAGCCTACTACAGTATTAGCAACTATGTAGCCATGCCGGCCCGCAAATGCGTACATTTTCTCATTTTTACGAGAAGCCTCTGTGGATATGACAGGTCCGTTTTTTGCAAGCCATATCACCTGTGGGAATGCATCCGTTTGTCCCATCAGATCCTCTCGTTGCTGCTGAACCTCTTCAGGGCCCAGCCCATTTGCTGCGAATGGATCGGTTTCAGCGTTTCTGTTACGACATTAGTGGAATCAAAAGAGAGAACTTGCGAGAGTACATAACTTCGATCATCTTTAGTTCTCGGCTGAGTCCCGATTTTCCTGACGCGATCCATAGCACTAGCTGAGGGAGTGGGAGGCTCAGACTCTTCGCCAGTCGCTCGTATCCATTCTATCTTTGTGATAGGAATTCCACTGTTCTCAAAGACCTTCTGGAGATCATTGGTCATTTCTGTCATCTGGTCGCTTACAGAAATACCCTCCTGTAGTCTGAACCTTAAGTTGACGTGTGAGCCTTTGTGAGTCCGCTTGGACCCATCCTCTTCTGGTGCTCCTCTTGCGTTTGAACGCTCGTTCTGCAGCTCGACCTCGACTACGCTAGGGTCTTCACGCTGGGCTTTGGTTGGATTCTTAGTAACACTCTGCATCTCAGTAGTTTGTCCTTCATGTCTGTGAATGAAGTCTAAGTTTCCTTTCCTGAGAAAGAGATCATCGAGTTCATTGTTGTTCTCTGCCGCCAGGGTGCGCATCGCGGTGAGGTTGCGGAAGCCTTCCGAGCTGGGCGTAATCGTTGCATGCTTTCGCTTGAGAGCATAGATTCTCGGACCTGCCCTTATCTCGGTGTTAGCATTGATGTTCCGTTGCTCCATTGGATGGCTACTACCTACTGTTCAGGTACCTTTGTGAGTGATGTTGTTAGGTCTTTAAACTGATCGTTTGGCAAAGTCCTTTCTCTCAAGTCCCCGTACCTGAGCTCAGGCATCATTGAGAGCATTGCTCTTTCAAGCTCAGGTCCTTCGTTCGTATCCTTCGTTACAAAGCTGGAAGACTTTCTGGTGCGTCTAAGTTGCTGCTGCTCTCGGCGTGGCTTTCTTGAACGTTGTGCCTGCACGGCAGATCTAGTTGAAGATCGCTTGTTCTGACTCTCTTCTTCTGAAAGGAAAGACTGTGCATCCAGAAGCATATGTTCGGCCATCGTTTCATCACTATCAGGCTCAGTGCCAGCGTAGGGGAGAGTAAAATCAATGGAACCAGTCGTGGGTGTTCCATCTTCTCTCACGGGCAGTGGCCTATCCCGTACTTCCTCAGCGATGCAATTCTAGCACAATTAGTCTCAAGCCAGGAAGCAACATCAAGTTAGCGATTATGATTGACACGCACTGTGATCTTTGATGGTGTTCCAAGAAAAGTTGTTCGTAAAATCTCCTGCCGCAGCCCGGTTCTTTGCATACGAGAGGTTCGGTCTGTGCATGAACTTTCTGATGTCCTTGTAGATCCTGCAGTCGAGAGTACGATCTTCCGCAGTCACAGTCATATGTTTTCTTGCCCCTCTCCGCTTTGATAACCCTTCCAGTGCTCGTGTAATTGACAGAACTCATGTTCACAGAGGCGTCTGCATAAGTGACAAGGCTGAGATCGGCTGTGTTTCGAAATTAGCTCCAGTGTTGAGTTGCGGGTGCTCAGCCCAGCATTTGAGGACGCACAGGTTACAACGATTGTATGAGGACTGTCTGTCTTCTCGAGAGAGCAAAGCTGTAGACTACGAACACTCGGAGTGAAGTGGGTGTCTTGAAGTGATCAGGCTGTAGGTAGTAGCGAGCTCAGCCAAGACAGCGCTTAGGAGGCGAATCAGCATCACTCATGGTCTTGTCAGTAAAGATCTGCGGCTTAGCGATGGATTTATCCCATCCGAAAGAGAACCACATCTCAGTTGTTATCGAGGAATTCACAATCACCCAAAGTTCTTAGCCCGACTCGCCACCATCGCTAGGAAGATGCCAATGGCTGTGATCATGTAAGAGCTGACCCCAAAAGCTCCCTGAATATCCATCTCAAACTTTGTCCACAGAATAGCGAAGATAAGACTGGCAAGAAGAAAAACAACAAACACCACTGTGATGATCATATCAAAGTCAATCCCCTCTTGGTGATAGATGCCCCATCCCTCCACAGGTGGCCCAGCTCGTTCCAACAGCTCGCCGGCTGTTCGTTTTGGTACCTGCTCAAGTACCCAGGTTTCGTGCTCACTTATGCACTGCGGGGATGAGAGCATGTGCATTAGATCCTGTGAAAGAACAGGCGGCCAGGTCGCTAGTGGTCCAGCGGGCGTGCAGCGGTACTCTGCATTTGGTGAAGGTTCGACTTTTGTCGCTGGTGGGATGCATTCACATGTATTTGGGGCCGTAGATGTGCAGCATGGATTGTGGTCCCTGACTTCGACGGTGTTTCCCATGCGTAGACGGAACTGGGTGATGTCAGGACTGTCGGTCGGTTTCAACATTGCATATGACGTACCTTTACGAAGAATAACCCCTGCACGCTCCTCATCGATAGAAGGCTCCGGATACGACTTTGATTCCGTTTGAGTTGCTGCTTCATGAACTCGAACAACGCTCTGTCAGTTGAGACACTGCCAATGCCGTCTTGTAAGAGGCACTTGCGCCTCTGAGTTCGGTGCGCGCAGGTCAGCAAATGCAGACTTGATGGCGCAGCAGAGGCGGTGGCTACTGTTGGGGTCGATGCGACTGAGGGTGTCATTTGACTTGGCAAATTGTGTAGGGGCAGAGACCCCGTGGAGCCGGATGCCCTGGACTGACCCGACGAAGAGCCCTTCCCCAGTCTACGCACCCATGCAGGTAATTTGAATGTCCAATTCTGATTAGCTGATGTCATACTGTACGGCGTGACTGAAATTTTCGCGCCTGTGGCTCGGTTCATGTTTTTGATAAGCTCAATCACTCCACCCGCGCGGTACTCTTTCACATCACCAAAGAAGGCATCGCCACAACCCTGACAAACGATCAGTATAATCAATCAAAGGCATTGAAGTTTGTTTCACTCACACATTGCCATCGCAATCGTACCCAGCCGAAGTCAAGAGGTGGCTCCAGGCAACCCGATGCGACCAATAGGCTCATACCTGTTCTCAGTATCTTGACCCACAAAGTCGAGTCGCTTTGTTTTGCAGGGGCGATGCTTAACTTCTTTTCTTGAACATCTGTTGCGTGCTCTTGGTAAATCGCGATTCCGTTCTCAACTGGCTTGTTCACCACGACTGTCTTCGGAAATACGAAAGCATCCAGTTGCCTCTGAAAGGCAGTGAAAGCCGGTCCCTCTGCCAGGAATCGTCGAAAGGCTGTCAAATCTTTGCTGAGATTTTCATCGATCAAGTCGTCCAGCGCTTCTTCGTCTTCGTCTTCCTCATCTTCCTCATCCGAGGCTTCAATTCTGGTCGAATTTTCTGATGACAAAGGTTGAGGGTCAAAAACTACAGCCACTTGGGACTTGTTCTCGAAACGGTGAACAATAGATCGGGCTACATAAGTGGATTTCAGGTGGACCAAACGTGCTGCAAGCTTCTCGAGGTCTTTGTCAGCCTCTGCCTGCAGGTCCCGTGCATAAATCTTCAACAGTCGCCGGATGTTCCTTTGCAGGCGCTCAGACCCTATCTCACTGCGCTGGATGGCACCTCTGTATAGGCTAGTCAAGAACTCGTCTTCCAGGAAGACTTTCAGTAGCTCTTTGGTGGCAGACTCGATCTGTGCTGCGCTATAAGCGCTTGCTGCAGAAAAGGCGCTCGCTGTCGAGGCTATCGAGGCCACGGAGAATATGGAGTCTACTTGAGATATGACTGACTCTCGATCCGAATCATTGTATGAATCTCCATAAAAGTGGTCGTCGACATAGGTGAGGTCCCAGTGTTCAGAAGTGGTTGCAGAATCGGGCTCACTTGATTGTCGAGCTTGAGCGGCTTCGTCGACGACATGTGATAAGTTCTTGATATCTTGCCCTCGCAGAGAATCCGACGTACCCTCACCAAGGGGCTCGTCTTCCAAATCTTGCTCGTTCCAAAGGTATCTGGGCAAATCCCACCTCTCAGGGTCTGAGTTGACATTTGAAAGAGAATGACGCATTCTCACACGTGGTCGCTCTTTGGGAAAAACTGGAGGGGACCAAAGGTGGATGGCCTCTGCTTTGAGACAGTCATTCTCTTTCACTGGAATCGCCGTAGCTACAGGTTGTTCAATACCAAGCCTGGCATTGACTAAATCTTGAGAAGTTCGCGAAGGCGAAAAAGTCGGTGATGGTGGGAGATTGGGCACCCCATCAGACGTGCTGTATGGCTCGTGTAATCGGAGGAGTGGAAAATCATCAAACGCGGCTCCAGAGGGGTTTCCATAATGGTGGCTAGTATCGAGGGACTGACGTAGTGTTCCAGTATCTGAAGCCGACGAGATATTCAGGCCTACATCATCAATTAAAGGAGCGAATGTTGGTGATGGAACAATGTCATCGCGACCAACCCGTTGACTATCCCCGGCGTGAGATGTTTTTGAATGCTGACCGCTTGCGATGCTGGGATCTCCGTTGTAACGTGCGCCAGACATTAGAGCTTCGATGCTGCCACTGTCCCTTCCCGGGGGCTCATAGAGATACGCGATTTCCGGGTAAGTAGACCCGGTATTATCGCGTCTTGCCCTCCTCCTCGGCCGCGATGCATCTTTGAAAGTCTGGGTTACGCCTTTCCAGATCCGCCGGCTCTTCGAAACCGCTTCTGCCCTAACAGAAGGGTCTTCCGATCCTGATGCCAAGAACATTTCTAGCGTTTTTCCTAGACTCTCTCTGGTGAAGTTTAGAGCCTTTCCCTTAGTCTTCAACATCGCAGCCCGGGGGTCTTTCGGCGCTGTTTCGGAATCATCCAGTGTCCCCGCCTCTGCCGGGTCTCTTCTCTGTACATCTCTCTCCATGGGATATGGCGCGGAGATTGAATATGATTTATTGAACTGTTCCCCTCCAGTTTTGCTCAACCGCCGTGTTGCGGACATGTCGGCTTTGGAAGAAGTTCCTGAATCAGCCCCAGGATCCAGTCCATTTCTCCTGCCGTCCGACATGTCTGGACTGGTGTTGCCACTGTTGTGCTCGCGACTTCGCTTTAGCTTGTAAATGAACACACTCGGAATGTTGTAGATGGAAGAACGATGGTGATCGTTGAGTGTAGGCTGTCACTTCGTAGTAGTGTCGATCAGGCTGCGTGCCCAGGCTCAGCCCCCAACGCTTATGCAGCTGCTATGCGCATTGGATCACGATCCCAGGACAGCCTTGCAATGTGTCTAAGCCTCAAGCCAAATTAATAACTGACACTTTGACAGAGGAGCTGCATACTAGCCTTGCACCTTCAGTTCGCAGATTAAGCCGAGAAGATCGAAGAGCTGTTCGACTTTGGTTTCTAATTCGGGTATCTGAGGTCTGACATTCAAGAACACATCCATCCAACTATGCTTCGAGTCAATTGATGAATCAGCGACGCACCTCAAGATGCGGCTGGCTCTTTCGCAGTCCCCCATCTTGTCTTCTCGTCTCCGCCGACCCACTCCTTCTCCGTGTATCCAAGCCTCCTCTTGACGTCCTCGACCGTGGCCTTGTCACCAGTGTTCTTGCCGATGTTGTCGCTGATCTTGACAGCGTGTCGGCCCTTGGCAGAGGCGATTTTGATGACAATGTTGAGCGGGACAGACTTGTTGCCAGTGGACAACTCGACAAAGTCGTCTAGCGAGGTTAGTTATCGTCATCATAGTCATTCAGGATAGTCGCTTACTCGTTAGGAAAGTTCCAACGCCGAAAGTAGGCTGAAAGCCAGCCTCTTCTGCGGCGGCCTTGTACTTGAAGCACAGCTCCAGGTTCAGAGAGTCGGAAAAGACAATGGTCTTCTTTTCCTTGATGCCCTCCTTGTTGTAGAATTCCTGCATTAAGTTGACAAACTCGAGTGGGTCACCAGAATCCTGACGCACTCCAGCGAAAACCTCGGCAAATGTTTTCTTCGGCCGGTTCGCACCCTCAAGGCCAGCGTGGATGGGTGGTTCGGTCGATGCAAGAGATTGCGTGGCGGGTGTAGTTGTGGCTGTTGCAGATGCTTGTGTGGCACTACCACCTTCGATAGCGGTCGTGATGTTAGGGATCTGCTTCTTGAAGGCTTTGAGGAAGGCCGGAGTACCAAAGGTATCGGTCAACGCAACGCCCAAGACGCCCTCGCCGAAGGTTGCTGTCCAGTACTCCAAAGCAATCTCGTTGGCGTGCTCATAGTCGTTCGTGATGGCTGCAACACCCATGAACCACTCGTGCGCGACTGTGCCAATGGGCGTCAGCTCGTGCTTTTGCGCGAAGTGTACGTTGCTTGTCCCTGACAGCTTGCCGCTCCACCCTGATGTCTTGCCTTCGTCTGCTGCTCGGCGCAAGCCTTGGAGAACGAGGTCTTGTGTGTGGTAGTCTCTCCGTCGCCTTGTGCCGAACTCTGAGAATATGCAGCCTCCTTCTAGCAGCTTCGAGCCCTTGTGGTACGCCTTCTCAACTTGACCTTCGTGTGACCAATCCTTCTCGACGAACTTGAAGTATGCCTCGCTAACGAGTGCAAGCAGTGGGATCTCGTACAATATTGTGTCCAGCCATAACCCTTCGGTGTCGATGCGGAATTCGCCGAGGTCCTGGTCCGAGCTAGTGTCGTTGATAGCAGTGAAGGACAGCTTGAGCTGTGTCGCCGGCTTGAGGTAGAACGTGGAGAGGAAGAGGAGGTACTGGCTGTTCAGGTAGGGGCAGTTCTTCTTGAGGAAGTTGAGCTCGTCTGGTGTTACGCGGATATGTTCGAGCTCTGTACATAGTCAGTTAGTGCCTTTGGATTACTGGGGGTCAGCGCACTCTCTACTTGCGCCTGCAGCCACTTGAAAGCTGCGCGATTGAGCTTTTTGTCTGGCGTCCGGTTGGTGAAGCTGTATGTGACTGATACATCGGGGAAGAACTTGAGTACGCAGCATTGCATAGTCAATTTGTAGAGATCCGTGTCCAGGAGCGACGTGATGCCCTCAGGCACATTCGCGACTGGCGCAGCCATGTTGTTGTGAAGACGAGAATGTGTCGAACTGGTGGTTGATTCACGTTGTTGTATGCGGTGCACGACTGCGATTGCGGAAGGAGGGGTGGTCACTGGTGGGGCTTTTAGATGTTTAGATGCGTGGGGCGCGGTATCAGATGCGTAGTCGCGAAATAGCTGGTTCAGGGTTTCAGTTGGTCGCTTGCGGAAAGACTGCTTTGTGAAAGGGTCGCGGACATGTCAAATTTCACTTCAAAGATCCAATCTTGAAACCAACATGCAAGCAGTGACGGCATTGCAGCGGGTGAGATCATGGAGAGCTAGCGTTGCTCAGCCTTATGACATGTGGCGGCATGGATCTGCTCGGTCCTTTGGAGGCGCGATCATCCCGAGCGCGACTTTCACGTTCAGGGTCCACCAGTCCTTCTCCTGCGCCTGCACACTCGAGAAATGCTCGTTGCGGTGTCCATCTTGGCCATATCGCTGTCGATACTGATATATCACCACCCACCGTCGACATGGCCAGCCTATTTTGTCTCCGCGCAGGATCCTGCGGCGCCTGCAGTACCCAGAGAATTGCAGGAGGGTGAAGAAGAACGCCCCACCAGACAGCAACAAGTAGAGTCGCAAGGCCAAGAAGAGAAGGATATTCCACTCCAGGACTTGTCGCCTGCAGCCACACCCAAAGCTACAGCGAGCAATGCGAATGCGCCAGCCATACCATCCTTCACGCTGGAGGAGCATCATAGCTACAGCGAGAGCGAAGATGAAGACGACAACTTGCCTCCACCCTCGTTCCCGGCGCTGAATTCCGCACAACGAGCCTCAAAGCCAGCACCAAGTCCGCCGAGCTTCGTCATGTCACCACCCCCACGGCCCACCGCCATGGCGCCTCCCACGATGAATGGCAGCATGCCTCCGCCGTCGAAACCCTCGTCCTCGCCCTCGCTCATGGCACCCCCGCCACGCGTCTCTGCCTCGAGTCTACGCCCCTTACCCACAGCACCCACGTCTAAAGGCCTCAGCGCACCAGCCACAGGTCTTGTAACCCCTCGTGGACCTGCTGCGCCAGGTCTCGTCCCACCACGAGGGCCCGCACCGAACCGCGGACCACTCCCGAACAGAGGTCCACCAACCTCAAACGGCTCTCTTGCTCTGCCTCCTTCAGGCAACCCAAACGTCATCAAGACTCCCAACGCCCGCAACAAAGTGCAACTCACCCCTGGTCACTCGCCTCTGGACTGGGCAAACCTGCAGCGCAGCAACAACAATCTGTCTGGCGTGAGCTCACTCGTGCGTGTCACACCTTCGATGCTGAAGTTCATGAACGGGCGCAAGGACAAGGAGACTGGGAAAATGAAGGATGCTTGGAGTGCGTACCAGGGCAAAGTATACAATATCAGTCCATACTTGCCTTACCATCCTGGCGGAGAAGGCGAACTGCGAAGAGCTGCTGGGAAGGACGGAACGAAGCTGTTCATGGAGGTGCATCCGTGGGTGAATTGGGAGAACATGCTGGGCGAGTGCATGGTTGGTATACTGGTGTCGGAGGAGCAGACACCTCCTAAGAGTACATTGGAAGACATGGATTGAGACACGAGGAAAGCATATATACCCTGTAGACCTGCATTGCGTGGCGTTGGCCGTAAATTTTGTACATAGCCAGCAGTAGGACTAAGATTTGACTCTTGTTTGGCTTGCAAGTTTCACTGTCTGCCGAATGTACGTTGTGTTGTGTGTCAAGTTTGCACACATACTGATAGCTTCGAGAATACGTGGTCAAGCTCACCCACCACATAGATACCGTTGTCCTTGTATTCGTCTACTCAGTTCCCCCCTGCTTCCTCAGCGCCCTCCTCGTCAACGACCAATATCAGGACTTGGCTCAGCTAGACATGAAGTCATCATACAACGCGAGCCCGTATTCAAAACGCCCAAAGACTCGTTGGCGGTCTTGATGGCGCTGTTTCTACTGCTGGACGCAGAGAGGCTTCAGGGAGTCAACGTCAAGCTAAGACCGGATTGCAGCATGCAGAGGCATCTGCGTCGCAGAAGGTGTCTTCCCCTCTTTCCGTAGAGAGCTCGAATCAATCGAGGCGACTGACCGCTCACAGCCAATCTTGACCTCTCCTCTGCCTGGCGACCGCAGAGCTCGCATACGCCCCTTTCTTCGCAGTCTTGACCCCCATCCTGCAGAGCCCAATGAGATGGTGAACACCTGCCACCACTCCATCAATGACCTGCACATCCTCACCCACAGCCTCCTCAACCGCAGACTTGAGATCCGCCATACCTGCGCACCCAAGTAAAATCACATCCGCCCCATCGCCCACCAGCTCTTTCCCCACCTGGCCCATGATCCTCAACACCTCATCTCTGGGCCTCTCATGCAATCCCAAAACACCCAATTCGCAACTCCGCACGCCCACGCAGAAATTGCCAAACCCAGAGCTCCGCACACTATCCTCCAGCGTATACCTACTCCGCGGCCCGGAAGCAATGATACCAAACCGCGACCCCAGCGTCCTCGCCGCAAAAAGACTCGCCTCCATGATCCCCACAACAGGCTGCGTCAGTTCCTCCCTCAACATGCGAATCAGTGCGTGATCGCTGTAGCACGCTATGAGGAACGCATCGAACTGGCTCGCGTGCTGCAGGATTCCTTGCACCGCGACAGCAGCAGACATGACGTCATCGAATTTCCCTTCAATGGCCGATGGCGCGGGTTCCAGCGCTGTGCAGCCTACGAGCACCACGTTGGAGGACAGCGTCGGAAGCACCATGTCTACGCAGGCACGTGTCATGGCCGCTGTCGAGTTGGGGTTGCATAGCAGGATGCGAATTTGCTTTGGCGCTGCCTGCGCGCCGCGCGAGGCGGCGGTTCTGACTATGGAATTTGAGCGTGGGAGACGAGTTGAGGGTGGCGATGGCTCGGTGGAGGAGTAGGGTTGGGGTTGTTGGTTTTGTTGGGCGATGACCTGGGCCTTCGTGGGCATGTCGAAGGGGATCCCGGTTTGTGACATGGTAGTTCGAATGTCAGGTTCTTTGGAATCGAATATCCTCGCAAAGTGGTTCAAGATTTTTATACAGCAATGGGGTGCTCAAATCGTCTTGTCCTTGGCACAGCAAAGACGGTCCCCGCATCTGGTTGGTATGTGGGGAGGATCCGAGGGTCTTGCCCACTTCTTGTTACTGCGTCATCAACTACGCTCGCGCGCTATCGATATACTCTGTCTCGAGCAGCAGGAAGTCATTGTTTGTGGATATAATCTAGTTTCCCGAGTGTAGACGATAGTCAATCTATACTTCATTCTCCATGCTTACGCATACTATATACAAATTTATCTACTCCCCCAACATCATAGCTCTTCAGCATCGGGTATCCCAGGCCCATATAAACATTAGATCCAGTCCAAAGAAAAGTCAAAGATCGCCTTCAAGACGGGTATCGAAAGGTAAGTCGTACAGAAAAGGGCAATGCTGTATCGTACATGCTAATAACAAGTATAGGAAACGCGATAAGGATGGAGATGCATGTATGCGGGTATCGCTGTGCTGAAAAACAATAACATGCAAAAACTGCTTTTACGACTTGGCGCCAATGACGGTGCCGTTGTCGAAAATGATAGTCAAGTTGACAAAATCTAGTGTGAAAGGGCCTACGTCCACGGTGTTGGTCTTGGAGTTGCCATTACGGTTGCTGGTGAGAAAGCCCTGGACATTCTCTTGAGCGGTGGCGGCGGTGTCTAGCCGACCATCTTGTTGCAGGGCGAAGAGAACACTAACGCGAGCGAAGTCGAGTGCGGTGGTGTTGCTGGAGATAGGCGTAGCATCCTGTCGCGCCTGCACTTGGCCAGCTGAGTGCGGCAAGTGCAGGGTGGGAAGCGAGCGAGTGGGAAGGGAAATGCCCAGACTCAGAGACTGGTGCTCAGATGGAACAGAGCGAGATGTCAGACCATTGAAAGTGATCAAAGCGTTCTCTGCTGCACAGCTGAGTGACAGACTGGAGAACAACGACAGGATCCGAGTTGCATTCAGAGGCACGTTGAATTGGTCGTTTGCGCTCTGCACAATCCGAGGAATGCCTGAACCCACAGTCGCGTTGTTCGCAGTACCCATGATGCTGGTCGTCGTACATCCTGAATCGTCATTGGTACCGCAAGTGCTTCCAGTAAAGCCGTTGATGCAGACACAGGTAGTAGACTGGTCTGCATTCTGGATGGCGACGCCTCCATTCTGGCAATTGCCCGCACCCGAAGTCGGAGCTGGCGCGCTAGGAGCGTTGTTGTTGCCTTGATTGTCCTGAGCCGCGTTGGTGCTCTTGTTCTGATTGGGAATAACAACAAGGACAACCGGTATCACCACGGCTGCGGCTATGATGACAAGGATGACAATCAACAGTGTGATGAAGGTCCAGAACGGAAGACCACAGCATCTTCGCTGTCTATTAGCAGGCTTTTCGTTGCCGTATCCCCGGTCTGCGCCACCAGAGCGCGTTGCTGCTCCTCCCGAAGACGGCCACTCAGCCATGGCGTTACCAGCAGGGGTACCTGATCGTTGTGGAGTCTCCTGACCTGGGGGAGGGAAAGCTGCAAGCATGTCCGACAAGGAGTTCTGGGACTTGCGGACATTCTTCTGCTCTGGTGCACCAGACTCCCAAAAATCCAAGCCCAACCGACTGGCCGTCTTTCCTCGATCGAGATTGGCTGCTAGTCTTGTTGCTCGACGAATCAGATCTGGAAGACTCGTAAGACTACCTCGCGCCTCCGCGTCTCGTACAGTGTCCATGTCGAGCCTAGGTGGCCGCCTGAATCCAACGCGGTCAGCTAAGGTATTCGAGCGGACCTCCGGCTGGAATGGAAAGATGGGTGAGTCGGCTCCTGTGTAGCTGGGAGAAGTAGATTTGGTGTTCCGAAAGGTGCTGTTGAGCGAGACCTCAGAAGAGGACGAGGATGGGTCCATGAGACCAGTCCCACTGCTTAGGATCGAGCTTCTTAGAGGCGACCCCTGCGCCCTGTCTCTTGCGGCGAAAAAGCCTCCGGCTCCTACAGCACCCATACCGGCGCCGGCCATTGCTGTTTTGATGTTCTCGCTCTTCTTTTCGTTGGTATTGTCAACAGGCTTGATTGTAGTGAGAGACGGCTTGCTCCTTCGGCCCAGACTTGCTTGTCGAACGAGCGCAGGCGGCTCCTTGACAAGCCCACTTTCGTCGTTGTGATCACTGACGGGAGACATTGTCCCACGATCGCTTGTTATTGTCTCATCGTCATCTGACCCTGGGTAATCCCTCTGGTAGAAATCATCGCCGTTCATAGGAAAGACATTGCTTGAGGCGAAGGAACCGTGACGTGATCGGATAGTATCCGAACGAGTTTCTGACTCTTCCACAATAGGAGACACATACGACATCTGAGTGTAGTAGGAAGAAGGGCCTCTTCGTGAGGAGGGTGGTGGGCCTAAACTCGGGATCCGGCGAGGAAGCGGCTGCACGGCAGGCATAGGCGGCTGAGGAACGGGAAAGTCTGGGATCGAACCAAGTGAAGATGCTTCTGACGCGCCAGAAAACGGCCGCGATGATGGTGAATACAGATCGTCGCTCTTGTTCGATGTGCGAAAGTTGAATTGAGGAGGCTGGAGGTAATCAGGAGAAAGTGGGGGTGGAGACCTTGGGGAGAGTTGCTGAATAGGATAGTCCTCTGACACAGGTCGAATAGTTGGTTGTTGCGGGCGAATGCGGTTGGGCGAACGAGGTGGTATGGTCGGACTGGCGTCGTTGGGGAGTGGCCACTGTGGAGGCGGGGACGGCTGCGATGTGTCGTCCCTATTTACGGCGTATTGTGAGAGGAGTTGGTTGGGTCGTTGTGGAAGCCCTATGATCTTCGATGTGTCTGGTAGCTGTGATCGCATTTGCGCGGCCTGCATCCTCTCCCGCGCTGCCCGTACAGAACCCTTCTGTGCGGCCCCATCTTGCGCATCGCCATACGCCCGTGGCGCTAGTGTCGGTTCGAAGCTCATCTATCGTATAACTTAATGGTGGCGGTGGTGTGTCTGTAGACTGACACGAGTCGATGAATGTAGGCTGTTCAAGCGAGAATCGTTTGTGTGAAAGCTCGGCGTATATCCTGAGCACCGGCGTAAGGCATGCAAGAGCGGTTCAAAGCAATGATGGTGCGACTATTGCGAAAAATAGCTAGACTGGAGAGAGCGGCAAGTCAATGCGCAGATGTACGACAGGGAGCCGTCGATGTTGCGGTCGAGTCCAAGTCGTGGAGCAAATCCCTAGGATCGAGGATGAAGAGTCCGCTATGACAGACAGGCGGTCAGATGGTACACGTCAAGAGTTGTAGCCGAAACTCCGGCAGTGGTTCCGACTGCGGAAGGTAGATATTCCTTGCCTGGAGCTGGAGGTGACTCGAAACTGTAGGCTTGGCGAGCAGGTACTGGGTGGGGCGAACGAACTGTTGGACAAGATGTACTAGAATGTATCGGGTCTTGCTGTATCGACTGGTCAGTCTTGCCTTCGCATTATACGTCGGTACTGGATTAGCCAGCAAGGGCATCAACTTCGGTGGCGCACGGTAGGCCGAAGTATACACAACGTGGTATACCTTCGTGAGCAGTAGGAGAGAAGCTGACAAAGGGCGGGAGGTTGGACTGGAGAGGTTGCAAGCAAGGGTGATGGAAGTACTTGTGACGTTGCTCGTCGCAGTGATGTGAGGACAACTGACAGGTCGGGTTTCAAGAGATGAAGAGCTAGATACGTACCGTATCAGGTTGACCCGTAGTATGGTCAAACACGGTGGACTGGCAGGATCGGGTCTATCAAACAGGAATAACGAATGTCGATGGGTTGACAATGGCAATGGATGCAAGTAAGCGTACCATTGACCGTTGAGTACCGATCAGATATGCTCGACTCGTCCGTGGAGGCTTGGCTTTGCGGAGATGCGAACTGGATGGTAACGAGTGGACAGAAGACGAAGCATCAGACAAGTTGCGCTGGGAGAGCGTCAAGCTCGCAAAACTCACTCAACGTGCAGCGGTGACAACGAAGAGAGCAAGGAGACACGGCGCAGGGCAGCAACGCGATGTCTCGCAATGCAAAGACTTTGGAGGGGAGCCAGGGCTGATGGCGGAACGCGCAAGGAAGGCCGGACCAAGTCAGATGCATGCACGGACTGAACCTTCAATGCGGCAGGCGAGCACGAATGGAGGAACTCGCTCAGGGGCCCACAGTGGCTGGAGATTATTGGATGTTGAGTCGTGCGACATCTAGCGGGCAGCGCACATGCTCCCGTCGCAGCACGAGGCGAGATGGCACCAGAGACGATCAAGAAGATCTGGGTGTTCGTGAAGGGGCGCGATGGCTGCCTGCGCTTCTGGCTTCTGGCTTCTGGCTGGACATGAACGATGGTCTTGTGCAAGGTAGAGTGGCGGTTCATTGCCCTCCGTCGCTCTCAACATCAGCTAGTCAGCGCCACCATCATTGGACTGGGGTTCTCGGTCAGCAATTTACCGTGGTGGCATGAGGCCTGGAGGATTGAGAGGCGTCCCGACATGGGCGTGTTTCGGCCTAGCCTTGCGCACGCCGCATAGCTTCGCGAGGCATTCACGAGTCGACGGGTGGTGGTGTCGGCCACAGAACTGTTTTGAGACACGATGCCACGGAGGCCTTGTGCACGCATGCAGTAACATCTTCCAAGTCAGACGATGCGGAGCTATTGAGATCTTGCAGTAGCTAGCTGCAGCACCAGCGCTCAACCACTCCTTTCTGCAACGACGCACCCGCACACAATCCATCAGCGATGTCTCCAACGTCCCAGACGTTACCCGGACGTTGGATGATGAAAAGAGCGTTCCGTGCTAAATCCAGGAACGCTCAGGTACCGGCCCACGACAGTGGATACGAAGGACGGAGGCCCCACGGCTAACGATGATGACGCATCTCGCAAGGGCCGTTGCAAGCGAGGGCGTCCAAGTGGCTAGGATGCAATCAATCTGAGGGAGCTCAGATGACGATCAGCTACGGAGAAATCTGACCTTGATCGCAACGTGAGGAATGAGAGCTTTCAATACGTCTGGAATGAAGTGACCGGGACGGCTTCTTTGATGAGTAGAGTCTGCTTGAAAGTCGTCGAGGCTGCACGATTTGGCGGTAAGGCTGCCTCTTTCGCACACCGCCCGCTTCCTGCCACCTGTGCTTTCCACATCAACCTCTCCGCAACAAGCAAAACGACATTGTATGCAATCGCTTTCCGACACTCGGACGACGCGGTTCAGCATGGCAGTGCATCATAGTAATAGCAGCTGCTAATTTCATGCGCGGCGAAGGTGCAATGGTATGAATGGTAGCTTTTACATGGAACCGTACACCATCGTCACTGCAATTTAGAGACGTAGAGACGTATCTCACACCTGAAATGGGTCTACGGGCTTGCTGGATTTCCCTCACCAAGTAATTGACCCTTACACCTGCACACTACTATCTCGACTAGATCAACCCGTATCTACTACCTCATGGCATCACAACGCGTTCGTACAACGCGAGCGAGGTCGGACGCACGCTCAAATGTGTTCTAGGATACCGTTACAGCTCACAACAGCCACACGGTTGCTGTGTCAAAAGATGGCTGCCTTAGCTGCGTTACAGCATGTACGTGGAGCTACCATGGCACGAAGACCGGACACTGATCTCATTGCAGTGTCTTTGTCACAGCCTGCCACCCCGCTGGTCTCGCAAAGTCTAGGGCTCTATGTGGCATCATCAGCTCACACTGCGAATGCAAGTGTACGTCGACTGTTGCAGTCGCCTGCACGCAGTGGCCATAGCACATGCATACGAAGGATTTTTGATGTCCCACTACGACCGCCTGCTCTTCGACAACATCCTCGAGACGTGATCTATCCTCCATTTCCAAATGTTTCTAGACGGCTCTCGCCCTTAAGGAACCATGACGAAAGTTGCAACACGCCTCCTAGGCCCAATCGACCGCAGCTTCGTTTCGGCAGAGATGATTCTCGCGTATCGGCAAGCTCCGCGCCTCGATCTTTGTTCGAGCCGTGGTCCGAATCCTCGGGCTACTTAGACGATGAAGGGCTACGTTCCTCACCAGGTCTATTGCCAGATCATCGAGTACAGGAGTGGCTGTCAGCAATCGATGACAACAGTGCGGAGGACACACCAAGCGCGATCGTTACAGCCGTCGATGCCAACATTGAAACTATGTCCACGCAAGATCGCACGGTGAATCTCCCTCAGTCGCTGCGCCAGGTTCCCGAACCATACAACGCCCTTGACATCGATCGGCTACCAGCAAAGCCAGCTTTTGAAGCAATCAGTCCTTCAACAGACTTTGGCAATCCTGCTTTGACAGGGACCCTCGTGCACATTACACCATATCCATCCTACACACCCTGTCATCGAGAGCATCCTGACGTTAGTCCACTCAGTCCCAACGTGTGCACAGAGCGAGGTCCTTCAAAGTATCACAAGCCTCGTACGTACAGTATTTCAGCAAGCTCCCCTTCTTCCGCACCAAGGCTACCGTTTCGCTCCCAGCGACGACAGCTGAGGGAGAATGTGGCACTTAATACCAACGAGTACGTATAAGGTCTACCTAACAGCCTCAGAAGTTGTGGGCTGGTTCCGCATCGCAGTACCTGATGCTACGATCATTCACCGGAATTTTGTTACGTCGTTGCAAAGTTTGTGAGTCTGAACGTTCAAGTTTTCTTCGACCCAGAGAAACGTTGGATGTATAGAGGCGTGGCGCACCCAAACTTCTCAGGGCGCGTATGCAACTACACACCACAGAGTATAGCTTTTGCTTCTAAATCCCAATGCAAAAGCCCAGCTTCTTTTCTCCTCACTGTCGAAATACCAGCACGTGCTAGCCGTTGTTTGTCTATCTCTTCGTTGATTTAGTCACTGTGATGACTGCTTTGGTATGCCGCAGATGAACCTACGCTCAGAGGAGAATATCTTGAGCGACAGTCTATAGCAAATACAACCACCGTTTTGGCGATGGATGTTTCCAGTAGAATTGGTTCCAGTTTGACCAAGGATACTGACTGTCAATCCCCGTCGTGTTTGGCACAATGTATCAGTTTAACCGGATGGCTTTTCATACCTTACCAGGCAAATCGTCCGACACCTCAGCGGACATGCTTGCAGTGGACCGTATTCCCAAAACCTTCTAGCATCTTCACACAGAGATACATTTACGTATAGCAGCGTATCTACCGGGTCACGCCATCGTTTTCATCATGGGCTCTGACAAGCTCAGTGCAAGCCTCCGGTGAAACTACAACCCAGCAGACCCTAGAGGGATCAAGAATGATTTTTACAACCTCTTGTACGGGGAATTTGGCATTTATCAAGAGGTGTACTCGCGAGACCCATTTCAAGCAATGGCATACGCTCGACTGCTAGAAGGCTTGAGATAACTGACCGTAAGAAGATGATCGGCCTCCAGATTATACTGTTTCTGTTGTAAGGAGTCGGTGAGCCCGGCCTATTTGACCATGAGGGAATTGCTGAAGAGTATAAACAACAGGGCTAGGATGAGCAAAATCATCGACGGCCTATGCTTCGCTCACGTTACGCCTATCCAACTGTGGAGGAAAATAATCGTAACCTGGGAACAGCTGCAAGAACCGCAGGCATCGATGAGGCCACCTGATCGTAGTGTAACAGTGCTCTGGGATATCCACAATACGAGCCTGGGGCTACTGGCAGGCAAGACCAGACTTTACATATCTCCCCCAGATACACTTACCGTCGATCGCGTCTTCCCTGGCAAAGACGAAGCCACAGCCACATCGTTTATTGATCTGTGCACTCCTCTCCGCTTCCTGAACACAAAAGTGTCCGCGATCATGGATCTCATCGACGGGCACTGTCCCTACTTTTGTCCGCGGCTCAACCCTGCCACCCTCCTCGGCCGCGTCATAGCCTCGAGATCCATCGACTTCCGCCCGGCAACGCCATCTCACAACCCCAGCCTTACCGTCGCAGAAGTGCTCGTCCGAGCCCTTGACAGGAGGCCCTGAACTCCGGATCCGGACTCCTCGCACCGCCGTCTAGACAAGCCTCTGCGCAAAGTCAAAGAGCAGGCTGTCTGGTGCGGGTTCAAGGCTGGTCCTAGCAGAACGAGTGTCTCGCTGCAGAGGTTTGGGGATGGCGAGAGGTGGAGTTTGGAGTGGTGAGGAAGTGGAAGGTAGGTCGTGGGATGGGAGATGGAGGGTGGCAGGCGCAGAATGGAGTCAGTGTCAGGGCGAGAGATGTGTGGAAGAAGGCGTGAGGGGATTGAAAGAGGAATGTTTCGTTGCTGGCGTCGGTGTAGTCTTTTGCACAGCTTGTACGATTGTAATTGCTTGGGATAACTCACTAGACCGTACCACATACGAGCAGCTATTCTACATGCAGTAGGCTATGCCTTACCACAAGCAGGCTCATGAGCTATCAAATAGGCTAATGGCATCAAATGGTGTGGACAGCACTCCACATCGAATACGGTTTTTAATAAATTAGATCCCCGGATTTGGCAAGATCTCTCGGCCATGGATCTTGTCAAGTGATTGCTCGGAGCTGGTCAGGTGCGGTACTTCACCCGTGCTCATCTGCGCGGCGTGCGTCTCATCCGCCGTGGAGATGAGATTACCTCGTGTATGGTGTCTTGTGTCTTGATGGCAGAGGCTGTGACAAATGATCAGTGTCGGAAGAGGTTGAAGGTGGGATTCCTGTGGTCCGTGAAGCATAGATACAACGCCGATCGCTTTCGGAAAGCGTTCTTGTGGACGGAATGGTAGGAGATATCGACAAGGAGCTGAGCATTAGCTCTGACCGCCATCCTTGAGAATCTTGGAACTCGCCTCATGCACCATTCAAGTCTCTTTGCGTCTCCAGGAAAAGGATTGGCGCTCAATCGATTGAGTCTAAGACGGAAACTTCCGCATACCATCACAATCGCGAACAGCTCGCTAGCACCGTGTACGGGTCGAAGCGTGTGACAACTGGAGGGACGGCGTCCAGGATAAGGCATGTTCAGTGCAGCAAGGCGACTGTAATCTGCCATTGCTCGTCATGCGCATGTAAGGCGCTGCTCCAGCATAGTACACTGCACATGCGGTTTCAGAAAGACGGTCAGAACCAGTGGCAATCTGCATTGCCAGTCTTACTGCGTGGCGATGCACATCGATCATGCAGGGGACCACCCCTCGCTTCACACGTGGACAGCACGATCTAACTGCATCTCACACGCCGTGACACTATCGCAAAGTAAGCGGAAAAGCGGATAGGTAGAGTTTGCTACAGCTATCAGAAGGCGAACAGACTGCCATGATTGGACACGGCTTCCAGTTGCCGCAGCGATTGACATGTCTGTTCTTTGTGATATTTGGCCTAGTACTTGAGTAAGGGCAGCAATCCCGAGGATCAGCATTATTAGGATGTCTAAGGTTGGATCGTGATGAACGAGACTTTGACCGGTTTGCCGCGACGAACAGCTAGTGCCTGCTGCAAGAAATCGGACGTTGTCCGCTTTGGTATCACCATGCTCTGGAGGCTGGCTGGCGGTAAGCTAGGATTTTAGCTGCAGGTGCATGAAAGCAGTCGAACATGCAGTACACTTGGTGCAGCCCAACCTCACTCCAGCAACGAATGTCTTGGACACTCAGCGTCGCCGTCGTCGCCGTGGCTGCAGATGGCGCAACAAGCGAGACGTATGGCAACGGCGCAAGGGACTCGCACCGCAAGCAGTAATATCTTGAAGGTGTTGATTGTGAAGAAGAACAAAGACAAGACGACACTGACCCCGGCCAAGCGCTGCGGGAGGAAAACGTGGCAGGAGCGTGGGGCGCAGCGTGCTGGCCGAATGGCAGCTGCAAACGGCGATGGGTGTGGAGCGTGGCTGTCTCAACGTCGCCTACACGGGAGTAGGTAAATGCCCCAGCGAGCGTGTTGGCCCCTGGATTGGCATCTGAGAGGGCGCTGCATGGTGCTCAGTTTATCGAACTGCATGGAGAGTCCCTAACTTGCCGTCTCAGAGCGGGCGATAGGAGGGAGTCAAAAGGAGCTCCTTCCCTCGCGGCGTGACACGGTATTAGACTCTGTTGTTCGCATCTCACAAACAGCATATCACATCACACCCTCACTCGCTGCTATACCGTGGACAAGTCAAGGCGGTCGGCATCTAGACGTGCTTGTTTTCCAACTGCAGCTGCAGCGGCACACCTGGTCAACACGTGCGTGCGAGGACGGACAGGCCCCTGGTCGCGGATCTCATCCTGGCTCAATCCTGGCTCATCGCCCCCTTGCCGCTCTGGGCCCTCTGAAACGAGCACAGGCTGTTTGATCAGGCCGGCTCGTACACTGTCGCTGCAGCCCTTCACCCCAAGACCCCCAGCGTCGCTCCAGTGCCCGCCTGGCTTTGCAATCTCTCACCCCCGCCGATCAGTCGCAGTGCTGTGCCGCCATCATCATTACAGCTGAACAATTAAGAGCTGCTACGCCCAGCATTACCCTACCCGAGAGACGGCACGACCTAGCTTGCTACTCGCTCTCCGCCTACCCAGCTATCCAACTACCCAGCACACTATGACGAACTCGCTGGAGTCGTCGCGACCCATGCTGGCCAGCGTAAGTCATTGCGTCCCCACCGTCTGTTTCACGCCTCCCCTGTCTCTGGGTCGATGCTTGCCACGCGCTGCTTTACTCTACGAATAAACTACGCTGTTGTCCCATTCTTTCTTTACTACCAAGTTACAAAGCACCGCAACCATGCCGCAACCACAGTCTAACGCATCCAAACCACAGTCGGCCGGCAACCGCGCCTCAACCCGCATGTCTACCTACAGCGCCACGCCCACCCTCACCCCATCAATCGCACCCTCGCACCTTTCAGATGCCTCGACAGCTGGTGATCCCAAGTCACAAGACATCAAGACCTGGAACGCTGGGTTCGAGCGCCTCGAAGACAAGCGCCTCGTCCAGCAGCGCTACATCCCCAGCGACAACAAGACCGCCGACATGAGCAAGCTAGCACTGGGCGCAAAGGTCCAGCGTGCCCTCGACCGCCGCATGTCCAGCCAGGATGCCGTCTTTACCAACAAGGGCCTCAACGAGAAGAAGATCCCGGCGTAAACCACGTGCCATTCATGCGCAATCGACCTGGACACTTTCTGCAGCACTGCACTGGTATTCGAATACCGTTTCACGTTGTCTCAATCACCTCACATCATGCAAGACATCCATTATTCGCACGACGCCGTGTAGGACGACCTGACTACCTCACCGCGCAGCTCTGCACTCTTAGGACGCCACATACGGCACCACAACCATCAATGGCACATGGGAAGCGGAGGACAGGATGAGGCTCGTCATACACCGCAATTTTCACTCAACACTATACCACAGGAGTTTCTGCTTTCATCACACTCTCCTAACACTTAATCTTCGGCCTCATCAAAGGCGGTGTATATTCTAGCAAGCTTGCGGCGTACGATGGGGGTTATCAAAGGAGTCTTTACCAAACATCAATTCACGATCCAGTTCAAGTTCCAAACCAGAAAGCAATTGATGTACGGTCGTGACTCAAGAGCTCGAACAAAACCCAACCTTAACAGAACTAACTCTAGGTTACTAACTCTAGGTTTAGAGAGGCGGTGTGGCTTCACCGAAAACCGGTCTGAACTGAAAACTAAGAACTGATACCTGCCCAAAGCGCACAGTGCTCAAAGTCAGACAACAGCCCGATGTCACCAGGATTACGCTGATCAGCGAAGGATCCAGCACCCGCATGCGCCGCAACATGGCCAACCGCAGGGAGAAATTTTCCGAACTCGCAGGGACGATTGGTAGCCCCTTACAGGCTTCCAGGTACACACTTGCCCTTTCGGAGGTCATGGCTCCGAAGAGGCGAAGCTCTGAGTCCGCGGGGCGTGGTGGTTGATGCTCGTTAACATGTGGTGTGGGTGGATGACAATGGCTAGTCTGGCGGTGAGGCACGAGGGATGCTGAAAAGAAGGCCCAGGCGCGCTGGAGCTGTCAGGCGTGCCGGCGACATGGGAAAGACGCAGGGTCCGCTGCAAGATGGCGGCGATGGTGCGCGCGCCAGAGGGCGAACGTCGTTCGCTAGAATCGATGGTTTTTGTGAGCAAACTGCCGGATTGGGAAGGTTTAGGGGTCGGTCGTGATGAGATGTGCCAGTGGTGTGAAGGTGTGGGTACGCGGATATGGGACGGTTTTTGGGGTGTCTGAATCAGGTTGGAAATACACTTTGACTTGATCGCTGAATGTTCAGATCGCGAGGACCTGCACTATTTGTGAATCATAGTATCGATTTGACTGACGAATAGTGTCTTGGACCCTTCGTCTGTTCCGCCACTGATTCTATGGACATGCCGTGGTGCTATCATTCTTGCGAGAAGGCCTGCCTGAACACAGTGGTGCAGGCGAGAAGTTCAGAGTATAATCAGGTGTTCATCAGACTATTTACTGATGAGTAGCGTTTCTATCGACATGACGGAAGGTCGAATCTTGACGGCAATCATGAGGCATGAGACTGGCGCGCAGTGCATCGTGGGGCCGTTAGCGTGAACAGCCCTCGGCGCGCCTGTAAACAATGATATCAACACGCTCTTGCGCCATCACCACAACATTCATACTCCACCATGCCAACCGCTACGAACCCTCCTTCGCGGTCACCGTCGCCGGCAGCTGCACCGCCCGTTGCTGAAGCGCCTGGTCCGCGCGCACAGGGCCTGATCAACGTCTTCAACAAAGCCTCCAAGGCCACGCTCGACAAGTGCTCGGCTGAGAACTTCGCTGCCTGTTTTCCCACCGCTGCGCAATATGCGCCCGAGACTCTCGAGGGTCTGCGCAGCCAAATCGTCGATCAGCTCGACCGCACTTGGAGGGTCAACTTCGAGGAGATCCTGAAGAAGCGGGATGTAGTCAGACTGGTGAACGAGCTGGAGCAGTGCATTGAAGATGCAAAGCTGAGGAAGAAGCGCGCCGAAGCAAGCGCCAACGGAGGGCCTGTGGACGCCCCCGTGCCGTAAGTTCGCCAACATAGACCTTGCGGCAAATGTTGACAAAGGAGCTCAGGCCTCACACTCTCACGCCCTCTGAGATTCACCTCGCGCACCTAACGCCCTTCCTCGAGAAGCAGGCGACAGACATGGACACCAAGCTCGTAGAGACGCAGACCGCCAACTCAGAACTTCTGGCGACTATTACTGCCCAACGCGCCGAGATCGAGGCGCTCGTCAGAGGCTTAGAAAGCGTTGTGAGCGACCTCGAGGCCAGCGCGCAGCTGATGGCACAAGACGAAGTTCAGGACCTCAGCACTGAAATCAGGGGCGTCGAGATGGGCATGAGGACCTGAGATCGTACAACAAACATGGGCAAAACACTCCGCCTGGTAGCATAGTCCGCCAGCTATCCGGCCCTTCCAGATACTGACATATGCACCGCTCGGCAAAACTGTAGCTCAGCACTACGACGATTCGATGTTGGCAAGAGAGGTCAGGGAGCGCGATGCTACCTGCTTGCTTGGACACGATCCTTCAGGCTATGCGGCATTGCAAGCTTGAGCATAAAGTACAGACACCCACACAGGGCAGATGCACGCCGAGAGAACGATCTAGAAGCCACAGCTTGCTGCAGTCAGATTCTCTCGGCATCTCGACCGCGTGACGCCGCGATGAGTCTGCTGCAGCGCTTCATATTGGCCAGAAACGCTTGGAGATCCTCCTTAGATGCCGAGAACACCCAGCTCGATCTGCTGTCTGCAGTCCAGCGCTTCGAGAAGCCGGCATTCCGCCGTTGCCGAGTCGCGTGGCTGCCGTCCAACGCTGGTCTTTGTTCTGTTTATATTGCGGGCAATATCAGATTTCCTCTTTCGGCAAACCGAAACAGTCCCCAGGCCACCGTGTAAAATGAACAATATGGAGAGGCATGGCAATTGTAGCACAATCAGGCTCATCTCAAAATATGCAACACTCTGCAAGTATAGATACAGCTTAATGGCATCCCACTCCTTGTCTGTTGTTGTCTGGCAAACTAGATTCAAGAGATACCCAAATCACAATCGTCACAATGAGGCTCAGCACAACACTCATCGTTGCTCTCGCAGCTGACGCCGCCAATGCAGCAGCTCTGCAAGCTCGTCATTGTACAAACCATCTGCCACACATCTTGGACCCGCTCTAACACCTTCAGACCTGTTCCCTGCCATAGCTGGCACAGCAGACTGGTCCTCAGTCCGCACAACCGCAAATCACTACTCCAACGGCCCCGTAACCGACGTCTCTTCCCTCGCCCTGCGCTGCTACGAGCTTAACCCTGGAACGGGCGCCTCAAGCACCACGTCTGTTGCCGCCGGCGACAGCGTCTCTTTCAAAGTCACACCCAACATTTTCCACCAGGGGCCCTTACAATTCTACCTAGCCAAGGTGCCCTCTGGCAAGACGGCAGCGAACTGGGACGGCAGCGGGAACGTGTGGTTCAAGATCTATGCCGAGAAGGCCAATGTCGCGAACGGGGCATTGACTTGGGCAAGTATCAATGCGGCGACGGCGAGTGTGACGATCCCGAAGAGTACGCCTAGTGGGGAGTATCTACTTAGGGTTGAGCATATCGCGCTGCACTCTGCAAGTCAGATCAATGGGGCTCAGATCTACATAAGCTGTGCGCAGGTCAAGGTCACGGGGTAAGTTTCTTATTGTACACTTCATGTCTTGTTGATTGACGTGTCGTTAGGGGTGGAAGTGGGACCCCAGGACCGCTTGTCGCATTCCCTGGTGCCTATACAGCCGGCGAGAAAGGCCTGCAGGTCAACATCTACAGTGTAAGCTGCATATGTTCATGGTCACGTAGGGTGCTAATTTATGGTAGGGCCAGACGAGCTACACACCTCCAGGTCCCGCTGTATGGACTGGTTGATAGGCGAAGTAGGTCAAGAGAAGGTAGTGGGGGCCCAGATGAACACTATGCATTCATGGTATATCAGAAGACGAACAATTTCACCACATATGACAGTCATCCTCTCTCACGCAGCCTTGAATCCAACGCCAACATGTATGTCCCACCTCAAGTATGCCCCACTGTCCCTGTCCTGCTGTGCCAGCGCCTTCCTCCTCTCGACCTCGCTCTCATTCCAGTATCCCTCCTCCTGCACCTTGGCCAAATTCCGTAACCCCCCAAACACAGCTCCAATCCCTAGATCCGTAAACTCGCCTCTCTGCTGCGGATCCCGATCCGTACTCAACACGTCCTCTTCAACCCTCTCAAGCCCAGCGTCCTCAAGCAGCTTCTGAAAAGACGGAAAACTATACCCAAACCGCTTGATCAACGTGTTATTCAGCTGCAGCTGCCCCGTCGTAAGATGGTGCCCAGCCGTGCTCCCACTCCCCGCACCACGAAACCCCCTAGCAACGAGGAAATTGCCCTCGGTCCAAACAAGCACCCCACCCGGCTTCAACAAGCCCAGGATATTCCCCAAGACTCTGCGCCACACCTCGACCGGCCCGAGAGAAATGATAATGAGCCGCACATTCACCACGTCAAATGTGCCCCGCAGCGCTGCCGGCGCGGGCTCGAAGAAATCCCCGTGTCCTAGCTCTACGTTGTCCGGCAGACTGTCCTCTGGCAGGAATTGCTCGTTGGAGATGTCAAAGCCGTAGAACGAGTATGTGGGTGGTGAGCAGGCGCTCATTTCGACGGGCCAGATGCCCGTCCCGGTTGCTACGTCGGCGATCCGGGCATTGGGTGGCAGAGTGCCGGTTACAGATGGGTGCAGCAGGTAGCCGATACTCCGGGTCCAGATTGTGTGCTGCTTCAAGAGACGTTTTTGCTCGTCTGAGGCGCGGCCGAGCCAGTACGGTTCCGAGGTGGAGGGTGTGGGGAGAGGGGTTGGTTGGGACATGGTGAGCGCTGTGTGTCAAAGTCCGTGGGGAGGAAGAGAAGAATGGCAAGGGGTTAGTATTGGGTTGAGATTGTTTTTCGAATTGCGAGCTTGACGTGTATGTGTAACATGAGATGTCAGGTAATGTCTTTACGTTGGCAAGCTTCGTGGCTACGTACGCCACGTCTGTCAGCACGTGCTGCAAGAGGTTACGACTGCATGTACGAAGATCGGTGTAGCCGACAGCTCCAGTGGGGCAGAAAGGAGCGGGTCTTGCGGGTAGGTCCGAATGGAACCACACATTTCCAGCCCACTTTCCAGGATTTAAAACGGGTCGGGTGTAGATTATGGACAAATGCAAAAGTCAAGACACGAGAGCCCAGCAGGCATGTCTGTGTATTTGATTAGGTGGTTTGGCCTGTTTTACACATGCTTCCAACCACGTTGAAAGATGACCTGCATCTCATTGACCAAGCAATATTCACCAGGCTCTTTTTCTCCGGTCTCTTCAGCCCACTTAGCCACCCTCTGGTGCACTACGCGCTCCTTGAACCAGGCTGTTGTAAACCATCTCAGAACTCGGCTTTGCCAGATCCGCATGTACATGCGAACAGGCGACATGACTGCGTCTGAAGAATGAACAGCGCTGTAGGCAGTCATGTTGTATCCGACCTGCACCATGGGATTCAAGAAAACGCCTTTGCTAGCGGAGAGTGGATTGTCTGCATGAATCAAGCAGCATTCTGACCCTTCGAGATGATTTTCGGCGAGCGAATCATTGGTGCCCCGGAAGCGTAGCTTGTGTTCTCCGAGGAAGGGCTCAGCGGGCATTGCGACTGGTGCCTGTCAGTACAAAGGGTATGCGACTCACGTCAAAGCAGTGCACTCACCCATCCCATTCCAACACGAAGCTACCGGAACTGGCAAGAATCTCTCAGCAGCGTGTCTCGATATGTACGACCTGAAGTACGGCCATGTTTGCATAATTGTCTCATGTCCTTCTGAATCTCTTAGTGCAAACGTGTCGTAGAAGTATGGTGGTTTCGAAAAGTCCAGTGAGCATGCAGCTGCATAATCACCTCCATTCGTACCCAATAATCTCAGGACGTCTTCAGGGTTAAAGGCAACATCGTTCAAGAACAAGATTGTATCGAAATGCTCGCCTTGCGCTATCTGTCGTTCGAAGGGCTCAAAGACTTTGTTTCGAATGCTTGACAAGAAAGGTATGCGGCGCAACGCATGCACGCCAGCTGGCGTATCAATCCAACCTCTATCCTTTGGTTGCGCTTCGATCTCCTCTTTGTGGGTCAGTGTCGACAGCACAACCTCATTCTTCACATGCAGAACTTCGAGATTTGCCTCGAGCTCTCGCAGTGCCTGCTGTGTTTCGTCGTATGATCCGGATTCGTATATTGAAACGAACACATTCTCGACACCCAACTCTTTTACCAAGTTGTATAGCGCCTCGTTCCAGTGTTCTCGAAGAAGTCGTGCTGAGTTGTAGTGTTGTGCAGCTATGTAGATGCGCTTTGTGTTGGGTGGAGGTGGGGTCGCTTGCAATGCAGCATGCTGGAGAAGGTACAAAGAGATGCAATGCGTTGAATCCCAAAGAAAGAAAAGTAGGAGAAGTAATCTAAAGGTTGAAGAGCGCGGAAGACGGCGGAAAGAGTATGATCTGCGTCTGCGTGTCAATACTGTTGTTTTATGCTCCATGACGCAAACATCAGGGTATGTATGAGAAAGGAAATCGCTGCTACAAAGGGAAAAACTGCCTGGATTGGCAAAGAGATGCCAAAGAGATGCCAAAGAGACGGTGCAACATACCACAGAAACTACAGCGCGCTGGCGAGAGGGGCAGTGCTGCACTTAGCTCAGGAACGATCCGAGACCACCCAAGAAGTCATCTCTAAAGGTTGACGCTGGAGCCAAGGTGGTCCAGCCCAATACGGAAAAGCATTTGACCCCTGACGCAATCCTGCGTGCGGTTGCACCAATCATATGCGCCCTGGCGTTCAATTGTCTGGAACTTGGCCTCTCCGCCTGCAACTTAACGCTGCGCACGCGCTTCCGAGATGCGGTGAATCTGGAACAGCCGTGGCTCCCGAGGGTTATGTTGTTTGAAATACTTTTAGAAGGCTCGACAATGATGCGTTTTGCAGCCGCAGCTTCTACTCAGAGTAACTAGCAGCGTCACAGACGCCTTGCTCCTTCTACTTCACGCACATCGTAACAATGATGTACTCTACCAAACCTCTTGTGTTGTTGTGCAATACAGGTAATTTACTGACCCACTGCACCGAACCAACCCAGACCCAGCACAGCTCCGAATACGATGGCTACGGCGGGCGGCACGCCAAACCAGGCGGTCTCTGCGTATGTCAGGGTCGCAACAACGACCCACCACGGCTCCCTGGCAAGGCTAATACCATCGCTGCTTGCTGGTGTGAGGTAGCCAATCTCCCAGAGTCGGTAGACTGCAGTAAAAACCAACCCTACTGCTGTTGCATTGATTCCCCTTAGCAGGCTCAGGACCCACGCTTTCGTCCTCATCACTTGCCAGATCCCTTGCACACCAACTGTCAAGATCAGACCAGGAAGGAAGATGCCGAGGAATGAAAGCATGCTTCCTAGAATAGTCGGTGTGCCTGTCGATGCGAGAGCCAAAGCTCCTAGATATACAGAGAAATTGAAATTCGGCCCCGGAAAGGCCTGGATGATGGCCAGACCTAAGAGGAAGTCTCGAGGTGACACCCAGCCTGGATCCACAACGTACGATCGCAGGAGGGGAATGACAACAGGTCCACCGCCGAATATGATTGTACCAGCCAAGTACATGTTCGAAAACAGATCGAAGATCAAGCTACGGTTGTCGACGGTACCACGAATAACCATGACAACGACGAATGATGCTAGGGATGATCAGCGAAGTGTCGAGACACTGAGAGACTTACTGACCAAGAAATCCAATAATGAGAGAGACGCCAAGCTTGACGGAGATGTTATGAGTCTTGACATCAGCTTCTGTTGGAGTGAGGATAGGTGTCTCAAACTCTGCGCTTCTTTGGCTGCCAGCTTGGCCTGGCTCTGAGGCTTCTTCATCTGGGAGGACTCGATCGGTGGAGCTACCAGCTTGTACCCTTCTCTTCACAGCATCAGGTCGCTGGACCATGAGTTGTGCAACTGGGACGTTGCTTGATGTGTCAACCTCCTCTGCATCTCCTGCTTCATTGCGAGCTCGCTTTCTTTTGGCTTGCCACTTAGCTTTTGTTTTGCCTACCTTCTGTGCTAGCCAAACGTCCCAAAGAACTGTGATAATGCCACCAACTGCAATCAAGACCGGGAAATACCAAAGTGCGTTGTAGCAGATTCCAGCGCATGCTCCTGCGATAACCAGTATCCTTGTCAGACGGTCTGAGATAGCCTTCTGCGCGAGCTGAAGAGATGTCAGTACATGGCTAAACCACTTCAGCCAGGTTGTTACGCATACCTGCACAGCGGCGAGAGCAATTATGCCAATAGTACTTGCATTCATACCGCTTAACAAGGCGTATACAATTGGCGGTAATTGGTCAGGCATCTTCTGCACACCGAGAGACAAGCCGTACATCCCGATCGCCCCTGGCAAACTCCACAGTAGAAATGCAAATATGGCTGAGACGAGGCCTGAATGTATCATCGCAATCGTGAAAACCATTTTGGTGGAGGCTGGTCCGGGCAGAGCCTGGCAAATGCCAAAGATCTCTTGATACTAGCATCTCGTTAGCATTGGCAACATGCTTGCTGGATCACGGTGGCCCTGACAGTCTGTTCATCAATCCATTTGCCGCCCCCACCAAAACCCAAGCCCTCGACAAAGCGTCGATGCAAGATTTGAAAATGCACGGGAGGTCCACCAAACGCAGTGAAGCCAAGATCCCACATTCTGATCAAGACCTCAGTCAGACGGCTCCCAAGCTTGCCAGTGTTGGCTTGGAGGGAGGCGCTGGGCTGCGTGCGCGCTCTTGCGCTCCACGAGCTGATGATCGACTGGAGCGGCATCGTCGTAATTCGTGGTGCTCGAGATGAGACCAGGGAAGCTCAGTGGAGGTTTGAGGAGCCAAACATGGCATTCTGCAAGCCTTGACCGTGTTTACGGAACGAATCAGAGGGCCTCAATATGTCGCCATCCGAGTAGGGACCGCCAAGGCATGGCATTCGCGTTGGTGTCTCGCTTCCCGTGAAGTCTGGCTGTTGCAGGCGGCTGAACCGCTTTGGGCAAGATTTGGCGGCAGGACCACATCATTGGTCAAGCTCCCCGCGTCTCTCTTCTGTAGATCTCTCCTTCGCAACGACCACTCGACCGCCATCTCTTCAGTGTCCCACGAACAGCCCATGTGGCTTTACAAAGTATCCCGTCGTGTCGACAGATCTTCTGTGGTACATTGTCACAACTTGTGCGCCCTTCTGAACCCCTCAAGGCCCGGACCATGGATCCTGTCCAGCCAATTGGTGCTGGAAAAGTCGACGGCGTCGCGGGCAGTCAGGAAGCAGTGTAACGTTGAGCGCATCTCATACACAATATCGTACGCGTGAACGTGAAAGAAGACTCGTAGCCTCGAGTCACTATCTAGTCACTATCTCAGCTCCTGTACTTTGATCCAAGCCTTGCACTACAGGACATAGTTGGTGCCTCCGCCGCACCTCGACTTGACGAGCTTACGGAACGCGTTCCACACTGAAGGCTACGAGTTGTTTTTCTAAGACGCACATGGCTGCAGTGGTGTCGAGTACGAGATGACCTCTGAGCGCGACTCGTAGATCGAGACATCAATACATCAGACATCAAGATGTGGATCTCAAAGAGTATTTGGGAATCGAGATGCAAGACACTCTCACGAGATTAGGGGATGGTATCAGTATAAAGTCGGGGGTTCGATAGCTTGATGATTCCCATCACTACTTCAACAAGCCGATTGATTAATTGACTGACGAGAATCATCCTCAAGACATCGCAATGCATCTAGCCACAGTCTTTGCTGCTTCCCTAGCTGCTGTTTCCAGCGTCTTTGCCGTACAGTTCAACGGGTTCTACACTATCATCTCTGCCAAAGACAGCACTGCGTTGACTTTGGACGCTCAGTCGAAGGTAGTCAGTGTGAAGTATTTAAACCCCCTTTCCCTCAACTGCAGCTCAGGATCCCTGGGTCCAGCCGTCGTCCGACCACTAACATATGTACGTTACAGTGCTCCTACCACGAAGAGTAGCGTTTGGTACATCAACTCGGGTTCCGCGTCCGGTAATTTCGCCTGGATTGCGAACATCAAACCAGATGGCGTGCTCACCGCCAATAACTCCTTCATGTCAGGCGGCAACAACATCGACAAGTCACAGGCGCTTGGAGCAAGCTTCTTTTCAAATGTGCCTTCGGGCGACAGGACAAAACAGGCGTGGAGAATTAACCCAGTGACCAAAGACGACCAGAGTGTTTTCGAGTATGTGAATTGTCATCAAAGCTGGTCTGTCAGAAGCAAGCGCTGAACAAGTTACTAGGATCGAGAGTGATGCCTTCCGCGGCAGTCTTCTCGACATCAGGGGCGACGGCAGTGATACTCGTCAAGTCTTAGTATATCAGAGGAACGGTGGTACTAACCAGCTCTGGAAAATCAGTCCCTTCAACCTCTTTGACGGCGCCAGCTTCTAACTGGCAAGCACAAGGCTTTTGATGGCAGTCACCCGCGCTGAGAGGTGCAAGTATTTACCGTTGACTGAAAGGAATGCGGGGAGTTGTGCCTGACTTGATCAGATTCTGTCATTTGCTAGTGACACGGTTGACAGATGGATTGGACTCAATGCTTTGATTTGGTGGCGTTATGCAAACTCACTCATACGCTCTTTACAAGAAAATGAAGTCGTACATTCGTTACAGCCAATTTTATGGAATAGAAACGAATGTGAAGATTCACATTGGCATGCAGATGTGCACCACTTCACGCGTCAGCAAATCTTGAGCTAATAGTTGCACGGAAGATGCAGCTACTTTTGGAAAAGAAACAAAAGAAGCTTTTGGCTGTTCCATTAACCAGAGCCAAGTATCCTGAATACCGCTATGTTGCTCTGTATGACCTCCAGCATCTGGTTACAACCTAAGATAGACCAGGCAGAAAACAGATCCGATACATTTCAAACAAAAGAGTAGAACAGGGGTGGCCAGTTGGGCATTGTCACTGGCGGAAAAGAAGTCAGAGAGAGAAAAGATAGCTCGTTCAAATATTACCCTAACACCTAAGGAATGCAGAGAGGGAGCTCGATAACTCAACCGACACTGTGTAGTGCACAAGGATCTACGGTCCAAACGCCACTGGCCAATGGACCAACCCAGACCAGGATCAACAAACGCCTATCCAATAAAAAAAAAGTCTCCAGCAAAGCCCCAGCAAGATGGAACTTAGCTACCACCATGGCTCCTCAATCTCCTTCCCGCAGTCTGACCAGGTCCAATTGAGCTCGAGAAGTTTGGAAGACTCAAGTTCTCCCTGTCGTCCTTACCACCACCTACAGTCTTCCTCAACATCTTCTTCATCGGCAGCTTACTCCCTTCTTCTGCTTTGAGTTTCTTATTGGGCGGCGCGGCAATGACGATGCTATCACTAGATCTCGAGACAAGAGGCAGAGGCTGAGTGTGCGCGCTCTCTTGTGCGACGATGTTAACGTCAAGTTCGCGGAGGGAGATGGGTGCGGTGTGATTCCCGGTATGTGCACTGATGGAGCGAGCGAAGTCGACCTTGGCGGGTGGAAACAGCTCGGTGGTGGAGTCGGTAGGTGAAGTGGCGTCAACGAAGATGGGTTGCTTAGATGGGCTACGGGTGGCATCATCGGCAGAGGCAGGATGATCGCGAAGGCGAGAGAGGATGTTCTCGTGGTCTTCGGTGCGGGGGAGGCTGGATGGGATGTAGTAGTTGACACGCTGGGGTGTCTGGCCGGTCGGGTCGTATTCTAGGAGACTTCGTGCACCCACTGTTTCGCGAAGCTCGTGCAGAGGTGCACGAATAACAGCATCGGCAGATAGAGACGACAGAGTCTCCTTGAGAGTGCTCTGTTGGGTTGTTACGTCGGCCTCTAGGGACTGAACTCGTTCGAAGGACGTGGAGAGATGCTCCCCGATGCTGGAGTAAGAGGTCTGTACATTAGATGACAGGGTAGCGAGTGAGGCGGTGTGCGCAGTGTGGTGGACATTATTCTGTTTGCGAATACGTGAAACGATGTCGTCAAGAGAGTGCAGCTGTGTATCGAGGTGGGCCATTTGGGCCTCCACTGTCTTCACAGTGCTTGCATGGACGGACGTAGTGGTGTCTTTCAGCAGATCCGAGTGCTGTGTCGCCATCTCATAGTCACCTCGAAGCCGGGTCTTCATGGTATCGCGAGACGCTGTGACGCCAGCTACAACGGTCTTGTACTGATCGTTCCAAACCTCCACGCCAGCTGTGTATGCCCTCTGCTGTGTCTCGAAAGCGGCGTTCGCAACACCCAGCTCTTGGCCGACACTGGCGAGCCTTTCATTCATGCGCTGGTCCTGGGCGTCTGCATTGGCGCCGATGAGCCCGGCGATTTGCTGAAGCAGTTGCTGGCGTTCCTCGGCGGACTTCTGCTTCTCCTCATCGACGACTTGCGCCAGTCGTCCCTGCGTGTTGTTGTTTGCTATGAGCAAAGCTGAATTTGCCTCAAGAACTTGTGCATGTAGGCGATCATTCTCTGCCTGTTGTGCGTTCAGGCTCTTGACGAGCCCGTCAAAGGTGGCCTTGAATTCGCGCCCCAAGTTCGCGTATGACTGATGCAACTCGTCTCTGAAGCCATCCAGCTCAGTGATGATGTTTGCGGAGATCTGCTCGGCTGCTGAAGAGAGCTCATCGAGACCGGACCCAATCTTGGTTTTGACGCTCTCACGAAGTGTCTTGATCTCTTCAAGGACCTCGTTCATGTCGTCACGAGTCTTGGCGGTCTGCTGGTTTACCTCTTGCTCAGATGTCTGGTAGGCCTGCATCTTCTCCTGCAAGAAAGCTTGGGATGCTCCGAGCTTCTCAAGCTCGTCATTGACAAACTCTTGCATGCGCGCCGATAACAGGTCCATAATCTGGCCCTGCTGCTGCTGAAAGTCCTCGATTCGGTCCTCCACCATGCGCGTTGTGTCTAGCACATGGTTCTGCGAAGTGGCCCAGTTGCGGCGATTCTGCGATTGCAGTTCTGACTTGCGGCGAATTTTCAATCGCAGTCCATCAAGATCGGACGTGGTCTTGCTGAGTGTCGAGATCATGCCATAACCTATCTCCGCAAGCTCACCCTCCGTCTTCGCATGCGCCTTTCGCAGCTCAGCCTCCTCAGCGAGATTCTGTCGTGTGTGCTCCAAGACAATCTCTGTCTTCTCTAGGATGCCCTTGGTGCCCTCCAAAGCTAGTTGGGTCTGCTCGTTGTCCTTCTTGAGGGTTTGAAAGTTGGTGGTGATCTTGAATAGTTCTTCAACTCTATTCCGAAGATTGACTTCCATTGTTTCGATTCGATCCCGTTGCTCCTCGCTAAGGATGCGTCTTGATTCGCTGATTGTTGTGATCTCCTCGTAGTTCTCTTGAGTGAGGTAAACGCCGTTGCGCTGGCGTGTTGCGATAAGTTCGCTCTTCAGCTTTTCAATCTCGACCGTGAATTCTCTAAGAAGAGTCTTTTTATTGATCGCCTGATTCATTTGCGGTTTGTTTCGGATGTTCTTGGCGCGGAAAGCGTAGTCAAGTGTCGAGATTGTCTCTTCGAGGTTACTCTTCGCTGGAGAGAGGGTGGCGATGATGCATGTCTTCGTTCGACCACCGAGGGAGTCTTGCAATAGTCGTGTCAATTTCGATTCGCGGTACGGGATGTGAGAGCTGCGTTCAACGAGCGCGTTGATGACGCGACCTAGTGTGAGCAAACTCTTGTTAATCAGGCCTGCTTCTGCGGCACGCTTGTTCTCTGCTCCACTGCGCTGGATGTTTTCACTGCCAGCAAGATCGACAAGGTTCAGCTTTCCAGCGCTCAAGTACTCTTGTCCGTCCTCTGCAGTGCGTTTGATGTACACTGTGATGGTGAAGACTGTGTGCGATCGAGAACTGAGATCGTTACACTTCGTTGCTGCCACCTGACGCTTGTGTGACCCTGAGCGTAGAAGCTGGATACCCTCACGCGCTGTCTTAAGATGACACTCCTCCATGCCTTGGACCATTGTTGTGGTCTGGCCCTTCTTGCTGTTATCATCGAAAATCTTCAGCTTCACTGAGTCGTCCCCTGCGCAAAGATCACGCAGCTCTTCGTTGTACAATTCGATGAAGGAGCACTTCACAGAGTTTTCGGTCTCTTCTTGGCTGAGCTTGTCGAACAGCGCGTACAGGACGCGGGGAACGATACCGGCCGCATCAGGAAGTGGGAGGACGTCCGAAATGTCACCAGTCATGGTGTATGTCTTTCCCGTACCGGTCTGACCGTATGCGAAGATTGTGCAGTTAAACCCATCGAGAACCTAATCAGGTCAAAAACGATTCGCAGGACGAGAACTTTCAACTTGTACCTCGTCGATGATAGGTGCAACGACCTCATCGAAGATCATTCCCTGATCCGCAGCTGGCGAGAAGACTTTGTCGAACTGGTAGGTCTTGTTGCCGAGCGCGCTAGGGCCCATGGAAAGGTCGACAGTATTGCCTTTGATGCCGTTGGTTGTGACAACGACTCCGCTGTTCTCGCGCACTTCGCGGTCATTGCGGCCGCGACATCGAACAACGACGTTGATATTCGTCTCTTGACCGGCATCTTCAAAGTCGGTGGCTTTCCTCTTTAGTGGTGATGAGCGTGGTGTGCCTCGGGTCCTAGTCGAGGCTACTGATTCTGCTCGCGATGTGCGCCCATCAAGCATGGGAGTGGCAGAGCGACCACGGAGGAGATTGTTTGTGGCCTGTCGCGAAGCTGGGGGGCGCATTGTGGATGTGGCACGCTTCACCGCCGGCGCGCCTGGTCTCGGGAGGCCAGACATGTCGCAGTAAATTGGCTGTGGTGGTTAGTGAGGTTGGCGGTGGTGATGTCGTCTTGTGTTGATGCACGTAAACAACAAAACACAGGGTGCAAGGATTCTAGTGGGTCCCAAACACGCTTGCGGCAGGGGCACCCGAGCTCCCCTCGTCATCCTCGGCGCTCAATGGCTACAACTTCAACAACCTGATCTGTCTGATTGAGATACTTTCGATGTGCTTTGATCTGCATGTGATACCCAAACTCGCGCACTGAAGTTCATTCTTGTTCCCGTGAATCTTACAGGCTTCGCAACAAAGAGGAAGCTCACCACTTCACCCCGCCAAAAGGTGCACCTTACCTCAACATAGCCCCTCATTCCATCTAATCAGCCTCGACGTCCTCTACATAGACTTGCAACACTGCTTCAACCTCGGGGTAACTCGACGAATCGGTCGGTGACGTTCGTAGATCGATCGCATATCAGCCGCCTCACCACGTCTACGTGAACGAGCACAAGATCACTTCAACTGCGCGTGCCTGTATCTGGGCCGCAACGCCGACGGCGAAGCGGAAACGCTCCAAGTTCACTCGTACGATATGGAGGAGAACACTATGCAGCTTCAGCCGGGGCGCAGCGTAGGCTTTATGAGTAAAGTAGCTCGTTCGTGTCAGATAGCTGCATACTGACACCACCGCAGCGCTGGGTTGCTCGCTGCATGACATCCTTACTACGATCAAAGCCGAGCTCAAGGCCTTCCCAAGATTCCAGCTCTACCACGATGACCTCCATCCCATCACATCCCCCGTCCAGCTCGCACTGCCCGATAATGGGCTGCGACTACAGTTCGATGGCCCTGACCAGCGGCTGCGCTTGATCGAAGTGCTCGACTTCACAAAAGCGCGACTTGTATACAAGGACATTGAAGTGTTCAGGCCTTTGGATATGCATGGTGGTGCATTAGGGCCCAGGTTCAGACATGTCTACGATAAGCTCCTGGGGCCTACGTACGGTGGAGAGTATCTGCCACCAAAGTCCGAAGACCCAAACGCACGAGGAACGTACAATCTGTCATACCCTGGTATTGCATTCAACTTTCCAGTGCAGCGTTCCGCGTACTCGCCGAAGAAAGACTTCATCTCGCTGTTGTCTTCTTCCGCGACAGGACCCGCGACCTCCATGGCTGTCTTCAGCGGCGAGTCATGGCAAAAGGCGAGGGCGACACTATTCACAGCAACTCCTACAAATCCGAGGTCTTCGGCTCTCGTAGGTACCAAAGGGACAGGAGGTGGACCTGACGAGATCGAGCTTGTCAAGGTGCACGGCGAAGGAAGGCTAGAGCTTGTCAGGAGAACAAATCTGCCATTTTGGATTGTGCTCAGCGAAACAACACCTCAAGATCTCATTACGGAACTTGGGGCCCCAGACTCTATCTACCGCAAGAATGATCACCGCCTCTCAATCCACAAAGATCGAACCACAAGCGACGCATCAGACCACTCGCCTGCTGGACTGACGCCGGAAGATATTCTAGATTCAGACCGGGGGTCAGCGGTCGGTACAGATCACGAAGACGACTGGGAAGATGACGACGATGCGGCTCTTGAAGCTCAAGAGCGGGAGGTTGCAGCAGCAGAGCACTTTTACAACTACTACCACCACGGTTTTGACATACTGATTTCACAACCGACACAGATATCACCCCCATCACCCACAGCAGAGCGCAAAGAATTAGACCTGCATGCTGAAGGTGAATTGAGCGCACAACCACTCAATCACCTAACGGCAACCAAAGTCATCTTTCACGGCAACATACCTGGCTCGTACCAGTTCAATCGACATAGGAGAAGCAGATGGACTCTGGAACACGTACCTTCGGCGCAATATCGAGAGCCACTGAACTCTGAGATGCGCTTCAATGACATTTCAGGGCGTCTCAAAGAGGTTTTCAAGACTTATTATGACAACGAAGAACAGGAAAGACTCCAGCAGCGTGGCATGGCCTTGAACAGAGGTTGGGGTGACAGTCCTGGCAGCAGTGTTGAGCTTCTCGGTGGATGGGAGGATGCATCCGGCAGGCGCAGCCAATTTGCAAATGCTGGTAGTGTCACGGGTGATGGTACTACAGATGTCGGCAATGTAGAACTTTTTGGGTTTCCAGGCATGGTGTTCGAGGTGCTTAAGAACGGCGCTGTAAGCTCTCTGACTGTTTACTGAGGTACAGGAGAGATGAGGGAAACATTATGTTCCCTAGATAAGTCAAAGATATGATCACATATAGCAGCAGAAGTGAATCTTGTTGAGTAAACATCTTTTTCAGAGCTCTGCTTCTTATCTTGTCGTGCTGTTCTTTGCAACATGGCCGATTCATCTCCACCGCTTCGGCCGAGGCATCGCCGGCTGCGGACCCCCGAGCTTGCATCACCAAAAAACATCCAAAGCTTCAACACCGCTTAACGATGCCATGCTAACTCCAACGCGCATTCTCCGCGCATCCTACTCGTCCACTCTTCGCCTCCCCAAATCGCCGTTCCCGCCTCGTCCTCTCCCGAAGAAGACGCCGCTCTACTTGCAGAGATGTACAGATGACCTTTACTCGTGGCAACGCACGCGCGACGCCAAGCCGTTCACCCTCCATGATGGGCCACCATACGCCAATGGTCCATTGCATATTGGTCACGCCCTAAACAAGATCACAAAAGACATCATCTGTCGTTTTCATGTCGGCCAAGGCAACAAAGTGTCCTACATTCCTGGCTGGGACTGCCACGGTCTCCCCATCGAGATCAAAGCGCTGCAAGCCGCGAAGAAGTCTTTCGGTGACACCGATGCGGTCGCTATTCGTACTGCTGCCCGTGAGCTAGCTGCTACGACGGTCGAAGCGCAGAAGCGAGGGTTCAAGGACTGGGGTGTTATGGGCGAATGGGATAACGCATACCAGACGATGGAGAGAGGGTTTGAGCTGAGGCAGTTGGAAGTATTCAAGAAGATGTGGGAGAAGGGCTTGGTGTATAGACAGTTCAAGCCTGTATACTGGAGTCCGAGCTCGAGGACGGCGCTGGCAGAGGCAGAGCTGGAGTACGACGAGGGGCATAAGAGTCTCGCGGCGTTTGTGAGGTTCCCTACGCGAGTCACAGAAGAGTTGAAAGCGAAGCTGAAAGAGAGGAATGTACACGACGTAATCAATCTGGTCATCTGGACTACAACACCCTGGACACTGCCAGCGAACAAGGCAGTCGCGGTCCATCGGGACATAGAATATTGCGTTGTCAAGGATGCTGAGAAAGACGGCGAGCTGACGCTCATTGCAGCGACAAGAGTGGCAGAATATGGGAAGGTGTTAGAGCGCAAATTGGACATTGTCGCGTCTGGGCTGCGAGGGTCAGATCTTGCTGAAAATCTGCAGTATGAGAACCCCTTCCAGAGGGCGAACGGGCTGCAACCAGTCATCCACGCGGACTTCGTTACTGATTCCTCCGGCACTGGACTGGTCCATTTCGCGCCCGGCCACGGAATGGACGACTACCACGTTTGTCAGGCGATGGGCATACCGGCGTTTGCGCCAGTTGACGATGCAGGTGCCTTCACAAAAGACGCCTTTCCCGAGCAACCAGAGCTTCTTGAAGGCTTGCCTGTTTCTGACGTGAAGAGAACGGGAACACGGGCAGTCTGTGACTACCTCGAGAGGGTAGGCCTCCTTCGCGCGAAACAGATCTATCGTCATAAGTATCCCATCGATTGGAGGACAAAGCAACCAGTCATCGTAAGAGCGACCGAGCAATGGTTCGCTGATGTTGGCGACCTAAAAAAAGCGTCAATGAAGGCCATTGCAGATGTAAACTTCCTGCCTGAGACCGGTCGACCACGACTAGAGAGCTTTATTCAAGGTCGAAGTCAGTGGTGCATCTCACGGCAACGTGCGTGGGGTGTGCCAATTCCTGCGCTATACAAGGTACAAGGCGACTCTCTTGAGGCCACCATGGATTCAGAAACCATTCAACACTTAATCAACACTATCAAAGAACGTGGCATCGATACGTGGTGGACAGATTCTCCCTCAGATCCAGTGTGGGTACCTTCTCATCTCACTGGAACAGGAACGTTTGTGCGTGGACGCGATACGATGGATGTCTGGTTCGACAGCGGCACGTCCTGGATGCTCCTGCCGCAACGTAAAGACAGACCTGTCGCAGACGTTTACCTTGAAGGTACTGATCAGCACCGTGGATGGTTTCAATCCTCACTCCTCACCCACATTGCCACGCAAGACTATTCTTCTGGCACCGCACGCGCACCATACAAGACGCTTATTACACACGGTTTTACGCTCGACTCTGACGGTCGCAAGATGAGCAAGTCATTAGGTAATGTCATATCACCCTCTCAGATCATGAGTGGTGAGCTTTTGCCGCCCATAAAGCGCAAGAAGCAGAAGGGGCAACCAGCACCACCGCCTAATGCATTGCCTACATATGATGGTATGGGCGCTGATGCACTGCGTCTTTGGGCCGCCAGCAGCGACTACATGCGCGATGTCACAATCGGCCAGCCTGTGCTGCAGTCTGTGAACCAGGCTCTCCACAAATACCGCGTGACCTTCAAGTGGCTACTTGGTGTACTCTCGTTACCCTCTTGCCCACCAAATTTCTCATCGTTCAACACTCTCCGCGATGCACCTCCCACTTCGCCGCTTCTATCCGATGCCCTGGCGCTGCACAGGCTGAGCCAAGTCTCGGCGGACGTACACGCATTTCACTCACGCTACGAGTTCTTCAAGTCCTTGAACACGTTAAATAGATACATCGCTACCGATCTTAGCGCGTTCTACTTCGAGACTCTCAAGGACAGGATCTACACCGGCCACACAGCTGACTGCATCACCCTGCAGTCACATCTTGGGCTTATCTTCTATGAACTTTTGCAGATCCTTGCCCCGATCACACCGTTGCTGGTCGAAGAAGTATGGGACCACGTCCCAGAAACCATCAGAGAGAACAGTTTGCACCCAAGCAGGACGACTTGGACGTCCTTGCCCGCTACTGGCTCGGCAAAGGGAAAGTCTCTGGACAGTGCACTTGAGACGCTGAACGAAATCGGCAACGCAGTCAAGGTTGCACAAGAACGACTCAGAGCGGAGAAAAAAATCGGATCAGGTCTCGAATCAGCTGTCACACTTGTCATGTCGCCTGACGCAATTTTCGAGTTCAACGCCCTTATACAATCATGTGTTCCGCATGCCGAGCTTGACATACAGAGCCAACTCTCAAGCCTGATCGTTGTCAGCGACTTCCAGTTGAGCGCTGTTCAGCCAGATAGTACGGATGCATGGGCGTGGTTCGAGTTCGAGAACATTGTAACGACGAGCGAGAACAGCTGCTTGAAAGATGCAAAGGTCGTTGTGCATCCGCCAAAGCTGGAGAAGTGCCCGAGATGTTGGCGGTTCGCGAAGGAGACGGAAGAGGAGCTTTGTCTGAGGTGTGGGGATGTCGTCAAGGAGGTTTTGTAAGAATATCATACCTGTATATGGCGGGTTGTAACATAGTCATGGTTCGACAGTCAAGCGTTGGCGGCTTGCCGCAAAGAGTGTGCATACATTTTTAAGAAAATCACGATGCTGGCTCAACCCTGCACTCAGCTCAACATTAAGAAGAAGATCGTTTTTTATGAGGAATCACTAGCAGGAATACCAACGCAACTCACCTTACTGCGCACGCCGCAACAGCATCACAACAACATGAAGTATCTTAAGGCTCTATAGGTATATAGCAAAACACCTGCGCTACAATTTCAGCTTAGTATAAAACTACTTTATGTGTTGTGGCTAGCGAGATATAAACTTAAAAAGGCAGGAACGATTTGATGTTCCTGCCTCAAATTCCTCAAAAAAACGAGCTTCTTCGTAGATCCTTCCATCATGACCTGTTCGAAGAACCAATTTCTATCTCACACTAGAGACAATGTTCATGTTCTCCACAGATACCTATCGTCTTGCGAAGTCTGCCGTTTGAAAGTGTGTGGGAATGGATCGTGCGATCTTAACGATGACCTCGTCCTGTGTGTTCAGGAGGAGCCGATCATTGGAACGTCGGGCAAATCAGGGCTATTCAATCAAGATGAGACCGTACTTAGATTGCATTCGCAGGTATGTGATACAATATAAATCTTAGAGTTAAAATTGGGTTGAGCTCATAGTCCTATGGGCTACACCATTTCTCGTTACCAGATGGTGCAGCAGCTGCGTATCCTCAATCCTGCATTGAGCTTACTCTCATATGGCGTACTGCGGCTGCGTTTCTTTAGCGTTGGTGGCCTGTTCTATTGCTTCACTCAACCTGCAACGTCCTTGCTTATTCGCATCAAATCGTACGAGCTTAGCCAAAATTTCGACTTGTGGCGGCCTTTGCTTTGCGTTACGATCGTGATCAGTTCCCACGAGAAACCCCGCCCTTTCGGATATCGCTTGACACATACAAGACAATCTTGAGGGAATGAAGTTTCTGCACAAGCTGTTCCAATGTCCCTTCGAGCTGTTGGATGGCTTCACAGCTTGCAAGACGACCTCAAATCATCCCCGCTGAGCTAAGCGCTCGCTTACTGGGTCTGAGCTGACATCTTGTCCTTTTGAGGCTGTGCCAGCAAGATCCTCCAGTATCGACATCGACGTGAAGCATTTTGGCGATACACATCTAAGGTTTTGAATTATTGTACGCCTCAAAGTTCTTCCACCAGCCCTAGAGGACTCGGCCAACTCTTTCACAACGCGTGCGTTCACCAGTGCAATGCACGATAGATCGGCAAATTTGGACTCGGGTGGCATTTGGAGGACCGGACTTTACAGTGTTGATCTTGTTCCACCAAAAAAAGCGAACGATCGGTTCATTGCGCACTCAGAGGCTTGTCAGATAGTCCACATCGAAGGTCGATAGAGGAAACCACGCAGAGTAGCTTTTGCTTGCTAACACCCCATTGCAGGTGATGACGACTTCAACTGCTTTTGCACTGAGACTGCACAGTTCTTCGGTGAGGGTCCGAGATTCCGCCCTGCCACCGTGAATGGGCCGTCTGGTTTCTTGGGTGCTGATGGCCTCACGGATGTCGCTCGGGCTTCTCTAAAGAATTTCATCGCAAAAAAGCCGGGGTGGCGCAATCGCAAGGACGATGACCTATATGAGATCCTTCACGAGGGTGAAATCCGGGTTTTGGAGCTCTTTTCCGCGACTTTTGATGCACCCTTGGAAGGCGAACTACATGTTGTCAGTATCGATTTCGAATACCCACAACGACCCGTCGACAAGAGCGATCGTCTGTATCAAGGTAGACAAGTCAACAATGCCGTCTCGCTGGTCCAAAAGAGGCCTGTGTGGTACACGGCACTCAGTCACACTTGGGGTGCACCTCTTTTTGACCAAACTGTCCAGATCGGTAGACATCACGTCAAAATAACATCTGGGCTTGCAACTGCTATGCGGCATCTGCGCTTGGTTGATCAGAGTATCTTCCTTTGGATCGATCAGATCTCAATCAACCAAACGGATATAAAAGAGAAGGAAACTCAAGTACCGCTCATGGACTTAATCTACACACGTGCAACCAACACTTTGATCTGGTTAGGCGAGGATGACGGTGCAGAGCCCCAAGTAGCTGTCGGAGCGTTGCAAGACATACACGCCAGGCTACAGTTGAGCGACGTGACGATAACCCCTGATGATTTCGAGCGGCTGCATGTTCCCCTAGCGCACAATCGTTCTTGGTGGGCAGTGCGGCAACTTTTTCGACGACCATGGTTTACACGAACTTGGACAATACAAGAAGCTTGTCTCTCGAGGTACTGCTACTTGCAGTGCGGCACAACAGTGTTCTCGTGGGACGACATCGCATCTTGGTCCTTTACTCTGGAGCAAAGTGGTCTTCTGAGATGGCTGACGGCCTATGATGTTCTGGATGCCAAATACTCCAGCATGGTGACTACCGACCTCTTGATACCTCCTTCTGGCGGCAAAGTTATCTGCGAAATGCAGCAGACACGCTTAGTTGGCTTGACCACTCAAGGACCAGGAGGTCGGGGAGGAACCAATGTGCTTCTAGGCTGTCTCGTCATGGCACGATATGCGGCCGCGAGTGAGCCGAAAGATAAAGTATACGGGGTTCTTGGATTTGCGGATGTACACATCAAACCCAGATATTCAGAGGAGATTACATACAGGGACGTCTATCAAGAGGCTTCTATCACTCAGCTCATGAAGAGATCATTTCCACTCTTGAGCTGCGTGGACTCTGAACAGCCACTCCGGCCTTCATGGGTTCCGGACTGGAACACGCCGCGTGTCACACAAGCGCTGGGGTACTCGACTAAGTCTTCGGGCATATATATGGCTGGAGAAGATGATCTTCTCGAGAAGACAAAGATGACTTCGCCAACGCTCAGTGAAGATGGGAAGAGAATAACTTTTCGGGGTAAAATATTCGACAAAATCGCACACGTCGGTTCGATAAGCATAGACCCCATCCTTTGCATCGATACAGACAATCTGGCGGACAACAGATGGGCAAGCTATGTTGCGCTTGCAGACAACCCAACTTCGCATACTGTCTACTCGACGCAGAACGGATCCTTGTATAGCGCCTTCTTCCAAACTCTGATGGCCGGCCGTGATGGTAGTGGCACATCAACCCTCTCCCCAGACCACAGCGAGATCTTTAGCCTCATTCTTGATAGTACAACGGGCCATGAGCCTTCTCTTCTAGGCCAGACGTACAGCGCGCGTCGCAAGAAAGGACACTTCAGGCTCGAAACCCTCGCTGCTAAGACAGGCGCGAAGGTGCGTAGACCTGTACAGTTGTTAGACGACATGCGTATAGCACTCAGAGCCGCTTTGCATATGCGCCGCTTTGCTGTCACAGAGAGAGGGTATTTTGCACTTGTACCCAGAGGCGCGAGAGTAGAAGATGAAATCGTGGTGTTTGAGAAGTGCTGTGTGCCATTTCTTCTACGAAGTGCTGATGAAGTGGGAAAACGAAGAGAGGTGTTTGAGCTTGTGGGCGAGACGTATGTGCATGGGATCATGAAGGGCGAAGCTATGGGTCTGCATGATTTGCCACTGAGAGACGTGACATTAGTCTGATATGCTTATTGTGCTAGATGGGCTTGAAAGGTGGGTTTTATTCAGTCTCCAAGATACATCACAGAATTCATGCTTGCCACTGCTCTTGAGGATTGCGTCCCAAAACTGGCGATCCATTGCTCACGCCAATACGCACCCACCCCTTCGTTAGACATATCTTCAGCATTACCGCCTCCCAATATGATAGTCAAGCTTGGTGGATGAAACTCATCATACGGAGGCGCCGTGTCATGCTGCCCAGCACCATATTCGGGCGCCGTCTCGAGGCCCGGTTCCAGTGCCGTCTCACTCACAAGGGCAGAGATAAGATGTAACAGTGTCACAAAGAACGCCCCGAACAAGATAAGCAAGATTGCTGCGGTGCTGTTGGTAGGGCTTGTGCAGGACATGGTGGACTTAGAGAGCACGGGTAACCTTTAGAGTGGTCAGGACGAGATGTGGAGATCTATGAGAAGGGACAGTCGGCTGTCGTTGCTCATGTCGTGTGCTGTATCCGAAGTCCAAAAGCCGTAGTCTGCCCGGTATTTGGGCCATGTTGTGTGAGTGATTGATGCTGGGTTCATGGGTCCAGCCTGAACATGGTCCACACTGCGATGTTATACTTGGGTTGCATTGTCCGAGGTTCCAATAGGATGATTCGGTCAATTGATCACGTACTGTGTGTGGAGTACATAATTACATAACGTTGTTATTTGTTCCCCACCACGAATTGGAAGATCACTTGGCCCACTTCTCTGCACTTGGCCCGAAATGACGTGAAGATGTTCGTTGTGCAGAGTCGGTGGAAGTATTGCTATTGACCCCACAATTGGACGTTGTAGGTTGCACATGATTGGCGATCTTGATGTTACTGATCCTGTGCTGTCACGTAGTTGTCGACTACCGGGTTGTGTCTCGTAAGGATTCGGCGGGTTTCGCTAATGCAAAGGCGCCTTCTCGGAGAGATCTTAAAAAGGACAGGTACGGTGAGTAGCCACACACGTGCAAGCTGGTAACGTGCCGTTTCGTGGATAGTCCAGATGGAGAATGTGTGCATACTGCATACAGGCCACAGAGATGTGGCTTGACCGGACGTCTTAGGGCTTCACCGCCTGTCTGCATCCGCCGTGCTTTGGCTCTGTCTCAGATGATCACCAACAAGCTGTCCCACACATGACCTCAATCACGCACGAGCCTCGTTCCTCGCGTCGAGGGTCTTCATTTGATAAGGATCGCCTTTCTACCTGTCAGCGTTCGAGCCCACGCACGTATTAACGTAGCCTCAGCCTTGAATCCAGCCGCATCGCACTCACAGTACACCGGAACTCAGTCCTGCCGCACAGCACCTAGCCATTTTTAAAGCACCCTAAATTGGTGTGGGGGGCTACTGCACGTTCGGGTAGTCCAGCGACTACTGTTGCGCATTAGTAGCATACCTCGACGCCATGAGCTGGCGTAAGGCAATCCACCTGTTCGCGATGGTACGTGCAGGAGCGTGCGCGATGTGGGTGCGAAGGTGTAGGGCGTAGCGCAGTCACGGATCCCGGGACACCCAAAGGCAGCGGAAGTTTGGTTGCCTTTAGTGTCCGCGTCGAGCTAGAGCGAGTCAAACAAGGATCGAAAAGGTCTGCTTGACAAAGTTCAAATATATCAAATCATCTAGGCGTTGATCGTGGCTTCTACGGCTGCTGCCGGAGGCTTACGACGGTAGTTTGCTGCTGCATGGGCTACTCGGAAGCACTGACGACGTTAAATTGCGAAATCAGCGGCTCCGAGCCAGTGTCTGGATGTAGTAATAAATATCGGACAGCAATCATGTGAGTCGCTAGGTCTTGGTGCGATCAGTGCAGAGGTATTGTCCAAGGGTCTGTCAAAGCGGAGAGTGAAAATGGACATATGTGGATCATGCAGCTGCGTCGGTCTTGAAACAACCAGGTAGCGTTATTGCAGTCTCGATCTGTTGTCCGTCTTGGGTTCAACCCAGCTGCTGTCTAGATCGACAAGAGGCTCAATCCAGCTCCACCGTCAGTACAAAGCCCTTCGTTCTTTATCGTAGAGCCCCATCGCTGGCACTGAAAGCGTCGTCCGATAGATCGTGAATGATTAGAAGACGTCCAGCCGTTTCACATCTTGTCAAGATCAGACAATTTGGTGTAGACGAGAATTACTCCGGGGCCTCGTATCGTTGCGCTGAAAGGAAACAATATCCGTCTGCCAGGTACAAACGGCGGGAGCATCTAAAGAGCGAGGTCGGCCCGCTAAAGAAGGCCCGGTAGTATGTCACATGGGCCCTGCAACAGACGCAAGGAACATGTTCCCCGGTTACATCTTTTAAGGTATGCGGACCCGCGTGGGGAGCGTCAATACTTGACATGACCGGAGCTTGTCGCCGGATGGATGTTCGAGCGAAACGAGTATCCCGCTGCATGATGGTTCACCAAGGTATGCCGAGACTATGGCCGATCATATGGAGCCAAGGTCTCGTCCGGTCTCGGTATCCTCACCAAGTTGTGGGTAGGAACGCTGAGGTACTTGTCGTGTATGTGCATTGATGACATCAGCTACATTGTCCCAGCAGTGTGCAGAGCCAAACTTCGCCCGACATCTCGCGGCGAAGGGTTTTCCTCGTCGTGTCCAGAGCACGAAAGAGAGTTGAATGTACTTATGGGCGTCACTACGACTGGGGACAAAAGAATGTCAACTTCCGAAACAAGCCATAGGCGTACGTCAGACCGACTGCAGCCATATGCTTGTCCAGAATTCTGTCGGGGGGTCCAAAGATACCTGAAACCATGTCTTGGGTTCTGGAGATCTTCGAGTTTGTGCGTCTTCTTTCTGCCACAAAAGCAATAAAGCATGGGCCGCAACGTAACAGCTTGAGCTTTGAGACCTGTCATCAAGCGCTTTGACCACTTCCGTGGGGCGTATCTAAGGGTCGAAGGTGTCAATGAAGTGCTGCATCGTGGTATTGTTTGAAAGGGTCCAATTGAAATGCGGGTGATGTAACGAAGTCCTGACGTCGTCCCACTCATGACGATCCGGCAGTGTCGGTTCGAATCGTTTGTGATGTCAATTGTATGCACAGTGTCATCGTTCGAGTCCAGGGTATAGCTGTACTTTGCTCCTTTCGACGGTTCCGCCGCTATGTTTTCGAGTCAGTCGGCAGGTTTGCAGTATGTTCGGCCTTACTTTCGGCTCCCGCTGGAGACGTTAGTCCAGAAGCACAACCTAATCAGTCGATGAAGATAGCTGTTAAACGCGCTGATAGGAAACACAGGATGATCCATGTTGAATACTCAAGTACAGGCTTTGTCACAACTGTTATCCTCAGAGTGTCGACACTGACGCCATCTCTCAAACCGAAAAACTCTAGTAGGGCTCGCCACGGTCTTAGAGCTGCCCTTCCTGTCTTGTTCTGTAGATAGGCCGTGTAATTGCAAGATTTTTGGGTCGCGAGTGGCTTCGGCAGACGCGGCTGACTCTCAATAATGAAGCCTGGTAGAATGCTTCAATCGGGGTTCAATGCAGTTTGAGATAGCTCCCAGGGCGAGCTTGAAGTGGAATAATTATGCTCTTGACATTATTTTGAAGCCGATGAAGAAGAGAATCTGAATCTAGTCTACCAAAGCATATGGGGTTGTATGCCTCTCCACCAGCACTGCATAACCATACGTACAGGACTGTCTGCCGGCGAACGAATTATCTTGGCGCAAGGGTTCGATGATGAACGCAGCTCTCTTTAGTTGAAAGAAGCTGCGATCCGGAGGATTACGTCAACGCTGGCGAGGTTTACGGGCGAAGGCAGGTTGGTGAGGTTGACAGCTCTCACACACGCGCGCGCGCTAAAACGCGTATCACGTGTGGCAGGTTGCTAGCGCGTTGACCTCAATCGATTGATTGTTTGCAGCGCTTCAGGCACAGCCTGCACCATTAACCCTCCACCACCAGCAACTACCGGTCTCAGCAATCGAAAACATGTAAATAACATCGCGCTCTTATTGAGAGACTAATTTTTGGGATTGATGGGCTGACAACGCGCAGGGAGGCATTCAATGACATCTACCTCAATCTCTCTCGAAAGCCAGGCGCCACTCGATTCTCCGAGTCTGGCTTTGGCTGGAAACCCGCGAATGGCGAAACATACACATGCGACCAGTCCCAGATCATCCAGGCGCAATGGAGCCGGGCCGCGCGTGGCTACGAGATCAAGATCCTTTCGCGCAATGATGGCGTAATCCAACTTGACGGTTTCAAACAAGAGGTGAGATCGCGTGGACCAGGCGCACATATAGCAACTACTAAGGAATCCAGGATTTCGACCGTGCAGCGAAGCTCTTCAAGGTCTGGTACGCCATCAACCTTGACAACCGAGAACACGCTCTACGCGGCTGGAACTGGGGTAAAGCTGAGTTCGGAAAGGCTGAGCTTACCTTCAACGTCGCGAATCGCCCTGCTTTCGAAGTCCCCTACACCGAAGTATCCAACACCAACTTGGCTGGCAAGAACGAGGTCGCAGTCGATTTCTCACTGCCTGCTGATGGAGATTCTGGCGCAAATGGCAGCCTTGGAGGCGCCCGTTTCCGCGGAAAGAAGTCGGCGGGAGCACGCGACCAGCTGGTCGAGATGCGCTTCTACATCCCTGGTGTTACCTCGAAAAAAGAACAGAACGAGGACGGTGAAGATATTTCCGGTGCAGAAGATGGTAAGGAGACGAACGCTGCCAGTCTGTTCTATGAGACTCTCATGGACAAGGCCGAGATAGGTGAAGTTGCTGGTGACACATTTGCTACATTCCTGGACATCCTTCATCTGACACCTCGTGGTCGTTTCGATATCGACATGTACGAGACCTCGTTCAGGTTGCGCGGGAAAACATACGACTACAAGATTCAATTCGACTCGGTCAAGAAGTTCATGGTACTCCCAAAGCCCGACGACATGCACACGTTGATCACGATAGGACTGGATCCACCTTTGAGGCAAGGTCAGACACGCTACCCATTCTTGGTCATGCAGTTCAAGCGTGACGAGGAGGTAAATTTGGATCTGAATATGAAGGAGGATTTGCTTGAGGCCAAATACAAAGACAAGCTGCAGTCACACTACGAGGCACCCATTGCCGTAGTCGTGTCGGACATCTTTCGGGGGCTCAGTGGCAAACGCGTCACAAGGCCATCGCGCGACTTCATCAGCCATCATGAGCAATCTGGTGTCAAGTGTTCCATCAAGGCCAACGAAGGCCATTTGTACTGTCTGGATAAGGCCTTCATGTTCATTCCCAAGCCGGCAACTTACATTGCTATGGACAACATCGCGTCCGTTACAATGTCCCGTGTTGGAGGCGCCATGGCAGCGAGTCGCACATTCGACATTACCTTTACGATGAAGGGAGGAATGGCGGAGCACCAATTCTCCAACATCAACCGGTAAGCACGGACCGTGAGACGCGAGGAAGAATTGCAAAGCTGACCCTCAAACACAGTGAGGAGCAACAGCCACTCGAGAACTTTTTCCGTGCAAAGGGTATCAAAACGAAGAATGAGATGGCCGATGACGTAAGTACTTCACATTCACATCCTTGTGCTTGCTCTGATGCATTCAATAGTCAGGAGCAATTCTGGCAGCAGCTCTCCAAGACGACGATCTTGCCTCTAGTGACGATGGGGGTGTCGCGAATCGCGGTAGTGCCGATGAGGACGACGAGAGCGTCGATGAAGATTTCCAGACCGAATCCGAATCTGAAGTTGGAGAAGAATTCGATTCGGACCACGACAGTGGCTCCGGCGATAGCGATGCAGAGATGGAGGATGCCAGCGACGCAGGGAATGATGCGGAACGGCCAAAGAAGAAGCAGAAGACTGCGGAATGAGCGGGCGCAGCGGTCTCGCCAGCCACTACGGAAAAGGTGGCACTTGAGGTAAGGCGTCACAAGCGGTGAGAGTCCCGAAACTTACCCGGATGCTTCCACAGTCCTTCGATGATTCCACGCAACTGCTTGCACGTTGGAGTCCGTCCCGCGGATACATCCACTAGGGCTTCTGTCGCGAACTATTCAAGGAGGCTGGAGTTACATCCGACAAAGATCGTAGGCTCCTGATCAAACACCGAGATACAGTGGGACGACAGGATGGATCACTCCGGATCTGAGCTGGGATGAGTAGCGTGCCTTAAGAAGGAGTGGCTTGCCAAGACGGTCCGATGATGGGTACGCGAAAAGCAAAGCGGCCAGGAGAAAACTTTAAAATAAGTGGCAACTAGCGGCCACATTCCGACTAGTTTCACGTGTGTAGTGTCTAGGAGTGATGTGCGTTCTGCGGCTCGGTCAGGATTCGGCGAGAAGCACATCATTACGGCGCTTGACGCGACTCGCCGAACGGGACTATCGTGGCTGCTCTTCCATGCTGAACTTTAGATCAATGCTCAAACTACCCCAGATCGAGCAACGCGAAAGCGATTCATGCTGACGCCCCCAGAGCAAGGAAAAGCCTTTCGCCATCTCCTACAGGCCCTGCTTAGATTGTGACGGTGGACTGGCGCTGGCGCGAACCATGCTGGACCCCGCATCCAACCTTCTGTAAGAACGCTGTATCGCCCTCGACCATATTGTTATATCTATGGCCCAGCCTCCACCGACTCATGTGAACATTCCCTCATACCCACAACGCCCGACTCAAAAACTCGTGACTACTTGAGCCTCACTGACCCACACGAACCACTACTGAGATGCGTTCACGAACTGGATGGTAAGGGAAGCGATGTATCTACCTACTGCTATCTAACACTACACACAGCCTCACTTGCCGGCAACGGAAGCTCAAGTGTGATGAGAAGAAGCCCGTCTGTGGTCAATGTATCAAGGCATCGAGGGAATGCATTCCGAGTTCCGGGATAGTGTTCCGTCATCAACACAATGCCTCCATGAACGGCGACGATTCAGGAGATGAGAATTCACTAAAGGGATTTTACTCCTACAAGAACACTTTCGAGGATGATGCGATTTGGCTGGACATCCCCAAGAATGGTAGGTTTGTTCCTTGCAAGTTCGACCCCTCCCTCTTAACATGCTTGACAGTCACTTTCATCAACACAACCAACCCTTACCTGGACCCCGCAACACCGGATCTCGAGACCATGTCCGTCACATCAATGGACTCACCTGCTCCGTTTCAGCCTCGATCAATCAGCTCGTGGCCGACCTCAAGCAACTATCACTCTTTGACCAGCACACCTTCTAGCATGGGCCCCGAGCTGGCACCGACCAGCGTTCCTATGTGCTATACACCAGAACTCGATGCCCTGCCGCCTCTGATGCAGTCACCGCCTACGTCAACAGTCAACACACCTGTCTCACCGCCAGCCTCATTATGTAATCGCCGAATTCACCCCATCATGGATTGGTCTGGTGCCATGACCCCCCCACCCATCGATCCTCGCCTGACATCACCATTCGATGCCGCTTCAGAGTACATTCCTCGATCATGCTCTTTGTCAAGCTCGCGACATTCGCCGCCTCGTTCTAACAGTGAGTCGTTGATGTCAAAAGATCACGAGGTCGCCTTCCTATTGAGGTATTTCTCTGAGGGTCCTGGCCGATGGATGGACCTCTTCGACAGGGACACCTACTTTACCTCTTATGTACCTGTACAAGCACGGGAGAACACGTTGCTGCGGAATGCCGCTGTAGCATGCGCCGCCAAGGCTCTTGCACAGACTCAAGGTCGCAAGTCTGGTGGAAGGTGTCAAGCAAGGATGGAGGTCTATCCAGGTTCTTCGTCCGTGGACTGGAGGCACAAGGCAGCACATTATTACGACAATGCTGTGTCTTGTATGCTTCAGGCTTTAAAAGACGATACCACAATCACTCCAGATGACTCGGATTGCGAATTCCGCCAGCACAACGGCGAGCTAGTACACCCGGTGAAGCGACGCCGGACATCAAGCAACGCTTCCTCCAAGTCTGGGACCGACGAAATCCTTGCTGCATCGGCAATTCTTTGCGTTTTCGAGTTCCTCGACGCATCGATGTCAGCATGGAGCAAGCACCTGAGCGGTGCTAAGTCTCTTCTAGTTCATTCTCAGGAGCGTACTATACCCTACCAACTGCAGTCACCGGGCTCACCTATCTCTACATCAAGCCTCAGCTTTACCTCTAAGGCTCGTCGATCAACGTTCTGGAACATCGCACGTCAAGACATGTATGCGGCTTGTAAGTTCGCGTCTCCCAACACGTTCAACTTAACTAACCCGTGTCCAGTCATCAACAAGACTCACACACATCTTGACACAGAAGATTCTTCCTTGTGGAAGGAAGCCGGCTTGCTCATTGATGACCACGGATTCTTAGTACCCAACAACCTCATCAACAGCGACTACTCCGATGATGGCATCATCTGTAATGCCCTCACCTGGCTAATGTCAAAGTTGATCAACTTCATGGCCGCTGGAGATGAGCTTTCTCCAGGTATGGGACTGGGGTTTGCCGGAATACCTCAATCGACACTTCTTGACTACTGGTATCAGCTACGAAAGCAGTTCCAGACATGGCACGACAGCCTTCCTGTCACCTTCCAGCCCTCCAGCCGGGTGGAACCAACACTTTCTCCTGGAAGACTGCTACGAGGAGATAATGAGGCCATGTTCCCCGAAATCTGGTACAACATCCCGATGTGCGCCTCGACAATGCAAACCTACCACATGAGCCAGATCCTCTTATTCATGAACAAGCCACACGAATCGACACAAGGCCGCAGCACTGTCTGTGCTCGCCTTAACTCCTACCAGTCAGTTCTCGCTGCTTGCCAGAAGCACAGCCGCGAGATTGTTGGCATTTCCCTTGCACAGTCAGAAGATGCTATACGCATCTTTTCTGTTCAGGCCCTCTTCACTGCGGGCCAGTGCCTCGGCGACGCCCGCGAACGTCAAGTCGTCCTCGACCTCCTTCGCGATATCGAGACGGATGTTGGTTACGCTACCGAGTACCGAGCTCGTCAGCTTATGGAGCAATGGCAATGGGAGGCCGCCCAGCAAAATGTGTTTGCCCCTTGAAAGATGTCTTTCATTACCAGATCTTTCAGCCTTTTCCAGCGTTATGATACCCGGTGCGTTGCTAGATGCACATCTTTTCCGCGACCTTTTGGTGCGGCACTCCGTGTTAGCGGAGACAAGGGGACGATACAGTACTGAACGATGGAGGACACAAACAGCTGCCATACATGCAGGTGAGCTGGGTATAACACAGAGACTGCAACGATATTGTTAGTTTAGAGATCATTACGACTCACGTACAATGCAGCAGACGCTCAAATCACGATTTCACGACTTATGTAGCGGACACCCATCACAACCATAGACACGAAAGGAATAATATTAGACTCTCACAAAGAACAAGCAAGTTCCTCTGGTCTTACGACCCCTCTCCTCAGACCCAACTCTACGATTCAGACGAACAGATCAACTGCAGCATGTGAACAACGATGTTTCCCTCTCGCGCGCACGACTAGCTAAGCTACAGCGATAGACTTTCCTTTGCTCACAGAGATCAACAACGCGCGACGCGACCACGGGCAGATATCGCGTGTTATCGCCGATCCAACAGGCCACAATCTGCGGATCCGGCATGCAGCACGTGGTCGTGACTATCATTTGCCCTGCGATTATATCGTTCCGGGAACCTGCGTCAAGCGCTGCTGTAACTATCGGCTGCAGGGATGCGCAACCCCAGAAATTCCGTCATGATTGACATGTTTTGGCGACCCTCGCTTTCCGTTTCCGTCACATGTGCATCACCCTTACCGATGATGCGCACCACGCGCGAAAAGTGATGAGTGGGCGGAGGTGGCTTCGCTTGCGCGCGCCTGGGGCTGAATTGGCACTTGCCTTGGCTTGGGGGAACCGCAGGCAGAGCTTTCGCAAACGCTCGAGACCCATGCAGTGCACGTGTTATTGCGTTTGTGCTATGTATGACGGCTCGCGCCTCGATACGGGGTTTGGCCCTTGATCTAAGGCGGCTTTACATAACCAGGATGCCGCGTTTCGGCAAGAGTGGGGATGCAATCGCCATGCACCTACATGTAAGTTTGACAAAAGGTGATCACTCTGGCGGTGAACAAATATCAGGAATAGCAGACACCCATCGTGAAGTATCAGATTTGAAAACAGGGAAATGATGCATTAGTCTAGGCGGTTGTAGCAGTCGGTGCCTCATGTTGGCACCGGTTTGTCTGCCAGCTCTTTCCGCAGATTTGTCATTGATATGGTCAATACAAACCCGTTCGAATCCGACTGCACTGAGGATGTTAGCGCATGGGTTGTTCACGTCGGTTCCAGTATGAAAGCTGATAGGCCAGGTAGGCAATAGTTAGCCGGGGAGCACTTATTGTTGTTACCACTGTAGTGCCAGAACTCTGAGACGCCGAGGCGCCTTACGAAAAGTGCTTAGCGTCTAATACCTCTGGCACCACGGTGGTAGGAAACATCAAGCAGTCGATCGTTATTTCTTCGGTCTGCACGCAGACTCGTCACCCTAGCCACCTACACCCCACGCTGCATGGTAGTAGTTTGTGAGCAGGCGATAATTTGACTGTGATTTGGTATCCTGAAGTCTTGGCGGTAAACTGCTACGCATTCAGCGATGCGGATGATCTTGCTGTGGGAAAGATGTCGCCCTTCTAGCACCATCTTGTGAGTCTTCGAGATGCTTTCCTTTCATGCACGCTTGTAATTTAAGCTTGACGGTTGCCAGGGACCTTATGCAGTCTACTGCAGCTGCCTGCTAGCTTATTAACGCCAAATGCGGGAGCGCTCGCGGAGCGTCGGCACTCAGCGGTCTGCGCTGTCAAAACATGCCTTCTGTTCTCTACTACTGGTCCAGGTATGCGCGTCTGAAGCGTGTACGTTATCGTGTACGGAGCTGATTTGCTAATTTGCGTTGGCACTGGTCTCAACAGATGCTTTAAGAGCTACATGTTACTCGACCAGGGGCCTGGTCTTCGAGAAGAATTTAGGTCAAAGTCTATCCGGTGAGCCATGCGGGTAGCTGCTAGACTGTAGACGTGCCGCAGTAAACGCATTAATCATGATCTGCTCAAGCTTCTGCTTGTGAGCTCAAAAGAACGAGGCATCGTGCTATTGGTCTAACGTAGCGAATTTTTAGCAATGCCAAAATCCGAACTTCAATCCAGACATCGCGATTGCGCTAGCAGGCAAACATTCTCCCTTCACTCTGGTTCGAACTTGCTCGTTTGGGAATTTCTGCCACGAGCCACCAGTGGACGAGAATTTGGAACCTTTCACCTTCATCGCAGCGTAACTGATTACAATGAGAAAAGCTTCTTCGCTTAAGGTTCGCCTTTTCGGTCGAAGGTACAGCACGCACGTGGTCGACCGCCTGAAAGCGTGTGCAGATCCCCTGTCATCACCCCGGCATCCACGATTCCATGTTGATTCCATGCAGGGAGGTGCAGAATCCAAAACACACTTTTTCATAGGCACGGATCACCTTGAGGCCGTCCAGAAGCGTAAGCTTCACTAAACGCAACTAATGCGGCGCTCTGAGGCGGCCCCAACGTGTGCACCTCGTGGCTGACCACTGGAGTTCGGCCAGCAGAGAGCATCATGCCCGCCAACATATCACCGCTACCAGCCCCATGCGGAGGAATTGGTGATTCTCAGCGTAGACCTGGAATCTACCGCAAAATTTCACAGTATCTGGAGAGCATAGCTTCGATGCAACGCAGATAGACGAGAGACCCTCTGAAACTGTCAGCGCTGGGCGAACCATCCGCTGACTCGTGAATCATGTAGAGGAGGGGTTACCTAGGCGGTCGCAAGCGGGTTCGACCTTCCATCAGAGCCTCCAAGTCAAACGCGTCCCCACCGCTTGCCCGACCGTTGCGTCTTGCGAAAGGCCCTAGGTATCCGGACGCACTTCCGGCCACTTGCATAGCTACCCCCTGCCGCTATAACAGCCTTGCGACTTAGGCATTATGTCGTGATGCCGAACTTCCGTTGGGAGTACCTCGGAGCTAGACGACGGCTTCAAGCTGCTGCAAAGCAATCTTCTCATCCTGGACTATTGGTTCCCCACGGGTGATATCGGCGAGTGTCCATTTCTCCGACTCTTTACGATCGATTGACTTCATGGTGTAGTTCAGAATGGAGATGAGCGGGAAGGATTCCGCACGAAGATCATCTTCGTCCAGGAACGGGCGATCCGAGACAGGAACGATCCTTCCGAACTACTGGTCCGTGCAGCCATGGGCGTGGCGTTTGTTGGGAATGCCGAGTCATCGGCGAACACGAAATGTTGACTGTTACAGCCTCATCCTCAGATGCACATCGCCTTCTCAAGACTCGTGTCACCGGCGGTCTCGAACCGAGACCACTTGTCGATGAATAAAGTGGTGGCGAGCCATGTGGCAAGCGCGTGTCGTGCACGATCTAACAGTGCACCTCGTGCGATTCAATTTCCAGATGCAGATTGTCGGATTCAGATTTTGAAACACGAATGCGCTGACGTAGAGCTGATCAGTTCAGCTGACCCGGAGAAACATAGGTACCCATATTGTCGCACAGACGGATAAAGAAGATTTGGATCTGGCAAAGCATTAGCTCCTTCAAGTAGTCTGGCGGCGTTATGCATCGTCCCTTGGAGGCAGCTGGGCTTTCAAAGTCCGAAGTTACTTTGCGAAGTTTTCGGAACGATATGGAAAGATGTGTAGGAATATGGAAAGATATGGAAGAATACGGAAAAATACGGAAAAATACGGGAAAATGTGGAAAGATGTGGACAGACTGCGGTTTAGTTTGGAATTAGAATCAAGGTTGTCGTTGAAACATCTCTTAGTCGTACACAGGCTGGGGATGATTAGACACGAGATTCGCTTGCGAGGCATGGCCATATGCCAGGCTATGCTCAAGGATCCCAATTATCGAGTGTTCATTGTGTAGGCTGCCATGCATGTCATAGTGACTTGAAGAACGCTGATCTCTTATGGCGGACGTACTCAGCTCTATTACATTTTTAGTGCCTTGCCTCTACGACGCGACAGCTGCATTGTATATGCTGCAACTGGGCAAGCCCCACGAGCTCATCAATTGCTTGATCTATCCTGAGACCCTTTTCTCATAGAGTTCTGTGCCAATGTGATCCAGATGCATCGATGCATCTATTGACCTGAAGCGCTGCTCAATACAGCTTCTTTCCAATAGTGCTCTCTGAGTCAACAATACATCACCACTCGCAGCTCAATGTGTGCACCACGAGCGAGCAGGCATTGCGACAGTCCGCCTCGTACTCGCACAAGCTCTCCGAAACCTTCCCACCCACCACATTCCTGTGTGCATATCATCTGCGTCTCCGAGACTCGGCTTCGTATTTTCCACGTGGACACCGAGTAAGTGCAATACGGAACCAGGCGAAAGGAACCTTCCACTGCAATCGACCACCAACGTGTCCTACCGAAACAGGCAACATTGATCACTGTAACTCTGCCTTGCGTATCTATTCAGAGCTCCGGTGTGCCGGCAGCCGGCTGTGACGAATACCATCACGAGGAGGTGGTGAATGGCGTTTTGATTTGCGATGCGTGGAAGGAACGCAGAAGGTATTTTGAAGGCCAAGGACTGTGAGTGGCCGGATAGATATGCCTTTGCTTGGCAATTGCTTGATTGTCGCGAATTGCTGCTTCATTGGTGTGTAGCGTTTCGTATCCTGAAGCGCATGGGTTGGGCGGTATTCGTGACTGCACAATCACCTGTGCTTCGATGGCTGATGGAAACGACTTACACAAGGTAGCATTGACGTCGAACACTGCACTACTCCACTAGAAACCATCATAACTTGCAAATTCTCTTGATATGTGGATTCAAGAGTAACCTCGATCCATCAGCCTCAACACCTCTGAACAACTGGAAATTTCTTCCCGATGCACATCACTGCAAGCGCCACAAGCACCTTGGCTGAACAAGTGCAAGTGGATCCCATATGCAGCGGGCACTGGACCCCGGCCCCTTAGTTACGTTTAGCAATGTCTAACCATCACACGATCGTCGTGTCCTGACTCGTCGTTACCCCAGCTTTTATCCATCACGGTGTCGTGCATCTACACGGCAGCAGGCTTAGCCTCCGACAATTCAGGGTGCAGTGGCTGTACAGTGGCTAGACGTTGACTATTGGTGGCATCATCGGTACGAAGGGCTACGGCAGAGTCAAGACCAGTCTTGGAGGCATGCTAAAGATCTGGTGTGCAATAATGGCCAGGGTCGTGTATTGCAGGTGCATACCCCCTGGTTGATTTGTGGGACCACATAGGCAGCATCCGCGGGCCGCGTCTCATCCTTCGTGTTGTTCCTGTCAGAAGCCTTGACAGGGTCTTCGTGAAAGTAGCTCACTCCCTTGTCAATGCGAGATGAAGATCTTTGATGACTTTGCTTGCGGCTGACATTCTTTGTAGCAGACCGTCTGATGGACTTATCTGCGCTATCCAATTCGCTGTTCGAATACCGATCAGATGCAGGGACCCATGTTGTCATTCGAGGTGGGTTGCAGCGGTGTGAAAGTCGCGATGACTGTCAATTGCTATCTTGCTGTTTGCCCCATCGCGGTCACCGATTGTGTCTCGCGGACTCCTTGTAGAATCTGGGGCGCCTTGCAGCACTGTCCCGCAAGTCTCGATGATGTTCTCAATTTTTGGGTCCGCGGAAAGGTCTCGATCGTTGAGTGTTGTTACCTCAGCTGAATTCTGAGCCGTGTTAAGACCCACCTGAGCCTCTTTTTCTGCCCCATGCCGGTCCGTGTCCGTGACGAGTACCTCCGACTCCTCATCGGCCTCGCCATTGAGTATATTGCCAAGACTATCGTTATTGAGGGGGAGTGGGCATACGTTGGTGGCCTCACTTTCGCTTTGTCTAGACGTTCCCAGCTTCTGTTCTTGAAAGTAGATCCACTTCCCAAAACCTTGATGCAAATCTTCAGCCATCGCGAGGCGAGGTGGCTGGATGAATGATGCGTCCAGCGTTGGTTTGATAGGGACTAGAGAGAGATGATGTTTAGTCAGACCGTTGTCTGGACTTGTATCGAAGCAATCTGTGCGAAAGCCAGGCCAGCTTGGAAGTACAGCTTCACTTGAGCGATGTGGACCCTCGGTCTCTATCTCATTGCCGCCCAGCTTCAGGGCAAGAAGATGACCTGCGTTGTTTGTGTCGCTATCGTTTAGTTTCTCTTCGCACTGCTCCGGTCCTCTCAGATCCACCACAGCAGGGTAAAGAAGCGCTGACAACCGCCTCGAGTGAGCTGCTCGAGGCTCTTCTGGCTTTGAGATAGAATGGCGAGCAGATACCTCGTCGAAACTATACTCTGATGAATGGTCATCTAGAGCTGCTGTTGAGTGGGGACTTTCCGATCGGCTTCTTAAGACTGTAGATAGTTTTCCAGATGCGTGTGATGGGGCTGCAGCAGGCCTTGTAGATTGGGAATCCAGGTATTCACCGCATAATCTGCCTTTGGTCGAACGCTCTGTCTTCGTCTGTTGGGTATCTCCCATGAAGGTGTCAATGAGGGATGTGTTGAGTGTGACGTCCACCCCGTCCTGTTCCACTGTTTTCTCCTGCTTCGAGATCTCAGGCGGGTCTTGGTAGCCAATCCTGGGCATAGTTTCAAGAGTTGGGATGTCTAATGCAGGGCAGACCTTGGATCTGCGCGATGCGTCCACGTGCCATGTTGCGTGACTTCTCTTGGACACTATCTCTGCTGAGTCTCGTGAACCATCTGCAAGAGATGCCGATTCGCCAATGGGATCGGAAGCCTGGAAGTAGATGCTATCATCATTGTCTTGCGGACACTCGCCTTCGTTGTTTTGACATGAATGGGTGCAATCGAGGCGCTCCAATGGCTCCAACGCTTGGGAGCAGGCACGTATTGCCTTCGAAACCACGTCTAAGTGGATCGAACAGACTGTGATTTGTTGAAGCACTCTAAGTTCGTGCTGCATGTTTGATACAATCCGAGTGATTAATGTATGGTTGTTTGCCCCAAGTGTAGTCTTATTAAGATCAGTGCCGCCGGACAATCGTTCACCTCCACCCACATCTTCTGAGACGGGGACTGACCGGTCAGCCTCGGTGAGCACATGATTGTTGAAAAGTTTGGGGAGTTCCGAGGTCGTCGCATCGTCTGGCACTTCTGGAGATTCGCGCGGACTTTCATCTCCATCATGCTGCGCAGTCATGCTTGGTAGCCTTATCATTACTGCAAGAGCGTTTGATTTAGCCCGTCGGGAGAGTCTCAGCTCTCGACTACTCATCTGGATGTTATCCTTCTCTGCAGTGTCCGGTCTGTTGGTTGTATCGCAAGCCTTCTCACTACTGCTTTTCCCTTTCTTTTTCGCAGTATATCTCTGATCTCCTCCATCATGTGAATCCTCCTTCGGTATGATGTCGATGAACTTTGAGCCTACTTTCTTCTGACCGGTGAATTTGGCGAATGACAGAGTAGAGCCGCTTGTGTCCTCATACTCCGAGCCTTTGGTCACTGCGTAGCGACCCGGGACATATTCCTTAGCAGAGCGATAGTATTCCTGAGTTCCTCTGTACTCAATGCGCTCTTCGACGTTTTCATGAAACTTGATTCGCTTGCGCTCGAAATACGATGCGTCCGAATTGCACGTTACCTTGCGCTTTATTGTTGGCGGGCTTTTTGTGGAGGATGCGTGTGGGACCAGCGGTGATGCATCATTCAGGCTTTGTTGGTCATCTCCATACTTAGGATCTTCTGCAGAATCGTGTGCGCGCTCAAGTGATGGAGCATCCGTACAGTTCGCAAAGTCGGCTTCCGCTACATCGAAGAATGCACCATTAGGCGCCTCAATGCTCACCAGGAAGTTCTCGAGAGCCACTTTAGCTTTCCTGAGTTGCTCGTGCGCCAGAATTCGGCCATGGTGCTTTAGTCCTCTGTCTAGCAATGTCGTGTGCTCCTGCTCTGAAGCCCTCAATGTGTTGTACAAGCCAAGAAAAGGCACACACAATGCGCAAGGCTGATAAGGTAGGGCGGAAGGCAGCAGACCACCCTCTGCAGAGATGTTTGCGAACGGACAGTTGCAACGTTTGCATTTCAAAGGAGTTGCTGATACCCGATCTCCATTGTCTGCAGTTGTGCCTGGCTGTGTGCGCTGTTTGATAGCGCTTTTCATCTCCATCTTCACTTCTTGTTCAACTTCGGTCGAATTTGAGTACGAAAGGTGCGAGATTCTCCGGTCAAGACAGCGCGCGGCAGCTCTCTTTGTTTGACGTGTTTGGTTGTCGTTGAGTGAAAGCACATCCTGGTGGGAAGACAGAGGTTCTCTGCATGTAGCTTGACAGTATGGGTTAGATAAATGTAAGAGGTACCTACCACATCCGGTTGGCACTGGAAAGATTGAGCAACAATTGATAAACGCGATCGTTAATTGTGCATCGTTGTGATGTGTTTGAGACGCGTTGTTTGGACAGCATGTGGGCTTGCAAGTCGCCGAGGCAATGACGGGCACCCCACCAGAGGAAACCAACGCTGCAACACCAAGTTGTAATCTCCACCCCATAAGTCTCACAACACTGACCACTTCTAGAGTCAAGTCATGCATTGCACTTCATCAATGACCTGAGTGGTCAATGTTAAGAGGCAGCCAGGGTAGTCCACCCTTTTAATAAAATCTCCGGATATAATAATCATCAGCTTCGCACGCTTCACTCCATCCAATACAGACAGTCCTCGAAAACAATCATGAGCAGCATTGACCAACACATTTCTACTCTTCCATCTTCTCGCCTGGTCCTCCGTTGACTACTCCAGCGTTCCCCTCACCTAGATGCTTCAGCAGCCAACTCCTCTTGAAGTATGTGTTAGGATGCACAATGGTGTCGAGATCCGTTGCGCTCCAACTGCCGTCGTCTTTGACCTTCTTGATCTCTCTCTTGTGGCTCCACTCGAATACTCTATTGCACGCAACGTGGTACCTCTGCTTGCCCACGTCCTCCCTGACAGTCTTCAGGACATCTCTCTCATTCACACCCACTCTTTGTAGCACAGAGATGAGGTTGTCTGGTGTAAACGTGCGGTATGGGCAGCCATGTGTCTGGCCTGGCCCAGGGAGCGGCTCTGTCAGCAGCTTTTGGCACGAGTAAGGGGTGTAGCCTCTGCCTCGCCGATTGCTGTCTCCACCAACGTCGCCGTAGGCGTGGCGAATGTTGTAGCGATACTCTTTTTGGAACTTGTCGTCAGTCATCAGCTTGAAGCTTCGCCGCCAGAACATGATGCATTCGTCCAGACTTAGTCCGATGCCCTTCAGAAACAGTGTATATTGTAAACGCCCGTAGTGTTTTAGGTGTGAGTTCTCGCGTAGCGTCATGTGTAGGTTGCGCATACACAAAGGGAAACTCTGTGAGAGTGCATCGATCGAGTTGGCGGTTATTGTAGATAGTCCATCGATGTTGGCATCTGAAGACGAGTATGCGGCGTCTGGTGCTGTGAAGTTCTGTGAGAGGTGGGCGAGAATAGGGGCAAGGCGGTCGTCTTCGTCAAGGCGGGGAAGGGCGCGAGATGTGAGCTGACGGTCGTGTTAGTATTGACATGCAGACTGTCCGTGTTGTGGCATACCTCGAGTGCCTCATCTAGCTTCTTGGTGAACTCGGCTACTACCAAGCTCATCTGCTCTCGCTGAGGCACGTATGCTTTCCCACGCTTGAGGAATACCCTTCGCTGCTCAACAAGCACGGGCACCCTTTCCCAGTCAACCTTGAACCATTCCTGCTCATCGCGGCTCTTTAGTCCGCCACCAGCCGCAGCTAACAATTGGTCTCTCAGGTCCCCCTTCTCTGGCTCTTGAACCTCTTCCCACTCAAGATTCAGTGTGCTGACGAACCTCTTTCTCTCAACGTGGTCGTCGTCCTTGAATCGTAGCTGGAACAGCATAGTCTCAAGTCGTGAAAATCGCCGACGCAGGTCTTCTGTTGCAGAGAACGCGAGTCTCAGGATGAAATGTGAATAGTGGTCCTTCTTCCTTTCCTCCTGAGCTTTTTGGCCTTTTGATGTGCCGGCGCGCATGGGGAGGTATTTATCAAGTATGCTCTTCATGTATTCGGCGGTCTCTTCGGGGCCCTTGTTACGGAACGTGCATGCTTCGAGTTCAGACAGGACTGGATGAAGTCAGTCGATGCGCAGCACAAGCTCTCCAGAACTTTCACGCACCTTTCAGTCGGTCGATCGCCCATTGCTCAAATTCCTCTAGTGTGATCTCGGCCGTGGGCGGCAGCATGTAATAGTTGAGACGGTGCTCGTACGTCTGTTCCTGGAACTCTGCATTGGCGAATTGTTTCTTCTTGTAGCTAAGGTTTGCGCGTCTCTTAGGATCAATTCGAGAGTAGTCGTGGCGGATCATTGTTTCTTGTGATGTTGTGCTTCGTTGTCGTGGTGTGCGATGAGTTCATGCAGGCGCGTCGCGTTGGCCACGCGCGACGCGCCTGCCACTTTACCACCGGACGCTAACCGCTTTCGTGCCGGTACGAATACAGCAACGACTGCCACTACCACTGGTTCTGATGCATGCATGTATCGTGGTTAAGGTATTGTCTTCTAGTCTAGCTGCAGTATATTATGGACACGATGTCTATATGAGAAGATCACCAAGAGCATTGACGTAGGCAGTGGGTACGGTAGCGGCGCCCTCTGCAAGGAAGTCCTCCTTTTTGCTTACGCCTGTGAGAACAGCGAGCGTGCCACCCAACTTTCCGTCAATGCCGAACTGGATATCAGTGTTCAGTCTGTCACCGATCATGCAAGTCCTGCTGCGATCGAACTGAAACTTGCCCTCGACAGCGTCCATCATGGCCTGACTGGGCTTGCCGAGAGAAAGTGGCTCCCTTCCAATAGCCTTTGCTAGCCCAGCACCCGATGATCCTGCTCCGGGGAAAAGTGTGTGCGCCATTGGTAATGAGCTATCGATATTGGTAGCCAGGTACTTTGCACCGCGCTGCAAGTACTGGAAAGCAATCGCCGTCTTGAGGTAGTTCGAGTGGAAGTCGAGTCCGCTCAGCACGATGCCAACATCTGGGTCAAGCATGCTGCCATTGGCAATATTTGTGAAGTCTTCAGGCTCGATGTCACGGCGGTAGGCAGGATCTGTCCCACCGATGTACGGGACACCCTCAGCTTCCAGCTCCTGCTCAACACCAGACTCTCCGAGCACGAAAACCTTGTTTTTCGGGGCGGGAAGCTTGAGGATGCGATTGATGTAGACGGCGGCGCTGTAAGAGGAGCCAAACACTTCATTCTGTTGTGTGATTAGTGAGTAAGCTGGCCTGCTAGATGGGCGATACATACCACTTCAGCAGGTATGCCCAGCTTGTCGAATTTCTTCTTGTAGTCGGCGCGGGACTTCGTGCTGTTATTGGTGACAAAGACAAGCTGCTTGCCTGTGTCATGATGAGTGCTATTGACATGCAGATTTGTCCGTGAACAATACCTTTGCTTTTAAGCATCTGTATAGTCTCCGGCACTTTCTCGAACAGGTGATCGCCAGACCAGAGGACGCCTATTCTTCTTCACAGTCAGTGTCCCATGAAAATGTAACCTGGAGATGTCTAGCTATTTAGCTAGCAGTGCGTACCATCGCAATCGAACAGGAAAACCTGCAGTAATGATCAGCAACGTTCATGAGCAGTGGGGGGTTTCTGACATCGAACCGGGATAGAAACTCCTCAATGGCGGCGTTATCGCCGGAGAGGAACTGGGGCACCATAGCGGATGAACCTATGTGTTGGTGACAGCTCACGACAATCGTTGACTGGTGAGTGACACAGCTGAACGATGACACTTGCGAGGTGCTTGGTGGGGCAATTGGCACGAGACCCTGAATCGACACTTGATTCCGAGATACTTCCGATTCCCAACATGGTGCTCAAACGAATGTTAATGCGCTTTGTATTCTGAACTATCTCAAAGCTTCGCATCTAGTCAATCCACCACAATGGTCTTCTCCAGATCCTCAAAGTTCTCGAAGAAGCTATCAAACAAATTTACAGCATGCTCGACATCATGCGCGCCACCCGTCTCTCGAATGCTGTGCATACTGAGCTGAGGGTTGCCCAGGTCAAGTGTGCGCGCGCCCATAGCTGCTGATAGCATGGGGCCAATTGTGCTGCCGCATGATGAATCATTGCGAACAACGAAGAGCTGGAGCGGTACGCCTTCCTTGCTGATACCGGACGAAGCAGGTTTCGCGCGGCGAGCAGCCTCCTGCAGCAGGACAATACCTGGCGAGTTTGTGGCATAACGAGCATTGGCATTGATCTTGATGACGGTGCCTTTATTCATCTCAGGCCTATGCTGTGCCTCGTACTTGCCCGGGTAGTTCGGGTGTACTGAGTGAGCCATGTCGGCTGAGATTAGGAACGAAGTCGACAAGGTCTGCTCGTAAGCAGTGGCTGTATCGGCCTCGATCTTCTCATAAGACTTGTCTGATGCGCTTGACTCAGCTCCTGGCAGAACAGACAGGCGACGAATGACGGCCGGCAGCAGGTTCGAATCGGCTCCCTGCGCAGTTTGCGAGCCAATCTCCTCGTGGTCGAACAGAGCAATGAGCCGGATTGTCGAGTCCTTGTCGAGACTTGTCGAAGACGACAGACTCTTGATCAAACCCTCAACACTGCAGTACGACATCATCAGATTGTCCAATCGTGGGGAGAAGATGAGCTCGTTGTTCAGGCCACCGATCGCTGACTTTTGTGTGTCATAGAGCACGATCTCAAAGTCCAAGACATCGTTGGGACTGGCACCCGCTTCCTCTGCGATAATCTCTACGATGTAAGAGTGGTGCCTCTGAAGTGGCGTCGCCAGTGGCTCAAAGGGGCCGTCTTTTTTCTCATCGTCCTTGCTCTCCTCAGTCTTTCCCTGCCTGTTGAGCTCAGCCTGAACCAACCCAGCAATTGGAAAAAGCTGTGTCTCCTTGTTGAACTGGAAATTCTCCTGTCGGTCGAGGTGGATCGCGAGGGTAGGGATACGAAGGATGGGACGTTCCACTTTCACCAGACGTTGCTCGATCTTGCCACCCTTGGTTCGAACCATGACTCTGCCAGCGATACTGAGGTCGCGGTCAAACCAAGTATGCCATAGGCCACCGCCGTACGTCTCGCACGCGACTTGGATGAAGCCATCGCTCTGGCGCTTCGATACCGGCTTGATACGCAGGCATGGCGAATCAGTGTGCGCACCGATCATACCAATGGGGTTGCCAGCTTTCCATTGCTTGCCGACAGCGAAGGCGACGATGGAGGAGCCGTTTCGCGTGAGATAATACTTGCCTCCGGGCTGAATGGTGGGCGCCCAAGAGTCTCGTTCCTAACAAGTATCAGCTTTTGAAGCCCTTTCGGAGTCTTTGAGGGGGATCCAGCAAGCAGTCTACAGGTCTATGTCCTGAACAAAGAATCCATGCCTCTATGTGACATGTATGCGGCTACACACTACATACCTTGATCTGCTTGAAACCTGCCTTCTCCAGGCGTTCCTTTGCTGATCTAACAGCATGGAATGCTAGTACACATGTCAACGATGGCTTTGTACTGTCGCACGAGTAGTGACCTACGAGTGGGGGAGGCGTTCACGAAGGACAAGAAGTCCTCGGCAGCTTGGAGAGAGGGTCTGGCAGCCATGGTTTGCAGGGCACAATACAGTAACAGTGGAGTAGGAACGACAGCACGGAGAAACCGGTGGGTGGGCGTTATGTTCAGCAGAGTGGCTCGCAGCGGCTGAAGCTTGGTGAGCATAAGGATTGGCTCGGAAGATGCTGTAACGGGCCCCGCGGTGTGGGGAGAAGATGATGCAGCAAGAGTGCGCGCTAGAGGCGGGATTGGTTGGCTGGCTGCGAAGCTGGCAACGCGTGGGAAGGAGCGACCAAAACAGCGACAGACCAAACAAAGAAGGCACGCCCCGGACAACAACGTCGCACGCATGCAGCCGCCATATCCTTCACGTTGACATTAACATTCACACCAACTGCACTATCTTGCTTAAGCGCGTCCCTGCGTTGCGCAATTGTTATCTGCATCTCCTTGCCTGCACGCTCATTATCTCACATTTCAGACTCCGTTGCTCCCCTGGTCCCTGGGCGCTGCGCCGGATCTCGAACCAAAGCTCCGACCTCACAACAACTCATCCCGGCCACCCCGCCCGTCGCGATCTGCCGCCAGACAGCTCACTGCTACGACCCTGTAATGCGCCGCGCCTCCTACTGAGGGTTGAAGATATTGCTCGGCCCCTTGCACATCGACTTCTGCCATCGCGCAGCAAGAGCTGGTACAAACATCCTGGGGGGTCCACCTATCGTCACAATCACCGTCGTCGTTCGACTTCACCGTCGCATTCACCTCGAAGCCACTCACTCTTCATTCTCACCCGGCCTTTGCGACCCCACTATCTTTAGCACGCGACTCCAGGCAGCTATCGCCCCGCTTCGTCATTCCCGGCAACCTTTTGGCCGCTCACCAATCCAAACACTCGGCACAACACGTACGATCATCACGCGGCGCATACAGCAACATGGCGCGACGCGGAGCAGTGAAGGAGTCTACAGAAACGGCGCAAGATGATGGAGTTGCGACACCAACGCTGATTTCCCCACCTGAATCGAAGACACCGCCAACTGCCTTACACAAGCGCAATCAGAATCTCAGTCGCAACTCGGAGCCAGTAGACGCATCGGCGCTGTCTAAAGCGCTGAAGGATTTTGAACAGGCTGGTAAAACAAGAGAGCGAACGCCGATTGCGAGTCCCAGTCGTAAGAGGCCGCGGATACAGGGTGACAGGTGAGTGTGGATGTGTCACGCGTGGTTTGTCGCGGGGAATTGATACTGGACTTAGATTTATCCCCAACCGTGCAGGTCAAGATCTACAGGCGAGTTTTAACTTACTGCACGACGATGGCTCTCCCGCAACACCCTCAAAGTCCAAGCGTACACCGCACAATGAGCTGCATTTCCAGAAGAGTAAGGTTTCTCCCAGGCACGCACTTAAGTGAGCGACGCTAATTCATGATCAGCTGAAGAGGCGAATCGCACGTACTCAGCAGTTTTGCGACAGGAGATGTTCGAGGACTCGGTCCCCCAAGCTCTGTCACAGCGCCTGTCTCCAACAGACAGTGGTAACATGCGATCCGGTGGAAGGTCGCATACTCCACCAACAAGAACAGCGAGCTCATTACCTCCAATAAGCGGCACCCCATCAACCCCTCACAAGAACCTCTTTTCCTATTCTGGCCAGCCAACACCTTCAAGGACTCCGTCGAGCCGGCATGGTGTACTAAACCTCAATGCTCGTGCAGACATCTACAGCTTATCACCAATCAAGTACAGCAGTCAGCGGATGCTTCTCAGCCCGCAAAGAGCGCCACGTGCTGTGTCTAAGGTTCCTTACAAAGTCCTTGATGCGCCAGATCTGGCAGACGATTTCTACCTCAACCTGGTTGATTGGGGAAGCCAAAACACGCTGGGCGTTGGTCTTGGATCGTGCGTTTATATGTGGAACTCGAGTAGTGGCCGTGTCACGAAACTCTGCGAACTCCAGGATGACTCCGTAACAAGCGTAAACTGGATACAGCGCGGTTCGCACATCGCGATTGGCACCAACAAAGGCCAAGTGCAGATTTGGGACGCGCACACTCAGCGTCGTCTACGAACAATGATGGGCCACACAGCTCGAGTTGGCGCTCTCGCGTGGAATGAGCACATTCTCACTTCCGGTTCAAGAGACCGCATCATCTACCACCGCGACGTACGGCAGCCCGATCAATGGCTCCGGAAGCTCGTAGGGCACAAACAGGAGATCTGTGGTCTGAAGTGGAACCACGAAGATCAACAGCTGGCGTCCGGAGGTAACGACAACAAGCTGATGGTTTGGGACAAGCTGAACAGTGAGCCCACATACAAGTTCAGTGAGCACCAGGCTGCTGTTAAAGCCATCGCCTGGAGTCCGCATCAACGCGGCCTCCTGGCTAGTGGTGGTGGCACAGCGGATCGAACTATCAAATTCTGGAATACCCTGGTTTCGTCGAGCGGCCCATCAGCTGCGTCCCTCGCTTCAGCTTCGGCAGCGGCGTCCGCCTCGAGCTCTGCCAATGTCCCAACCTCACCAGCAGCACCTGCAAACCTTCTGCAGAGCCTGGATACCGGCAGTCAAGTCTGCAATCTCGCCTGGTCGAAAAATAGCAACGAGATCGTCTCGACACATGGGTACAGCCAGAATCAAATAATCGTCTGGAAGTACCCTAGCATGCAACAAGTCGTATCGTTAACTGGACATACGTATCGTGTGCTATACCTTGCCATGAGCCCGGATGGCCAGGTAATTGTCACAGGTGCCGGCGACGAAACGCTTCGATTTTGGAACGCCTTCAAGAAGAAGGAGCGCACAGGAGGGCTCACCAGTATGGACAGCTGGGGTTCTATCAGATGACCTTGCACTTATGGGCGTTGGATATGACACATTCATTCTATTGCAGCTACTAGGGAGGCGTATTGGCGTTGAAGGACGCCGATACCACTACGTCTTTGACATTTTTGTTCTTTTGCGATCATAATCGACAGCATCTGGGTTTCATCAACAGCTAGGCGTTATGGGTTGCGCGTTGCGCTGGGCATTTACGCACTTGATGAATCTTTGCGCTATCTAAGAACATTTAATGTTCTATCATGACAGGCGTTCTTGCTTTGGGTCAAATATTTCAGCGATCTCTGCTTGCAAGACTCGAGTCCGCAAGATCCGCCTGCTAGTACCAGAAACATCCAAAATACCCTCAATACTTTACGCTATACCTCGTGAAAGGAAGCTGTTCACTCAATGCGGTGTACGTGTTCACTCACCCGCACTCATCTCGACCTTGAATGCCATCCTCCAGACTGCACCTCATCGCTACAGGAAACAAATACCATGACCTGGCTATGGTCCGGTCTGATGAGAATTGGGTCCACGGCTTGTGACCAGTGCTGAAGCATGTGGTTGAGACTCAGCGGTCATCCTGAGCGGCATTTCTTGTAACGTGCACCACATTGGGCGAGGACTCGTGTCACAGCCATCTCTCCTTGTTTCTTTCTCGCTCTGTCAACCAAATTATCGGCTTTTGCATGCTAGAATGACGGCAGTTGTGGCTTCAAACGACAGCAATCCAAACATGAGGAGCTCACGAGACGATATACATCCAGCAGAACGCTGCTAAAATTGCGAAGAGCGTCAGGAAAACTGGGCACCTATCCATTTCCATGTCTTGCTGGATGTTACACACTGCATGAACTGTGCAACATTTCAATAACCGCAACACCAGCTCGGACCTGTTAAGCTGCTGCCAGATACGGGACGACTGCACTGCAGTCGGGCTTTGGTTTTAATACTACTCCTGAACTGTCAAACATGCGCTATGACTCGTCACGAAAGACGTCCTCAAAAGCAGTGCCTCTTCGAAGGTACTGTCTTTACAACGCCACAAGGGCGAGACCTCGATCATTCAGCCACCTTGTTTTGCCTTTCCGCCACGGACGCGCTGCTGTCTTAGACCCTCCTAATGTATGCCGAATGACGAGTTGCGTTTGCCATACCGGCTGTCGACCTCGGACGACACATCTCTGTCACTTCCTCTACATCCACTCTAGCCTTTAGCGCATCCGCCGATATCCAGGCAATCTAATCAAATACATTACTCAGACCTAGGGACTATGGGGTTCGAAAAGAAAGCAACAAACGGCGTTGCGACACGGGCGGAAGGAGCCCTCACTCACTGTGGTCCGGGGAACGGGCTTGAACTCTCGTACAGGTGTCAAGGACCATCTTGCTCAAGTCTCGATGGTAGTATTCAGAATGTCATCTGTCACAGAGATGGGAGCAGCACACTCGTATGCTCAAACGATGTCAAATGCCAACCGGGCATCTCTGCGTACCACTCGAACTTCACTTTCACCCAGAACGAGCCTGATCCCTGGAGTCCGACAATGGAGAACCATCCGGATATTTGGGTTCCGCAAGAACAGCATGTCATGGTGGGAAAATGTGCCAAATTCTCCTTAATGAGTGATGGTACTGGAAAAGGGACACATGTTGTCGATACAGCAAATACCTGTCAACACGTGCAATACTTTTCGACACCAAGCGTAATTCCAACCTATGATGCGACCTCATCAGGTCGAACGCATGTTGTTACGACACAAAAGCCGCTGGTCTTCGCAGGCACGAGCTCAAAAAGCAACGTATTCAGGTCTTCTTTACTCTTCACCGTCATGCTCACGTTCATCCTTCTACTGCCTGAGGCTCACGCATCAATCGATCACCGACCCCACGAAGAAATTCGCCGAGCGAATGCCCTTCACACCAGAACAGCCTTTGACGGACCGAAGACTTTTGCTTCGAGGCTTAGAACCGAGCTCGCAGAGAGGGCAAGCAGTCACGGTGCGGATGGAGAGGCGTTCGCGAACAGCCTTTTAGCTGATATTGTGAGCTCTTCGTGTCGACAGGAAGGATCGAGCACCGACGCTTTCAAATCCGAAATCTTCAAGAATTGCATCGTATCTATTTACAACGGCGAACAACTGCCACAGCCTGCATTAAGATTTCTGGCTGTCTTCGGAGGTAGCGCCCTCTGCAACTATATCATCAGCGAAACGTATCCTAGCGGGCAAGCCTTTGTGCCGGATACCTGCAATGAATTGCAGAACTTGCTGGATGAGGTACGGACCGGTGCTGCATCATCACTCGCCCCAAGCCGTACTGCAGCTGTTCCGTCTGCGAGCAGAATCGGATCACCTGGAGTATTTCTACCTATTTTGTCATCTACGATTGTCAGGATCTCGAGCCAAACCTCCTCTGCTCTCTTGCTGCAAGGATCGAGCTCGCCAAAATTGTGGTCTTCACAGATATTATATCCGGACCCGGCGTCTACGGCTGTGCATCCTTCGTCTGCACCATCATCCCGTAGCTCGACACCTCCAGTGGCTTTAAACAGCGTTATACCTTCAGATGCGTTGAGCTCTGCTGATTCGCGTACATCTCTATCGTCATCGGCTTTTGCGTCCTTCCTCGAATCTACAAGACCACTAGACACACAAGAATCTCTTGCACAGGCAACCGGAAAGATTATCCCAGAAGCCTCTCATACAGACACTACTCAATTACCTATGAAGAGCCATCTGTTGGAATCGGGTCAAACCTCACCTATGGTACCCTCTAGAGCTGAGCAAGGCGACTCTGTTCGCATAAGCTCGTCCAAGTTGATTCACGATGCTTCAGCTCAAGGACAATTTTCAACAGTCCCAGTACAGAGCGATTTGTCGAATGCGCCTTCGTTTGTAGTATCTCCAGGCGTCACTTCCTCGATGCTTGCGCAGGATGTTTATTCTCTGCCCTTCGCGAACGCCTACGCAGTTGCTGTTTCGTCGCCAACAATTGCAGAATCAGGCGTATACTCAGCTCTGCTGACATCGTCTTCCTTTCATTTACCCCCTGATAGATGGTCGGTAGAAGTGTCGAAGATGGATACGACTCGTCATGTCGGCTTGCCATCGGCTCACTCAACACACAGTGCGCCTTTGCCCAGCGCGACATCCTCGGGAGTCTTGATGCTGAATGAGGGGTCTGCAGGAGACCAAGAAACAGGGGAAATGGTCTCTAACGATCTGATTCCTGCTCTGCAACCATCGAGAACAACTAGCATTTCGGTGGGGGAACAAGCTGTGGCCAGTTCCTTCACCAGCTCTGTGGCTATCGTTCTTGTATCGGAAAATCGACTCTCAAGGTCCCCGCCATTGACTGAGATTCTACAGCCACCAGGACCTTTGACTACGTCGATGATCTTAGAGGCTGCCTCTGCGGCTTCTTCACATTCGGGGAAACCCCATTCTTTCGCGCCTGCTGATCGCTCTACCGACACCCAATCAGTCAATGACTACAGCCTCACTTCAAATGGTCGAGATGCATCCGAAGCTACCCACTCGGATATTAGCACGAGCACAGTGGCTATTTCAGCCCTTTCCCTATCCACGACCACCAGTGTGGTGGCAGCCTCCTTGACGCTTGTCGCGGCATCACATTCGGACCCAGCATCACTGATTCCTTTCTCGATTTCAAGCCATAAAATTGGTGCGAAGACATCAATATCCTCTACAGGAATAGTGGAAGGTAACTCCAAATCATGGCCAGTAGCATCCACGTTCGCTTCAAGCCCAGTGACAGTTCCACCAGCTGTAGTCCTCAGCAGAACCTTCATGACATCCACAGCCGCTTCCAACTCAGCCATCGAGAGACCCTCTAATCTCTCCGCAGTGCGGTCTTTCGGAAACTTCACCAATCAAGCTTCTGAATCGAGCTCGTTCGGCCTCGGGAGTTCGCTACTCCAAGTTGAACCAACAGCATCGTGGACATCGGTCATCTCTACGATTGCGTCTGACTTTTTCAATCCTGTTTCAATGTCAGACCGAAAAAGTGAACATCCTTTCACTTCGAATTCGTCGCAAGAATTGGCGGCAGCTTCATCGCTAGTCAACATGGGCGTAGCTTTCGGAATCCTTGATCCTGGTAGCTTTACTTTGAGTCAAACGCAATCGACGGCGCCCGCCACTGTACCCTATGGTCTATCTCCATCAGCTGCCACCGCATGGCAGTCGTCGAACGAGAGCGCTCCACGAATAGAGTTTGGGTCGACGCCTACCGAGGGAATTTCAGCGACCACCTCTCCTTCTACTGGAGTCGTGGCAACCTCATACACATCGCTTGATGTCTTTGAACCGTCTCTGTATTTAAATCCGACAAGTGCGTGTGGTCAAAATCCGAGCACACCCGACTTCTGCCCAGGCATCGGATGCGTCAGCCTCATGACAGACGAGGCGCACTGTGGCGCATGCAGTCACGTTTGCATACACAAATGCTTTCGGGGAGAGTGCGTATGTCCGGACCTTACAAAGCCAAATGAGATGAATGAATGTGACAACAACCTGACTCAGGTCGACTGTGTGAGTGGCTATTATACTCGTAACGGCTTTAGAGTTTGCGCCCCTATTGGCCAGCCATCGGGCTCCACTGCCTCTACGCCAGCATCGTATCGATCATCGACCATCAGACCAGCAGTACTCTCAGGAAGTTCTGCAACACAAATTGGACTGCCACTCTTTCCAGAAGCGGTAGTGTCAGTGGTATCTTCAGACTCCGAGCCTACGGACTGCCCACCCAGCTTACCAGATGTGTGCGATGGTATTTGCTTCAATACCGAGAGTGAGCACAATCACTGTGGAGGTTGCGGCAAATTTTGCAGCGGTACATGCATCGCCGGAAGCTGTCTTGCTTCATCCACGAAAATGTCTCCGCAGGTAGCTTCTATGCGGCATATGATTACTACAAAGGGTCTTCCGGTGGCAACCCCAGCGCGACCGACTTCTATGTCTACAGCTCAGCCGGCGGTAGCTTACATCTGGAGAGTTTTAGCCGGACGTCAACAAGCCTGATAGTATTCACATTGGCGTGGTCCTTGGCCATGCTCATAATTTGTTGCCTGTGTTTTTCACCTCCTCCGAACTAGGTATGAAGCATTGGATCAGTACAAGACAATTTCGTCTAAGATGATAGCAGCATGGTGTGTTGCAAGAGATCTTTCCAAGCCGTTTGTGCCGGAACAACACAGTCTCGGAGAAGAATGCCGAGCATCGCGATGTGATGCGATATTGGAATGTACACAGTAAGGTATAGATGATGTAAAGACGTGGTCGCTAGTCGGACAATTGTGTCACTCCTGCCACGGTAGAACGTCGATGTAGGCAAGGCTAGTCGGACGTGCTTACTATGTATATCGATTCCCTTACTTATGCTGAGGAGTCTTTACCAGGGAATGCCACTTGTCTTGCTTTCTTGCCCAAGGAGGGGGAGAATAGGTTTGGCCCAAAAACGCCAAGACAAATTGCATGTGACCAGGTTTAACTGTATCGCTCGTAACAATTACATGCATCGGCTGAAGGCTCCCATATTAGGCTGGACCCTGTTGCTCAATGTCTATCAGACATCAAACTCAAAACGTTCGATCGTCCGTTGCGCCAGACTGTCGGACCTTGTGCGTAGCTGAGATGCCGATCGACTTGAATCGACCCAATTGAGATTTGGCAGTGAGTAGCTGGACACTCCATCAGGGTCTCGCACAAGCTGATTAATGCTATCAGCATACTATTCGTCGGGGAATTATGGAAGCTGCGGATGACGGGCCAAACAAGTACATTTTAAAGTTTGCGCCGGCCCAGGAAGCCGCTTCTGGCGTAGGTATTGTGGTGAAGCAACAATACTACTCGTCCATGAACTTTGCCGAGGAGGAAGAGCACAACACCAGCCCCCGCAGACCTCAGGTGTGGACGATGTTCACAGGGGTATGCCCAGCCATAAGCTGTGTTTGTGTGGATGTAAACCTTGTACGCTCTTGCCATCATCATGACTATGGATGACATTTACAGGTCGCTTCGAGACTTTGTCTGGGCTCAGTTTAACATTCACAGACGCCAAATCGACCTCTTACACCTTCCCAATTCGGGCTGTTCGGTTTTTCTACCTGCTCCTCAAAGCTAGCGACAAGCTGTCTAAAGTTTGGTGTCTGACCCTCAAGACTCTATCACTCGCGGAAAACGCTGTCCATACTTTAAGCTCACCGCGCATTGGGACCACTAGCCTACCATCGGTCGGTAAACTGCCAAGGAGCACCGTCCACATGGAATCGAGGGGACCGGCCTTTAGGCTCTTTTTTAGTGCGAACTACCGTTCCACCTAGCGCTCATACGAAACATACGACAAGCCTCTTCGGAGGTTTGACAGCTGCCACGAGTCCCAAGGTATTTTACTACTGGCGTAGGGGTGTCGCATTCGGGTTTTCTTTTTCACTCACGCACAGCATCTTGCTCGCAGATGGTTCCCGCTTTTGCGACTGACATGGCACTGATCCACACGGCGTCCACACCTATTCTGGCCCCAATCACGGAGGGCAGTCCGATAGGTACTTGAGCACCATGACGCTGTGGAGTCTTGCCGCTCACAAGGCAATTCGGCTTCAAAGTTCCGCAGCCTAAATCTCAATTGTAAGAACTGGAAACGTAAGCTGCTTCTGACAACAATCGGAACTGTTCTTCCCCTTGGTCAACTGCCCATGAGTCGCCAAACAATATGGCCGAACGAAGCCGCGACAAAGCAGATCCAGCACCACGAAAGCGAGCGCTCGTTAGTTGCGATCGTTGCAAGCTCCGGAGAGCACGATGTATTCGCGACAACCCAGACGAGCCATGTGCAGACTGCAAGGCGAGCGGCGTGTTGTGCGAGTCGAAGCTGCCGAGGAAGCAACGGGTTTACGGAAGTGTCGAGACTCTAAGTCTACGATACAGAGCATTGGAGTCTCTAGTCAAAGGCCTCTTTCCTCACGAAAACACTCAAGATTTGAACATACTGTACAAGCTGGCAGCTGAGAGGAACATCCCCATGCCAGCCAGCGATGACTACAGACCGGCAGATATCTTCAGCAGTCCCACTCAGCAACGGCCAGTCCAGGGTTCGCAACAACACTCGGCAGCTCCGCACTCTACACACCAGACATTCTCACCGCAGACAGCGGACTCATCGATGTCTACTGGTATTCGCGCGGCCTCTCCCGTCTTTACAACCAAGGAGAGCCAGCAAACCCCCTTCTCTGAGGTCCAGCAAGCTGGACCCAGCAACGAAGGACTCATACCAACGCGACACGGTGTGCCGCACTACTTCGGACCATCCAGTAGCTTTCGTCTCGCTATGACCATTAGAGGATTGGTGGCGCGGTGCAAAGCTGCGCGAGGAGATTTCCCATCACTCCGGACGGCTGGCTCTGAGCCAGCTAGCAGAGCCTCGAATATATCTTTACAACGTGCGAGTACAAATCCGTCCGACGAGGAGTACACAATGGGTGGGCCTGAAGGGAGAGACTCACCAGCGCAAGACCGCCAGGGACGGAAACGATCGAGAACGCAGATGGAGTCGACAAACGACTTGTGGGAGCACACCAGTGATCCGAACTTGGACACCATTGCAGATTTGTTACCCTCTCGGTCACTTGCAGATGCGCTGGTATCGGCCTACTTCGACCATGTTCACGTTTACCTGCCCATTTTCAACAGAAGCATGTTTCAGTTTCGATTAGAGGCTATTTATTCCAGACGATCAGAGACACTGAAGAACAACTCGGATGTAGGCTGGCTAATCTGTCTGTGCTTAGTCTTCTCATTCGGCTGCAAGCAGCTACAAGAGCACGATCCTGAGCAATCGCACAGATTGCGGATGAAGTACCTTAGCTTTGTCAAGTCGTACTTCCGGTGTCTCCTAATGACAACCTCGATCGTCAATGTACAGGCGTTGGTATTGCTCAATTTCCACTACCATAACGTTGGCCAGAAGAGCAGCTCTTGGCTTTTGATTGGAGTAGCTGCTCGTATGGTAGGTACTCTCTTTCGGTTGACTAGGACCATGCTCACAACCTGTAACAGGCGATTACTATGGGCATGCATCGAGATGCTACGAATTCGGAGTTCGATCCAATTGAGCGAAATACGCGAAGGCAGGTGTGGTGGTCGATCTACATTTTCGAGCGTGTACTCTGCAGTATCCTGGGCCGACCGACGGTTATCGATGACCGGGAAATGTCGATGAAAATCCCGGATGCACCTATGCTTGAGCAGAAGAGTATGTCTGCTGAACATATGACTTATGCGTACCAAGTTGTACGGATGTCGTACTCTATACGGCAGCGAGCATACTTCGACTCGAACAATGCTGAAGAGCGAAGTCCGTCTCTGGCCATGGCCGAGTCCTTGCTGCGGGAATGCAATGCCTTCAATCAGACTCTCCCACCAGCCTTGTCGTTAAATTTTCTGCCAACAATCGCTTTCGAACAGAAGGCAAGAGTTCTCCTGTTCCATGTGTACTATTACTACACACGGTGTATAGTGTCTCGAGACTTTTTGGTGCAGAAAGTCGAGAGAAACATCGCATACCTCGAAGACAAACCGCCAGTGTACTCCGAGGAGCTTCCAAGATTACTGGCGTTGAGCGAGGACTGTGTGGAATCGGCTCACCGAAGCTTACGATGCATGGCGGAGGGTCCGCAACTTGGATCGATGGGCTACTCGTGGCCGGATCTGTTCTTCGTTTTCCACGCGGTTCTCATAGTGTGCGCCGATTTTCTCGCGCGTCCGCGGACTCAGAAAGACACTGCCAAGGATGTCGAGCGCAAAGAAATGGTGCGTGTCATGCTTAAACGCGTCCGCAGTCTTAATCTAGCCGCCACATACAAGATTCTCAACAAGATCGCTCTACAGTTTGCGGCTATCACCGGCGTGACTGAGAATCAAGGACCAGCACCCACATATACGGGACACGCAGGAGGTTCAAGGCTTAACGAACAACAAGCAGCTCTTGGGCACGACGGGACACCACACACTCTGATGGAAATATCAGATGTTCAGGAGGATTGGTTTGCGAATGCCACTTCAAGCCTCGGGTTGGATTTCTTTGACCTCTCAGAGAGTCCAGATGTGCTCCCGCTGCATGCAGAGGCTTCGACGTACCCTGGGCTGTACGGCTCACAGTCCACCGCCAGCGAAGTCGATGATTGGACGGCGCGAACACTGAGAGGAATGCACGCACTCTAATATATTGTCACCAGAGCAACTCGCCACCATCCAGAGAACCCTTTCATCAACAATAAGGGCCCTACGTAGTTCCGGCCGACTCGCACGACGACCACCGGTTCGCTCACTCAAATGAGGTTCGCAGCTGGGCCCTCCTGCCACAAGTGAGTCTGAGTGGTGAGTGCGCATCGATACGGACCAGAAACTCACACATTTCGATGTGCCAATAATCTACATGACGCCGTGATAGACTGACGTTCGAGTGCTCGTGATGTCATGGTGTTGAAGCTGCACTTGCCTGAACTAAGCCTAGCGCGATCGTGGACACGACCCTCTCAGATCTTAGATCGAGACCTCGCTTGCCGCATCGAGACGCTCATGACGCAGGCATTCGACAATTGTTTCGTTGCGCTGCAAGAACAAATACAGGGCATGTTCGACCCGCGTATTGTCCTTACAAGGTGATTGATCCCAATGCCACAGCCACGCGACACAGACCCAATCCTGCCAGTTGTGAATATGGCCGCTCGACCCGGCGAAAAGAAGAGAGTGCTGATTGTCGGAGCCGGTGCTGCTGGTATGCTTTTGAAGTGATATGGTTTGCTTTCTGCAGGATCTAACACATATATCAGGCATGTCATGTGCTCACCACCTCGCTGAACACCCGGACAAATTCGATGTCACCCTGATTGACGCTGTAGATTACTGCGGAGGACAGGCCTTTTCAATCCCACTCGACAAAGAGCGCCATGGAGCCAGTTGGCTGAATCAAGGTGTTCAGGGTGGCAGTTACATCTTTCACCATACCATGACCATGTTCGCTCGACAAGGACACCGCGCTGACCCCGTCAACCTCCATGTCTCATTCGGCAAAGACGACATCTTTTGGACGAATGTTTTCCCTACCGATCTGCTCGCACGACACCAAGGGGAGATCAAGCGCTTCAAGCGCATGATGACATTCTCCCGCTGGTTCGAAGTCATTTTCGCCCTGATACCCATCAAGTACATGTTTAAGCTCTGGATGTTCTCGGAGGAATTCACCAACACCGTCGCCATGCCTATGATCGCTCTATTTCTTGGTACCGGAAACGAAACGCCAAATGTGCCGTTCATTGTTCTCGAGCGTCTCTGCACAAGTCCAACGTATGGCTTGTGGTATCCACCGGACAAGCTTAGCATTGCAAGCAATCTCCCGCCGATGGTCGTGTTTCCGAAGTTCACCGAGTTTTACGGAAAGTGGAAGGAGGATCTAATTCGCAAGGGCGTGAATATCAGACTTTCAACAGAGGTCACAAGAGTAGTCAAGCGAGACAAGGATGGCGTGATTGTGAAACTCATAAAGCGCACACCCGTTCCGGACGAGCACAACCCCAACAGCGCTTGGGTTCCCAACGATCCTGTCAATGCTGATGCGGACGCGAAGGAAGAGACTGAGCACTACGACGAGATTGTTCTCTGCGTTCTGTAAGTCGCGAGACTCATCTGACCATTTTAAAGCTAACAGCAGGCAGCGCTGACACAGCTAAACGTATCCTTGGACCAAGTGCGTCCCTCCGCGAGAACAAAGTCCTCGGCTCTGCAAAGTTCTCGGACGACATCACGATCACTCATTGGGACAGCGACTACATGAAGAACCACTACGAAAACTTCTACGACGAGAAGAAAGCCGTTTCCAGTCTCTCTGGTGTCGATCAATCGCAAAGACTAAAATACGCCAAGGAGTCTTTCAAGCCCATGTACTACATCAAGATGTATCCCGAGGACCGCTCTAAGCTGGAGATGTGCTTCGACTGCACAAACTACCAGAGTCAGTTCCCGCCAGACGTACCATTCGACAAACACGTGTTCCAGACTATCTACCTGAACAAGCACCGCGATGGGCACCTCTGGAGCAGCGAGGAGATCAACAAGGACAAGATCATCCGTCAAGATTGGTGGCATCAGCTCTGCCACTCATGGACACACTACCTCTTCGTCGTCCCCTGGATGTGGCTGCTGCAAGGCCGCAAGCACACCCGTTTCGCCGCTGCATGGACACTGATCAACGCCCACGAAGTCGCCGTCATGTCTGGCATCGCCGCCGCGGTTGACCTAGGTGCCACGTATCCAGAGGATCTTGAGCGCGACAAGTTCGCCCTGCTGAGTTTCCGCCTCTACTACCTCCTCACGTACGGCAAGTGGTACAAGAGGCACGCGACAAAGACGACAAAGGAAGGCCCCGGGAAGGACTGGGCGAGCGGTTGGTACGGCAGTGTGTATAGAGGACCTGGTGTCGGCACCACGGACAGGAAGCAGTGGAGGGAAGAGAACAACATCGAGGGCGAGGGTCCGGCATACGACTGGCCGGTTGATGCAGGGGCGCGCCACAGAGCGGGTGGAAAGCTTGGCACCGGCGAGGGTGGCAAGGCGTCGCAGGAAGGTCTCGTTGCATGAGCGACATTTAATCAGCAATGCATCACTCTGGTCAGGTCATGCACATAAATTCGAGTTACATACGATAGGCAAAATCGTAAGCTCAATCTTATGCCCGACGCTACACAGCAACAGCTACGATTGCCTTGGTATTTTCCACGCCTTGGCTACAATAAGTCTGGAGTGCTGTCCATATTGATGTGTTAGACTTATAAATCAAGCTATCTCCTGCTTTCGGTGCTCCTTTCATATAAACCGGGGTAGGTGCTGTCGGATAGATAGAGTGTGCATCACCACGCTCATCATGTGCTTTCATCTAAACCTTTATCCGGCGGCAGTACGGAACTCGACCGCGAAGGCCATGGTACATCGAGCACGCAATAATAAACATGGAAAGTAAGCTCGCACCATGGAGTAGAAGATACGTATAAAAGACCGCACCGAGGCAGCGAGCAAGATCCACAGGCACTGCATACTCAACCCCATCCCATCCCATCCCATCCCACCCCAGCCATGAAGTCTTCCACGCTTTGCCTCCTCACATTCACAACCTCCTCGGCCGCGCACTACACCTTCCCCTCGCTCGTAGTCGGCGGCAAAGCCACAGAGCCCTGGCAATACGTGCGTCAAACCGCAAACCACTACTCCAACGGTACTCTCCTTCCCCTTCACCAGCCCCTCGACCAAGACTGAACCCCACTCACACCAACAAGGCCCCGTGACCAACGTCTCATCCCCGGACATCCGCTGCTACCAACTCACCCCCACGACGAGCGCGGCAACCTACACCGTCAACGCAGGAGACACGCTCTCCCTGACCGCAGCATCCTCCGTCTCGCACCCAGGACCCGTGCAATTCTACCTCGCGCGCGTCCCCAGCGGGCAGACGGCAGCAACCTTCGACGGAAGCGGGAGCGTGTGGTTCAAGATCTACGCCGAAGACGCCATCATCACGCCCTCATCCATATCCTGGGCCAGCTTGGGAAAGCAACAAGTCCCCGTTACCTTGCCCAAGAGTCTGCCCAGCGGCGAGTATTTGCTGCGCGTCGAGCATGTGGCGCTGCATGCTGCGAATACGCTCGGGGGCGCGCAGTTTTATCTCTCGTGTGCGCAGATCAGGGTGGTGAATGGTGGGAGTGGGGTCCCGGGGCCGTTGGTGTCGTTTCCGGGGGCGTATAGAGCTGATGATGCGGGGATTCTGGTGGGGATATACTACCCGATTCCTCAGAACTATAGGCCTCCCGGTCCGGCGGTCTGGAAGGGCTGAGGGGGTGGGTTGGTGGGAAGGAAACCTGATTTTCAGTTATGATGTGGAGAGTGGAGTGTCTCGTGATTCGAACGAACGTGTGCTTAGGTCAATAGAAGGTATCAAATCGGTCTTTAACAGCGATTCAAACCATCAAGCAAGCGAGTCTATATCCACGCTCCACAAGATATCATCTACCCAGTACCTCACCTACCCATCTCCCTTGATACCTTCTAAACACGAGTCGACCAAGGAAACCCCTTCCCCGTGGCCCCAGGTCGCTCAGAAACATTTTGCGTACATCAAATATCCATCCACTGACTTCACTTTCAATACAGAAGAAAAGGTAATAGCTCATTAAGTCGCACCAGCGACGCTCGGTATAGAGTTCTAGCGACAATCCCTTCTCTTCTCGCGCTGCACAGTTCCCCCTCAATCACAAACAAACGTACAAAAAACTACTCGCGATTGCGACTACACCCTCGCGCAACCACCGACCGCAGCAGGGAACCGTCGTTCCTCGTTCTTCATCCCTTACTGCTTCTTGAACAGCAATTACTCACACCAGATCGCCGGTATACTCTTCGAGCTCAGGCTCGAGCTCCGCGACTGGGAAATGGAACCAAACACAACAAAAACTTCTTCAAGGCACGCTAATAGCAAACCTGTAATGCATTATGCACAATGCCGAGCCCTGCGGCTGTCGAAGAAAAACCGGCTCCATTAACAGACCCGACAACGCCCATCTTTGGAGGGTAGAGGATGGATGATTGATCCGCGCCCAAACGATCCGTTAGAGATACCCGAGGGTCGACATTGATCGCGATAAACAAAGTAAAAAGTACAGTAAGCGGAGCTTTTCGTGCGCCCGTGAAGTCATGCATCAGAGGTATCGTGTCCTTAAGGAAATACGGTAACGAGAGGAGTCTTGTCGATTATGAAAGTATGATGGCAAACTTTAAGGTGCTTTACGATGAAGCGCACTCTTGTTTGGCGGGGGTTTGGGTTCAATTGTTCGATCAGATGTAGCCAAAGCGTTTGTTGGCCGCTCAATCGTCGCTGTTGAGCGAACGGCCCTGGTCGCTGGTAGGAGGTGTAGTCCGGAGCTGTGAGGAGCTCCCGAAGCTCTTAAGATGTCTGCCGTGCTCTTCCGGGCCCTTGGGCTTTCGCTTAAAGAAGCTCTTGAAACGTCCAGTCGTATGTTTCCTGTTCGGGCTAAGACCGGTCGCAGCGTGAGCATTTGGATCCGGATGAGATGTTGGAGCCGCAAGCATCGATTCCTTAGGTGGACACGGTACGTCGTGGTCACCGTTCCTCGTGTCTCGAGTCGTGCGCCGCTTCGAGCCCATCTGCCGCCACCAGCTCGAGTCGCGAGATAGATCAGATCGTGTTGCACCGCTTTCACCGCTCATCTTGTTGCTGTCCCACTGCTGCAAATTAGAGCCTTCAAGATTGCCGTTAGCGCCCTGCGAGAGATCTATCTCTGAATGGCTCTGTGGCGATGATTGCTGGACGGGATAGAGTTCGACGACTGGAGGAGGTTAGTGTCAAAAACGGTTCTGGGCCAGTCAACTATACTTTGGTGCTTACCCTGACTACGTCTGGCAGGAGCAGGAGCTGTCACCGGCCTGCCGTTATCTCTGTCCTTCTTCTTCGAGGGAGATTGTGTTAGCGTGTCCTTGCGGTCCGCTTTCGAGCGGTCTTCAGTGCCAACATCCGAGCCTCTCGGTGTGCTGTCGCCTGCGTTTGGCGTGTGTGTGACGAGAATCGCTGTAAGGTTTGCATCGCCGCTGCCCCTTCGAGACGAACTTTGATTCTCTCGTGACGCGAGTGCTATCGCAGCAGATGATCTGCGTGAACCTTGTATCCCACCTGGGACAGAACCGTTTGAGCCACGACGACCGCCCTCTTCTTGGACTGTTGGCGGTGCAAGAATATGGGCGGTCGGCTTGTTGGGACCGCCAGAAAACGGGCTTGGCGTAGGATCTGGCGCGAACGATGCTTGTAATAAGCCGAGATGCATGGGTGGCTTGGTCTTTCTCCTCTTCTTCTCTTGGTCGATTTTGGAGTCCCAGATGGATTTGTTGGTCAGAATCTCGTCGACAGCGAAGCGCATTGCGGGTAGGATGTCGGTCACTGCTTCGAATAGAGGTCTTGCGAAGATGTTCATGAAGCCGATCTGGGACTCGCCGAGCTTGATCACATCGTCCTGGACCGGTGGCCCTCCAAAGAGACAGGATGGCATCTGTAGTTCTTCTTCCATCATGCCCTGGTTACTAAACTCGTCCGTGAGGATGTCAGCCCACTTGGCGGCGGTCTCAAATTTGCGTGCCTGGACTTCTTGTCAGCAGTAGCTCGAGTGGGCAGAAAAGGATGGAACGTACGACATTGCAGATATCTGCACATTTGATCAATAGGCCACATGTCAGATCCTTGTGCTCTTCGCGGACCTTGACGCTCCAACTATCGGTGACTCCCTTGTCGTGCGCGATCTTCTCCTGAAGGCCACCCAAATCGCTCATATACCTGAAGTGCAACCCCATATCTGTAGCAAGAATGTTGTTGATCATGAGTTTGCGCATAGCAGTGTCAGAAAAGACCTTTGGCCAGTAACGCCTCAGGATTTGTGAGTATGCGGCGCAGTGGAAGGATTCGAGGACGGATCGGTCGTTGTAGAGTTGTGCCAACGGTGCATTAAGTGCGACCAGGAATGCGTTGTTGACTCCAGGATGACCAACATCATGTCCAATTGCTGATATCAGCAATGTGAGCGCGTCGAACGGTTTTAGCAGAGCGGCGATTGGCGACCTCTCAATGGCCGGGTCTTTGTTGGTCGGAGGGTAACTGGGGAGCGTGCCTATGCGCACTAAGAAGTGGAACAGCGCTTGCAGCACATCGACGACGTGACGGAAATTGTGGTATTTCACGAACTCGTTGTAAGCAGCCCGACTGGCCATGAGAAAGACGATGAGTTCATCTGCGAGACAAGTCAGTAAGATATAAGATACAACAAGATGTATGAAATAGTATACCTTCAGTCAGCTGCCACTGGGAGAGTTCTGGTGACGAGAGTGCGTGCTCAAGCATGACTAGCGCTGCATAAAGCAGCTCGTCGTCGGTGAAATCGTGTGCAGAGAAGGCCCATGTAGCCACCTTGTCCTCAACGACTTTTCTTCTTTGTTCGTCAAGTTCAAAATCCCTGTTCGCGTTAGATTCAGTCCAGCACTTGGTTGCTAAAAAGTAAAAACTTACGATGCATCTAATGAGTCCCCTACGGTCTCTGGGTTACAGATACCCGTCATGAGATTGGACACCATCGCCTCGCGCAAATACGCGTATGGCTTTGCATCGTCCACACCGACCCACGACAGCTTCCTATTTCTCTTAGATGTAAGAAAGCTTGTTTCGTCGCGTTGAGCTTTCTTCGATAACCGATAGGCATGCACGGCCAGACCATGCATGCGGTCCTTGGACAGTGGGCTGGACAATACATCGACGGCACCAGAGTCCAAATATTTCGATAATCGAACGGTATCGGTGAGGACGAGAGTCTTGTTAAGACTGGATGGAGGAGCAGCGGACGGGGTTTCAGTAGCTAGGCCTGTCAACATTACGATTGGGACCACCAATTTTGAGAAGTTTCTCGACGATATCTCTGAAGAGACGTGTGTAAGTAAGTGTGTGCCATAGGTGTCATCTGGCTCGCTGTTGTCTACCCTCACGACGCGCGAAGACGTAGGCGAAGGTGTACGAGGCTCGCGCGACAACCTTTTCAGGCGCAGCTCTTCATCGTAGGGTACATCGAGTATGACGAAGGTGGGTATGTTGGACTTTGTGCCGTCGGCGATTTGGGCGATCTTGGATAGACATGACCTGCCAGAACCGCATATGTGGACTGGGAAAGTGGTAAGTAAGCAATGGCATGGAAAGCGAGCTGAAACGTGCTCCTTACCTTCGTTGAACACGGACAGAATCGCTTCGACGTTGGCATGGACCTCGACGGGCGGCGTCTTGCCCAGCGCAAAGTAGCTCTGCCCAACGTTGCCTGTGCTGGTCCTTGCAATGAGAGAATCAGACAGTGTCTCTCGTTTTACGTATTCGTCGTGGGCCCGTCGGTCAACGTAGATGACATTGCATGCGCCACGCTCCATGGTCTCCACCTAATGGCGCGGCGACCAGCCTACACTGGTCTCCGGCGTCCGGGGTGTGTGGCGCGCAGAGGTGAGGTGGATGGGTGGGGAGGCAGGGGATTCGATAGAGGTCGGATTGCGCGCCAAAAGGTACGGTGCAAGCGCTGGTTGCAGTGCACGTGGAGGGCCAATGGCAGGCGTAAGGGCAGCGAGAGTGTTGGCTGGAGGGCGCTGCAGACGAGCGCAGGCGCGGCGGGCGTGGAGAGTGCGCACAAGAGTCAAAACACAGGCGGGCTGGAGTGCGCCCGTTGACCTGGGATGTGATCTGAAACAACGACGTCGAGGGTAACGCTAGGGAACCCAGTGACACAATGACAGCACCGAACGGCAGCGGTTCGACGCTCTCGTGCAGCAGCAACAGCGCACAGCAGGACTAGCGCAGGCACGAGGCCAGGGAAGGCACAGACGGCAGGCGGGCAGCAGCGCTGGCAGAGAGAGAGAGAGTGTGTGTGTCAATGCGGCAGCAACGGTCGACGATGGCGTAGTTGTGAATGTGGGCGTGGGCGCGGCGCGAAGGGCTTCGTCCGGATGGGGGTCTTCGAGGTTGAGGTCGAGGTCGAGGTCGAGGTCGAGGTCGAGGTCGAGCGGCAGAGGCGCTGCGGGCGGCCGGGGGAGAGAGTGTAGGTGGGCGCAGAGGGACAGGCAGCGAGGGGGGCAGCAGTGGTGCAAGAGCAGCAGCAGCAGCAGCAGTAGTAGTGACTCCAAGAGTGCGGTGTCAGGGTCGCAAACAGCGGCGCGCACGACATTGGGCGCACTACAACAGCAGCATGGGATCAGGGCGTGCAAAAAGGGGGGGGCCTGCAGTGTGGATTGTGAAGGGGAGAAGACGTGCAAGAGAGAAGCGCTGGCAGTGAGGTGAGAGCGCTGCAAGGTGCAAGGTGCAAGGTGCAAGGTGCAAGCAAGCTGCGAGGTGCGGCGACTCACGAGCGCTGGCTTGAGGTGGGTTCAAGTTGGAGCCACCGAACGAGCGAGCGAGCGAACAAACGAATCGAACGAACGACTGGTGAACGAAAGCAGTTGGGCTTGGGCCCGCTCGCTCGCTCCTGACATGCTCTCTCTCCCCCACTCAGAGCTCAGCTGGGCGAGTCCACACATCCACACATCCACACATCCACACTCACATCCACACGGAACCTGCGCAGAAGCCGCCAATTCTTTCTCGAAGCATTTTACTCTCCGCCTAACGGTAATCCTCCGCGCCCACCCATCCCAGGGACGCCGCCCTCGCGTTGTCGCTGTCACGGTTACTTTTACTGTCACTTTCGCTGTCCCTTTGTCACTTTGTCACTTGTCACTTGTGGCCACGCCTGCTGGCCCTGCCATGCCTGTCCAGACTCCACCCTGGCCAGCCTTTGGAAAGAGCCGCCAGGCCGCCTGCGGGTGGTGAAACGACTCAGTGGCCCCCGTCTGTGCTGACAGATGTTTGGATAATCATACAGTACCGCGCACGCACCCCTGCCCTCCGCACGCACTGAGCTGTCTCTCGTCTTTTTGACTGTGCCAATTGCTCGTTGTATGCTGTTTCTCTCGTCGTGATGGTCTCCCCCCATCGTCTTCAGACTGTATACTAGATGCGTCTGACACCCTCACCACACACCCAGCCACCAGCGCACCTCGCATCAACCACCATGCTGTTCCCCGCTCGTCGTTGCCACCTGCATCGTCATCTGCGACTCCACTTCTGCGTGGAAGCATTCTGGAAGTGGCAACTGCGCAAAACGGGCGCACGCTGAGACTGCTCCATCACCCTCGCCCACCTCACTGGCTCGCTGCGCAGATCCCATCAGCTCAAACGCTTGCTCCCATTCTTCGGGCCGCTTGCGGCATTGCGAAGCATGTTGATCAACACCTCGTGTGTCAGAAGGTTGCGCTCCTTGCATCGACACGCAGCTCTCGTCCTCCTTGCTCGACATGTGCGTCGTGCGTCGTGCGTCGTGCGTCGTGCGTCAGGTGTACAGTGTACATTGTACAGTGTCCAGTGTATAGTACACATTAGTACCGATGACATGATCACGTTCTGTTTTCTTCCGCCCTCTCGTTTGCGTTAACGCCAGAAGGGCAGGTGCGTTCCACTCTAGCTCAAACCACTCCTTCGGAATGCATCGCCTGCCGGCCCACTCCCCGCTGCTGCATTGACGAGCAGCAGCAAGACACTAACATTCGCCTGTCTCGAGACACTCGACAAGCTGGATTCCACCGTCTCACCTGTCTGGACGCTTTCGTGTGCTTTCCACTCCCAGCCACCCGCTTCTCATCACTGCTACAGTGGTAATATGCCGTCGGCAACCGCACCGGCCTCTAGCGCAATGGCATGTTGCGCCTCGTCAACAAGGCTGCCGATCGACTGCCCATGCCAGCTGGATTCCGGCGCTTCGCTGCCTATTCGGAGATGATGCGCCGTCAACTCCACCAACTTCATCCAACAACAATGGCGAGCTCGGCCTGCTGAGCAACTGCCGGCGTTTCCCCAGGGCCCACCGTCAGCCAGCCAGGGCCTCGCGGATGCCTGAACCTGGTATTGCGACTGCATTTCATATTGCCATTCGACCACATGGACATGTTCTTGCTTGCGACTGACCCCAATAGGTGTACACAAGAAGTCATAATTCTACTTCGAGCATGCAAAAAGGCGCTCCATGGTCATGCATCAACCTTGCAGGTGCAAAGACGTCTTCGCTGATCCTCATCAGGTTGATGAGCTACCTCTACGTTGCAAGTCGCGCTCGATGCCTACCTGCTCTACCAGGATCCATCACACTGCGTCTCATCTCAATCCAGGCATCTACTCGGCGTCTAGGCCCTGATCCTGCTCCGATCTACTTGAATTCTCCCCCTGGGTGCATGCCATCCGGGATCTCAACACCCTCAGTGTACGCAGATTGGTTCAACAGCTTCCCCCACGTCTCCACCACAGCCGGCAACACGGTCCTGCCAGCGTGCTTTGCCTGGGTGTTGGGCACTGGCCAGGGCACAGTGCTGTTCTTGTTGTTCAGCTTCCCAGCGTAGCTAACGTTGAAGAACATTTGCGGAAACGGAATAGCACCGCTCCATTTCCGCAGCTCATCACCCGTCTTCTCAGCAACGAATTTGTACACGTTTGCCCCGACGTCCCAGCGGCCGAGATTGTGGAGACCCCAGTTGGCTTGCACGGTAGACAGTTCGCTGTAGTGATTGTAGTAGGTATCGTCTGTGGTACCAATCAGGTTCTTTGGAATGGCGTCTCCAAGCAAGATTCCAACAATGCGGTTTTGTTGTGCGTAAGAGTGGTTTTCATCAAACGTAACGACTACGAGGGTGTTGTTCACTGCTCTTTGTCAGCGTGGCAATGCGACAAAGTACGTGTGGTACCGTACTGAAGTTCTTGTTGTTCAGCAGTGGCTCAAGGAAGTTGCGAGTCCACGTGCCAGCCACCGTGACGGTCGTGTCATGGCCATCACTCGTCATGTTGGGTGTGATGAACATCCACTGTGGCAGCTTGTCATTCTTCAGATCCTCCTGGAAGAGTGTCAAGTTCTTGATGTTTGCCAGTCTTGCCGGCTTCTGTGCGACCGAATCGTAAAGCACAGCCGGGTTGTGCTTGCGCACATACATGTTCGCTCCCGTCTTTGGGTTGGGATACGAAAAGCCCTGGAATCCTGTATACGGCATATCTGGCTCCTGTCAGGCACATGTCACCATCTACCCAAGCTCAGCTCACCCTCTTGATATTCTCCCCAGCTGACACCCTTGTCCTCCAACAAATCCACAACAGTCGACACATTCGCAGGGATGTTAATCATGTTGTCGTGATTGACGCCGTAGTAGTCGCCCGAGACAGCAGCAGCGTAGTTTGGCATCGACGGATGTGTCACTGCAAACTTGTTGGTCAGACTGATGCCCTTCTTCGCCAACGCCGCCAGGTTTGGGTCTCCAATCGCGAGCTCGTAGTCGGTATTCTCCAGCCAGATAATGGCAATGCGGTCGAATGCCTTGCCCTTGACCCAGTCGTTCTTCGCAACCGCCTGTGCAGCTAGCAACGCCAGCGCCAGAAGGGGTTTGGAAAACATATTCGTAGAATTGATAGGCACGGATAGAGAGAAACGACAGATAAATGCTAAATAGACACAACGAGAGCGTACACCCTAGCATTTCCGCAAAGAAAGAACAGTCCTCACACTCATCTTCACTCGTGCACACCTAGCCCTCCCTCCCCCTTCCACCTTCCACCTTCCACCTATAGCACCCCTCACGCGCCCAACGTGTACACGCGCCCATAACTTTTCACCTTCCCAGTCCAGTGCCCCTGCGCCAAACCGGCCGACTTAAGCTTTTCGGGAAGGTAATTAAGCTTCGGTGACGCAGCGTGCGCGGCTGATTGGCGCTGCTTGGCCGGGTCCTGGCGGGTGGGGCGGACGCGGGCGAGTGATGATTTACCGTGGACTAGCGATGGCGGGCAGTGCTTTTTAGGTCCGAGGACGTTTAGTAAAGTAAAAGTGGAGAGGTAGTGGTGGGTGGGGTGCTGGTGGGGAGTGCGTGTTGTTGCTTACTTACACGGTGCGAGGTCTTTTGCGAAGAAATTGGTAGCTCTGTGCCCACGGCACGACAGGTGTGTGAAAGGTGGTTTGAAATTTGATTTGAAAAAATGCTACGTTGAGAACTGGAGGTGCATCACAACATGGCGTTCAGGATGAAGGAGCTTGCGAAAGGCGAGCAGTTGGACGGAGAGGAAGCTGTTGGCTTGTTAAGAGAAGAATATGAAGACCTGGAGTCTCATACAGAAGAGGAGGGGATTTTTACAGAGAAATCAGCAATACCTCAGAGGTCACGTCGACGATGGACCAAGAGCTGTGTGGTCGTCCTATTGCTTCTGGGTATTGCTCTGCTCATCGCACATTGGTACCAAGGACCACATGGAGACACCACCGATCCTCCTCTCTCAGCGCATGCAAGATTACGGCCAGAAGAAGACTACATCTTAGACTCAAGCTGGGATGTGAACGCCTCGCCCACCACGAGAGAATACACCTGGACCATCTCTGACCACACCCTCAACCCAGACGGCGTATTCCGACCCATGACACTCATCAACGCCACCTTCCCAGGCCCGTTGATTGAAGTCAACGAGCATGACGAGATAGTCGTGCACGTACACAACCGAGCCACCAACGCAACATCTATACACTGGCACGGTCTCTACCAAAACGGCACAAACCACATGGACGGCACAGTGGGCGTTACAAACTGCCCCATCGCGCCAGACCACTCCTTCACCTACCGCTTCAACGTCACCGGCCAGAGCGGCACGTACTGGTACCACAGCCATGTAGCCATGCAGGCGTCCGACGGCCTTGTCGGGCCGCTGGTCATACACAGCCGGCGGGAGAAGGAAATGCAGAAGCTTCCCTACGCACAGGATCGCGTAGTCCTGCTCTCGGACCATTACTACGACGTCTCCTCAGAGCTACTGATGGCGTATCTTGCACCTGGGTCTGAAAACGACGAACCCGTTCCGTCATCCGCGCTCATCAACGGCCGCAACGTGCGTAACTGCACTGCACTACCTGATCGCACATGCTCGACCCAGGGTCTGAGGAACGCCTTGTTCACGCTGAATTCGAGGGAGAATACTCGTCTGCGCTTCATCAATGTCGGCGCGTTCGCAGAGTTCTCGCTGCAGATTGATGAGCACGAGTTCAGCGTCACCGAGGTCGATGGCACGGATGTGCTGCCCCAGAGTATCCACAGACTGAACATTAATCCTGCGCAGCGGTACAGTGTCGTCGTTTCCCCCCCGCAGCGACCACAAGAGAAGGGGTATTGGATGAGAGCGAGGATGGTGACGCATTGCTTTGCGTACGAGAACCCTGAGCTGGCAGAGGAAGTATGGGGCGTAGTTCGATACAACACCAGTACCAATGGTGATGACGAAGTAACAGCGGCGTACCCGCAGACCAAAGACTGGCCCGACGTGATAGAAGTCGAGTGTCGCGACCTCAACACCTCCACACTGACACCAGTCGATGCCATACAAGCCCCAGCCCAAGCCGACGATTTTCTCTACCTCCGCAGCAGCTTCCAAATCGGCGCCTGGAGACTGAGCCGCGGCTTCCTGAACGAGAGCTCCTGGCGCTCCAACGCCTCGCAGCCAGTCCTCCACACGCTCCTCGACAGCGGCGCAGCCACAGACCAAAAAGAGTCAGCATCGGGTTTCGACACGACCCACTTCGCTCCAGAACAACAAATGGTATACACCACCCGGGGGATCCGCACAATCGACATCCTCATCCAGAACCTCGACGACGGAAACCACCCCTTCCACCTGCACGGGTACAAATTCTGGATCCTCAGACACGGGAAGGGGTACGCGCCACAGCCTTCTTCCTCGCCCTCGCTGTACGAGGGTATCAGTTTGGCGAACCCGTTGAGGAGGGATACAGTGAGTGTGGAGGCATATGGGTGGGTGTTGATTCGGTTTGTTGCTGATAATCCGGGGGCGTGGGCGTTTCATTGTCATATTGGGTGGCATAATGAGGCGGGGCTGGGGATGGTGTTTGTCACCAAGGTAGAGGGGGTGGAAGCGGTGCCGGTTGAGGGGAGGGAGGCTTGTGGAGCGGTGGGCGTGGAGAAGGGTATGGGTCCTCAAGATAGCATTTGGGAGGGTGTGTTCGAAGAAGCTGTGTAGTAGTAGTCTTGTTACGCAATATAGGACAGTGTAAGAGCTGAGCCAATGCCATTTTCGTCAGCGGCCTTGCTATTTTGTTTTCTTCACATACAGATTCTTCGTCTTTCCACCCGTTTTACCTTTGATTGATGTTGGTTCCTTCAAAAACAATCTCCATCTTCAATCACTCGTCGAAAACCTGCGCGCATCTTCTCCCAAACCGAGTCCCGCAAACAACAACCATCACAGCACGCAAAAAAATCGTTTATAGAATGCCGTTCCTCAATCCATTCCCAGTCACTTCCCAACAATGTTTTCACTCCGTATATACACATCCCCCCTTCCCACGAAGCAGTGAATACCGCACGCCTTCACGCTTTCACAATGCCGCGCACTTTCCCCGCGAAGACACTGCTTCACTGTCTTCGCAATGGACCGCCCTGGTCCGTATATTGACTGCGTCCAATCTTGTTTGTATAGAACCATCACAATCACAGAGCCTCAACCACCACCACGGTGTTAAGCATTTTCTTTTTTGATAGAACGACGACACCGAGAACCACACGATGAATGTTCCTTTTGCCATGGACTGGCCGTCCACGATCGGCGTGTGGAACATCCTGGCACTCTTCCTCTGGGTCCTCTTCCTCCTCCATGACCTCCAGCACCGCCCGAACCGCATGACACTGTTCAAGCAAGTGTCCATGTTCATGCATACTCTCCCCGGCTTCGTCTTCCTCGGTTTCTCCATCCTCGCTCAGAACACTGCGGACTACTACCTCCCCTGGCTAGCCTTCCTACTGCTCCTCCGGTACTGGCGAACAGTAGTGCAAATTTGGTACTGGACTGCGTACAAGCCCGCCCTCCCAACTGGCAATGACACGTTCAAGCCTTCGGACTGCACGGTCGTGTGTGCCACGGTCGGTCCAGAGGGGAACATGGTGTTTGACGAGCTGGTCGCCGCCGTGCTGGTCAACAAGCCCGCGTGTCTGATCTTCGCATGCAACACTGTCCAGGCAGCGGAGGGCGTGCGTTCGTTCCTTGCTTCTTTTCAGGCTGACTTCGAGGCTGGAGCTACCCGGTACCAGCGCCAGTACGGTATTCCTGGTTTCGAGATGGATCAGTTTACGGAGATCCGCATCGTGGACGTGGGCGTGTCGAACAAGCGCCGCCAGATCGTCGCTGGTATCCAACACGTCAAAACGTCAATCATGGTCTCCGTCGACGACACCGCCGTCTGGTCTCCCGAATGGCTCGCAGGCTGTCTCCCTGCTTTCAACGACGAAAAGGTCGGACTCGTGGGGACACGGAAATGGGTCAAGCATCTCCCCCGGTACACTGACGCTTCTGCCACCCGCCTCACGAATCTCTGGAACGCCTACATCTCGGGCTTCTGGAACGCAATGGGCGGCGTATACCTGATCCGACATAACTTCGAGATTCGCTCCATGAACGCCGCAGATGGGGGCGTGTTCTGTATCTCCGCGCGGTCGAATCTGATCCGCACGCAGATCGTGCAGAACGCAACCTTCTGCCACGCATTTACAAATGAGTACGTCCTCCCCCTCGGCCCCTGGTTCCGCGGTTTTGGCCCCCTAAACGCAGACGATGATAACTTCGTGACCCGCTACGTGATCAACGCTGGCTGGAATATCAAGGCGCAGTGTGCGCCCGATACGACCATGACCACCGTGATCGGTATGTATCCCGCTGGCTTCAAGTTTCCAGCCCAGTGCACGCGGTGGTCGCGGTCTACGTTTCGACAGAACCCGCTCGCGCTGTTTGCAGACCGCACCGTGTGGTCCAAGTGGCCGTTGACGACGTGGGTAACGTACTTGCCGTGGTTGTACAATGCGGCGCTGGTCTGGGATACTTTGGCACTGTATATGCTGACGAAGACGGACTTGTACGCTGACTCCTCGCATCCGCACCTTCTCCTCGCCACGCTCGTGGCCGTGTTCCAGCTCACCAAGCTCGTCAAGACGCACGAGTGGTGGGTCGCGCATCCGATGGACTTCGTGCTCTATTACATGATCCCGGCGTACCAGCTCTTCACGTACTACCATTCGCTGAAGAAGATATACACCGCGCTCACGTTCTGGAACACGGAGTGGTCGGGGCGCCCTGATCTGCCGGCAGAGGAGGATGCTGAGGTGGCGGGGACGCCAGAGAAGGTGGGCAAGCAGGCGTAGGTCTTGCTTTGTTTTTGTTGTTTCTTTCAAGCGGCGCGAGTCCTTTTTTTTGGGATCTCTCTGTCTTCTTCTGTTTCATCTCTTGCATCTCTTGATACCCAGATCTCTTTTGTCTCGGCAATTGTAGACCGCTCAGCCATTGTCTCTTTCCGTTCTACGTCTCCTCTCGTCGTCTCCTCTCGTTGTCTCCTCTCTCTTCCTCGCTCGAGCAATAAAATTCTCTCTCTTACCAACTCTTGTCACTCACATCTCTCTTTCCGATCGTCTCGTGGCTTCCGCATTTACACATCTCAGCAGCAAAATTCACGATCCTTTGTGCATAGCCCGGAAGGTATCAGTATGAAAATGTACTACACCATACTATCCAACGTGTAGTTCAATCGAGCCAGGAGAAACTATTCAATCCTACTCATTGCTTTCTGGAAAAACATGATGCTACGAACGCGTAGTGTTATGTATGATACTGTCCATATAACCAGTCGAAGATCAGCATATACAACCCATCTTTTGAGCCAACCTTCAACCCATCAATAAGTGATGTATATGTACTACGCCACCATCAGCAGTTCCATGAACTATACAAAACGCTTCAAAACGCTCAGTCCAATCCGTCAAAGTATAAGAGTGCGACAAGACGCTCAAAACCACTGCCTCCCCTCCATCTTAGCCCACCACCGCCCCTTCTCACCCTCCTCCCTCGGCCCTACAAACTCCAACACCTGGTCGTCCCGCCCAATCCTGATATCCAAGTCGAAAATGTCGCTCGCAACCCGCTGCTCCTCGCGCGCTCCAAGACAGAAACTCGCTCGGATGCGCACGCCGCCCTTCCTTGCCTTGGCGACGGGGCTCAGAAACGGACCCACGTCGTGTGCGACCCTGTACGCGAGCGCTGAAGGTGTGAATCGCGTCTTCAGCGCCACGGCCCAGCGATTGAACTCTGGACGTCGGGCGCTTGGCTCGGGCGCTGGCATCATTGCGCCGTCGACGGGGTGCTCGCGCTCGGGGCTGCGCGGGGGTGTGACGACGACGAGGGCAGTGCTCGAGGGCGACCGTGTGTCCATCCAGCTCTGGATGATTTCCAGGTCGCGGTATGCGTCTTCAAAGTACGTCAGCAGCCAGAAGCTGATTACGATCTGGCGGAGGCTGTGGTACTGCAGTAGCGGGGCAAGGAGTGGCATCGTCTCAGGTGTCAGGTTGGAGAGAACAGGGCAGCCGTTGTAGCCGCAGATCTTGAGTTCTTGCATTGTGTCTGCATGGTGTAAGGCGAGGGTATGCAGCAGAGGCGGTTCAGCAGACCAGCCGAATTCTGGATAGAAGTTAAAGTTTGGCGGAACGCTGGGACGTTGCCTGTAGGCTGCGAGCATGCCGTCGGTGTCTTCGGCTTCCAGGTCCCAGGAGAAATCCGAGGCGTGCCCGGCGTCGAGAGCTTTCAGGCGTGCGCCGCCAGCGCCCCACGTATTGCCTACGGGAAAGGAGACGCCGATGAAGACAATCTTTTCAAGCGGGCAGTAGTGCAAAGCGCGCAGAATTTCTCGCTTCTCGTCTCGCGGGATACCGCCTTCAAGCTTGATATGTTTGATCTTTCGCATGTGGGGAGCGAACTCTGCAATGAACCTTCTGCGCCGGATGCGTTGATGTGTAGCTTCAACGGTGGTGCTGTTATCGGTCGTGGGTTCCCCTTTGCCGGCGTAATACGTGTCGAGACGTAGATCGGTCAAAACCATGGCCATATGTGCGATGAGACTTCGACACCTGCTCTGGTTCTCCACCGAAGGTCGTATATGGTTGTAGAACTTGTCTAGTGGCCATGCAAGGCACTTGATTTTGGGGTGCAGTTCCAAGAAGGTAAGGAAGGTGTCTTCAAGGAGGAATACGTCGTTGGGGAGCTTTGTCAGCGGCAGCACAGCATTGCGCATCTGGAAGGCGACCAGGTGTGGGAATCTCAACGCAGCGAGGTCTTTGAGGAACTCGCTCGAAGTATCGTAGTTATCGTCGTGCTCTCGTTGGCGCCAGAGTATCCAGTCGAGGTCGAGCCTGGTCAGAGACGACTGCGCCGAGTGGAACAACCAGTGCATTGGCGCCATGGGTATGGAAGGAGTCCTTCGTGTGGTATCGACAGGCAGACGCTCAACGTAGTGCTCTATGTCTGGGAGGTCAGTCCAGATGATATGGTCAAAAGCTTCCCCTGTTGCCGTGATAGATTCTTGCATGGGCAGCCTGAGCTCGACGGGCAGGTCCTTCTGCGAGAACTCGACAGTTGTGCCCACCCACGCACCTGCGCCGTTGGTCATCTGATAGTACTGTCCTCCACGGGCGAGCTTCATATCCAGCCAGCCCATGCCATGTTTGTGCGCAGCGAGTCGTGGCTCTGCTCTCATGCGGCGCAGACGGACCGATTCCAGCTCGCTGTGTGCCATGGGTCCAAGGAAGGCGAAATTCCTCATGTCAAAGGCGCAGCTTTCCAGCCACAGCCTGCGAAGAGGAACCTCGCGAGGGCGCTCGTAGTCGAGGAAGGCGGAGACAAGTGCCGTGGTCAGGTGCCAGTGTCCGTAAACAATGCGCAGGGTGTGGACGTTGACCAGGTTGCGCACAGCAGCCTTGAGCAGGCGATGCAGTCGCTCGTCCTTGGAGAGGGCATGGGCGTCGAAGTACATGCGCGGCAGCTCGGTGAAGATGTTGGGCGTGGGCAAGTGACATCGATGGGTGAGGGTCTGGACTCGTGCGGCCAGCGCGGGGTTTGTAGCTAGCATGTACAGCTTCTCTATTATGGGGGTATCATCGTGTTCGTCCGAGCATGCGTCCTGTAGAGTATCCGGACCCAGGCTCACTTCTTCGTCGTCGACGCCGACGTGGCATATGTGCAGCCTCCGCTGGTCCACCAGACAGACATGCTGCCAGAGCAGGTCGCTGGCATGGCGGTAGAGAGTGCGTGAGGCGAGTGCGGAGGCCTTGAGATGGCGCGTATCGAGGTGGGAGACGATGAGCTGCAGCAGTTCGTCGGGGAGTTTTTCAAGCTGGAAGGGAGGAGTTAGCGCCTGTGGAGAGGGAGTGAGTGTATCAGAGTGAGAGTGAGCGTGAGAGGTGTGGGCAGCGCAAGGGAGGGACGCACCGAGCTCGGCCCGTGCTGAACGAGTGCCGTCATGACGTGCAGACTGCGCAGGGAGAGAGGCGCATGTCGCAGTCAGTCAAGGGAGGCACGCGTGCGAGCGCTGTGTGTTTGACTCGAGCTGTGGGATGATGTGGTGGTGGTGGTGGTGGTGCAGGTTGGGCTGATGTCATTGGTCGTGTGGGGAAGTCGCGACCTCTTGCCCCACTTGGAACGCCCCATCCATCAACGTAAGTACGAACTACACTATCAACACGTGCGCTGCGGCATTGCACATAATAGCAAGTAGTCTTCGGCAAGTTGGCCATGTCTTTTGTTCTTTCTGTTGAAAGGGTGAAATACAGGTCACATGACCTATGTATCCCAGAAGTATAAGTAGAGGTTTACCCCTACTATTAATTAAATTATCCTTTTCTCTTAATTTATGCCTCCCCTTTAACAGGTTATAAGCCTAAGTGCACTTCTGTAATTTTCCTACGCTAAGACTAACTAGCTAAGTAACCTAATTATAGGAACTCTTTTATTCTGCTAAAATAATTAGTTACAGCAAAATCCTCCTAATAAAATTTGTACACCTACTATGTCCTATACAAAGACTATTACTAGGTACTACAAAGTTATCTTAGACAAAGGAAGATTCTACTCTACTTCCTCTTCTTTATCCTCTACTAAGGCTATATAAACCTAAGTTAACTAGTAGGCTTCTAAGGGCTATATAAGAGCTAGGATTTATTAGTTAAGCTATTAATAGTAGAATCTAATTAACTAGTACCTATCCCCTCTAAGTCTTAAGCTAGGCACAAGCCTTAAGCTAGCAGCTTAACTAATAAGCTAAAATTAGCACTAAGAATCTAATAGAATAACAATCTACTACTAAAACTAGTATAGCTAACTACTACTATCCCTCCTAGAAATAAGTCTATAGAGTATATATTAGATAAAGAAGATAGTAGAGATAGTACTAATATAGAACCTAAGCTATTTTCTAAGACTAGCCTAAGGTTAAACTAAAGCTTAGTGTACATCCCTACTAAACAAAAACCTACTTAGATAGACTATACAATAAACTAATTAAGTACTAGAGTAACTATAAACTCTACCTCTATTAACTTAACTAGTACTACTACTAGCTTCTAGCTAGTAGATCTATAATCTCTAAATATATATACAAACCTCCTAAATAATATATCTTCTAAAGCTTCTAATATTCTTAGAAAAACCTTTTAAAAATACTAAAAATACCTTCCTTAATAATCTAGAAATGCCCTATTAAGCACTCTCTATAATTTCCTTACTATAACACTGCCTACTTTAACCTCTGCCTTACTATAGCTAAGCCTAATAGCTAAAAATACTCTAAACAATAGTATTATAATATAAAAGTTAAAAATAGGATATAAGATAGTACTAGAATACCTAAAGAACAAGACTAAGCTTTTAGATTTCTTTAACTATAGTAAATAGGCAAAGAATATAGAAAATACTTTTAAAATAGGTAGGCTCTAGGTAGTAATTAAGGAAGCAGCTCTAAGAGATACTTAATTAACAAATAAAGAGTAGTATATAAAAGACTAGTATATAAGATTAATTATTATATTCTTAAGTAAAATAGGACTAGTAGATATTATTTATACTACAAAGACTACTTCTACTACTACTTCTAATATTTAGAGACTTCTTAAGAAAGCCTATAGCTAAACTAGAATAGTAGAAATATAAAGCCTCTAGAGCTAATTCTAAAACACTATACTTTTCTCTTCTAAGAATATAGTAGACTTTGCTACAGCTCTTATAGAGTGCAATACTACACTTAAGCAAATTAATAAAGTATATAAGGTTCTAGGCTAGATAATTAACTTTTACTTCTTTAACAACCTAGGAGAACTATATAAACAATAGGTATAGACCTAAATAGCCTTATAGCCTAATATTGTTAGCACTACTACTATAAATTTAATTACTGTTTACTAACTTACTAAAGGAGCTAGAGAAGTTAAGACCTAACTTAAGACCTTAGTAACTAACTTACTTAAAATTACTGCCCTAAACAGAGCTGCTCTATACTTATCTAGTTATAATAGCTACTTATCTAGCTATAACAGCAATAACAGGCCCTAGAAATGTAGAAAGTAACGTTGCTCTAACTACTTCTTTATTAACAACTATAATAAAGCCTAGTGCTTTAAAACATATTCTAAGCTTATAATACTAGAGAAAAGAAAACAAAGAACTAAATAAAAAGTAAAAAAAGAAGCTAGAGACACTAGCTACAAGAGACCTAGAGTTAGAAATAAAGGATTTTAACTTAGTAGATATTAGTATAGCCTAGTTTAATATTCTTAGTCTATCTGCAACTAGCAACTAACAGTCTTTAAAAGACCTAAACTAGTATACTAATTCTAGGGCTATCTAATATATTAGCTAGAATAGAATAGCCTTCTCTATACTCTATAAGCTGCATAACCTAGTCTACCTAAATAGTATTAGAGAGAAAGTACTCTATATAAAAGCTAGTATAGTTACTCTATCTATCTATGTATATAGAACTACTAAATAGTTTACTGTCTATAATATTATCTATACTCTCTACTACTCTTTTAATCTACTCTCTACTAAGAGACTTAGCTAGAGTAGTAGTCTTTATATAATCTTTAATAAGAATAAACTACTTATTATTTATAAAACAACTAGAAACATAGTAGTAGTTAGAGATAGCTAAGGAGAAGAGGATCTCTATTAACTTACTCTTCTACCTTGCAATACTCTGTTAATACCTATACTAGTAGTATACTACTTAGTACTTCTAGTTATAAGCACTAGAGAGCTCTAGTATAAATACACTAGATACCTATCTAAAAACTACCTTTAGGCCCTTTGCAAGCAATTAAAAGGCCTTAAAACAGTATCTATTCTAGATAGAATAACTAACAACTACTAAGCCTGCTAGATAGGCAAATAAGCTTAATAGAACTTAAGGCACCTACACCTAAGGGCTGTAGAACTATTCTACAGAGTCTACTCTAATATAAGTAGACTATACCTAAGTACTTCTAGAGAGGAAAGATACTTTATTTCTTTTATAGATAACACTTTCTAATAGAAATAGATTACTACTCTAAAATATAAAAGTAATATTATTATAGTAATTAGTAACTTCTTTGCCTTTGTTAAAAGATAGTTTAATAAAGATATTAAAATCCTCTATACTAATAATAGAAGTAAATTTATAAATAAAAAACTATAAATAAAGTCTAAATCTAAAGAATAGATTTATAAATAGACTACTTCTTATAATCTAGAGTAGAATAGTTCCTCTAAAAAGGTTAATTACACTAACTAGAACACTACTAGGGCCCTACTTAGTAACTTAGCACTAGTAGATAGGCTTTAGCCTAAGATTATCTATACTATAGTCTACCTTTAAAACTACTTACTAACCTCTGCGCTCTAGATAACTACTCTACACTAGGCCCTACTTAGTAAACTACTCTCCCTTAGATACTTAAGGGTTATTAGCTACCTTAGATACACTACTACGCCTGTAGATCTATAAAAGAAACTAAAACTAAAAGCCTATTGCTATATTTTATTAGGCTATAGAGTAATAAACTAATACTAGGTATAGAATATAGATAAAGAGATAGTCTAGATAGTATATAATATTAGGTTTTAGAAAGAAGAATTCTCTAGTAGCACTAGCTTCTAGCTATAAGTAGATGTAAATATAGAGGCACTCTTTTTCTACTAAGTACCTACTAGCTCCTCTCCTCCTTTAAAAAGGCAAAAGGTAACTCTACTACTAGACCTACTTCTACCTAATAACAAGCCTAAAGGCCTACTAAGCCTTAGGATATACTCTAAATTCTAAATTGCTCTTACAGACATTAATAACTAGGAGGACTACTAAAACAATATCTATAAGCTACTAGTTAAACAAGTTCTTACTAAGATCTAGGCCTCTATTGCCTAACTAGAAATTACACAATACCTAGACGCACCTGCAGCTATATCTACCTGCCTTGCTTTAATTAAGTACCTGTAAATAGTAGTAGAAATAGTGCTTAGATTGCTTAACTGCCTAGACTAACTTGTTTCTAATATATATAAAGAAGCTATAGCCTATCCTACTTAAAAGAAGTAGTAACTTAGAATATAGTCTAAGTACTAATTACTTTTTACAAATAGAACCTAGACTGCAATACCTTACTATAAGGTGCCTCTAGGTGTATATATACTTAGAGGCTAATAGGTCTACGCCTTAAAAAAAGAACCTAGTAGGACTATTCTTAGATACAAGGCCTACTAGGTAGTTAAGGGCTTTAAATAATAATATAGTATTAACTTTAATAAAACCTTTGCTATAGTAGTTAAACTAATAATATACAAGGCTATTTTTGCCCTAGCGTGTATAAATAATTAGGATATTAAGTAAATAGATATAGAGACTACCTTTCTCTATAGCCTTATTAAGGAAGAGGTATTTATTAAACTACTTACTAGTTTTAGCAAGGAAGGCCTTGTTTGCAGGCTTAATAAGGCACTATATAGTCTTAAATAGGCTCTATAAATCTAGTATAACACCCTAGCTACTTTTCTTAAGGACCTAGGCTATAAACACTTTTAGGAGGACTATAGTATATTTGTCTACTTAATTACCTATACTATAGTTGCAGTCTATATAGACAACCTCCTACTTACTAGCCCTAACTGCCTAGCTATTAGAGACCTTAAGCATTAACTAAGCAAACAATTCTAGATAAAAGATCTAGGGCCTATTGCCTACTACCTTAGCTTTAAGGTCTATTAAGACTGCTCTAAACGCTTACTTTGTATTAGTTAATAAACCTATATTAACAAGATCCTAAAGAACTTTAACTATAAAGGGGCTAGATATAGTTATTATCTATTTAAGAGCAACCTCTAGCTTCTACTAGCTAGCAAATCTACTACCTCTAACCTAGACTTCTAAGTTAAATACTAGGCTGCTATAGGGTCTCTTATATACCTTATACTAGAGACATAACTAGACCTTGCTTTTGTAGTTTTATAGGTTAGCTATTTCTCCTTAAACCTATAGCTAGAACACTAGTCTATAGTTCTTACTATATTCTAGTATATTAAGGCTACTTGCAACTTTTAACTTACTTTCTATAGCTCTAGAGAACTAGTAGGCTATACTAATACTAACTATACTATAGATATAGATTAGAGATTAGTAGAAGAATATATTTTTAAACTTATAGAGGCTGCTATTAGCTAGTCTTCTAAGTAGTAGGCTACAATCTCTCTCTCTACTTGTAAAGTAGAATATATTACCTAGTTAGAAGCTGTAAAGAAGGTAATATAGCTTTAACACCTTCTTACTAAACTTAGCTATAAGGTACCTATAGTTTAGCTACTAGCTAATAATATTAGGGCTATTGCACTAGCTAAAAACCCCCTTAACTACAGCTGCAGCAAATACATTAATATTTAATACTACTAGGTTAGAGAAAAACAGGCTAATAGCCTTTTCTACCTAGAATATATCTTAACTTATAAAATAGTAGCTAATAGATATATAAAGCTACTTGTAGGCTCTAAGTTAGCTGCCTTTATAGCTAACTTAGGCCTGCTCTTACCCTCTCTAGTATACTAATTAAGTAGAAGTATAAGTATTATATACTTAAGAACTTTAATTAGTATATAAAGAAACGCAACAACTTACTAACGCAACCTATGCCTAGATATAATAACTTACTAACGCAACTTATGCCTAGATACAACAACTTACTAATACAACCTATACCTAGATAATAACTTACTAATACAAACCTTAGTACGCTACTTTTCTTAACACCTAACACAAGGCTAAGTTAATTAATAAAGGTTCTAAACAAATTACTACAAATAACCCTAAGAAAGGAATCTATAGAGTTATTCTACTTTATTAGTTAGTCCTAGTTCTATAATAAAAAGTAAGATACCTAAGCTAAGCTCTTGCTTCTCTTACTCTCTATACTAGTTATATAACAACTAGCCTTTAAGAAACTAAAGTTAATATTAGAAGAGGTAAGGTACCTATTATTATATCTTTCTATAGGATACTTAGTCTTATAGCTATAGTAAGCTAGAAAACTAAGGTCTTACTTATATAAAACCTCCTAACTTGCTACGCTAAAGTTAGGCTATACTCTCTATTAACTATCTATAATAGAAGTAGTATACTTTTCTCTAAGTTACTCTAGGTACTAGTATACTCCCCCTCTATATCTTAGCCTTTCTGTCTAGTTTTAGTATTCTATCCCCTTTTAGGTCCTTAGTAGGCCTTACATAAATTAATAAGTAGTTGTTTTAGTCCTCTAATACTACCTAAACAATATAAAGAAATAAGAAGGTCTAATTACTAAGGCAATTAGAGTACTCCTTTTAGATGTTTAGGCTACTATAGACCCTTAACCTAGGATTAGGTATTATATACTATCCCTAAGTATGCTCTAAGTAAGATAGGGGACGATTTTCGCGTTATAAGGTTTGTGCAGTAGAAAAAATCTTAGAAGTTAGTTTTTTGTATAGGAATCTAGTTAGATATAAGTAAGGCAGGTTAAACCCCCTTCTTAGTGCTAAATAGAACAGGCACAAAGGCTTACTAAAAGCTGAATAAGAGAGATTCTTAATAAGGAGGTCCCCCCCTCCTTTAGATTACCTAAAATACTATATCTACCTAAGACTAGTAGAATAAGAAACAAGCAGGGATGTTTAATAGGAACCTCTAAACTAGTGGGAGCTTACCTTTACTAGCTATTAATTAGAATCTATCACAAGATAGACTACAGATTGAGTGGGAGTGTTGAAAGGGTGAAATACAGGTCACATGACCTATGTATCCTAGAAGTATAAGTAGAGGTTTACCCCCACTATCAATCGAATCATCCTTTTCTCTCAATTCATGCCTCCCCTTTAACACTTTCTTCGGTATCTGATAAGACTTTCAATTGTGATGTCTGAAAGTCTTCTATCTGGCAACGCCTCACTTGTCGTCATCACCAAGTCTCCTACCCTTGCCATGCTTGAGCTCCTGAACCGAAGCAGACGGATCAAAAGGAGCAGGCGCACCTCTACCGCGACCAACACCTGCGAGCCAGCTGTAGTACCCACGACCGCCACGGCCATGTCCACCTCCACGTCCACCACCTGGTGCTACTGGAGGAGCTGGAGCTGGAAAAGGGTCGCCCGCGCCTGACCCAAGTACGTGTCCTCGACCGCCAAAACCATGATTGCCGTAATGTATGCCACCACCTCTTGATCCGCCAGTGAATGCCGCCACCGAACCGAACACGGCCTCCACGTCGTCCACGTCGTCCATATCGTCCATGTCGTCGCCCATCAGGTGATCTGAATCCTCAAAATCAAAGTACGACGCCAGTGATGCTGTAGCGCCTGGAGGAGCCGGCTCTAAAGACCTCTCGCCCTCTAAAACTCCCATGCGCGTCTTCTTAGCTCGTGGTTCTGTCTCCTGTTTGCCAGTCTCGGGAAGAGCAACAGTGGCGCCGTACTTGAGTAGACGCCTGTGCAACTCAGGAAGTGTTGCTTTATATCCAGTCTCATAACCACCGGATTCATGGTCTTGGAACCCTGGTAAATCCAGCATTCCGTGGTGTACGCCAGGCTGCCTCGGGCTAGACTCCTTGCTCCATTCAATGACTGTACCCAGGATCTTGTCTGCGTTGGACTTGAAGTGACGCTCCATCACATCTTGCCAGATTTCAGGCGATTTATGGAGCCACCCGAGCATCCCAAATCGGACTGTCAGTTCGCGGATCCGGCGGTTGTATTGTTCAGCGGCCTTGTTGGTGGTACCGTTGCCGTAGCTGCTCTCTCTGCCTGGCTCGTTGTACCAGGGTTGTTCGCAAAACACCATGGCTTGGAGCGAGACTAGCACTTGCAGGAGCGTCGACTGTCCTGGATTCCAAGGCTCTCCTGGCCACGTACCCAGCAAAGACAGGCAAACCTTCCCGTCAGGGTACAGGTTCGGATTCAATCCGTATCTTCCACCGCCCGTCGTCTTGAAGGAGACCAGAGGTGGCACATTTGGATACTCCGCCGGGCAGTACATGTCAAACTCCCACATGCCGTCCTCGTATGGACTGCCTCCAGGGCCAATGATGACGAACTTGAGCACATCCAAACGCGACTCTCCATGTCGGACAAATATACCGGGGGGGAGACTGGTCTTCAGAACGCTCATCTCGGATAACAAACGTTTAAATCGTCCGGGAGCTGAGCGGAGTTGCGCTTGCGCTTGTGTCGAGAAGCTGTGTGGTTTACAGATCTGTTTATCAGGAACGTCCCCGATAGCAGCTACTTCTGCACTTGAAGTAGATGGCAAGGCTTCGGAGTCTGGAACCAGAATGTGGACAGAGAGGCTCGCCCACACATCTGAGATCTTTCGACATAGCGACAACATTTCTCGACCATTTCCGGCGTCGGGGATGGTCTTGTGGAGCTCGGCGTTCTTTACCAGCAGACTGCTGAGTCGACTGAGTTCGTGTAATGTGTCAGCAATCGACGAAGCTGTGCCGCTCGACAGAGGGTTCACACGGCAATATGTTTGAGAGAGCAAATTGCAAAGCTCAGGCTGTTTGGGCTTTCCCGAGAAAACCGTCTGGTTGGCCGTCGTATAATGTAAGCCAATGACCTGGACAAACTCCAGAAGGGCGTCGTAGGTTGCCTCCCGCACGACCACGTCGTCGAGAGAATTGTTGCTCAGCAGCTCTAAGCTGTAGTCTAACAGCCTGCTTTCAAGAAGCATCTCAACAATCATCGCAGGTGGATCCATATCAAAAGGCTGACCGCGCTCAAGACACGGCAGAAGATGCTGGAGCAGTCTGAACACCGTCGCGGCTAGCTTGTCCATGGCTTGTTGATGCTCAAATGCTTGTGACTTTTGATCGGAAATGGTCCTGCCGGGACCCGTGACTCTCCAAGGGGTTTTGTCCTTGAGGAGCCCATTCAAGACCCAAGAGTACTCGTCTAGACCTGAACCGGGATCATGTCCATCGGTATTGCTGGGTTGGGAGAAGCTGTAGTCGTCTCCGCCGTAACCGATGCCACTGCGCTGCGTCGAATGGTCAGCTTTCGCCTTCCCCTTGCCCTTGCCTTCGGTCTTTGGTAGCGGCTCAGGTTTCTTCTTGGATGCCTCTGCCTCTTTCACGCCCTTGGCCTTGACCTCGCAGTAGGAGACATCAAATCCGCACAGTAGAATCCAGATCAACAACAAGCGACCAGTGCTACAACACCAGGACACGGACTTGTCCTCGGAAACTGCCGAGGATCGCGTAGAAAAGGCGGTGGACGTACACCCGATGCAGGACAACGCATCACACATCTTGCACTGAAGTAGCGAGGAGAGACTACCCTTGCCTTTGTACCAGTTCTGGAAGAGCTCGGTAACGTCCGATTCGGAGGTGAAGAAACGTCCACCACACTTGATGCACGCGCTGACCTTGATGTAGTCTGCAAAGTCGGGAAAGGAGCTAAATCTTCGCCCACCTGAGGACTCTGGCTCCATACCCGTGGCACTGGAGCTGTTGGCGCCATTTGGTCCGGGAACTGTGAGTGAGGGAGCGTTCGCATCTGAACGGTACGAGGACGGATGGCCGTTGGATTTTGTTTCCGTTTTGTTGTCGAATTGCATTTGCACCGCCATGTCGAAGTTGTTCCCATACGCAGCCTGCCGCTTCTTCACCGCTGCCGCCGCTTCTGCATGTCCGCCTAGATCCCCATTAAGTTCAGCGGACAGCTGCAAAGCATACTGGAAGTCCGCATCCTCGTCCATGGTAGTGCGTGAAGACCGTAGCCGGTGAGAATATTCGTGCTGGCGATAGTCGCCCATGCTGTGATGTTGTAGTAAACGCGTGTCACCCAGGTACAGCGGTTGCTTCTGTAGTCAAGACAAGACTAGGGTGTGTTTATAGCGCGTGGTTGTCGACAAAGGCCGCCTTCACTTTGACTTGCGGTGGCACAAGGCTGAGCTCCAGTGCACATATTCCTCGCAACGCGTCTGGAGGAAGCACATGTGACGCGAGTGAAAGAAATATCAATATTCCAACGTCTGTGCTAGATGCAAACCATGGATGGGCGAGGCCCTGGCGCCTCCCATTGGAAGGCAGCTGCCAAGCCAGTGAGGCTGAACCAAACGGCAGGTGCATTGCAGCTCACGTGCTCTGCGGGTGTCACGAATAATAGCGAACCAAATGAGAAAGTTCCACAGATACACCATGTTGAAAGAACGCAGAAACAATTATGCAGGTGAACCAATTTATCAGCATTGAACCATGGGGCCAACGAAAGTCAACATGGCAGACTTGTAATCCTATCAATCTAAGCTAGACACGCAAACACCGCACCTCCACCCAACTCGACTCGTAACCACCGCTCCACGCCGCACGCACGAAACCAAAATCCATCACCACTTCCTCCCCGGCTCCGGATCCCCATACAAAACCCTCTGCAGCACGCCCAATTTCTCCCCAGGCTTGCTGCGACCCTCTCCATCGCCATACATCGCATCCCACGTCGTGCCCGCCTTCGGCCTCAGCGGCCCAGGCAGCGCGTACGGCCAAGTCCTGACCTTCTCATGTCTGGACTCAGCCTCCACGCCCCAGCGCTCAATGGCGGGCCGCACAATCGCTGATTTTTGCACGTCGAACTCCATAGGGCGTGGACCGCGACACTTGTTGGAGTGAAGGTCGTTCCATGTCGCCAGGTCGGAGGGAGGTAGAAGGAACGCACTCCGCAAGAGCAGGGGATGTGTGCCCCCCGGGTCGAAGGCGGAGTATGTAGTCATGAAGGTCATGTCTTGTTCGTCTGCTCCGTTGGTATCTCGAGGCTTTGGCTTTGGCTTTGGCGTTGGCTTGAAATCCAGAGCTTTCAGATTGAGGGACGGCTCCCAGTTGGCTGTGCGTTGCTTTGCTGTGGCGAGATTGAGGGATTGGGGGCGTTGCACGATTGAGGTGGACAGCGAGGTGTGGCTGCTGCGGAGGCGTTTGGCTAGGGTAGATATGATGCTGGCCATGCTGAAGTAGTTATAATGCATTCGCGTTTAGAATTTAAATTGGGCAGTGTGTGGTGATTCACAGTGTATGGCTTCCAAGAAGTTGAGAGAGAAGAGATCATCGTGAATATATACTTCGCAACCCTTTCACTTCTTCTGGATCTGGGACAAATCCAACGGATCGTTGCAGGCAATCGTGCACGGTGATACCGTCCTTTCACCATCAGAAACGGTAAATATCACCAGGACCCTGTCATCTGAACCGCTCAAAGCGAGAGTGAAGCCCAGTCTTGGTTGGCAGCCTACATCGAACCAGACTTCAAGCGCGAAAGATTCAAGTCACACGAACTAGAGGGTGAAAGTAGCAAAGATGTGGTAAAATGTCTGACTGATTCCAACTATTCAACAAGATCTGTACAGAACTGCTACATGAGATAGCAATGAGAATGCAATTAAAACGTGTACGAAGGGAGGGGTATCCAACCAAAACTGCCAAAGCGCGATGCATCGCTGAAGGTTCAAAAGTGCACAGTCTTTCTATACAAATGGGTAATAATAGGGGCGATTTGAGTAGGCAAATATTAAGGGAAATCGCGGGTCGCACGCCTAGTCATCAACATACATGGGCGGCATCCACTCCTGGCCAGGAAAAGACGTGGCTCGCATGACGGGCTCATCGTCTTCGACGGCAGGCAACTCAAACACAGGACGGTTGTTGCCGCCCTGCAAGCCGCGCCGCTCCCAGCCAGGCGTGCCGCCGTTGTGACTGCCACGCACACTGCGGAGGCTGCCGACTCTGCCGCCTCCAGAGACGCTGCGCTCGAGTTCCTGTGCTCGTGCGCGCGCAAGCTCGCGTTCTTGCTGCTCGCGCTGTCGCTGGGCAGCCTGCATTTGCGAACGCTGGATGCGTTCCATGCGCGCGTGCTCTTCTTGTTGCAGCATTTGGCGGCGCAACGACTCGGCGCCCATGTGTGGTGCCGTGCGTTGCGGCGATGCAGCCATGGATGCCGGCTGAGGATGTTGCATGAGACCGAGGGAAGCCTGGCGCGGTCTGCCATCTGGTTGGCGATCTCGATCGTTGGGGTTGGTGATGATGTTCGGCGGTCGAGGACGCTCTGGGTTGCTCTTCTCCATTCCGTCATTTGGCACTCCAGGACCGTCGTACGATGGAGGAGCCTCGTCGGGTACGTTCTCGTCGTACTGAGGCTGCTGCGTCGGTGGCGGCATACGCTGGCTTTCGTTTGGCGGCGTTGGCTCGTACCGCCGCTGCTCAAAGGCGGTATGTCGTGGGTCCTCCGCGTATTCAGGCCGTTGATCGGTGTCTCCAGGCCGTCTTGGGGTGTGAGGGCCATTTGAATGCGGCCGTTGGCCTGCAGACACATATTGAGATTCTGTTGATCCAGGTGGTGCGTTGAGAGGCCATGCTTCGCCATCGCCGGGCCGCGACAATGGTTGCTGTAATTGCTGAGGACTACGACGCTCAAGCGGCGCGGTTTGCGGTGCGGCATATGGTTGTGGAGACTTCCGCGGCAACACCTCTCGAAAACCACCACCCTGCTCTTGGGTCTGTAGGATAGGTGCAGAGAACGGCGGCGACTGCTTGTCGGGCGACATGCGAGGCGACGGTGACGCCGCATGCCTCTCGGCCTGCGCTTGCTGCTGAGAAGCGAACTGCTGCTGGAAGAACTGTTTCTGCCGAGCCCGAACAATATCTTGCTCCGTAGTGCCTGGCGGGAAGTTCATGTGCCATGGCTGTTGCTGAGGTGGCGGTTGCTGCTGAGGCAGTAGTTGCTGCTGAGGCAGTGGTTGCTGATGTACCTCAGATATGTTTGGCATCCTGGGCTTCTGTGGGCGTTGATCGACCGGCTGTCCAGCCACAGGAGGCTCTGTTGTAGGCCCGCCGATGGGCGACACCACCGAGACGCTACTAGCATCTGAGTGATGGCGACCGTTGGACGGTATTTGTGACTGCGCAGAAACTTGAGGTGAGATGGGCTGCATCTGAGGATCCGCTTCTTGTCGACGAAATTGATCGTGCGCTGTCGTATAGGCGTGCGGCTGATCGAGGGGGGAGACGAAAACACCTTGGACGTGACCGTATGCGCCCGGAATTGGCGGTGTCTCGTACTGAGGCTCCGGTTGGCTGACATGTCGTTGTGCAATCGGCGACGCAGGAGGCGAGGCTTGACTCAAAAGCGGTCCAGAAATGCTTCGGTTGGCAGATTGCTGCTGCTGCTGTGCTGCGAGCTGAGCCTGTTGCTGCAAATGGAACTGCCGAAGCTGGAGCTGCTGCTGTTGCGATCTGTGGTACGCCAGCTCCTGCTCTTGTTGTCGTATGTGCTCCTCTCTGGTCATAGCCCCCTGCCGGTGCTCTTGCGGCATCTGTTGACGCTCATGTTGCGGCGGTATCATTGTGCGCTGTGGCGGACCATTCTGCTGTATCTGATCGTAGTGAATTTGAGAGCGCCCGAACGCTTCCGGACTAGGAAGAGGGGGACTGCTTTGCTGTCGTAAACGTTCTCTTTCCACTTGCGTAGCTCCGTAAGCCCCTTGTTCGAAGCCAGGCTCTGGTCGCTGTTGCATTGCTTGTTGTCGTGCAGCCTGCGAAGCGCCGTATGCACCGTTCTCCATTGATGACCGCTGCTGCTGCTGCTGCTGCTGCAGTGCCTGCTGTCTTGCAACCTGCGAAGCGCCAAATGCCCCATCATCAATCGGCGGCGACTGCTGTCCATGCTGGCGCGAAACCACGCCCATCCCCGCCGCGCCCTGCTCGCCAGGAGAGCGCGGAAGGCCGGCGCTAAGTCGCCTCTCCGCCTCAAGCTGCTGTTGCTGTTGCTGTTGCTGCTGCTGTCTCCACTGCAGCGCGCGCTGCTGCTGCTCGTGCGAAGAAACGTAAGCGCCCTGCTCCGGCGGAGACTTCTCGGGATAATAGTATCCATTGGCCGGCGGGCGCTGGAACGACTGTCGATTTGGGTGTTGAAGCTGTTCGGTCGAGGGTCGCGGGACTGGGCCCACGGAATTGGGATTTTCGTATACGGGTCGCGGGGGCTGATGCGCTGCTTGTCTGGCTCGATGCTCTTCGGCTAGCTGCCTTGTTCGGAGATATGCAGAGCCTTCGTCTGCTTGTATGCTTGGTCTTTGATGTTGCGGCGGGTATCCTTGGTGTATCTGGGTTTGCTGTTGCGGTTGCGCAAGGTGCTGGGGAGGGCCTTGTGGGAGAGGCATGCCTGGCGTACCCTGTGGATGCATCTGCGGCGGTCCATTCGGAGGTGCGAAACGCGGATCCATTGGATAGGCGGCCTGCCCATTTTGAGCATGTCCCTGGCCAGATGGGATGTTGGCGTGCTGAGGGCCGATAAACTGCGTATTAGGCGGAGGCCATTGCTGGACCGGTTGGGCGTGAGGGAGAGGTTGACTAGTGTGTTTTTGAGCCCTCTGCGCCTTCTTCTCTTCTCTTGACAGCTTGAACTTCCCCTGCAGCTCTGCAGCTGGGTTGCTTTTTCCAAACAAGCCTGTAATTGCCGAGAATCGCTTCTTCTTCCCGGCATCTGGCATGGCTCCCGTAGAAGCACGGTAACCTTGTGAGTGTCCGCTTTGCTGTGGCGGTGCGAGCTGCGATTGTTGTTGTTGCTGTTGTTGCTGCTGCTGCTGCGACTGCTGTTGCGGATTCAGACTCTGGTACTGACCAGGCATCATAGGCCTTGTCAGGTCCTGCCGGGACTGAGCTGGCTGGACCTGCGTAGACCCATGGCTGACATGGCTATATTGCGAGTCAGCACCAAGACTCGGTGGACGTTGTGGGCCCACAACAGCGCCAGGCTGCTCTCCCGGAGTGACTACGCCTGGCTCGCGTGGTAGACTGCTGACGGCAGACACGAAAGATGGAGCTCTACTTGCTTCCGTCGGTGGAGCGGTAGGAGCAAGAGCTGAAGGTTGTGCGGGTGGCACTTTCGAAGGGGCTGGCGCATTCGGTGAAGTTCTCCCAACTATGCCCTTGATAGCTGCGGCTAATCTTGGCTTCGAGGCCGGCTTCTCTGGAGCTGGAGGGCTGACCGGAGTCGGACTCGGCTGTTGCGCGGTAACGCCCTGGGCTTCCGGACCGCGGAAGCGAGGGTACTTTGCTTGGAGTTGCATCATCTGCTGTTGATACTCGAACTCGTTTCTTGGTCCTGCCACAGGCCCTGCAGGCGGCGGTCCAAGAGGTTGGCTTACAACACGAGCCTCGTTTCCAGACATTGGCAAATGTTGCAGTGGAGCAGAGACGCTTCGGGGTTGCGCTTGGTGTTTCTGTACTACGCGAGGTTCGTCACGGCCCTGGCCAAGACCATTGAGTGGTAGCTGTCCATTCGGAACGGCAGGCGGTGTCCGCTGTGGTGGTAGGTTCGAGGCCTGTGGTGCAGATGGTCCATCGTCTTCATCGTCATCCTCGTGAGAGTGAGGAACAAACCGCGTTGGGTGACGGACGACCTTGGCAGGCGGAGGTTCATGCGTTGGCTGGGGCATAGGCTGAGCTGGTGGTTGCGACGAAGCCTCACCCGGCGGCCAGTGAGTATCTTGCATTGGTTCAAAGCTGGAATAAATTGCACCAGAAGAGATTCGAGGATAGTGCTGCGATCTCCGTTGCGACTGAGGTGGGACGGGAGGCGCGCCTGTCAGAGGTTGATTGATCTGGTCCTGGGGCCTTCCATCATCGTCCTCAGGCCCAGAGATGAAGCTCATCGGACGCTCGAAGCTGTATCTTCGCCCGGGTGAGTCTTGCACATCGGGACCTGTAACGATAGACGAGGCTCCCGTTGTCGTGCGCGTGAGCTGTGCAGGGGGTGGATTTGGCGTGGTGGCAATGCGCAGAGGCTGACCATTCGCATCTCGTACGTCTTTGACCACGCCGTTGTGATCGGCGTACAAATCGTAGTCCCCGTCTCTGGCCGTTGGTGTTTGGTCGTCTTTGGCTGAGGTAGGCTCCTCCGGAATTTGGGTGTCGGTGAGGTTGGACCTTTTCGCGTTGGAGAAGTCGCGCTGCATCCTATGGATTGTCGATGGGGTCGATCTTCCGGCGTTACTTGATGCGGGCGATATTGGCACGCTAGAGACGGCTGAAGAGATGATTGATAGAAGCGACTTTGAGCGCTCAGGGACGGTCATGTTCGACGACGAAACCGGCATGTGATTTCCTTGGTGCGCAGGATTGGCTGTTGAGTGTTCGTTGAAGTATCCATTGGGTGCTGCATGGTATGCAATGTTGTCAAAGTTCCGAGCCTGGTCAGGCTGTTGTCCATGGTGAGCAGCACTGCTTGGCGCCTGCGCCGAAGGAGTAACGAGGTCGCTCTCGTCCTTCATCGCGACAACAGCGCCCGGCTCTGAAATGGCATCAGCAGCGTTACTGTCCTGATCCCATGACGCTAGAGACGAATTGGATGCGGCATACTCTTCGACGGCGTGGACGACTTGCAGCTCAGAGACTCGAAGTTGGTTCATGTCAGCCGCCCGCTCGGCTCGCTGCGGGGTCAGGGCGCCGCTTGATGCCGCGCTGACCTGGTGCAAGTCGTCGCTCAAGCTCGACGAGCTTTCAGTGTACTCTTTGTAGGACACGACGGGCTCAGACGCCAGGACAGTCGCGTAACGGCTGGCTGGCTGCCTGATTTTTGGGATCGTCAGCTCGCTTGGCCCCTGCGTGTCTTCCCGCGCCGTCTCGAATCTCTCAATACGAGGGCGTTCAGCCACAGCCTTGTCTGCATTCCAGCCTGATGGCCTCTCTTGAAGAGATTGAAGGTCAGGGTCGACATCAGCAGTGTAGAATCTCTCGATGCTGGGTCTCGCCGATGTATGGTCAGCATTTTCCTTGCGTGTATTGTCCTTAGCTTCCTTCGAAGGCCGAGCGACAAAGACCACGGAGTCTGTAGACACTGGCGAAACATCTCCATCACCGATCACCTTGCTCTCGAGCGCAGACTGAACATCTAGCGCTCGAGCCGGTGCAGCATTCATTGCCTGAGCGTAATCACTGGTCGGAGACACATCGCCGCTGGTAGTCGACATATCCAGTCCACGCATCCTCTTCTCATCGCCCCCATCCCCCAGACTCAACACCTCAAACTCATCATCAGAGACCTCACGTAGCGAAGCCTTGGACGAACGCAGCAGCGGGCTGATATCGCCCTCGAGCTGCATGACAAACGCCTGGGGTAGTGGGGCTTCTTCATCGTCTTCGTGTTTGTCTGTGTCTGTGTCTCTGATTGCGGCGGGGAGTTGGCTAATACCGTTACTTGGGGTGATATCGAGGAGTGTGCCGGGCCAGGGGATGGGCGAGCCTTCATCTGGCGGGTTTGAGGTTGATAGTATCTGCTCACTGCCGTGTTTCAACATGTCATGCTGCTGCACATTGGCAATGTCGTTATGCGTTGGGAAGCCCTGAACAACCCCAGCCGATGCCAGCATACCGTCAGTATCATTCAGCAGTCCTCGCCGACCATGCTCATCACCCAGCTCACCAGCCAGCGTGACCCTCCTCTTCGCAAGAACAGGCGATACATCGCCCATCCACAGTCCCCTCGTGACATGCGCGCTGTGTCTCCCCCTCGACGACACCTCCGCCTTATCCACTGTATCAGCGCCACCCTCGAAATGCGTCACAATCGGACTCGCGCCCAGACTCCTCGACCCCGTAGCCGGCGGCGTGGTGTGTCTGGCTCCAGATCTGAGTCTCCACCCCCCACTGCTACCACCACCACCACCACCGCCCCAACTCAGCCTCTGCCTCCCACGGCGCTCATCGATACCCGCAGGGAGCGGAGGAACAGGCGGCACTGCATCCTCATCTAGCACCTCGCGCTCCGTAACGAAACTCGCTCGCGGGGACGAAGCGTGTGCACCCGTGAGACCGCCGTGCAACACCGGCGAGGACCGTGGTTGGTCCGTTGAGCTGCGGAACGCGGGGTGCAGGCCCAGATCCGGGGCGTGGTAGGAGTGCGGACGGCCCTGGAAGGCCTTGGGGATGTGTGGGATGTGGTCTGTGGAAGCGGCGGCAGGGAGGGAGGAGGTGGATGCTGTGGTGGGGAGGACGGCGCTTGCGGATCGGGGACGGGATTTGGAGCGACGAAACGGCGAGGAGAAACGGCGTCGTTGTTTGGGTTCCACGGGGCTGGCGCTGGCGCTGGCGGCTGTGGTGGTTTCGTGCGTGGTTGGCGTCGAGATCGAGTCGAGGGGGGTTTCGCGAGGAGGCGCAGAGTCCTGCATCACAGAGCCATCAGCACTTGGACGGTGGGGTGTAAGGAGAACGTAGGGTTAACATTTTCGATCATTAATGACTACCCGACAAAGGAAGTGGCACAGCATACAGACAGGGCCGGACATGTTGTACGCTCAGAACAAGAGAAACCATGATATCGAAAACGCCCATCAAGATCGCAAAGCAAAATCAACGACTCTCCATCCAGCTTCTTCCAAGTACAAGTCGCGGTCCATTCCTGTCATCACAGGAGTATCGACATCTATCATTGCTCCAGGAGGGGGAGGCTGACAAGAAGGAGATTATTTCTCTACCTTATCACGGTTGAAACGACTCTTGCCCTTTGCGAACAAGCCTTTGGCACTGGTCATGCCCTTGCCACTCAGAACACCAGCGGAGTGCAGCAGATCTTTGCCTTTGGCTTGCATTTGTTGAGTCTGAATCGAGTGGCTTCCAGTGCGGCCTAGGAAGCTCTTGGAGGGTCCTGCGGTTGGAGAGCCCGATGAGACGGGTACTTGCGCACTTGCCGAGTTGTACTGCTCCGAGGAGGCACTGCCTGATGGCTGACTGTTACTCGATCCTGTGAACTTGCCAAGCATAGCGAGAGATGCAGTGTGCTTGTGACGGAAGGTTCCTGACTGTGGCCTTAATTGAGGAGGAGGGGGCTGTGTGGCTTGCGTCGCAAGATTAGGGTCTGCATGGAACGTAGCAGTAATCCAGTCACTAAGTCCGTGATCAGTTGTAGCCCATTGCTCACGGGTTTTGTTGTAGGTAGCAATGCGCTCAGCAGTCGAGCCGATGGTCGCAATTTCACGGGCCCCCAAGGGCTTATCTGACGTTGGCGACCTAGGTGAGGTGGGCGACTTGGCTTCCGGTTCATGGAGTGCAGCCGATCCGGGAGCTTCCAGAGTACCGGTCAGTGCCGTATGAGCAGCGACTGCTGGGTTCGTCTCTTGCTTCTCCCCAGGCTGCTGTAGCGGTGGAGAGATAGCCGGAAGTTCCTTCTCTGTCTCCCTCTCATCCTTCAGTGGCCGAGGAGCGTGTTCCGCGCTCCAACGGGGGGGCAGATCAACAGCTTCAGGATCTATGGCCGAGTTCACAATGTGAAGACCCGGAGACCTCGTTTGTTCACGTGTGGGAGGACTGGTCAAAGACGCACCGGCATCAAGCGGCGGAGTTGGGGTTCCAGCTGCAAGCTCCGCATCAGTCATTGGTTCTGGCTTCGTTACAGTGAAGGTGTGACCTGGCCCAAAGTATGGATCGTTAGGAAGCCCTTCATTCCAATGCTGCTGCTCCTCTTCAACCGCTCGCTCGATCGTCGGAGACGGAATCTTCTCTTGCTGGACAACCTTGGAGGGCTCTGGAATAGCCGCAGAGCTTGGCTGCTTGTCAGGCGTCATGAGCTGGGGGCTGTTGGCTTCCCAGCTGAACCGATTCAGGGCTGCAGCCTTCTGCGGTGTCGGAGACTGTCCTGAAGATGTAGACTTCAAGGGAGCAAGCTTGGGAATATCTCTATCCAGATCGTGTGAAGTCCTTGGCGAATCCTTGTCCAGTTCGGCATAGTAGCTGTCCAGAATGGAACTTGCGCGATCGGCGTCTTTGCTCTCGGGGCGAAGGGAAGTATGATCTGGCTCAGATGCAGGAATCGTGGCCATTCGTAGTGGGCTCAGGCTTGCCACAATCTCCTTTCGCAGACGGTCGCTCTCGTGATCATCAGCTGAAGGGTCAACACTGAGCTGTGTAGCCATGACAGGTCGCTGAGGTGCTGCCAGAGATTCTGGTGCCTGTTCCTTCAGAGGGGGCGTTGGTGGGAATTCTGAAGAGGGTGTGTCTTTAGCCGGGGGCGTAGGCGGTATACTCGACAACGCAGACTCGGTGCGGTCCATGTACAATGGGCGTGACATGGATACATCGCCGTAAGGCCGGCGGTCCTGCTCGTGGGCATTCTCATGCGAGCCACCTAAGCCGACCGCGGTCCGGAGAGACTCAGTCATGGCAGCGCCAGCGTTCTTGAGGCCCGACAGTGGATCCTCCGCAGGTTGCTGAACCTCTGCAGCCTGATGCTTCTTTGTTGTTGGTGTGAAATCGACCGCTTCGAGAGCTGAGGAGTTGTTGCTCTTTTCCATGCCGCGACCCCGCTCTTCTTCTGTGTGATCGACCTGAGGAACTGCTGACGGACCTGGCGTCTTCTCCAAAGTGAGGCCCTTGTCCGCCTCGGATTGTTCAACAGGTGCTGGTGTGGTTATGGCATATGACTCCCATCCACCAGGCAAGTGCGGCCTGAACTCCTTCTTGGGACTGCCTGGCCTGCCAGAGGTTGCTTTGGTAGGCGATGGTGCACGTGAGTTGTCGTGACTACGTTCCCAAGATTGTACGCTGTTCCTCGATGCATTGGATTGTGTTGAGCCACGCCGGGATTGCGATACTTCACCAAACTTGCCGGCCAGCGCCTGTACGCGGCCTTTGCTTGGTGACTCTGAACGATCGCGTGGCAACGCGTCGGAGATGGGCGACTGGGCATTGTGCGATTCGAGGAAAGCATCCTGCGATTGCTTCACGGCGGCACCAAGCTCTGGAGCTGCGTGCACCGGACTGCTCAGCATAGCAGTGGCGATGTCTGCTTCACGTGTGGCGTAGGCAGAGCTTGGACCGCTCAGACCACCTTGCATAGCGCCTGGTGAATCAGAGCTGTCTGTCGCAATTTGTGCAGACTCTGGTTCGGGGAGGGTCTTCTGCGGGCCAAAGACGGGCGAGCGTGCTGGGCTGTCACCGCGAGTAGGCGTTGCCAAACCACTGCGTGAAACAGAAGTGCTCGATACGTTGCGTGTGTGGCCCTGGAAAGGATGTGGTGCTTGAGCCAGGCTGCTGGAGGTTGGCCTGGAGACTGGGATCCCTGCCTCGTGTGGCTCTTCTGCAATCACGGGTGTGCTACCGTCGCCAAGGCCGCGATTCTTCAATGCTGCCGTGGCGGAACTGGGCACTCTGCTCATGATGGGACTGATGCCAGACGTGCTGCCAGTGTTGGTCCTGTTCAGGTCCGAGTCCGAGTCCTTTGTTATGGGCGTGGGCGGCACGGAACGTGACTCGTCGCTGCGAGTGAAAGCCTGGTCAACCACCGAACGGAAACCCTGATCCTGGGAAGGTGACACGACAGGTGCGTGGCTGGCAGGCGCCTGCAGATCCGGCGCAGTGGACCAGAACTCGTTGTCGAAGGTTGGAATGCCTTGAAGCGCAGACGGTGCTCGACCGTGTTGTGGTGGTTGTGTTTCACTGGTGGTGGTGCCTGTTTGTTGTTGTGGCTGTTGCGATTGCTGTTGTTGTCCCACGTTCAGGTCTCCTAGATACTCACTCTTTCGCTCAGCAACCGTCTCGAGAGGCTGCAGGTTCTTTCTGTCCGCAATGGGTGATGTTGGTTCGTCCTTTGGTCGAGAGGAGAGCGAGTCAAGGCTTGGACGCGACTGCGATTCGATTGACTCGCGCCTGCGCTCTTCTTCCACCCTCTTATAGATGTCGGCTGGTCTGATGAAGGGCAGGGGCTTGTCTTGGCTGGCAGTGCGCTCTCGCGGCGAGGTAGCAATTGGAGAGAAGTCGATTGGTCCTGGTGGCGCATTGCCTTGTCCTATGCTACTCTTGCGTGGGGGGAACTGCGTGGCTGGTGGCGAACTGTAGACGTCTGCAGGACCAGTGGATATGCGCGTCTGCAGTGGAGGAGGGACAGCAGACGGGCTGAAGTCGTGGCTCTGGGGCGAGGGGTCGGTGACGTCGCGGCCCATGCCGGCAGTCTGGAGGGGTGGGGGTTGTTGCCCATGACGTGGTTGTTGATCGTACTGTGGTTGTTGTGCGTATTGTGGTTGCTGAGCGTATTGTGGTTGCTGCTGCTGCTGCTGGGACAGGGACGCAGAAAAGGACCGCTGCTCCTCGCCGGCGTCGAACGAGTTCTTGCGTGCCTTGGGCAGGGGCAGTTGCTGGGCGGGGTCTGTGAAGCTGCGCGAGGGCGTGTCGTAGGCAGGACGCTGGCCGTAGTAGCGGGGGCTCGACACAGGCGCAGGCTCAGGCGGCGGCGTTGTGTCTACGCCGTACTCGTCGTACTCGTCGTAGTCGCCCCAGTCGTCGCCGTCGTATGCGTTCTTCTTTGCTTCCACCCACTTCTTGGTCTTGGACCGATTCACATTAGTTTTGTAGGATACAGGCTGTGCGGTTGGGGAGAAGGGGGATGCGACTCGCTCCCTGCGTCATTGTCAGTTTTGGGTTATATTGCTATGGCCTGTTGAACGATGCACATACAGCGGTGACTGGGCGGGCTGCTGGTTGAAGCGAAACGGGCCTGACATGATGGTCCGCAAGGCTGCAGTCCCTGCAGAGAGGCCAAATGATGTCTCTGTGGTCGCCTGGGGAAAGGGCTGTTGCCCTATTGTTGCTGGGCGGTGCAGCGCATGAGCATGCGAACGACTGTAGACCAACTATACTCAGTAAATCCAAATACCAGCACCCTGGAGGCTTATAGTGCCCGCTTCCTCGGCCAAAGAGCGTAGAGCGTAGAGGGGAAATGGTCGTGAGGGTCGTCACAGGTGGAGCTCCAGTCAGGCTTGCGGGCTGCAGGGGTTGATGGATGGCCGGGAGCGATACGTCAGCACAACACTCTTGCTGCACGTCAGGCTCAGACAGGAATCTGGAGAGACGGCGAGGAATGTGGAAGGTCGAGACGAGGAGACTACTGTGGTAGAAGACCAGGAAAAGAAAGATATTCAGGCTTCAGGCCGCATGGTATTTTGCCAGTACCCAATGCCAATACGAACGCCAATGCCTCTGCCCTGTTAACCGTGCCATCCTTCATAACGTGGCTGGGCCGGCCACACCACAGCCACACAGCCACATCACTACATCGACCGTGGTGGATCTGCGCCGTCATTCTTCAGACTCCAAAGGGCAGCAAGCTCACTACAGTCACAGTATTATAACACTCAGATTCTTCGTAGCCGCAACGCTGGAGCACGCATTGAATATCCAACCGTAGTCTTCAACTTGGCATCTCCAATGGCGTCCGTGGGAGTGCTTCGTCGTACGTTGCGCCACTGCGCCACTGCGTTCAGTTCACCCGGGCCGGCCAGGTGTCCAAGGTTTGGGGAAGATGGCCTCAACCCTTGAATCGACCGTGACCAGTCTCCACCACAATTTGCAGCTGACACGACGCATTGTAAACTGTTTTACTTACCTTGGCCGCCGTACACACTACAGCACTGCCAGCGCCTCTCTACACGCCTTCAAGGCGCAACACACCTCTAACCCCCTTTGCGCATCCGGAAACGGCGCTCATCCACGACACCACAGTTTACGGCCACTCATCCACCACACCACCTTCTACCGCCTCTCGAGCACTGCGACTACGATCACGACTGCCACTGCCGCTGCCGCTGCCGCTGCGACTCTGCGCACACCGCCGCCATGGCCGTCTCCATTCAGGACCGCACCGATGAGTTTCGCTCCATCCTCGCCCAAGCCCAGCGACGACAGGCCCAGGCCAAGACCGGAGCCCAGCGCCAGTCGCTCCTCACAGCCCAGGAAAAGGCACAAGCAAATCCCTCGCCCCAGCGTCAGCGCTCCGAGTTTGCGCGCAATGCCGCTGAAGTCGCCCGCGGCGTCGCCAGCACCATGCAGAAGCTCGAGCGCCTGTCGCAGCTCGCCAGGCGCAAGACGCTGTTCGACGACCGCCCCGTCGAGTTTGACGAGCTCACCTTTGTCATCAAGCAGGACATGACAGCGCTGTCCGGGCAGGTCCAGAACCTGCAGCAAATGAACAGCAAACTGCACCCCAAAGTGAAGCCTGGCGCAGACCAAGAGGGCGAGCACAACAGCAACGTCGTCCTGCTCCTCAAGGACAAGCTGCAGAACGTCGGCACAAACTTCAAGGACGTCCTCGAAGTACGCACAAAGAACATGCAGGCTTCACGCTCCCGCACAGAGCAGTTCCTCTCCACCGCGCAGTCATCATCCACACTCGACCCCGGCCGCACAGACTCCCCACTATATCAGACACCGCAACGAGGCCGCTCACCAGGCGGCTTCAAGAACACAAACGCTGCACAACAAGACCTACTCTCGCTAGACCCGTCAGGCTCCTCGGCGCTCACCCGCGGCGGGCCCCAGTCAGACGCCCAGCTGCTGCTCATGGAGGAGGCGCAACCCCAAAACGCATACATCCAGCAGCGAGGCCAGGCGATAGAATCCATCGAATCCACAATCCAAGAGCTAGGCGGCATCTTCAGCCAGCTGGCGCAGATGGTGTCTGAGCAAGGCGAGCAAATCCAGCGCATCGATGCCAACACCGAGGACGTCGTCGACAACGTCGAGGGTGCGCAGCGTGAGCTGATGAAGTACTGGAGCCGCGTGCAGGGTAACAGGTGGCTCGTTGCAAAGATGTTTGGTGTATTGATGATTTGTAAGTTTTCCCTCTCCTCTCTCGACAAACGCCTCAAACTAACACACATCAGTCTTCCTCCTGTGGGTGCTCATCTCGGGCTAGACAGTCCACGTTTTATGGTATTTTCTATGCACATTCTCGAGATAGACGTTTCCCATGTTGTTCTGATCTCTGCATATCCCCGGCGTTCAGGAAGATAGGACGCATCACCGCCAGCATAGACAAGCCGGCCACTTCTTCTGCTGCGATGTCCTGCGCTCATTGCATACGTAGAGTCCTGCATCTCGCACATCTCCATCCCATTCTGTACATGTCTACTGCGCAAACCCTCTTCATAAAGACCGGGACCTCTACACGCCGCGTTATTAGTCCTTGTAATAGATCATCTTCCTTTTTCTATTTCTTTTCCCATATCGTGCTGTACTATACACACTGGTGTTCTTTTTAATCGTGTTTACGAGATCAGGCTTGAGCGCCGGAGACACACAGACCGCCCTGCGGTGGGAGAGTGATGGGAGCCCTGCATGAGCGCCGCGGGCTGGGCTTGGCTGCATCATGTACGACATGTCGATTCTGGACGGGAGTGAAATACGATGCGGAAGGGACGTCGTACAGACGCCCAAGATAGCAATCTGCCAGACCAGTGCAAGGAAACATGAATGGAAATAATCAGATACTGCATCCAACACGCTCTCACGTCGAAGGGTTGGGGAATACCATCCATACTCGCCAGCACGCGCGGTTCATATCACCGTACATACATCTCAGGCTACTACTACCTACATGCCTTGCCTTGCCTTGTCTTGTCGTGCCGCGCCATGCCATGCGTGTTCATCACCATTGTTATCTCCATCGATAGTGGTGCTGTGCTGTCTCAAAGCACAAGTCGCCGACTCCTTACGACGACGGTGCCACGTCGACGGGTGCAAAGTCACACCGTCAGCGGTTCTTGTACGTTTTTCTGAGCCGCTGCTGTGATACTCTGTTCTCCCTTGCGCTGCGGGTGGCATCTTGCAGGAGCGTCGCAGGTGCGTATGCTAGGTGCTTATGCTAGGTGCTTGTGCTTGGTGCAGACTTCAGCATCTCGCCGTGCACGCCAACAAAACAGGAGGTCCGTCCCATGGTCCGTCCATCTGCTGGAAGGATCGTCACGGGTTTCCGCATGACGGACATTGACAGGACGCTGGCGTGGATCCGTCGCCCTCTAGCGCTGGCGAGCTGGTGACGCACTAGCAAGCGGTGAGGCCTAGACATTTATTGTATTGTCACATCTCCAGCGATTGGCGACTAGCATAATTGTCAGAATGGAAACGGCATCTTGGTTGGCTGGTGGATATGTCACGAGGTTGAGCAGAGAAAGGTGTACGAGTGTGCTCTGTTTGCTGGCAAGACAAGACAGGGTAAAGCAAGGTAAGGTAGGGCCGTGATCGGCTTCTTCTGTTAATCGTGGTTTGGAGACACGGAGCGGAGACAAATATATGCAGGGTGCGGTGGGGGCTGTAGGAAGCTGTCATGCTTGGGGGATCAAAGTCCGGCGCGCTGATCGCCTTGGGCGTGAGGGTCAATGATGAGCTTGGAAGGGAGCATGTCCTGATCAGGCGAGGCGTAACCTCGGCGGGAACTGGCTGCAGCCACACAAGGTTGCAACCAGTGCCAACCACAGCTTGCGGCTGCTGGACTAAAGGGTGAGATGATGTGGTGCGGCGTGCTGGTGTTTCAATATTGTTGGTGCTCCACGTCTCCAGGCCAGAAACCGGTCTTGGCCCGCGCTGTCAGGAATGCGCTGCTGGTCAGCCAGAAATTAGAGGTCCCACATCCTTACCAGGTCCTGCAAGTCCGTCTTCAAGGTCCCACGTCCCAATCCGTAGTCGACTACAACCACCTTGTACGAGTGCATCTGGTGCATCTGCCGAAGCGCGCTTAGCGGCCGGCATCATTCACCGCCGCTTTCGCTCATCCCACTTTTGCGCCTGCCGCCCACGTCAAGAAGTGCCCGCGCTGCTGATCTCTCTCTCGTTTGTGCGCGGCGACCCGAGTCTTGCAGCTGGAGACCACCATTGAGATTCCCAGACTACTGCCCTACTAGTAGCAGACCAGACCTCCAAACCTTAATCGACGCACGCCCACCCGCATGTCGCCCGGTTCCTTCTTGACATCATTATCATAACTGCACATGCGCGCTCCGGCGCAATGCCTCAACCACGGAGGGACCATGCCCTCACCGCCATGCAAATCTTCGACGACGCCGCCTACCTACATGAAGCCCTTGGCCTGCCCGTGAACCAGACCGAGGACGACGTCGACGCCCAGCTCGCACTGCTAGCTCGAGAAGCTGGCATCGAGAACCCTTACCGCTTCCTGTGCCCTGTCCAAGATATGTCGAGGGCACTGTCTACGACAACCGTTGGCAGCGCCCACAGCAGCTTGCTTTCCATCCACTCCCACCAGACGCAGTCCACTGGCCCTACGGACCCTTCCCGCACCTCGAGGGAGCAGTCGTATGTCAAGAGCCTGCCGCCACAGCCGCAAATCACGCCCACGCCCACGCTCGCCAGAGCCTCCATCGCCGTCGACTCGCCCATGGACTACTTTCCAGCAAACTTCAAGCAGCGTCACTCCGCCACCTCGACCTTTTCAGCTGCTCACTCCATGTCGTCGAGCGCCTCGTCGTTGCAAAACACCAGCACACGCAGGAAGCGTGCGTCATTCCTGTCCATGTTCAGGAGGGACTCGAGGTAGGCTAGCTTGCTTTGTGGTGAAAGCACCCCTGCTAATTGAATGCCTAGCGCCTGCACTTCTCCCTCGCACCACAGACACCACGGCAAGCATCGAGGGCCCAAGCTCGAATGCGGCCACTCCCTGTCCACCTCGGCCATTCGAGCTCACATCAAGGAGGCCCTGCAGGCCAAGGAAGGAGCGATTCCCAGCTGTTGCGGTATCTCACTACCACGAGCTACCCTCGAGGTGGTCTTGACAAAAGAAGAGACGGACCGTGTCCTTGAAGGCGCCGTGCGGTCACCAGAACTGGGATCTCTGCGCGACTCTGGGTACAGCGAGAACGGCATGTCGTCCATTGAGCTACCTCGACCAGCCCAAAAGATGCCGCTGCCCTCATTTTCGAAATCCATGCCAAACACCCCACCTCGCCGTTTCTCACTCCAGCTACCAAGCGGCGGCTCTTCCTTGGCCAACGAAGCTCTCAGAAGCGTTAAAGCTCAGCAGAAGGAGCAATTGGAGCAGGTATCGGTCTTCGAAAGCAGACAGCGAAAGTCCCTTCAGACGCACCATCGTTACTCTCTGGACCAGCTTGCAGCTCAACACGAAAAGAACAAGGAGGGGCGGAGGAACCAGGTAAGCGAAGTCGCACCACGTAACGTCACTCACTTGCTTACGCTACACAGCATGTCCTCGAGCTCGAAGATCTTGAAGACGCACAGATCACCGCAGAGGATACCCTGCGCAAAGCGCAAGACGTCGAGACACAGAATGTAGCCACAGCACTGAAACACATGGAGGCATATTGCCTCTCTTCGAACCCGGACCCAGACCTTGCGCACGTGGTCACACAGGACGACTTCAAGAAACTCGACCGCCAGCGCCTGATTCAGCAAAGCTTACCTCGCAAACATGAAAGTGCCATCAATGTCTTGCGATCGCGGCAAGATCGCGCGGTGAAGCTGAAGATGCAAAAGCAAGAAGCAGAAATAGCAGAGATGGATGCCGAGTTCGACAAGGAGAAGGTGGCTGAAGAATGGCAACATGTGCAAGAGCTGGAGCGCCTCAACGTCGTGATCGAAGTGCGGCAGAAGAGACTCCAACAGAGATGGGATCTCAAATTCGAAATGTGGCGGAGAGACTGGGAGAGCCAGCATTTTGAAAACGTGGACTGGCCGCTCAAGGTGCAATATGGAGGCCCAATCTGCGGCATTCCCGAATCGAGCGAGACAACAACGCCCATCCACGCTGCGGCGTAGTCCGGACCGGTCCACGGATCCTTTGAGCGAAACCCCTCAATTGCCGACTTGGATACCCATACCCTTGCCGGCGATCTCCATCATCGACTTTGCAATCCCCCCGTCGACTTTGCGCAACGTTACGACGACTTTTACTCTTCCCTTCAAACATGACACCACTTTCTGGAGCGGCTTTTACCGGTGCATAGCGCGGCGCACTCTACGCCATTACTTAGCATTCATCTCGACGTTACTTTGGCATTGCGCAGCGACACGCCATGCTTCCCCGGAGCATGACATATATTTCTTTGGCTGAAGCACGTATTTCCCTTTCTTTCTTCATTCGTATCATATACCCCCTTGCGTTTTCAGACGCTTCTTCGAGTACATATAGCAGGAGCAGGAGCAGTGGTTGTGGAGATGGTGGTGGCTATCGGGGCAAGCAGAGTGCCCGTTTTTTGGTTGGTCTTTGCAACATAGATGATGAGCAGATGGTGATATATCTATGAATTCAGCTAGTCTACACTTACCCCCCTGTGTCACTTCTTCAGCTTGCGAGAAAATACTCCGGTTCCTCCGAGTGTGAGTGTGAGTGTGAGTGAGTAGAATAGGTAGAAAGGGGGATGTCTAATCCATGATCGTGACGGGGAGACGTATTCGGGTATTTGATCATCAGAGAATCGCGACGGTAGCTCGTTCTTCGGGCTTGTCTTGCCGCGCTGGTGTGGTTTATCCGGAGCGGTGGGGAAGGAAGTAAAATTAATGAGAAAGCATGGGTTTCGGGGCACGGAATGCTTTGCTTTTGCAGGTTCTGGCTTGCTACTGTTTACTTGTGGGTTGTTGGTGTGTGCTGCGTGGGGGAGTGAAGGGGTTTAGTGAAGGAGCGGTTTTGGCGTGTGCTGTGGCGATACTGGTCCTTCAGACACTACCGGTCCACTGTGTGAACTATGGTGGTGTTGTTGGCTGGGTAGGATGTGTCCTTGTTTTTTTATGAGAGGAGGTGGTGCAAGACTGGGTGTCTTTTGCTTGTGCCAGTTCGAGCTCAGGAGTGTTGAATGGAGATGATACGGGGAATTTAAGGTATACCTGAGAAGGATGTCCGGTCAACATATTCTTTCTTGAATTGGCTTGCTTGTGGTGAGTGTTCGAGGGCTGGGAAGAGCCTCAAGTGTAGGTTATTGCTATGATATCTTGGGCTGCGGTTTCTGGTATGAATTTCTGGGTCATGATATAGTTTCATTGAAAGATGCATAGGACCCTTGACACCCTTCTTTTCATTCGTCATTCTAAAGGCAATCATTGGCGAGAGTACCAGATTTTGCCATTTGGAGATTGTCTGCCGCATGCTATGAGCTTTATACCTTCTTGAGCAAGGCCGGTCGAGTTGTATAGATCTTTGTCTTCGTCTTGCATGCATATCCTTCACGGTCGGTTGAGTGAGCTTCGGGTGTAACACTTTTGTCACACTGGAATGTAAGCAGGTTTGCGATATCCTCGCTCCCTAAGACTTAGTACAGATCTTTCTCAAAAAATAATGACCAAATGGCAGAACTGACAGCTTCCTTCAACAGTGGCGGTAGATGGAATTTCCGTTTGTATCAATTCAGTGCCATGTCAACAAAACAATCGAACAAGTTACGGGCTGGAGCCATTTCTAAGCAGACCGACCGAACGAATGTCCTCTCGTGATCCATAAAAGGTAATGGCGTATCTGCTCACCGTGCAGATGTAAGGTCACAAGAGCGAGGTGTAAGAGTCGCACTATCGAAGTGGCTATCCATGCAGCGAGCCCGACGCGTAAGTGAATTTGTTTCCTGCTGCAAGACACATTCATGTATCGCTGGCGCAGAAATGGAGAAACTTTACAAAAGACTAAAGGCAAATCCACAGCTGTGAGGACTAGGCCGATTCCCTCTGGAACGGAAACAAGTAGTTCCTGCAGTTGATCTTGAACTTACTATCAACTGCCCACAAAGCAAGCAGCACCCGCAGGGGTACTCAATCAGCACGATTTAGCTAGAGTCATCGTAAATACGGATCTACATGAGGTGCGTTAGTGTCTGCAAACAAGTGGGTGTGATTGCTGCATTAACCGCTAGGATCATTAAGCTGTGCAGCGACTCTACCCGATTGTGGAACTCCGTGAATGAAAAGACAGTAAGTAAGTGTAACCGCCCGTAACAGTACTTTCTAAGGCGCTGTGGAGAGAACAGGATGTTCTTGACGTTCCGGATCAGAACAGCGGTGTTAATATCTAAACCATAAACCGCCGCACACTTAAACTCGATACTCTTGACAATCCATAGATGTAGCTCAGTCCTGCCCCAGTCTTCCAGAAGTCTCAAATCCGTTTCGGGTCTATGCGTCTTCATTCCGTCTAGGATTCCAAACATACCAAGATTCGCTATTCGTTGAAAACATTGTTTGTAAGCTAACTAGATGCAGACAACTCGGGTGACATGCACCCTGACATGCATGTTTTCTCCGCTTTGACACGTCACAACCTGTAACGCACCTAAAAAGCACAGCAGTCTCATTTGTGTGTTGCTTTCCCCGTGACGGCTCTCTCTATCTCATTGTCCAGTAGACGTCGTCTACGCTACCCAATGTCTTCTTCATGTAAGCAATGTCGCGTGGCAGACAATACAACACGGCCTTTGATAGAGTCGAGATTGACAGAAGCTACATGTAACGGATGTGCTGATATCCGAAGCATATTGCAACTGATGGGGATAGATGAGAATGATGGGTTTAGGCGCTGGAAGATCAATCGCCATGGCTCGCCATTGCAGGCCATCTCACTACGTTATTTTGAGGAAACAATCACCTTGACGGCAGTTCCAGGTTCATGAGTACCACCCCCCGATGTCAAAGTCAGTGAACTCACAACGTGGTGTAGGCAAAGAGAATCCTTGGAAACTCGGAGCGAACGATGATGATACGCGTCATCTGAATAGGTATCCCGATTCACGCCCTCCATGCCTTTTATCGGATATCTCTACTGGTTCGCTTGGTACCATAGAGCTGGCATTGAGATGGTTAGAAGAATGCAGGAAGGACCATCCAAAGTCCTGTTGGGGAAGCTACCAGGAGACATCATCCAAACGGTACCCTCCCCTACCACATCGCATTCTGCACATCGGTGCCGATGCTTCAAGCACGATCAGGCTCTGTGAGAACGATGAAAAGGATGCTCCGTATATTTGTCTGAGCTACTGTTGGGGTCAACAGGAGTTTATTCAAACAAGGACAGAAAGCATAGATCAACGCAAAGCCGGAATACCGATGGAGACCCTGCCACTACTCTTCCGTCAATTCGTAAAGCTAGCCCGTGATTTCCAAGTCGGATACGTCTGGATAGATGCACTGTGCATCATTCAAAACGATGAGAGAGACTGGAAAACAGAGGCCGGTAAAATGGCTCAAACATACTCCAACTCATGGTTAACGATCGCTGCAACTGCAGCTGAAGGGCCTCATGATGACATATTCAGGGAAAGGACCATAAAAACAGTCCAATTGACCCACGGGTCAGTTCAAAGTCAACGTACCCGTCATTTCCCAAATAATCCGAACAACGATTACGAAGCTGTCTTCCCATTACTGAAGCGGGGATGGGTATGCCAAGAGCGTCTTCTGTCACCCAAGGTTCTCCACTTTGGACCCGACGAGATAACATGGGAGTGCTCGGAAACGCGCAAGTGTGAGTGTGGTCAAAGCAGTCATTTTCGAGATGAAATTGACAAGAGTGACTTCTTCAGACACTCGAGTCAGTCGGTACGCAAATCCAAGAAAGAAATGGCTATGTTTTGGAGGAGCATAGTGGTTATGTACACCAAGCTGGCCTTGAGTAAGCCGACGGATAGGTTGTACGCGCTTCACGGAATACTTCAAGTAGTGGGCGGTGTGAGACAAAGGACTTACAACGATGACGCATATCTTGCTGGTCTATGGAAGCAGTCGCTGGCATTCGATCTTTTGTGGTTTATGCCATCCCCAGATCAGGTCTGCTATGGCAACCGTACCCCGGCGCAGCCCCAACGAGCTCCGAGCTGGTCCTGGGCTTCCATTGATACTCCTGTTATGTGGCCATATCCATTTTATTACTCCGCGCAGGCCGATATGAAAGAAGAGTGTCAGATCACCCTTGACCCAAACTGGACTGGCAAATCCTTAGGATCTGATCCTGTTGGACAAGTCGAGATCAAGCTGAAAGCTAAGAGCTTGAAGCCGGGGCGCGAAGCAGATGGCTACATTGTTGAATTTAAGTGTGACGGAATCAACGGCCCGTCCACTGAAGATCTTTACATTTGCTTCATAGCATCAGGAAGCCCTGGGAACGGGGATTGGGCACTCGCGCTTGTGGCATCTGGTCAATACTATACCAGAGTCGGCATCGCCCAGGTTCGAAAGTGCGACAAAGAGTTACCATGGGTGGAGAGGACATTTGCTGTCAGGTAGCATGTTCCATCCGTTCTCGACCGAGGGCTAAACAGACTATTCGAACGTTCAGTGGAGATCCCATTCGTCTGCCTTGCGGCGAGAGAAGCTTTTGTAGCCTGACCGAAATGTCAACCAAGTGATGAAGATTTGCATACACATGGGATTTTTCATGAACTTCAGTGCGAGAGTTCTCGATAGTCGTGTACTTCGCATTTGAGAAGAGCAACCTTGAGAATGTCATTGAGGCTGGAGGTTGTTCGTGACTGCGGAAGGGAGCAAGTTGAAAAAAGCTATGAGAAGTTCAAGAGCTCAAGTATGCAGTCGCTCTCTGAATCAAACAATGACTTACATGGCTCAGCATTCGAGCGTCATTTGTCAGCGAATTTTGGGGGCTAGTGATGAGAGCGTGCAAGGCGACCATGATGTAGGACCACAACAAAGGGCGGATCAGACGGAGAACGTGCTACCAACATCCCCTGGTTGTGTGCGAAAGAGAGGGGTATTTAATTTGTTGTGCATGTCGCAGGCAATAGCACGCTTCTCGCCTAGCCTTTAAAAGTATATGTTTAGAACCAAGAGAACGTGAGACTTATAGTATGTGGGAGCGACGAAGTGCCTTTTCGTAGAAGTCCCTGTGCGCCACGGACGACAGAGTGGTTAACGTCCATGTGTGCAGTTGCGTGACTAAGCAGCAGTGAGCACCTCGATGGGCCGGCATCGGAGCTTTTGAGGGGAGCTTCCCCCTCGACATCATCGACCGCAACATCCTCCGGGTGGCTTCAATCAGGATACCAACCTCACTAGTGGCTCATAACTCCGCACTCGCAGGTCGACGATGTCGGCATGACCCTTGTCGCAGGAGCTATGCAGACAGCACTTCACTATAAAGCTCCAACTTTCAGCGAGTAGCCTTGTGATCGGTGCCTGCTATCATCCGTTCATACCAAGAAGATATTGAAGCTTTCAGTCAATTACAGGATAGATACATTCCCTCCATACTATCGACTTCCAATCATGTCCGGGCCATACCTTCATGGGCACCACGCCTCGGTTCTTCGCTCCCATAGCTGGCGCACTGTCGAGAACTCCGCACCTCACCTCATTCCCTACTTGAAGCCAGATCTTAAAGTCCTCGACGTCGGATGCGGTCCCGGAACCATCACAGTAGACTTGGCCGAACGCCTTCCTCAAGGCTTCGTATACGCAATCGACCCCTCCGCCGACGTAATCGAAAAGGCTAGACAGCATGCGGCGGAGAAGGGTGTGACAAATGTGAGCTTTGAGGTCGGCGACATCCACAATTGGCAAGGTCTTGATGGCGTTGAGGAAGCCAGCTTCGATGTGGTCCACGCACATCAAGTACTGCAGCATCTACAGGATCCTCTAGGTTGTATGAAGGAGATGGTACGCCTTACAAAGAAAGGCGGTATCGTTGCAGTGCGTGACTGTGATTACGGTGCCATGGACTGGTATCCTGAACATCCTGGCATGCAAAAGTGGAAGGATCTATACATCAAGGTAGCGAAGGGCTTGAAGGCATACCCCAACATGGGCAAGATGTTGCATTCTATTGCGATGCAGGCTGGAATTCCCAGGGAAGATATAGAGGCGAGTATTGGGTCTTGGTGCTTCTCGACACCCGATGAACGGGCCTGGGTAAGCTCATTGTGAAAGCAACTGGCAACGCAATCCTAACAGCAGCATAGTGGTGTGGCCTTTGGGCAGACAGAACGGTCAAGAGCGACTACAAGCAAAGAGTTTTGGATGGCAATCACGGGACCGAGGCTGAGCTTGAAGAGATCTCTGCTACATTTCGAGAAATGGAGAAGAAGGAAGACGGCTGGTTTGCGGTCATCAACGGTCAAGTGATCTGTCACATCAGATAAAATAACGAAATGAAAAGAAGACGCGAATCACAGGCCAGGTATTGCCTCTACAATCTCGTTGCTGGCCCACTGTCAGCAAAGGTCCTTATCGTCTTCTATACGGCGACCTCACCGGCTCTCTCATCGAGCTCTCCCACGCTCACCAGTATCGCGGCCAATCAGGCTACGCAGCGCTGCTACCGCCAGCAAGTCAGCTGAGTGTGCATGCGTTAGTTGGCTAGCCTCGCCATATATCAACCCCACTTACCCCTCCAACCCCATTTGTTTGACTATCACCAACTTCACACCTACAATCCACCAACTCACTTATACCGGGACGAAATCAAAAAGTCGCAAAGAAGCAAGATGCAGTCCTCCACTATCCTCGTCAACTCCCACAGCAGCTGCCCCAAGTGCGGTGCTAGCGTCGACGGCGACAACAAGTCGTGCAGCTCCTGCGGTAGTGTAAGTGACCCAGGATTACAAAATCAGATTTGGAGATCTTCAACGTTGACAACGCGTAGTCATGCCCTGTCTGAACGATGACTGAGAATTTCCGCGCAAAGTATGGCGTGCGAGGCTGAGAAGAAGCAAGGCCAACACCGCGGACACATGATGGCTCGCCCAACAACGGTTTGATACAAATAAATGATATCCTAGTGCAAGTATGCTGGCTGCAAGTTTCCGAGATTACTTCAATCTCACTTTGTTTATGTTTCCCTTCCCATGCTCAACCTGCCTCAAGACATGGCGCGTTTACTTCGGGGCAAATCCGAAGACTCAAGCCATTTGCGTACCCGTGTTCATATCGACATCACCGTCCGGACGCTTCTTTCGCTGTTGATCGTAAGAAGTCTTGTTATGTTAGAGTCACCCCCCGTTACACTCACCTTTGCTTCAATTGGTCCCGGTCTCTTCTTACCGAAGCCACCGAATGCCAAAGTCACAAGTAGCATAGCTACTATGACAAAGCACATGATAGATGCAACCTGGCTAGACCTGCATCTCATGCCCATGCCCTCACACTTATCACCGATCAGCCAGTCCAACTTTGACTTTCCACAGGGAGCTTCTGCAGGACCATTGCAGCCCTCTTCTCTTCTCTCTCGTGTCGGACAGCCCGTCTTCGTCCACTTGACCTTCACAGCCAGCAGCTTCGTCCTCATCAGCGCTTTATCTATCAGCATAGGAGGGGCTCACAGTTCCAGCGGCCATATTCAGTATAAGACCCAGCAGATCCACGACGATGCCATACTTCACAAGGCAAACCAGCCATATCAATACTAGACCGAATAGGCCACCAGCGATGGTAAGACCGCTGACGGCAGTAGTAAAGAGGGCAGATGGTGGGTGGTGCAGGAACTTTCCATCGACGTCCTGTACATGCAGCAGGGAGATCGATACTGCGAGTACGGTTGCTGAAAATGCGATCTGTAGTAGTCGGATAAGGACCAGTAGGTACGTGCGCATTGAAATCGCCATAGAGAAAACGCAAACGAGAAGGGCCATCGATGAAGACTTGGTCTCGGCATGTTCTAGGTTGTATAGGTGGTCGGGTACGTAACACCAACAGCTGTCCTATGTTCCACTTCCCGCTTCGTTACCCATGGTCGATTTCATGGGTCTTTTTATTCGATTTGAGGAGCCTTGCACTACAACTTGTGCCAATGCCAAAGGGCCCGTTAATTTGTATGAACTGTACAAGTGTGAGGTTTCAAACTTTTTTTTTTGAGAGCCCCTTCTTCTGTTGCTGAGATGTTCATAGACAGTCAACTCGAACGCGATTCGATAAACTAGGCGGTGGGGACAAATGGGCTTTTGATCGTCTGGTGAAGTCGTTTGTGAAGTAAATTGTAGACATACGTCTTCCAGCGAGCTCGCACGGGTGCGGCTTCCCGTGTTATTGCTTGGCACCAAGTAACGGGTGTGACGTTCTGCAATAATCCCATTCTTCGTATAGGTCCAGACATTCCGGATTGTTTCTCGGGCTCGTCACCCTTACGTGTAATCTGTAGTAGTTGGTGAAGTCCTCAGCTGGCACGAGCTTTCTGTTGAGACTGCTGAACGGCAATCCCGAGCTTGTGTGCTCTTATCGTCTGTGCTAGAGTTCATTGTATCACCAGCCAAGGGAACTCATCGATCCACAGCATTTCGGAACATTTTGGAGACAGATGTTCGTTTTACTGCCTTTGCCCTTATCAGAATGCCTCCAGAGCCGGACACGTTGCCGCAAAGCAGGGCTGCAATAGGTGAGTAATCGCCGGCAGATAGACTTTGGCAGAAATTCACCGCATAGAATTGAGTTTGAAGGTGGCAATGACAACGACTCCAAGAACGGGCAGAAAATATTTCGTAGGAAGGATGCGTGACGATCTTTATCTGAAGGTATAGTCGTAGGTACATTTCTTGCAAACCCGTAATCCGGTCCAGGATACTGAGAGCCGCAAGATTGAGAACGCTTAGCATGAAGCATACAAGGCGTAGACTGTCTTGAAACGTAGTATTTCACCATGTTCCAAGTATGTAGTTGATCAAAGGTAAACAGAATGCTCTCGAAGTCGCTCTTTTGTATGCCTGGCTCATTCGTCAATCATAGCACAGAGCATTGTCACGCTGAGGCCAGACACGATGTCGAATTTCTGACCGAAAGTTGTGGTTGCTCCATGCAGCCTTCGATGCAATATTTTGTCAGCGAGCATGGTTGAGCACGCGATGGCTACCCTGGCAGTTCGCAGCAACATCGTGCCGGCTAAAATTACTATCATCAATTCGGTAGGACTTATCGTACGACAAGGGTCTCACAGTTCGCCGCCGGAGAGAAATTATGGATCTTGGCCCCATAATTTCCTTAGCTCCTTCTTCATGAAGCCTAGCTCGAGGGTAACAGATGAATGCTTGCAAGAGCTTCTGTCACTCCGCAAAGCTTCGCAGTGCAATTTTACAACCCATTCAGTCAGACTCAGACGCCGAGTCCTGTAGTGCAACACCCCGCAGTTGTTTGGGCTGTCACAATCTTATCGCACTCCATACCGTCACAAACGGGCCGGTGCACACACGAGGTCGTGCCTGGTTCCCGAACCTGTTGTGGATATGATCTTCGAACAGTGACTATCACAACTGCCTTTTTGGGCATCGTCTGGAGCATAGACATCTTCGACGTCGGTATAAGCCATCATGAAGGAGGCTCTTATTCGCTGCAATCAGCCGGTTTGCCTCAACCTGCATGGGTTCTGGTCAGGAATCTCCATGTCTGCTGCAGCTATGATGCCTGACCACAACGGCACGAGCAGGATCCCACGGCCCGTGGCAATGGGCCAATGACACCACCGAGTACCTTGATTGCAGCATGAGTATAAATCTGCCGAAAGCCTTCAGGAGAATTGTTTCCTGCTATCCGTTCTTTCCAAGTGCTTTTGCCTTGCAATCGGTGCGAATATGGTCCGGTTCACGAGTGCCGCCGCGGGCTTGTCCCTTGCCACTGCTGCTCTGTCTTCTCCTCTTCAGGGACAGCTGTATGCCCGCCAGAATGCTTCGACGCCCTGTGCGCAGGTGAGCGCATCAGCTGCGGCGCAGAAGTCTGTTGCGACTCCTACTGTCGCTGCCGAGCTGGCATATGAGTGCATCACCTCGGTGCCATTCAACCAGACTGCTGCTCTAGCTCTTGTCGATGGTGTCGTGCCCTACTTCAAGTGGCAGAGTAACACCGCTTTTTTGAAGGATCCCCCGGCGGAGTACGCAGAGAAGGTCCAGCCTGCTGTCGATATCTGGGGCGAGCTCGAGAAGATTCGTGGCAAGGTCGTTGGTGGACAGTACGAGAACGAATTCGAGGTACGGAAGCAGCGAATAATTTGTGTAGAAGGATGCCACTAATCTTATTAGTTTGGATTCGAGCTGTACAGGCTCCTCCAGAGCACACACGATGGTCACTTCGTGTACGTTCCGGACGTAGTTGGCACAGTCTTCAACTTCGCTCGCCCTGTACCACTTGTCTCGGTCTCCGCCGATGGGAAGGAGCTCCCCAAGGCGTATGTCTACGCAGACATTCTTGCCGAGTCATTCGGCAACTCGACTTTTACCTCCTCGCCGATCGCTAAGATCAACGGTGAGGATGCTAAGACCTACTTGGAGAACTGGGCCCAGTATGGCTCGCTTCAGGACCGCGACGCATTGTACAACAATGTCTTCTACGAGCTGGCGACAGTCTCTCTCGGCCCTGCTGGATCTGGAATTGGCACCTTCGCAGGCAGCGGACGTGGCCGATGGATCTACCCTGGCGCGACGACTGAGCTCGAATTCGAAAACGGCACCAGCACCTCCTACCAGAACTATGCCAAGGTTCTCATTCCTTTCAATGGCATCACCGATGGAGAGGCTCTGTACAAGACTTGGTTCACTGGAAACCAGCCGACTGCTGCCACACCCTCTCCGACTCCCTCCTCGAACGTCACATCGTCTGCCGTCTCCTCGGCAACTGCTTCTGCGACCGTCGCCCCTATTCCGGCTCCTGGATACCCACCACCAGTCATCCGCGAGGCACACAACCTCATTGGCGGCTATTTCCTCGAGGACGATTACTCTGACGTTGCTGTTCTTTCTGTTCCCTCGTTTGTAGGCATCAGCGCACAGGAAGCGTTCCAGGACACTGCTGCCAAGTTCCTCGCTGCGGCAAAGGCTGCTGGCAAGAAGAAGCTCGTCATCGATGTCTCTGCCAACGGAGGAGGCACAATCCTTTTGGGCTACGACCTGTACAAACTGCTTTTCCCTAACGATATCGACCACGCTGCATCTGACCGCTTCCGCGCTTTCGAGAGTACAGACCTGCTGGGTCAGAAATTCTCCCAAGTCGCTGAGGGCCTTCCCCGTGAGCTTGTGACCGAGGAGCAGAACGAGACTCTGTACGAACTCACCGACAGCGTCGTCTCTTCAGTTTTCAACTACCAGACCGACGTTTCTGCCAACGGTACCAACTTCGTTGACTGGGCAGACAAGTACGGCCCTCTTGTTCAGCAAAAGGGCGACAACTTCACTGACCTTTTCCGCTGGAACCTTTCTGATGTCCTCACTCCCATCAACTCTGGAGGCATCTACGTCCACGGATACGGTCCTCTGAGCAACTACACCCAGCAGCCTTTCGCTGCTGAGGATGTGGTGGTTGTCACTGACGGATACTGCGCATCGACCTGTACTATCTTCTCTGAGCTGATGCGCCAGCGCGCTGGTGTGAAGTACATCTCACTTGGTGGCCGTCCTCGCGAGGGTATTACTCAGGCTGTTGGTGGTGTCAAGGGAACCAACAACCTGCCGTGGACATACATCCAAGCGCTTGTGCAGTACGCAGTCAGCGACTTGACTGATAGCCCCGAAGAGGCAGCCAAGCTCAACAGCACTGAACTGAGCGAGTACTGGAGTGACACCGTTTTTGATCGCCTTTCTATCGGCAGCGCAGTCAACGTCAACTTCCGTGATGGCATCCGCGACGGAGACGAGGGCCAAACGCCTCTTCAGTTTGTCTACGAAGCATCTGACTGCCGTATCCTGTACACCAAGCAGATGACCGTCGATGTCACTGCGATCTGGAAGGCTGTAGCTGATACAACCTGGGGCGGAAAGAGCCACTGCATCGCCGGAGACCTTGGAGGCTACCCTACTGGCTCCAAGTTGGCTAAGAGGGAGCTGACTGTACAAGACAAGGTGCTCAGCAGGAGGATGCACCAATGGAGGAGGGAGCTGAGGGAGCAGGATTATCCGCTCGATGTCTTTACCAACTTGCGCGCGGCCAAGCTTGGTGGTGATGGTATCATGTTGCCGTAAACAGGCAACGAGTCCATTAGCTGTAAATAGGCGCACATTAATATATCGATGGTGCATATCGAAATCCAAGTTTCCAGATGTGACTTGCGGAAATCGCCATGAGTACCTGCCGATCGATACACTCGCAGTGCCTTAGCAGCTTGGTGGTAGTGCTCCCCCTCACGAGAGTTGGTGGGTGCGTATGTCGCCATCTTAGCCTCTGTATGGTTCTTGTGCACTCGCTAGCACATGTGGTGATCCCCCAGAAGCCCGATATGAACTCAAACTTACCCCCTTAAGGTACAGTGTCGCCGTATTTCTCCTGAAAGGAGAACTGGAAGACAGCCATCGGTGCCTTGTGACAATCTCGCGGAATACATCCGTCGGTCGAAAACATTCTTGCCGCAATTGTGCGAGTCCAATCGTTACGCCAGCACGATTGCCCACTAGCAGCCCATCCGAGGTCTGCAAAGTGGTTTACCCAAAATGAGCTTGGCACTCGAGTCGTAGTCTGGTGCATCGCCGCGATTAGAATGACGAGAAATTCTTTCCCATATTGTAGGACAGGGGGCAATGATTTCCGGGCGCTTGTGGACCTCTTGTCACGGCCTGGTTCTACGGAGTATCACGCTTGCAAGGCAAGTGGAAAGTCAGTGAATCGATGCAGCGATGCGCCTAGAGTCGGCAAGCCACTGGATACGGCAGGTGCAGTGGCGGACATCGTGAGATCTGAAGTGTTCTCAGCCCGTCTGGAGCACGGCATGACCACGTTGTGGAGGGGCGAGGCTAAAACACCACACCCCTCGTCGTGCGATTTCGCGACCCCACTGAGGGCCGTGTCAAGGGACGCGTGCAGTGGCAACGTGTCTCCACGAATGAAGTTGATATCCAGGTCTCCGAGGAGCACACCGTTGGAGATCTGCACCACGGGAGGGAAGGGGTGCAGTCCCTGCGGTGCTTGGGAATTACCATCGAGGATGGGAAACTGAGATCTCGATTGGCCACACGACTACACATTTTCAGGTGTGGCAAGCGCGTCGACGCGTATCCTTGAAAGATCCACCTTGGAAGCTACGTCGCCTGCCTTATTCGATGCGGTCAACGTTTCTGCATCACAAGTGCATCGGCGCATCGTGCCAAAGCTACGGCTCATCCGCGCAGGCATGCTGCCTGGAGGCGGGCGTGCATGCGGTGGAGGAAGCACCGAATACGATAGGACTGTGCAATGTCAAACACTCCACAGAACGGGAGATCTTCGATCCAGGGACAACATCGTCGATTGCTTGACAGATGGACCGTGCTGGTGGTTACCTATTATGGCCAAAGAGGGGAGAAGGTTTGGCAAGGAGAGGAGGGTTCGGCGTGAAACTCATTGATTCTCAGGTAATATCGACGAAAGCATGATGGAGAATATACTTCTGCATCACTGACATCAGTATGAACACAGCGTTGAGTAATGCTGAAACATGCAGCCTTCAAGCACTGAATGCGTTGCCACACCTCTCTCGCTGACACCAAGGAACCCTACAGCCGTGGTATCCCCGCCGAACTTAGGACCTATTTCCCAACGCACCAGCAACCTGTTTCACCGGACCAAGACCCTGCACAGGATCGCATCGCCATTCAATCAAGCCTCTGCCGTGCTGGCATGCGCGTGGACATTAGCTGCTGACTCGCTGCCTCGTTTCCGTGCACGCGCTCCGTGAAAAAATTGAATACGGGTGCGCATCTCAAAAAATGCACCTTGATCGACTTTTCAGTTTGCGCCCAAGCCACTTTGGACCCTGACCGTTGATGATCCGATGCGCTTGGTTTTTGTCGTGCGCAAGCTGATCGACGACTCTTACCCGTAGGCGGCTAAGGCATGCTGTTAGTGTCGAGCGTGGCGTCGCATGTCTTTGGATACAGCCGCATCGACTTTCGAAAGTGCATCGGTTCTTAGAGGTCAGGTCAAACACCAGGGCCTTGTTTTGTGTGGGTCGCACACGGGATGCAAATCCGATATGGCATTTGCTGTCGCAAGTGCCGTGGATCCGGGATTGGCGACCTTGATGGCAGATGTCTACCGCTAAAACCCTGATCGAGCCGGTGATGCCTCATTGCAAAGTGATTCAGGTTGGGAGTAACGATTCTCCGGAACAGGGTGTCCACCTCCGCGAACAAGGGAGCAGATGTGAGGTTCTTGACAAAGACCACACTGCCTCTTCAGGTTATAGCGCTGTGCTATTCAGTTCGCCAGCCATGAGTCAGATAGACAGACAACTGGCAATTGATGTACAAGATTAGCGCCAATGATACCCAAGTTCACTGAATCACAGAGGGCATGGTAATAGTGTGCAGTGGAGGATCGAGGAATGGATGGATGAATGAATTGATGGGTATATAGAACACGCGGAACAAGTAGAGACGCTCAAGGCGACGGGTATCATATATGCTCAAACTGACAAAACTCCAAGCTGTACGAGCATTGTGGAGTAAGGACCTGCTTCCTCCGCCTCTTTTCGGCCACCTGAAAGTGGCTCTTCTACTATGCATCCTGTGCATGTAATCTTCGCTAATACCCGCTACGCGAGGTGTTCAGTGCTCGTGGCTCTGCGCTGGTTGAGGAGAGCAAACCCTCACGCAATCGCCAAGTGTGGTGATAGTGCGCCGTTGGTAGCAATTATGCTATGTTTATTGGGTGACGGCAATCCAAGTATCGACCAAAGTCGGAGGGTGGGTGGAGACAATATGCTCGTTGACCGAAGGTCACATAATGATTTCGTCCATGGAGGGTTTGCAGTTGATAGCAAAAGGGAAGTACGTAGGTTCTCAGCCAGCGCTGTAGCCGACCATCTTGGCGCAATGACTGCAGTAGTAGAGGTTGGTGCCGAACTGGAACATGCCAGAATGACCGTGGGACTCGCGGCGACAGCGGCAGCAGCAGAGTGGATTTGATGGCGAGAGGGAGAAGCTACTGCGTTGCGACGACATACTGGAGGCCGAGTTGCTTGGTGAAGGGCTGATAGTAGGCTGAAGTGGCTTTGTCGAAGGTCGATGAGCAGCTTGGGTTTGCAGTTGCAGGAGACGTGAAGCGTCAGCGCCAGAGCTCGCCATAGAGGATATTCTATGAGCTAGGAGTGGATTTGTAGGGCTGGCACATGTGTGTGAGGTGTATGCAACAAGAGGGGATGTTGCAGGTGTCTCGTCGGAATAGTGTGAGGTGGACACAGGTATGGTAAAGTAGCAGATGGGTGGTGGAGGTCCTAAGGGGTGCAGATCATTCATCATGCCTGGGGCGGCTGTCGTTGTGTATGACGGGGGCTTGGTGATTAGGCCGATCTGTAAGTGCGAGCACAGCGGAGCAACTTGATATACATACGGTCGATGCGATCGAGCATCGGTACGATGCAACTGGGTGACCAATCGCGGGTAATGGAAGGCGCGGCCCACTAAGCTCAGCTGATTGGCACGCAACAATCTTGGGCTGGGTTGCGCAGTTTCTGCCTTCGGAGTTTTGGAAAGAGCCACCCCGGCGCGATCCCAAACCGAAGGCGCGATCCAGCCAGGAAGTCCCCGCCCTAGTGGGAAAGGCCTGATTTTCGGCCAACTTGTCCACTCTGTCTGCACAATAACGCTGGGGCTTGGATGCAGGAAGCTAGCGGCTTACGCAAACTATCTGCACGCCTCAGACACTGGGCGTTATGATGTGTCTTGCTGACTGGGCACCCAAACAGCACAGCCGCTTGGGTTGCTGGGCAGCCACACAGCTTGCGAGTGCGGTGGCCGCAGTCCAGCGAGTGAGCCCTTAATACGCTTGGGCTGCCTCGGATTAGGCATCTGTTGCGGGACCCAAGCCTGCCAACGCGTCCTCGTATGCCTCCAGCTTCCGGTCACCAAGTCCTATCTCCTCAGCAACCGCGAACACCCCATACGCTGCATGAGCACTCACCAGACGCATGCCAGACCCCGCGACAGTTTGCTGTCGTGTTGCGGGCCCGTGACCCGCAGCAAATGGTTTACTGTTTGGACGGCCCGCACCGCTGGGATGGAGAGACCAGTCTAGAACGCGAGACACAGGCACAATGCTCACTGCGACACCAACGCTGAGCCTACACCAGCGTAGGCAATCAGTTCTGGATTGCCGAAGACACACGCCAAAAGCCAGCATACAACATTCGGATTCAGCATCTCGACTTTGCCATCCTGAGGGGACATTTGCACCAGGCAAGACAGGCCGTTTTCATCATCAAGACATGATCTCTCAGCTCGGACGTTTGCACTTGCGGCCACTTGCACCGAATTACCCCAGCCTCTTCACCCTACAAGTCGGCGCCTCCGGCCCTTGCTCGGCCCTGCGTGAGACGCGAAAGCGCGCTCAAATATAGACGGACTCTATCCACTACGGAGGCGTTACGAGCTGTACATGACAGGAGGGTTGTGCAAACAGGGCTTTTAGGGGCTCACAAGGTGTGGCTGCTCTGGACCAGCGCCTCAGAGTCTGGGGGCTGGTGACATTGGACCAATTGTGCAGTCGCAGCTGAAGATCCAGGTTGTCTTTGATTCAAAAGGTTCGATATACCTGGCCATACGCAAACTGCTTCAGCTTGCGCATATCGCCACCAGAACAAAACCGGAGATCATTCCTATCGCCTCTAGAGTCTGCATAGCGAGCGATCAGTGAAGGTTGTCGTAGAGACTCGCCCAGATTTCCGTCATGGGATCGTATGATTTACGGTTTGGATGTAACAGCCCCTCGCAAGCTACGTTTCGGTTTCCCCTAACAAGCGCTGTAAGTTATGTTACCTTGGACCGAAGTGAAGCCTATTGCTTTGCGGTCCAATTCTCCGCATTTTGCGCGGGGACGGGTAAGCGTACCAACAGTTCATCTAGGCACGAAGACTTGCTCTTTGTTGTCCTAAGGACTGGACCACATAACAGCAGTATTGATGATTGGACGAGACCCACATGTCCACTGCGATGGTAATAGGAGTCTTGGTCGGCTTACGGACATATGCTCAGATGCGGCACGCCTTTGCACAAGGACGATAACATGCGATGCAATGGTGGCGAATGTACGGCCGCTCCGTGGACCATCAACTGTTCAGGAGGACGATAAGGCCTGTGAGAAAGTGGAACAGTCACCCAGATTCGCTTTGCGTATTTCCAAATTCCGCAGTCGCTTTTGAGTCGTTTTGTTCTGATTGCCACCACTGACGTTTGCTTCATTCTGTCCGCAAGCGGCCGCCCACCTCCGTGGTTCCTGGAGCCTGCCCACGTCTGACTCGATAAGTTCATTAGTCACTCCAGCTGAACACGGAAGTCATGACAGATTGTCTTGTTGAAACAGCATCATACTGCGGTGGTGGACTATAGCAATATGAGCAATGGACAGGTGTCAGGCAAGAGGCCAACGCCTAAGCATAGAGTTGTTAGTCAAATACATAAAGTCGTCAACGCACTCATGTTCGGTCTTCAGGTGAACTTACCATTTCAAGCTTCGCTCCTCAGCAACACTGAAGCGTTTGATTTCCGTCGCCCTTCCAGACGCATAGCCGTTGAAGGTGTTGGTCGTGACCCTCCTGTCGAGGCTAGCGTCACACAACATCCAACTCAAGTTCCCCGCGAGCTGAGAACATGCATCTGGAAGCGTGCGATTCGATCATGTGCACGGTGCACACGTGCAACTAATTGAGTGACTGTTGAGTACTTGTACCCGACCTGACCCTACCTGACCCTCCCTGACGCTGCTCGTTATCTCCTCAAGCCACCAAGTCGCGGTTGTTGAGCAGCCTCAGGAACAGGCCCTGGCGCCCTGCGCGGCAGCACACGGGCAGCGCTTGTTATGCAATTTGCTCACATTCGGTCCAATTGCCCGGTCAATCAGGCAGGCGACGGCCGCAGGCCTCACAATTGACAGTCATTGCACCGCCTGTTGACAAGGCGCACAGGCCGGTTCGAAGGGTTTCCATCCCACATTTGTCGACTGATTGAGGTTTGCGTGATACGTCACTTATCGTGGCAGTTACCAAAACCCTTAGGTTGCCGCTCCGCCCCGCCGCCTGCCACAACCCCTCCAACTCGTTCTCCAAAAAATACTCACCACACAACCTCGCGCGCCGCCAACATGGGAAAACCACCAAACCTGTACGCCTTCAAGAACGTCGACGAGCTCGCCCCGAGTCTGCGCACCTACGTGCTTGATGCGCAGAACACCGCCATCAAGCGCCACAACGTCTTCCGCGTCGCAGTCTCTGGAGGCTCTTTGCCCAAGACTCTCGCGCAAGCGCTGCTGAAGGAGACAAACGGCGACGGCAAGCCGCAGTTCGACAAGTGGGAAATTTTCTACGCCGACGAGCGCGCCGTGCCCCTCGACCACGAAGACAGCAATCACAGGCTTGTGAAAGAGGAGCTTTTGGATAAGATTCCCTCTGAGCTAGGAACACCCAAGGTTTACCCAATCGATACCAAGTATCTGGACGATGTTCAAGAACTAGCCGACCAGTACGAGAAGACCCTTGTGAGCGTCTTCGCGGCGCGAGACAGCGTCAAACTGCCCCTCTTCGACCTGCTCCTGCTCGGTTGCGGGCCGGACGGCCACACCTGCAGCTTGTTCCCAGGCTCTGACCTCCTGCGGGAAGAGGATGCTTGGGTCCTTTACATCACCGACTCACCGAAACCCCCACCTAAACGCATCACCATCTCCCTGCCTGTCGCCCAGGCTGGCCTCCAGATCGCCTTTGTTGCAACAGGCGCCGGCAAGAAAGACATCATGAAACAAATCTTTGATTCTGACGACGGCCATCAGCTGCCGTGCGGTTTGGTGAACCACAAAGGCGAAGGGCGAGTCAGCTGGTTTGTTGACTACCCCGCCATTGATGGCGTAGGTTTCCCGGCTCGCCGTGGCAGCCTTTAGATTGCAGAGCCTTTCAGTTGTGCTTGACAGTTCGCCGATTTCCTTAGATCGAGATTGAAAAGTCGTTCGCTCTGCATGCCGTGAGCCTTTGACAGGTACCTTCAGAGCTTTCGTTTGTGCTTTCGCGATGTGCACCGACCACAGGGTGGAAGGTTACCTCTCGAAGTAAGCATTGGGCCATTCGCTCACAGGTTAGACACGAATAGATCACGAAATCTCTCATCCAGAATGCCTTCCATCTTGTTCGTCTGTACACAGTTTGTGCAAGAGTGTCTGTGCGCGGTGCTGAATAAGCCCGCCTAACAACCGCGCGCTGCGCTTTGTTTGTTTCACATGCACGAGCTCCTGAAGCAACAGACTGACAGCCATATCGGGCATTGGTCTTTACCCCTTTCAGTACCCCTAGCCGATCAAAGATACGATGGATCAACATCACAGCGATGGGGCCAGCGACACTTCACCTTCGTCAAGCCAGAGCAGTACTAGGCTAAAGCGGCGCAGCCTCCTGCCACAACCTGGGGCACCAAAAGATACTAGAACAATTGCACTCCCTAGGCCCGTCATGGATCATGCAGATAGTAGTCAGCCTAATACAAGTGCAGCCGAAGTCTCGAAACCAGCGACTTCAATACCTCTCGCCCGGGGCAATTCTGTGACTGGCTCAAGGTTGGGACGACTGCGACCACGTTCTACGTACCAGGCAGTTACACCCGTAGCAGAGAAGAGTGTTGAAGTCGGGAAATCGGTAGTATCGCAAGCTATGCGGCCGTCCAGCCTAATGAGCAAACCGACTGCAGCATCTTTAACAGGGGGACTGGGGCGAACTCAATCATTGCGCAGACCAGCGGTTGCAACGCAGTCTGGTCCGCCTGCATCTATCGGATCTCACTCACGCACCCAATCCACCAGCACCGTACCACTTGCTAGAAGCAACACAACAAGACCCAGGACTACAGCGGAGAGGCCAAAGTCTATGCACATCCCTTCCAGCACAACCACACCGGCCAACATCACCTCAACACAGCCAGAGCCTGCAGTCTCAAGGACTTCAACACGCCTTGCTGGCCTAAGCCGGTCAGCGAGTGTGAAGACAAGGCCGGATCCATCGAGCAGTGCATTGCGACCTAGGGCAGCAACGAAATCGGAAGAAAGCGCTCCTGCACCGCCGAGGGCTATGGCCCCGCCACCAAGACCCAAGGAACCAGTAAAGGAAGAACCGAGGAAAGCTGCTCGGCCTGCATTCAGCACACTGCAACAACACTTCACGCCGCGAAAGACAGGCAAAGCGCCAACTTCGACGTTCCTCCATCCAGCCTCAATCACGGCAAACAACGCTCTGCCCGCTGAGCTCGTCAGCTTACAGATCGAGCTTCTGCAACTCCACCTGCTCCACGAGAACGCCGCAGAGACCTGCAAACAATGGGAGCAGAGCGCCAAGCGCGCACTGCGTTCCAAATTCGATGAGGTGTCGAGCAAGTACCAGGTGATGCTCAAGCACGAGCGCGCCAGCCAAGAGCAGAAGAATCTCCAGGCCCTCCTCGAGTGGACTGGTGGCAAAGCATCTGGGAGCTTAGTTGAGCACATTCAAATACTCTCCGGGCCCCTCCACGAGCTCCCCTCTCTCGTGCAGACAGGCGGCCGCTTCCAGCGCCATGTCGCTGCATTCGAACAGTGGATGTCGTGGGTAGGAGAGGTGCGTGCCGCGCGACGGGATCGAGCGGAAGGAGGGATGGGGTCGATAGACGGTCTCGGAGATGCATGGAAAGCAGAGAATGCCGCGCTTATGCGCAAATTGACTTCTTTTGTAAGGGATCTGAGTGTGTTAGCTCAACCCGCTGCTGGGTCGAGCATCGCAGCTATCGTCGCTTGCTGTGAAACTTTGCTTGATGGACTACTGGAGGAGCTGAGGGTCATGCAGACGATCGAGGCGGATGTTGTGGAGATGGAACAGGAGTGGGTCGAGACAAGGCTACAGGGTATCGCAGCGGATATTGGCTCGTTTCTTCTGGACGAGACTCCTGCTTGGCGGATGTGAGAAGTTGGCGTGAAATGTTTGATACTGCATTTATTTAACAGTACATATGTCACAACATATCGAACATGTACAAGACTTTCTTCTACTACCAGTTTGCATTTAAGTTCTGCTATAACGCAGCATTATTCGGATCAGTCTATCTATAAGCTCTGATCATCTATAAGCGCACGTTGCAATGGCAAAGCTCTCCATGTTATTTCTATGCAAGAATAACAGTTCACGCTGCTGGGGTCTATGGCTTCAACCACGCAGTGACAGCACAACACTCTATGAGGAATTCATAATCTCGCTCGCGAACTTGCTCCGTGCTCTGATCCTGGGGCCATAGAAGACCAGAATCCATGGCACCACCGTGAGCAGCGTTGCAATGCCTCCGAGCAAGCTGCTTGCCGGGCCGAACCCAAGATTGTTGTACATTTGTGTTGTGACAAGGGGGAAGACACCACCTGTATCAACAAAGTTAGCTATAATGCGAGCTCAAGTTTAAAGGGAAAAGACCAACCGAGCATGTTTCTGCAGAAGGACTGAGCCGCGAGTGCAGAACTGGCGTAGCGATGATATGTGTCGGCAAGGTAGTTGAAGACGCAGAGATAGATGGTAAAGATACCGATTGTGGCAATTGTGACGGCAATGGCTGGTACAATCCAGTGTATGCTGCTTGCGCTCGTCCAGCCAAACATAAACAACCCAATCGGTAGGCATGCACTTTCCACGCATGCAAAGTAGAGGCGCCCTTCAGGTGTATTGAGCAGCTTGCCGTGTTTGCGAGCAATCCTCTCTTGATAGATTGATAATGCACTCGCAATCAATGCGCCTACACACATCGCTGCAAAGGCGGCGTTGGCCTGTTGTAAAGAGAATCCGTGGTTTCTCTGGAACACAAGCGGGACGGCGGCGAGTGTCAGATACAGGACAGCCCATGAGAAAGCGACCCAGAGCGAAAACCAGAAGACGACGGGCTCGGTGAAGAGAAGGTGGAACGGCCGATATAGGGAGACGCTAATCATGGTCTTGAGTGAGGCGCGCTCCTCGTCAGATTTTACTTTCCACCGGATGCGCTGCGAAATCGTGACCTCGGGATTCCCAGGCTCAGGCATATTGAACCCATAATAGCCGGCTGCTTCACGCTCATCGTACCACTTGTTTAACACTTTCGCCTTTCGTGAGAGAAGCACAGAGCCCCGTGTCTCCTTGAAGATGACGCAGATAAAGGCTACCATGACAACTGCCATGATGGTTTGGATGTAGAAGATCCATCTCCATGACAGATTCTGCGCGATGAATCCAGACGTCAATGGGCCCCAGCCTGTGCCAAAAAGCGCCGAGCCAGAGAACAGGGCCATTGGCGTGTTGCGATTTTCGGCGTGATAGATATCAGATACAACGCCTCCAACCATTGTCGAGAACGTAGATCCCCCTACTCCGGCTAGAAAACGAACAACGAGCATACCGGCGTACGAACGTGTAAGTCCTGTGCATAGCTGACAGATAACGAACAGAATGCCGGAAGCGATGAATACTGGACGGCGGCCGTTGATCTCGGAGAATGGGGCTAACACCATGGGTGCCACGCCGAAACCTGAACACACATTAGTCTCATGTTGCCAATGTAGTATTGAATGGGTCTTGGATAACATACCAGCTGTATACATCGTGATGCCCACCAGAATAGCAATATTGCTGACGCCCCATTCCGCCGACATCTGCGCGACACCTGGAGTGTATGATCCAGCTGCGAAGGCTGTCAGAGCCGTGATGGCACACGCGACCCATATTGTGAAGTTCTTCCTCTTCTCTGTCCAATCGAATGGGTTGGTGTACTTCACAAGGTCTGGCAGCTCTGGAGGCGGCCTGTTTTCGCTGCCAGTTGTTGGATGTGTTGTAGGATACAGGCTTGTCGGATGTGGAAGCTCCGTCTCGAAGGTCAAGTACTTCCATACGATTTCTTCCTCGCTCAAGTTTGCCAAATGATTGCCATCCACCATGCTCATCTCTTGCTCCTCGTACTTTTCTTCTTCCAAGTCATTGCTGCTGTTGAAAGCGGGGTCAGAACTTCTTCGGGAGTCGTTCACGGGAAGGGTCGTTATTCCCGGACAGTGAATTGGACTTTCGACTCCCAGCTCTGATTTCGTAGGCAGCTCGATCTCTGGATTGCCTGACATGTTGCCATCTACATGCCCCAAATTCTGGTTTTATTCAAATCCGGTCGATGGTTGATGGAAATAGTGAGGGTAGATTGAGGGCTGGATGATGATGATATAAAGATCTAGAGCTTCATAGTCTGCAACGGCGCGGAAGAACCCACACGTGTGGAAGGCTGGGCATCCGCAAGCCGATTAATTCAAGCGAGCGAATGGAACGTAAACTTTGTTCGGATTTATGGCTGGCTCCAATAAATTTCGGGCCGCTGGGCGATGTGAAAGATAATTGTCGGGAATAGCATTGGCTGGCTGTTCACCAGCTGGATGAACGGAGGGCAGCAACACCGTCTTGCATCGCTTGTGTCGAATCAGAGCTTTCCTCACTGTGGGCTTAATGCACAGAGTCATCGTCGAAAAAGCGGTGGACTGTCTTTACTTGCGCACGAGGCAGGGAGCATATGAGTCAATGTAGGTTCCTGGAGATCACTCGGTTTAATCTGTAGACGGACCAGGAGTGAGCTCCCCGAACCCTGTGGGGAGATGCAGGGTCACCACTTTTGTCATCCCGCCTTATTTCCGTGAGCGTACCGAACCACGTGCTCGAGAATCGGGAGAAGAGTAGGTAATCATGTAAACGATGAATCGTGTCAAGCAAGCATGAAGCTTGAAGGTTGAGAAGAGAATATGAGGTGCAGCTACGGAAGGAGGTACATCCCTTCATGTAATTCCACGTGCGTTTGCTGTGTGACAAGTGAATCCATGGTGATTGCCGACACAATGGTCGGACTTCACTTGTATCGTTGTTTGAGTTCGGTATCGTGCTGCTAGCGTTGCGTAAGATCTGTGTACTTTAATTGGATACCTCACGATTACTGAGAAAGCTCCGTTCGCTCACGGCGGGCATAACCGCGTCATGAAAGTCTGCATGCAGACACATGGCTGCCACATACGGAGGGGTTGGTAACGACTGGATGTTCCCGGCTGTGTTTCTGGCACGAACTTGCGATACAAGGAGCCATAGCACGTTGAAGGCCAATTCCGAATGTCAGTCTAGCAGCCATCTAATCACAGCCTCTGCTCTGCGGCACTTGTTGCCTACGAGGTAGCGCATTTGCTATGCGCCCATCATCTGAGACAGTTAGCAATTATAATACTCTTGTTAAAGCTGTTCTCTGGTGATGGTGGCACGTGAATGTATGCTTTAAACAAGACCCACGTAGAAGCATGGGGAAAGCGGGCAATCAAAAGTACCAAGGAGATCCCTAATGTGTCCGTGCTGGGCACCTGGGGGTATTTAGATTCTCGAGTAACTCTGAGGTCACTAGCAGGATATCCACGGATAGGTGTTGATGAGTAGTCAGCAGCAGCAGTCGATACAGTCTTGATCAACAACAAACAATGACCAGCACGGCCATCACCAGCTCCAAACAGGCCAGTCAACAGTCAACACTCGTTTCCAGATCCTCGAAGGGGCCAGATGCTGAAGACACCATGATGGCTTCAGATCGCGCAAGTTCAATATCGCTTTCGAACGTGTCCACACCACCACACTGCGCTGGGCATTGAGGGGCACATAATTGGCGCTCCGATACCGCCCATAATGTGGAGTGTGGGATTGGTCTCAACAAGCTCAACGTGGGATGAATGATGGCAGAAATCTTTTGTATGGCCAACACGTGAGTATTGCGCAATGCCCGCTAGCTGCGTTCGGTCCTCGAGCTTCGCTGGAGGGGTCTTAGAAAAGCATGGGAGCGCCTCACTGCCCCTCCACCTTCTGCTTGCTGTTTTCAACGCTACAATTGCACTTCAGATACCCGTCTTCAAGACAAAATCACATCACATGTAAGGTTCTCTTCGTTGCGCGCTTGCTTGCAGCTATAACGTTACCCCGCGCTACCCCGCCATCCCTGACGTTTGCCATGTTTGGACAGATCTGACGAGGCTGAACAGAACACAAAATGTCTAACGAGACTCTCCGTCTGGGCAGCACCGCCCCCAACTTCAAGGCCGAGACCACCCAGGGCCCCATTGACTTCCACGAGTTCATCGGCGACAACTGGGTCATTCTCTTCTCTCACCCCGAGGATTACACACCCGTCTGCACCACCGAGCTCGGTGCTTTCGCCAAGCTCGAGCCTGAGTTCACCAAGCGCGGCGCAAAGCTCATTGGCCTCTCTGCCAACACCATTGACAGCCATGAGGGCTGGATCAAGGACATCAACGAGATCTCCGGCTCCCAGCTGAAGTTCCCTATCATTGGCGACAAGGAGCGCAAGGTCGCTCTTGCTTACGACATGATCGACCACCAGGATGCCACCAACGTTGACTCCAAGGGCGTTGCGTTCACCATCCGCTCCGTTTTCATCATCGACCCCAAGAAGACCATCCGTCTTATCCTTTCTTACCCCGCCTCCACCGGCCGCAACACCGCCGAGGTCCTTCGTGTCCTCGACAGCCTGCAGACTGGCGACAAGCACAGGATCACCACCCCCATCAACTGGGTTCCTGGTGACGATGTCATCGTCCACCCTGGTGTCAAGAACGAGGAGGCTAAGACTCTCTTCCCTGACTTCAGGATCGTCAAGCCCTACCTCCGATTCACTCCTCTTCCCAAGGAGAAGACCTCTGCTGCATGAACGAATCAATTAATCGTTGGGCACGGTGGGAGCTGCATAAAGCGCTCGGAGTAGATGCGACGGACGCAATCATCAGGCATCGCAGATGGTGAGCTGTAATCTTGGGCTGTTCTCCGAAAGGGGTAGCCCCAATAACTTAGACCTCATGCTTTTCGAACGGACCGGGATGTTCTTGGGCATCCGATTCGATAGATGTTTGTAGACTCGACTTGCTTCGTAGGGCTGAAACGTTCCGCATAATGAAAGAATGACGACCCTTGCTTGTTTCCATGCGTGTTTGCTGAGCATCCTTGTCGATGTCCTCCAGAGAAGCTTTACTGAGGCGGCATTGACGCGTAGGATATGATGTGTGGTGACCGGTTCCAGGGTTGCTGCGCCCAAGTCTTTCCAACTTTGAGGGAGACTCTGCGCTGATAGGTCCCCAATACCGTCTGGCTAGGTCTTGATTAGCTGCATTGCCGCCCGAGTACCTGCAGCGCGCGGGTCGCAGTTGACTGTCATCGAAGCAGGTACCATGGCAGATTGGACAGCGCAGCCTGCAATCACGTCGTTGACTCGCGGCGGTCTGCGCTTGCCAAGGAAATAGGCTGAATGCAGCCCAGTCGGAAGACTCCAGGAGAAACAAAACGTATCTGGGTCATGTCTTTTGCTGTAACAAACCAATAGCGACGCAAAAGCGCCATCCTCCATTGCACTCGATCTGGATACTCGTCAGTTGCAGTACATCCACTGGCCCGCTGGAATGAGACGAGCTGATCTTAGCGCAGGCCAGACCACGCGACGGCGCACAACCAGCAGCTCGGCGGAGACTAAATCAAGACCCGCATTGGACTTACTCCGCTTACTGTCATATCGCTCAACCGTTGCCGTTAAACCTTTGGTACCTTGAGCGCACGTTTCTTCGATATCTCAGCCTCTTCTGTACAGCTGGAACTTGGTGCAAGGAGTGGCAGGCGGGAAGGACAACAGCTCACGCCGAGGGTCCTTGCTGCATCTGGACTGGTTCCAACAGCCTCTTCGCTCACCTCACCCTCGCTGCCCAGGTGTACCGCCTCCACAGCGCCAGTTCACAACACGTCTCTCGTTCTGCCCGCGTCGACCGTTCGGCTGTAGCTGTTTCCCCGCCCGCCACCGGTGCAGGGCAAGGTTCTTGAGGTAAGGCCAGCGATCTCGTTCCCAACCCCTCGTTTCCTCCCAACACCTTCCATTTCTCTATTGAAGCTTTCGCACGTGCTTCCCTTCTGTCTTAGAGGGGTTTCCACGCTCGGTCTTTCAGCTGGCATATATATTGCCTGAACAATTTGGAACTGCAAGAATCAATTTTGCCCTCTACCAGCCTCTGTGACACCTCAGGGCGCTTGGTGCTGCAAGCTGCATCCTGGTATACCACCGAAAGAGTTGCACAACAGACGTGTGTCATTTCCGAATCTGCAATCATGGCTTCGGGACATGCTGCGCATCGCTTTGTTAGTGGTCGACCACCTTGCGGCAAGGCCTGCAATAGAGATACGCTGCAGCTGGGAGCGTCTGAGGTACTTGAAAACCAGGGCTTTCTCCTCTTTCTGTATTTCTCTGCATCCTCCATGCTATTCTTCGATCTTTCGTAGCTCCAGCAGATCCAACACTAACAATGGCTGTCCCACTAGGTGTTTTCGCTTTTTCCGCAGCGGCCAGTAGCGAGCCTCTGAACGACCTCCCATCTTTCTGGAAGAGGCCCAAAGCATTAAAACTCAAACGGGCTTTGTCGACTCAGAGACGAGATTCCCACGAACCTACTGCAGGTTCCCTTACCCGCTCTTACCGTTGGACTCATTCGGCCAGGAAGTCCAGCCAATCTGACTTGTCGTCTCCTGTTGAAAGTTGCGCTTCGTCTCATCGGTCGCGGTCGAAGCACATACCTATTGTCGTGCCAGATTATGATCTCTCCGTAGCGCCTGAAAGCCCTTGTACCTCTGTCGGACTCAGCTCTTCGCGTTCATCGACTGTCGAATCGAGTCGTCACCCCAGTCTCTCAAGTTTCCCATCACCAAACCGAGGTTCACTTGGCGACTCCTCCAGCTTGAGGTCTCGGCATGTTGAGATCGTGATACCAGATTGGGTTACGCCATCACACCGATACTCTACGTCACCTATCAAACGCCAACTCGATCCTGACCGGATTCGGACACCCGTCCTTGCGTATCGGCCAGAGAGGCCGATTAGGATGGCCCGACAGACGCCCAGTGGGAGTCGAACTAGCACGATTGATTCTCAAACTTCCGCGCCTTCACCATCGCAACTTTATTCGGGCGGATTCCGAAGTGGCAGTGGCAACTACAATTCAAGCGTGAACAGCAGCCAAACTAGTCTGCATCAGCAAGATGGTCAGGAAGGCGGGCTCGAGAGGCCACCGACCTCATCTGCACGTACCCCAGGGTCGGGTACAACCCCTTCGCCGGCGATGGCGCAAACAGCTGGATTAGCAACACCCTCAAGTTCGACCCAAGGTCTTTCCGGACTGGTCTGTAACGTGCATCGGACTACAGGTCGGGAGCCTCATCCTCTGGTAGGCGCAACCACCACGATTCTCGGGGACAAACTATACGTGTTCGGTGGACGCAGACTGTCGCGGACAAGACCGCAACTTACGTCCGACCTCTATGAGTTAGATCTCGTAAAACGTCACTGGACAAAGGTCGAAACAAAGGGAGACATACCTCCCCCGCGATACTTTCACAGCGTATGCGCACTCGGCGATACGAAGCTTGTCTGCTATGGCGGTATGTCTCCTGCAACATCGCCGGCAAGTCAGGCGACCCAGGTATTGCAAGGCACACAGGCAGATGCGCAACCTGAGGTAGTTGTAATGTCGGACGTTCACATCTATGATGCAGCTACAAGGACCTGGATGCACGTTGGGACGAACGATGCGCCTCAGGGCCGATACGCTCACTGCGCAACAATTCTGCCATCTTCTGCCGTCTTTAGTTCCACGGGAGCTGCCATGACAGCTATCAGGCACAACCCATCATCAAACAACCCCAATCAGGGGTCAATAGGGATCAACCTTGAGGGCGATGGGGGTGCTGAAATGGTAGTCGTGGGTGGACAAGACAGCGCGAACCATTACATCGAACAAATTAGCGTGTTCAATCTAAGAAGTCTGAAATGGACGACGACCAGCCCGCTAGGGAGGAGCTGCGGCGCGTACCGTAGCGTTGTGGCACCTTTGACGAGCATGTCCGCCAACGAAATCGGTGCAGGGACACGTGGAGAACCTAGGTCACCAGATGAGCAAGATTCGAACCCTACAGGCGAGTCGTCGATGCTCATCTACTCGAATTACAACTTTCTGGATGTCAAGCTGGAACTCCAAGTCAGACATCCTGATGGGTCATTATCTGAGAAGCCCATGAATGGTAACTTCTCGCCGCCAGGACTACGGTTCCCCAACGGTGGAGTAATCAACAATCACTTCGTCGTCAGTGGGACATTTTTGACGTCGTCCAAACAAGAGTATGCACTATGGGCTCTGGATTTGCGGACATTGAGTTGGGGGCGGATAGAAGCGGGCGGCAACATCTTCAGTCAAGGCAGCTGGAACCGAGGCGTGCTTTGGCAACGGCGAAACAGCTTTGTGATTCTAGGCAACCGCAAACGAAGTCTTGTCGAAGACTACAACCACCGACGGATCAACTTCTCGAACATGTGCGTCGTTGAACTAGAGGCATTTGGGTTATACGATAACCCTCGCAAGATTACGCCAAGCTCGGCATTTGGGTCTGTCAGCGCGCCGCCACAGGTCGATGGCCTCGATATGCTGGCTGGTGGAAGAGCACTATCACCGTCGGCTATCGAACTTGGTCAGATTGCGTTAGGCATGCGCGAGTTGGCGGACATGGATTTCCTTGCTATTCATGGTGAACGGATACCAGTGAACTCGCGCATAGTCGCACGCCGCTGGGGTCCTTACTTCAACCAGCTGCTCCGCGAAAGCACACAAAATGCTGAAAAGGACAGCGCCGATGCTGCCACCCTGCGTCCAGCCACTGGCGGTCACCCTTCCCGGATGTCCAGCATAACCATCACGCCATCGATTCGCACGACCTACTCAGCCGCCACGACCCTGACTGCCAACACTATCACCCCCTCAGAAACAACAGCCGTTTCAAGTACAGCGTACAACTCCCTTTCGCCACCAGAGCCAACAACACAACCACCATCACAGCGTCCACGCACACTATATCTACCGCACACGCACCTCACCCTCCAAGCACTAATCCACTACCTCTACACATCCTCTCTGCCACCACAAAGCAGCCAGCTCTGTAGCCCGCAGATCCTGTGTTCACTGCTTCAACTTGCACGCCCATATCACATCGACGGGCTCCTCGAAGCCATAATCGAGCGCCTGCACGTCTTGCTTGACAATCGCAACACGGCTGCCGTCTTCAACGCTGCCGCTATGGCCGCTGGTGGGGGAAGTGGCATAGCTTTCATGGGTGTAAACAACCTCTCGAGCACGAATCTCAACGGCACGAACGGCAGCTCCCTCAACAGCGGGGAGGAGAGCACTATGTCGGCAGGCCTGAAGGCGTTAAGAATTGATACTAGTGTGCCCGCTAGCGATGATGGGATTAGTTCCGCCGTGTCAGAAGGAACTAGTGCGTCAGCGAGTGATTCGGGAGAGTATGGGAGTAGTAGTCTGGATGATAGGGAAGTGTGGAATGGGGTTCAGAGCGCAGTTGTTGGCCTGCAGAAGCGTGGTTTGAGGGGCCTGATGGAGGGGAGACGGATCCGGGAGATGGGTAGAGGCGGGAGAGAGAGGAGGGATGTAAGCGAAAGTGGGTTGAATGGAGAGGGTGTCGGCTTGGGATTGACATAGCGAAATTGCTTTGAGAGGGACGATGGATTGTCATTGGTTAGTTAGCGCAAGACTGAGCATGTGCAGGAGTCGATGGGAGTTGTCGCTTTGATTAGATTTTCTTCCTGTAGATAGCAAGTAGGATAAGCAAGTGCAAAAGAAGATCAATGCCACATGTCCTGACGTTGCAGCCTTGCCGTGACTCCGAGTAAGGCCAAAGCTCCAAGGTGACGACGGTTCAGCCCTCATCTATGCTCTTCGCCCACCAACCCACTTCGCCTGCCTATTGCAAGACTTCCTGTCCATTTAAAATCAACCCAGAAACCACCAACCTCAGACCTCCTCTTCGTCAACATCAACCCCAGCACCCCAACCAACACCCATGTCCTCGCGCTCGTCCTTGATCTTCATCTCCTCAGCACCACCATTACCACCACACAACCCCATCTCCTCCCCCACCATCTCACCGCCCTTCCTCGCTTTCTTCCCGCGCTTCTTCGTCCGTCCGACCTCATCATCGTCATCGTCTCTCACAGCGCGCTTCTTGGCTCTTCCGCTCGGAGCTGTAAGTGCCGCAGCGTCAACCCCGACGGTCAGCGCGTGTTGCTTCATTCTGGCTTTCAGCTTGGCGAGCGTGGTGGATGCGGACGAGTGCGTGTACTGCGGTGATTAGTTTCGTCGCTGGAGCGTCGGGAGACGTGTGTGGTCTTGGGAGTACGTACTGTGTGTGTTAGCTGGTGAAAATTGAGCGAGGAGCGTGTGTGTGGAGTGTTGAGATGCAGGGAGTCGACTTACCGCCAGTGAGGGAGGCGAGTTTCTTGATGTCCACCTGTGGGTGTTAGTGGAGATTTGTGCTGGAAAGGCGCTGTGGGGGTTGAGCTTGCTTTGGGATCGGTTTGGAAGCATAACCAGGCGAGTGCTAGGACCTCGTTTTCGCGGGCAGTGAAGGCTGGTTTGCTGTTGGACATTGTGGATGAGTGGATAGGTTTGTTGTGTTGTTGTTTTATCTTGTAATTGATGAGCTGATGTGTGGGATCGAGAGGAAGGGTGTGGCGGTTGTGGAGAGGAGAGGAAAGCAATGTGTCTGATGGAGACGAGGTGAATGAACGTCTTATGTAGTGCGTGTTAGTTTAGGCGGCAGAAGGGCGAGACGACCTCTCCTATCACTGCCGTAGTCACGGTGAGAGTGGAGACGGTGATATCAAGGCAAGACATTCGACAGACTTGTGCAGATTTGAATACGACCGTGATTCATTAAGAATCGCTTAATGCGCCTTGACCCTTGTGCTTTGTAATGCCTGCACATAGAACTGAGAAGACTTGTGGCCTATATGCCGTGAAATAAGTGAATGCTTCGCCCTCTCAAGACTCCCAAACGCCCAAACTTTGCGCTTCGTGGAAAGCCACACCCGTACTGATCAGACTCAGACCTGGTCCGCATAGTCAATAGCCTCGCGGAAGAAAGCATCTGCGCCACCGTTGATGTCGTTGACCTCCTCCTTCTTGACCATGAAGCTTCCAAACTCCTCGTCATCCTCCTCCTCGTTGTTGGCGCGCTTGCTAGCATTCTTGCCCTTCTTGGTGGGCGTGTCGTCAGCGGCATCCTCGGTGGCACTGCGCTTGCGGGACTTGGGAGTGCGACCGACACGAGGAGTAGCAGCAGGCTTCTTGGGCGTGTTGACGACGCCAGTTGAGCCAGCGGCCTTGAGCTTCATCTTGCGCTTGATTTTGCCGAGAGTGACGGCCGCGCTGCCCTCTGTATACTGTGTGACAGTTAGTGTAGAGACAGGACAGGTTTGAGGTGCTTTGCATACGCCAGTAAGCGCTGCCAGCTTCTTGTTGTCGATCTAGTATGATAGATTAGCATGCTGTCGTCTAGACGGAAGACCTGCTTCTTGAATGATGTGCTCACCTTCGGCTCGCTCTCCATGCATTGCCAAGCTAGAGCAAGTGTTTGCATCTCGCGAGGAGTCAGGTCGTTGGGATCAGCCATGGTGCTTGATGACGGTGGTGTTGTTTGGACGCGAGAGAAGTGTGTGCTGTCAGGTGCGGAGCGGACGGAGAGTGTGATGGGAAACAAAGAGTGAAAGGGGCCTAGGGTTTATGTGTCGACAGAGTAGCCTAAACACTTGTGAATCTGCACTAACAGGCTATTGTTGGGTCATGTGAAGTTAAGGTGAGAGCCTGCAGGGCAAGGTGAAGGTGACTCTAAGAGCCTCTTCTTGTCAACTTGTTCGATGTTTTGACTCCACTGTACAATGATGCGGCTAGAGCTTCGGGAGACTGCCTTTTGCAGCCTTCACTCTGTTCTGCTCAAGTTCTGACTGGTTTAAGGAGAGACCGCTCGCAGACTGTGGCAACTGTAGTACCGGTCTGGCGACGTTGGAGGTTGCAACATTTTCTTGGTATTCGCTCTACATTGGGCCGCCCGTAAAGTCTATATTCTTCGCACGTCTTTACCCACTAGCTCCGGCCTTTCGACATCCAGTTCGTCTCGTAAAGCAGCGAACAGAGAGTCTCCAATGATGATGGAGAGGCCAAGACTCCATACCAGAGTGATGGCATAGAAGAAGTTGGCGTTTCCAGAGCCGGCGTAGATCCACAGGTGGTAGAACGCCGGTCCAAGGAATGATGCATAAAGCACAGCCGCGGAAGCCACGAAGGTGTAGCGCATCACTAGATAACAGTTAGCGGTGATGAATTCCATTGCAGACAGGCGACTCACAAGGGAATAGGTGTCTGAAGAGCGGCACTAGCGACAGATACAGTGCTGCGTCCGCAATACTGGGATATGGCGTAAAGACTGCGAAAATGCCAGTCAAAGTGCAAGCAACAAAGAGCGGCTGCTTGTGTAGTCGGATCGTAAGGCCAGGCATGTAGGATGCTGCGTGCAGCCAGAAGACGCCGAGGAAGAACTCGCGGAACGAGTCAAACATCTCGATGAAGAAATACCACCACAAGCCAACGTTGGGTGTGAGGTCTGGCAGCAAAAGACGCACGCCATATGTAGCCGCCAAGAAGTCCCATGATCCTGTCAACAAGGCCGACGCGACGAGCAGCGCACCGCCCACGGTAAGCAAGCCTAGCGTATGCGCGAACGTGAATGACCAGACATTGGGCGTGGTCTTGGTCTTTGCAGCGCGAGCATCGTATAGAAGGACGAGGAGAGGCGGAAAGAGGAGGATTGGGTGCATGCCGAGGTACGCAGCAGAGGCGAGGGCAAGGATGAAGGTGCTGCTGGCTCCCTGGGACGCCTTAGCCATAGCAGTCAGGATGAACATGTTTGTCAGGGCTGAGGTGGAACGGGCGAGACATGTCAGGACGGTGAATGGGTTGTAGAGGAAGCTGGTGCTTATTAGCTTCATGGTCGTCGATAGAGGACCGTAGTGTGCCATACCCTGCCGCAATGGCTGTGCTGCTCCATTTCAGGTCCTTTCTTGAGGAGGAGAACAGCCTCGAGACGGCAGCTGCTCCACTCTGGGCGATCTGCGCCAATGCATAGGCACTCAACAAGTCCACCACGGTGAAGACGATGTTGGTAGCGATTGGATGATAGGCTGGATTCGGCAGCAGGGAGAAGAGTGGCAGGAGGAGGGGTGCCTGGTGGTAGAGGCCGCCGTCGTATGGGGAGACGTTGTGAGTGTAGAGGAAGAGCCCTTCTTGTACTGTGCGCTCTGTCAGACCTCTGCCGTAATATCGTCTAATCAGTTGCTGGACTTCAACATACACCTCGTGAAGCTTGTCACGGGCGTCGACACCTCGACGCGGCCAGCAAGCAGATTGGGAAGACCGGGAAAGACAGTGGACAGCAAGAGCCGCAGTGCTGCAGCGCCGCCAAAGAGAAGCGCCTTCTGCTTGTCGACAGCCATGTTTATCCGCAGTGTTATGGGGAGAAACGCGCCATGACGACCATGTCCAGCATCGCGGAGCTCAGGTGATGTTCTGGCGTCTCGGTGGACCCCTGCCGTTTTAAGTGGGGCGCTAGCTCGGTGAACTCTCAAAAAAAGTAGGAACGACTTTCTAGTCCCGCCTGCCAAAAGTTCGCGGTCTCGACAACCCCAGCACATACACACGACAGAACTTGCAATGGCTGGTCGCTCCAAGAAGAAGGGTAAATGCCCGCCTACTCTCACCCCGCAATACTCACATTACTAACAATCTCTACCAGGCACCTCTGGTGCGGCGAAGAACTACATCACCCGCACTCGCGCTGTGAAGAAGCTGCAGATTTCGCTGCCTGACTTCAGACGACTATGCATCTTCAAGGGAATCTACCCCCGCGAGCCGCGCAACAAGAAGAAGGTCTCCAAGGGCTCCACCGCCGCCACCACCTTCTACTACACAAAGGACATCCAGTACCTGCTCCATGAGCCGCTGCTGGCAAAGTTCCGCGAGCACAAGGCCGTCGCAAAGAAGATTGGTCGCGCCCTCGGTCGCGGCGAGTCGGGCGATGCTGCGCGCCTTGAGAAGAATCTGATGCCCAAGGTCAAGCTCGATCACATCATCAAGGAACGCTACCCGACCTTTGTCGACGCCCTGCGCGACCTCGACGATGCCCTCTCCATGCTCTTCCTGTTCGCCAACCTGCCTTCCAGCGAGCACATCCCCGCAAAGACGATTGCTCTCTGCCAACGCCTGACCCGCGAATTCGAGCACTATGTTATTACCTCCAACGCCCTGCGCAAATCTTTCCTGTCGATCAAGGGCATCTACTATCAGGCCACCATCCAGGGCCAGGACATTCTGTGGCTCGTACCCTATCGCTTTGTGCAGCGCACAGGTGGCGACATCGATTTCAGGATCATGGGCACATTTGTCGAGTTCTACACAACACTGCTGGGCTTTGTCAACTACCGCCTGTACACCTCTGTTGGTCTCGTATACCCTCCCAAGTTCAATGCCAAGAGCGACGAGCAGGGTGGTGAGCTTGCCGCTTTCCAGCTGGAAGGCAAGGGTGTCAACGGAAGGGAGGCTGCCGACGGCGATGATGAGGACGCAGAGATCAACCCTGAGGCACAGGCTATTGCAGACAGGATCGCAGCCGAGGGCGACGTTGACGAGGAAGTCGCTGATGCCATTGTTGCTGCTGCCGAGGGTGACGATGAAGAGGAGGCAACCGAGGGCATCGACAAATTCGAGCCCACCGCTCAGGACGGTGATATCCTGCCCCAGCCCCAGGCCAGCCGTGCTGAAGCCGGTTCGCTCTTCGCTCCCTTCACATTCTACCTATCCCGCGAGACCCCCCGTGCCTCGCTCGAGTTCATCCTCCGTGCATTCGGTTGCAAGCGCGTAGGCTGGGACAGCATCCTCGGCGACGGCGCTTTCACAACCAACGAGTCCGACCCCTCCATCACCCACCAGATCATCGACCGTCCCTCCCTCGCCGACGGCGCCGCCGCCCCCGTCTCCAACGACACTGAAGACGGCGCACCAAAAGCACAATGGCCGCGTTCCATGATGCCCGGTCGCACATATGTCCAGCCCCAGTGGGTATGGGATTCCATCAACCAGGGCAAGCTCCTACGTCCTGACCTTTACGGTCCTGGCGCTGAGCTGCCTCCCCATCTCAGCCCCTGGGTCAAGCCCAAGAAGGGCGAGTACGACCCCAACCTGCCTCTCGCGGCCCAGCAGCCCGAGGGCGAGGCCGAAGCTTTCGAAGACGAGGCCGACGAGGAGACGTTTGAATCCAAGGAGGATGATGATGAGGACATGGATGCCATTGTCGATCGTGCAGGCTCCGTCGAAGTCGGCGAGGGTATGGATGTCGACGGTGACTCCGACTCGGACGACTCGGACGTATCTTCGGACGATGCAGCGCCCGCCAACGAATCCGACGGCGAGAGCGACGCTGAGTCGGATATCTCCGACTCCGAGGCTCTACGCCTGCAGCACCAAGCCGAGCTGGAAGCCGAAGCGACCGGCAAGACCCTCAAGAAGGTAGCCCCGACAAAGAAGGAGCAAAACGCCGCGATCCGCAAGAAGGCGACCAAGGCACGGAAAGCAGAGGAAGAGGAGCGCGAGCGCCAGAAGATGATGCTGAGCAACAAGAAGAGGAAGCTGCTGAAGAGGATCGAGTACGGCGCCAACAAGCGCGACACGGAGAGCGAGGGCTTGCGCAGGAAGAAGGCCAAGTTGGATAAGGCCAAGGCGGCTGCTGAGGCCATCTAGTCACTGTCTGTCACTCTCCTCGTTTTTCTTTTCTTCTTCTAGACAAGGACGAGGCTTGACCATACCAAAAGGAAGGCGTTTGGGAGTCGTTGGTGCTGATGATATAGCATCTGATGTAGTTTGTTCGAATCTATACGCCGTTGCATTTCCTAACGATCAACTGCTCTCTGCACGTGAATGGCACAAGCTTCATGGCTTTTGCAGATGGTATTGAAAGACTCGTTGTGAGGAAGCTGAACGCGTGCAATCCATCCTTGGCTTGACTAGACCCAACCCTCGCGCCCATGGCCCATGCCAACGCTAATACATATCATACAAGACAAACAAAACAAAAGAGACAGCATTACCAGACATCACTACAACATGTGAAGTGCCCATGTCGCGTGCCGTAAATCTATCGTCCATTTTTCAGAATGACGTGACATAAGAAACACTACTCCGTCTCCTGAGTAGCCGCCTGCTGCTCACTAGCGGGCTTGGCCTCATTCACCTCGCGCTCAATGCTCTTCTCCTTCTTCTGATCCTCAACAGCCTCGACCGTAGGCGGGACATCGCTGGCCTCAGCGGCCTTGCCGGCTTCCTGCGTCTCTGGGTTGCGGCCCTCGGCATCAGGGTGAGGGGGTGCGACGCCGTGCTCCTCGGCGGGCTCGTGCGAATCGACAAGACCCTCGTAGATCTCATTGCCTTGGGCGTCTACGATGCGTGTCCTTGTCTCGTAGCGGGTCTTGAAGCTGACCTTGTCTGCGAGGGCCTTGACCTCTTCCTCGTTGAGAATGCGGCCATTCTCGTCACGGTACTCGACGCGCTCCTCTTTGGAGACAACGGGGAGGTCAGATGGAACAGCCGGCGCACCCTCAGGTGGCGGCGAGACTGCTGCCTCACCCTCGGCTTTGTCTTGCTGCTGAACTGGCGGTTGCTGCTCATTGGGTACAGCGGCGGGAGGCGCGGGTGCTGGAGGTGCTGCCGATGATGGAACAGCTGGGATCGAAGGTACAGCAGTATTCAGGCCATTATAAGCCTCATACGTGTCCAAGAAGTTGTTGCAGTCCCAATCCCAGGTGTTGAACAGTTTGACCTTGTTGCACTGGCTCTTGGTCCATGCGTTGCCGTATGCAAGAGGAGCGTAGACAGTGAACACAGTGATGGCAATTGCGAGTATACCGACAGCTGCCGCCTGGCCTATAGCAGGAGTCCTCTTGATGCGGAAAATATCGAAGCGGTAGCTCACAAAGTCGTAAATCTGGCAGAAGGCCATGATGGCGAAGTAGAGAGCAGGGAGGTAGTGGTGTAGGAACAGCTGACGAGCCATGAGGTAGAAGGGGAAGTAGTGGAATGCCCATCCCAGAATGGACATACCAACCTCATAGTCGAAGCGCTTGAACGTGACGTTGTTGTAGTCACGGAAGCCACGCTGCCATCGGAGAACAGCGAGACCTTTGATCGCAACGTAAAGGACAATCAGAGCTGAGGAAGTCCACCAGATGAATGGGTTTCCGACCAGATAAATTTGACGCTGTACAAAGTTAGCCTGGAGTCATTCAATACGTTTCGCGTGTGTCCTGGAGATCGTCGGTAGTGTTCGGTTACATACATTATTTTTACCCCAGACGGTTTGAAGTTAGCATAGAGCCTTGAAGAATTCAGGTAGGGGGACATACAGTTGATACCACGCTGGAGGGTAGGCCACGATGGCGGGCGAGAGTCCCAGGCGTGCGACTCCGTGAGGCCAGCATTAGTCCTCCACATGACCTTCTGCAATTCCCAGAACTTGCCGAAGAAACCAGGGTTGCGGTAGTTGACGCGCTCGGCGGTCTCGTTCATCTTTGGGTGAACGTTACCCTCGATGTACCAGATGCTGTTTGGCAAAGTACCTCCCTTTGCGCATGTAACTTCCTGCTGCTCGAAACCCCAATCAGGGAGCTTAACCTTGTGCGAGAAAAGAACACAACCGGTCATTACATGGACGAGTCTGAACTTGGACTGGATGGTTCGGAGGCGCTTTTTGGCCTCGGCTCCTTCAGACTGCTTCTTAACGATCTCGACGCGGAACAAATCGTTGGCATCGCCCTCAAAGCCCTCGTAACCATAGGCGGAAACCTCCTGTTGCCAGTCCGCCTCGGTAACGGGAGCGCGAACATCGTGAGAGTGCAGACGGCGGTCAGTTGTGATATGATAAAGCCTGACGACACCGCCATCCTCGATGTTGTACGGGCCAAGGTCGTCCCATGCCTTTGGGCTGGTCAGGTTAGGGCCGGTGTAGTCTTCTGGCATGATTGGCAGAGTCTGGTTCTCCATTATCCAGATGTTGTTCTCATCCTTGTGGGGGTAGAGAGTGATCTGTTGCTGCTTGCTACCAGTGGGGTACATGTGGCTGTGAGAGTGGAGGTAACCACCCTGTGTGTTCCAGTGGCGGAGCGAAACACGGCTTCCATATGCGACATCAGCAGGAACATCCTGCATGCCCTTGGAGTTCAAGGTGGCCTGGAACTCAGAGGACATGAAACCATCACCGTCGCCAGGGTTTACCAGGCAGAGGAAGTGAATCGCGAACATGGCCATGTAGAAGGAGATCGGGATGACGACCAGGCAGAACAGACGGGCAAAAAAGTGCTTGAACCAAAGACGAGGAGTGGTGGTCCTTGTGTCGCCAAGCAGAACCCAGAGCTGCAGAAGCGTCAAGCTGCCAACCCACGCAATCGTGAAGAGGCCAACCCACTTGACACTGGCTGTGGCTCCAAGACCGAGACCAGTGGCTGCCAGCCAGAACCACCATGTGGGCTGGAACGCCTTCTTGGGACCTTGTTCGTGCTGGTTCGTGAAGGCAGTCCACGCAAGTGCGGTGAACGCAGTGAAGATGATGAGCGGCGAGTCGAGGAGAATGAGACGAGACTGAGTGGTGAGAGCGTTGTCTGCAAAGCATTAGCAAAGTACGCTATTCAATCGAGGTCAATTCTTACCGAAAATGACAAGACCTGCGCCCAAGGCTGCGGTAGTCGTTCGGCAACCAGCAGCCTTGAGAGTCAGGAACATGGTGGGGATGGTCAGGACACCGCAGATGGCAGGGAACAGACGCATGGTAACGTAGGGAACACCGGGCTCCAAGTAGTCCTTGCCAATGTCCTTGAAGTCGAAATCGCCATTAAATCCACCCAACCAGCCGGTCAGAGCAATGAGCATCTTAGCGAGCGGCGGGTGAACGTCCATGAAGAACTTGCCCTTGATGTACTTGGACGCGAATCCACCAAAGCTAGAGGCGCAACATTAGCTCAGGACGCGTTCGCCAGACGGGGTGACCTACTGGACTTCATCGAAGACAACGCTGCTAGGCTGAGCGATCCTGAACAGTCGCACAACACCTGCGATCACTGTCAAGAGACCCAGAAGCTGCCAGTCGGAGCCTGGCAGGCTGAAGATGTCATGGTCCTGCACGCCCTCGGACTGAAAGCCTAGAACTTGCTGTGTCTTTTGTTGCTTTCGTGCATTTGGCGCGGGTGATCGTGCTGGTGACCGTGCCGGGGAGCGCGAGGGAGATTTACCTGAGCGGCGCGATTGCGGCTTCTCGCTCAGGTACTGGTTCGATGCCGTGCGATTCGCCATGGCGGCGGACAGTCCCAAGAAATTGCAGTGTCGACTAGGTGGTGGGCTGAAGCTTTAACTGAGAGCTCCAGGTAAATAGTGGGAGAACACCTGTTTAGCTCCCGATCAAGAACAAAGAGTCTTAACGAGAGTAAGGAAGGGAGAGTAGATCAACGCCGAGAGCAGGCAACGCGTTGTTGCAAGCAGCGCCAGGGGGGGCACAGTAGATCAAAGTACCCGGGTCCTTACTTGATCTGGGGGGGTTTTGGGGAGAAAGTACAGCTGGCTCTCCCGCGAAGCGCTATCTCTCGAAAGGGAAACGAGAGCTATTTCGAGGAACAGCCGCGTACTCAGCGTCATCACGGCCAGCAAGTGAGAACAGTCGCTTATAACGTGAATGAATCCTGAAAGCAATTATACATATGTTCACATTGAGATTATGGGTTAGTCCGACAACTGTGAAACTTCTGGCATTGTAACTTTGACATTGCGCCGAACGGCTTGAAAAGCAGAGGCGAACGTGGGCGGGACCCCGTGCGCGCCCCTGCCTGCTGATCCGCCAAGCTCCAACGCGCCTGCCGTTCAGAAGTTCTGTTCGGCATTGCAGCTCCACCTCCGCCGCTCAATCGCAAAACACCCATCACTATGGCGGTCGCAAACGGAGACAGCGCTGCTGCTACAGAGCTCGACGTCAAGCCTCCCGAGAACATTGTAATCCCCCCAGCGAGCGTGCGCGCCGGTGTCGCCAAAACCGCAGATTTCGTCCACCGCAGAGGCGATGCAGTACTCGCGGGCCTCAAGCAGCGCATTGCCAACGACTCCAAGAGCCAGATCACCTTCATCTTAGAGGATGACTCGTACAATCCATACTTTCTGTGGTATCTGGAGCAGTTGAAGGCCGGTCATGGGCCAACTGCAAAGGGCGCTGCCCAGCCTGTACCAGAGAAGCCAAAAGGCCCTCCAGAGCCTGTCGCGTTCCGCTTCTCAGCGCGCATGCCCAACATCAGCGCCAAGGATCTTGAAGTCATGAAGCTGACAGCTCTGTACACAGCGCGCGTTGGCGAGAACTGGCTGAAAGAGCTACGAAATCGCGAGTCCGGCAACTTCCAGTTCGAATTCCTTCGCGCCAACCACAGTTTCTTCCAGTATTTCCGGTCGCTCGTTGAGCAGTACAAGATCCTGCTGGAGGAAGAGCAGACAGTGGAGGCGCGCATTGCGGAGCTGCAAGAAAACATCAAGAACCGTTTCCATGTTCTGGAGCGAGCAAAGGGCCGTGCTGAGTATGTCAAATACGTTTCTGCGCAAAAGGAGAAAGAAGAGAAGAAGGCCGAGGACGAAAAGAGGGAATACGCCACCATCGACTGGCATGACTTCGCCGTTATTGCAACCGTGCTCTTCGACGAGGCAGACGACGCTGCAGATCTTCCCCCGCCTGCGCTACTCAACGATCTACAGTCGCAGTCACTCGAACAGAAGGCCGCTGTTTCATTGTCGACAAGACGTCTTGAGGAAGCTATGCCCGATGAGCAGACCTACTACAATGTCTCGCAGCAGGGTCCAGCTCCACAGCAGGCTTACCCAGTGCCACCGCCAGTACCTATGACTCCTGTCGCCTACCCACAATACGCACCGCCACCACAGGACTACTCCTACATGGCAGCCCAGAGGCAGCGCGAGGAGGAGCAGGCGCGCGCACAGGCAGAAGCAGATGCAAGGGCCCGCCAGCAGGCTGCCACAAGAGGAGCGCCTGGTCGCATTGTCACAGACTATGTTCCCCGCGCGGCGAAGAAAGCCAATCTTGCAACGGTCGTGTGCCCTAACTGCAAGCAGAACATCCCTGCCAACGAGATCGATGAGCATATTCGAAGTAAGTTCCGCTATCTTCTTAAAAGCTAGCCTCCATACTGACCACTTTTCCAGTCGAATTGCTTGATCCACGCTGGAAGGAGCAACGAGACAAGGCCGAACAGCGCTACTCTACGACGATTAATACGGCGGACGTTGCAAACAACCTCAAGCGCTTTGCTAGCCAACGTGACGACATCTATGATGGAGCTTCCGGACAAAATATATCTGCCGAGGAAGAGGCTCGCAGGAAGAAGGCAGCTTTGTCATATGATGGACAACCAGATCCAGCTAAGGACGCTGCGCGCATTCAGCAGATGCAGTCAATGAACGTTCAAGAGCAACTGCGAAGGATTCAGGAAAAGCACCGCCACTAAGATACGATCGGTAAGATAGAGTCATGTTCTTGAAAAGCGCTTCGTAGTTCCAGCGCAGCTTGCCGTGACCGGTTTGCTCGCACGCACTCACATCTACTGCATTGGGTTGGAGTTTTGGCGTTTCGACGCATGTATGGGGATACCCAGGGCGGGTGGAGAACGAGACAACAATCTTGAATAACGTCTTGTAGCAGCTCAACTGCCATTCAAAGTAGCATGAACCAAATATATACCCTCAAATGTTCGCCCTCACTGGCTAGTGAAGTGCGTCTTGGTGCCACGTCCGAGAGTTATATCCGTGTTCGCCGGCCGGGCTCAAAGCTTTCGCCGCAACCCCAGACCTATGACCTAATCAGCAACATTATTTCCAACGGCATATCATTGCTACAGCACGCCATCAACAACCTAATCCACACGTTTCGACATGTCTTTAACACAAGCGACCAAGGGCGATATGCCCTATCAAGTGCGCTCCCTTGTACGTTCCCGACTACCCCTCGACTCGTCGCCGCGTATACACTGCTGCGCTATCGCAGTGCGACTCGACGTTGAGCAATTGCCTCATGCTCCAATCGCATGCGGAGAGCAGGAATGATGCGTGGCTGCACCACACATAGCTGGAAACAATCAGACAGCTAACACGATCTGAACAGTATCGCTCACTGCTGCGACAAGGCAGTCAATTCGCCGCCTACAACTTCCGCGAGTACGCGAAACGGAGAACACGCGACGCCTTCCGAGAACATCAAAAAGAGACAGAAGAGAGGAGGGTGCAAGAGCTCATGCAGAAGGGGCTGAAGGAATTGCAGATGCTGAAGGTACGTCTCAGCTATCTCCCGGTGAAAACATGTTGGATACGTGAAGCATGAAGCTACACAGTTGTGCGAACAATTGACCAAGCGTGGAAACGCCAGTCCACCGAAGTATTAAGAGCGCCTAGGCTAACATACCCTGGCAGAGGCAAACGGTAGTCAGCCAGTTCTACCAGATAGACCGATTAGTCGTCGAAGGCGGCAAGGAGGGCAAGCAGACGGGCGGTGGCAACGATATCATTAGACAGAAGGACACAGGGTGAGTTTAACGAGTATGGACACAAGAGCTGAGGCTAATGCAAGTGCAGTTTGGACTGAGCCCGGTGACGTTGCTGTAATCAGCAGAAATCAATATTAGATCCTGTAAAACACTACACACTCCTCTTCGAGCGGACAGGTGGATCTTGGTCTTGGCATATGTTCCAGATGACATCTCAGATTTTGTGGAAGCATGGGGGCATTCAGCTGTGTTGCCACGATTGTATTATAGGGAGGTTGCTGTTCGTCAGCAGCTTGTAGTAATTGCGTCTAGACACGACCAACATAACAACAACAAGATGCAGAACACTACCACGTCCACTTAGCTACGTTGAATACTCGTTCTCATAAGTTCGATGCTCTGCTAAAGTCCAGTTGCGCATGTCGTCAACCATTTCTGAAACCATGGCCTGGATATGGCGCTAGCTGCGCGCACGGTGCATGCAATTGCAACGCGACATTCGAAGTCACGTCCAACGCGCCTGCCCTTACCCTTCACCGCCCCATCGCAATCAAGCGCGCAAACACTTGACGACTGCCGCATGCCCCACTGCTGTGGTAGCTGCTCTCCACAATGTCTAGAGTACGTCATCTCCCGTTGCCTGACCTCGTCTTCATCCTGTAGGTCGCATGTACCCCTGCAAGCACGCTCAGCGCATTCACCTGTGCTACTTGAAATTATTCTTCAGCATCAAACATGGGCCATCGAGTATCTGTGGGTGCAAAACCCGATTTACCTGGACATGTTCCCAGAGGTTCCGAAGCCACATGTGGCTGCGCCCAATCCCTCGATAGATGCTGCTTTCCCTTATCCTCTTCGTGTCTCTCAATCATGCAAACACCATTTCCAAATCCTGTGCTTGGATGCAGTCCAAGCTTGATTTCCCGGTCTTAGGCTGACAGATTCTCCCCAGTTTCGGAACCGAGACCGGTCCAACAGGCAAGGACGCGGTCAGATTGAGCATAATGTGCTCGAAGGGCTCCCAATCAACCAATACAGAGAGATTGAAGTTACCATCGGTCCAAATGCCACAGACAACAAGCCCATAGATGTTAACGCATGGCCTGAACTACCCATGCCACGTGATTCTCACATGTTACCGGAGCATTCACAGCAACTACTTCGAGCTGCACGCTCTGGACGCACCATTCAACCGCCAGCCCCGCCTGAGGAGGACGACAACGAATTGAAAGACGAAGAGCCTGAGCACAAGCAAGTGCCGATAGGATTTACCGTCAAGAAATATGTCAAGGTTGCGCGGCACAATGAAGCGCCTGAGCCTGAGTATCTTGCAAAGAGGCGCAAAGGCTTGCCATCACAGTACCTGAATGGGCAGGTCCAGGCTCCGCTCAGAGAAACCAAAGTCAAGAAACTCGACGCCGAAGGCAACGTTGCAGTCTACAAAGTTCTGGCGCCAGAGGGCCAGGCAGTAGAGGGCGAGGTTGCACCAACCGATGCTGCTATTGAGGTTGCACCAGTTATTGCGGCACCCGGTACCGTCGTCGAAGGAGTTGGCGTTGTAAACGCAGAAGGCATAGTGGTCGCCAATGACATCCTACAGCAAACACCGCCAAGGAGAAGGCCACCTCCACCCAAGAAGAAGAAGATGAGGCACATTCCTCGAGGCGGCCCTGGCCGGGGCAGGAAGAGGGTCGACTTTGTTGAAGGGGCAGAGGGGCAGGGTACCCCAGTGCCGAACGCTGATGGTGTCTTACCTGCCATTCGCGACCTGAAAGAGAGCGAGGGAGGGTCGGTGGAACCGTCAGACCGGGACACACCAATGGGCGAGGCCGGTGAAGATGATGAGTCTGGCGAAGAAGGCTCAGAAGACGATGAGCAAGATCAAGATCAGGAGGATGGGACCACACCCTCAAAAGCACCAGCACAAGCACCAACCGAAGCACAGGCTGAAGTATCAGCTGCACCTACGAGCGCTCCGGTTGTGGAAATGACCGATGCTCCAGACCTTGCTGGTCCTGGAGAGTCGGTCATCATCACAGAAGATTCAACGACCATTCCAATCGAAACTCTGCAAACACCGGTAGAAGAGGAGCAACCCGCACCAACATCGGCACCTGAGCTTGCAGAGTCTGGAGAGCCGACCGCTGCTAGAGACCGATCGAGCTCACCTGAGCTTCCCTTATCCGCGGCCAATCATAGCAGACAACACTCGACTGATAAAGTGCCTACCTTAGCCACTACAATCGAAGCGACCGCGTCCCAGCCAGCACCACTTGAGCCAGTATCAGCTGAGCCAGCACCGTCGGAGCCAACACCACCTGAACCAGTAACGTCTGAACCAGTAGCGTCTGAACCAACAGCGCCTGAACCAGCAGCGCCTGAATCAGCAGCGCCCGAGCCCGTAGCATCTGAGCCAGTAGCATCTGAGCCAGTATCAACTGAGCCAGCACCGTTGGAGCCAACACCACCTGAACCAGCAGCATCTGAACAAGCAGCATCTGAACCAGTCCCAGCACCAGTCCTATCTACTGAGGACGAGTCGTTATCTGCGAGCGTAGATGTACCAGCAGGCGAATCCAACGAAGAGTCAGTATCTGTACCGGCACCGGAACCCGCAAAGGCGCCGTCCCAAGACCCCTCTCCCGTTTCGCCAGCAGAGAACACACCAGATCTGCTGGGCAGCCTAGAAGCGGAATTGGACAAGGAGAAGGAGTAATGAGGGGTACGACAAGTGCTTGCAATTCTCTACGAGCGCCGTGTCTTATCATCAAGACCTGTACGACAAACTTTTTGACCGGGCGTGGGCTGAAGGTGCCTCTTTAACGTAGAGGCTTGGGGTATTGGATGCAACTGTAAACAAACGCACGATGAATCAACTGTCTGGATAGATCTATCAATACCGTTACACTTGACCGGATCAGCTCTTGGCTCCAACGGTCCGAACGCACTTGTCTGCCATGGCCAGTCGAAGGCGGGGCACACATCCAGGAACCAACAATCGGATTGGTCTCCGTTGTGCGCGATTGAGGGTCCAGAATCTCGAACAACCCACACTCAGCGCGATCATGTCAGAAAACAAGATTCCCCACAAGCTCGCAAGTTGCACGACAGGGGTGCAGGCGAAGGATGACGTATGAGGGCTGATGTCTTGAACCTCACCCTGTGTCACTTTATAACGCAAGTTCCATATTATTCTTGAATCTCTAGCGATCAATTCATCGTTTTCAATCCTTCTCTCTGCATATCGTATCTCCAAGTTTCAAGATGACAGACATCGTTGGCGACCTCAAGAAGCAGACTGGCGCGCTGCAATGTGAGCACATAGAGCTGTCCATGGCACGCAATGGCTAACAACTACCTAGCAAACGTCAACAGCGTATCTAAAACAGCAGGCAGCACACCAGCGACCAAGAAGGTGGTCGGTTCCACTTCAGCCAAGGCTACACCATCCGCTGCGTCGAAGACGACGCCGACTCCTCCCGTGAAGAAGGCCGCAGGCACAGCTACGCCCAAGCCAAGGACACCGCTCGGCACGCAGAAGAAGCTACCGGTTCGCAAGGCGCCTACAGCTGCCACAGAAACGAAGCCTACAACAGCTACACCAACTAAGTCAACTGCAACTCCTCTTAAGAAGACCGCGACACCGGCCGCATCCTCCGGGAAGACAGCAGTCAGCAATGCCTCAAAGCCAGCAGCTTCAACCGGAGCAGCAGCAGCAGCCACCAAGAAGGTTACACCAGTAGCTTCTAGCACAGCAGATGGAGCACCTACACCAGTGAAGAGAGTCCCAAGGAAGCTAGGTGCAACAGGAACATCAGCTGCCTCCAAGCCTGCCAGCACAGTGAAAACAAGCGCCGGACCAACACCCCTCAAGACGACCGCTAATCCGCCCAAATCCTCAGCGAATGCTGCGACCAAGAGCGCTACCACTCCAGCAAAGGCTACCCCCGTGAAGAAGAATCTCGATGGTACGTGGCCGACCCCCCTCTCCGTGATTCGTGCTCACCCGGCCCCAGGCCAAGCTGCTCCTGCTGCCAAAAAGAACATCATCTCGCGCGGTGCTGGCGCAGCATCAAGCGGCGTCAACAGCACAGTCGGCACTACGACGGGCCTTGTGAATACCGTCGGCGACAGTGCGACGTCGGGTATCAATTCCGGTGTCAATGCCGCGACAGGCGTAGTGGGTAACGGACTTGACAGGCTCCCGGGCGGCGTCGGAAAGCCCGTCAAAAACGTGACGGACAATGTGGGCAAGACAGTGACAGGCGCGAGTGACAATCTATACTATACTGCCGGTGCAGCAACGAAGGGTGTGCAGGGCACGGTGTCGAAGACAACGGGCGCATTGAGCAAAGGCGATGTTCGCGGAACTGTTGCGGGAGCTACATCTGGCGTCGGCAACACGGTGAAGGGTGCTGGTAAGGGACTGGGAAACACCGTCGGCGATGGGCTCGGAGGTGTAGGTAAGACCGTCGGAGGGCCTGTCGGCGGCGTCGTCGGCAACGTAGGAAAGGGCGCTTCGAACGCCGTCAGCGGTATCACTGGCGGTCTCGGCGACGGCGTGGGCAAGCTCGGAAAGGGCGACGTAATCGGCGGCGTTGGCAGTACGCTTGGTGGCGTCGGCAAGGGTGTTGGCGGCTTGCTGTCGGGCGTGACTGGGTATGGTCAGGATGAGGACGATGACGAGCCAGAGGGTAAGAAAGGAGGACTGTTCTTCTGATGGTTAGGATATGGGGAGTGGGACAAGATGGATGAGCGGACGAAGAAAAGGATGAGTAAGGCGCAGGCTTGGGTGCAGGAGTTGCAAAGTGAGTGTGGGACAGAAGATCAAGAGTACATTGCTGCTTGGAAACACGAGCTGGAAACTGTGCCAGAATGATGTAGTTATGATACATGTAATATGATATGACATCCTATTCAGAAGATGGTGTATGATCGGCTATTCCCACTTGCCTTTCAGTCGTTCATGCAGTCTGTTCCACTATCAGGCGAGCGGCCCCCATCTCGCTCCCGTGTCGATACGCCTTGCTTTCCATGGAAGTAGCTGTCAAACTGCGCTCGAGGGCAGCAACAGACTGTGACAGGGCACAAGGCAGACCCTTTGAATGGGTAGTGGCCCAAGCGGTAGGTTGCTGGAGGAGATTGCGCGGAGGCAGTCAACACGGGCTGGGTCGTCTGCGTAACGCTGCAGTGCCTTTCTGCTCGATAGAGATGAAGCAGTCCGTCTTCTCAGACGCGCGTAGGACAAGAGTTAGAAGCCCAAACGAGGACCGTTCGAGCTACATGTCCGTGCCGTGATCAAGATATAGTGTCTGTTTTGAGTCGTGAGGCCAAGTCGCAGTGTTGTAGTAAGACCGAAGGACGAAAGGGGATAATGTTATGGGAATCGATCGAAGATGTGCTCCAAAAACGTCGATTCCAGCCAACTTAGGGTGAGATGCCGATGCTCTTGGGACAGATGTATTTCCACTTCAGGTTTGCTAAGCCAGCTCGTCGTGCAGTGACAAGCCCGATGGACGAAAGGAACAACTTGATCGAGGTAAGAGCGAAGGTCGGTGGCGGCAGCTTGACAGAGCTGAAGGCGTCTTTGCTATGCCACCATAAGGCCGAAGTAGGGGAACTACTGGGAGCACTTCAAACACGTGGGCACACAAGAACTTAGCTTCGGTACTACCAAGGTCTGACACTGTGACACGCATGTCGACAGCCGACGAAGATGCGTACAGTGCCGCAGTGACGATCGACTACGTAAGCATCTTATCCAGACTGGCTGATGTTTGAGCAGTCGATCGCTCTTATAGGAGCTCTAGTCATCATCTGCACTGTGCTTCCAGACGAAGATAGGTCTTTTTAGGCCACAACAAGGCCGAAAGAAGACTTGAAGGATGGACAGTAGCATCCTGTAATTCGGTGTCACCCTACGGGTCCCTGCATGTGTTTCACTCTGAGGCGAGTATGTCAAGCTGTGCTTGTGAACGCGACGCTTTTGCTGTAAGGCTTGGGTAGTGATTCTTGGTGCTTGGAGATCCTCAAGGATGATTAGACTGAGCAGAGCATCCAGACCCTCAGATCTTGTGCCAAAAACCTGGAAAGTAGCCTCCCCGATACACTTTCAGAGCATTGCTTGACAGCCTCTGGGCGCGCAGTGTCCCACGGTCTTAGATCGCGCAAGGAGTCCATCTGGTAATTCTTCCACGTGTGAAGGACCGAGTCGGCGGGGCAGGTGACGAGGCGAGAGCATGAAAGATTGATACGTCGGTAGGCCCGAACTGCCAAGAGCGCGGTTTCGCAGGTGCACACGTGCTTTGGCGATAATATCTCAAGATACTTGGCATGGTGTTGAGCAGATTGGACGCCACAAACTTAGGAACCGACAAAGCACCGAGATCTCAGCAGCGGCGTCCCAGAGATCGAGTACGGCGAGCATGGACGCGATTGCGAGATTGTCGGACTCTAAAAAGCCAAGCACAGCCCTGTCAAAAGATCATCTACCTATTGTGCTAGATTCAGGGCATTGAAATAACACCAAGCTTTGGCACCACCGTTGCAACTTGAGTGCAAGCGGCTAGCGGTGTGTCGGCTAGCGAAGGACGCGTTCAAACGGCCCGGTTCATGACAGCGTCCGTTCTCACGGACTGGCAACGTTGATCGCCAATAACCACTTCTCTCCCACCAGAAGGTATCGCGAACTGTGCTTTCGCGACGGTGATGTGCAGGCGGGAAATTATCGTTGATGTGCATCTTCTCTAACCCGGCTCTTCGAGGCCGGACTTGTGCACAGCGGCGTCGAGCCGCACGCCTCTTCCGCCCTGCCCTTGGCACCGCCTGGCCAGCACTTCACCGCTTGGCTCAAGCAGTTGCTCGGTCGCTTGCGCCACGATGCCTCGACTGCGAGCACGTTGTCGAGATACGTAGCGCCACGAGAAACATAGGCAAGACGTGGGCTGGTGGTGCTTGCCTGATCCCTCATCCTGGCGTTCATCTCTCGTGCTGTTGAGTTTCATAAGTGGACTGATTCCCAGGAGTCTCCACGTTTGACAGCTTGAGCGGGCGAACGCCTCAGGCAAGATCTGTCTGGGGAAGCATAGCAGGCGCTGGTATTGGCGAACAAGGAGAACCACTGAAATCGTTACCGGCTATGCAAGGATGCCCATGCCTGCCATAGTCAACTCGAAGCGGAATAGACAGACGTGTGCTTAGGTCTTGCCAAGGGGCGACGAGAAGACCGAGGTGGAGTTTCAGAACTTGGAGCTGTTGCTGGTCGTCTGTGGCCAGGATTGCACCGTTTACGCCCGCTGAGTTGCATCAACCTGCAGATTACTGGTGGGCCTTTTTAAGGCATTGCTGTCATAATGGCGTGAGCCTGGCTATACAAATCCGAATGTGCATCGAGGAGCATCAGCAACTCCGATGCTGGAGACGACAACGTTTTCTAAGTATGGCTTTGCGCTTTGCGGCTGTCTTACCCGAAAGACATGTGTCTGATTCTGCGAGGGTCCTGTCGCGCTCGCTTACCTTAACTTGACACTTTGCGGAAACGCAGGGGCACCCAAGCAACTGTCAGAAGTCTTAACATGGATTTTGACTAGGCCTGGAAGGGCTGTGCCCTCGGCAGGTCCTCGACAATATTTATGCTTGGCAACGTTCTCTCTCTGGGGAATCGTACGACTTGGTTGGGGCCCTCACGCACTCCCGTCTACCGCCTTCTAAAACGGCCCTTTGTTGACATCTTCGGAGCTTTCAATGTATGACTTGGCTCCGCCAGTCCACCTTGGCCAGCGCCTGCGGACTAGAGGCTGGTCAGCATGGGTAAGATGGTGAGCTTCGGCCTCCAAGCTGATACCGTGTCTTGCGTATATCTTGGGCCTTGGTCTCTTGTTCGGGGTACCATCTCAAGTCGATTCAGTCAGTCCTTTCGTGCGGTCCTTTTCTTCTCAGCATTTGTCTATCCCAACACTGGCGTCTCCCTGCGGCCTTATTGCTCCTACCGTTCTTACTTGCAGTATTGTCTTAGCCTTTCTTGTGTAATTCCACGGCCGTACTGCTGGATCAGCTAGAGCACACGGCTACTCACTGCTTCCCTGCTGAACCGTTCTGGACGTCGATCGTCGGAACTCTCCCCACAACTACCCTTTACCCGTGGGTCTTCTTGCCACTACATAAGATACCTGGACTTCCCTTGGAATTGGATCATCGTCAACATCAGCATCTTTCGCAGCAACTTCATTCCTTTCACAACCTTACGATATCGTAGCATACAGTCTTTTCAACATGCTTTTCAAGTCCCTCCTCCTCGCCTCCACGGCTTCGGCAACATGCCTTCACGGACTCTCCATGTTCAAGCGTGCCACTGAAGACGGTACCGTCGAGGTCAACACCTTTGGGTATGGACCTGAGACTGGACCGTTCAACTGGGCGTCTCTCGCACCCGAGAACGAAGCTTGCAGGTCCGGCCAGAACCAGTCTCCCATCAACATTGGTACGGATCTTCCTGCAGGAAACCTTACAAAACGCGATGTCATTATCCACAAGCGGGCTTGTGTTAACGAATCATCCTCAGATGCCAGCATTGGCCCTGCCTCAGGTCGTCCGGTCGTGGACATCCCCGACCAAGCGGTAGAGTTCGAGAACCTGGGAACCACCATTGAGGTCGTTGTCAACGGAACCACAGCCTTCAATGGAACAGATTTCCGCCTCGTGCAGTTCCACATGCACACCCCCTCTGAGCACCACATCAACGATGAGTACTACCCTCTCGAGGTCCACATGGTGCATCAGGGCGTCTGTAAGTAAACCTCCTTTGACACACAACCTCAATCCCTAATCAATCGCAGTGGACAACACTCAGCTCGCCGTCATCGCGCTGATGTTCCAAGTCTCGGCCGAAGACAGCGACCCGGTCATCGCTGGCCTGAGCTCCAGCCTCGAAGCAATCGCAACCCCCGGCACCAAGACCACAATCAAGGACGGCCTCGACTTCAGCGGCGTGCTGTCCAAGGTCGAGTCCTCTGACATCCTGCAATACTCCGGCTCCCTGACCACCCCTCCTTGCGCCGAGGGCGTTACTTTCCTCATCGTCAAGGACCCGCTCCCCGTCTCTGTTGCTGACTACAACGCCATCAAGAGCATTGTCAAGTTCAACTCGAGGTTCATCCAGAACACACTTGGTGGAGAGAACATCTTGGAAATTGGTGCCAACAGTGGCAGCACCGGTGCCAACGCTACCAAGTAAGATGAGGTAGATTTACCGGGTGAGAGGATGATAGCGTTCTTGCGCAGATGATTTTGTACGATGCATAGCGCGGCGCAGATGAGGCGAAGAGGCCAGCAGCGGGTTGGCACGCGTAGCTTGCTTTGCAAATTTAGACTTCCATATACCATTTCAGAATTGATTTCTGCCACGACCTTCCAATAATCATGGTTCAAAATTGTCGTGGGGACACGTGAATGAACAGCACAGAACCAGCTGGTACTGGCCAAACACCCCCAAGGATGTGTGCAGAACTCCCATCCTTTCTGATATCCAATATCCCAGCAAACACAAAGTCAAACTATTTGATACGTAGTCCCGTCTGAAACCTTGGCTAATCAAGAAAGCATCTTTCAAATCCATATTTCCGTTCCAAGACGAGCCTTAGGCTACATGCTGTGCGACCGTTGAAGCCGATAGACCCTCGAATATCGATCTAGACTCACGAGCTCATGTGTCATACTTGAAAGTTTGACCCTCATTCTCATTTGTGGAGGTTCATGGGAGCCCGAGAATGTGGTGATCCAAGCATACCAAGAGCTCCGTTGCGCATGGACAAGGCGAAGAAACTGCTGCCCTCTCGGCGAAACGACCCGCTTGACGAGTCTAGACTCGCGCATCATGCAGGATGAATCAAGAGTCAAAAGTGGAGTAGAGACGAGCATGATTTCAATGTACTTTGTTTGCAGCTATGTACGTTATGTACGCGACTGGGCAAATAGATGATTTACAAGACTCCGACCACTTCCATGTACAACGCCGGCCCTTCAGTCCATTGGACGAGTGAGTGTTAGGGTGTCCCATTTACAACAGAGAAGAAACAAATGCCGAGCAGTCAATTGAGCATCCAAGACACGAACACTGACGCCTCAAAAGCAGATTTCTCATCCGGCTGTGTTGATAGCCCATGGGAGCACCGTCAGGTGCTACAGCGCAATGGGATTTCTCAAGCCATGACGAGGGAGTCTGATTTGAGACTGATCGGTGGTATGCATGGTCACCTCCTTTGATGCTGATGTGCTCCGAACTCCTTCCATGCTTCCATGATTAACTCCAAAAATCAAATATCTGGTCAAGCTTAGAAGAGTCTTAGCTTCTTTGGCGGTGCCATAGTGATGCCAGCAAAGATCTCAGCGCTCCTCTTCTTTGTCGTCGAGAATGGCCTCATGGGTGTAGCTGTCATCATCCTTTGCTTGCTTGGAGTCTTGATCGGACTGCGACTCATCAGGAAGTTGGATTTCTTCTGAGGCAGTGTGCGAACAGCCATCTTGCCATCGGGCTCGAAGTAGATGCCTAGCTCGTTGTTCTCCTTATCATCAAGGTTGATCGAGCGATCGAACTCGGATGAGGTGGGGGTAGCGGGCTGGCTGCGTTCGCCAGAAGAGGGTGGGAGTGCGTATTTTGAAGGGGTCTTTGCCGGTGTGCATGGAATCATGGACACCTGCGGGCTTGATGGGAGGGCGGCAGTCAAGTTGACGAGGTACCTGGTTTCGTCGACGCGCTTCTTATTCGCCTCACATTCCAGAGCCCAACTGACATTCACAGCCTTGATAGCACCCTTACTCGCGACGACCTTTTTGAGTGTCTCATGGTTACCATCCTTGTACAAAACGTGCGTGATGGTAGCATCACTCCACTCCCTCTGAACCTTTGCGCCAAGGTCCATGAGAAGAGTCTCAAAGAGGAAAGACTGGTTCTTACCGCTGTCAGAGATGACATCGACGTAGAAGGTCAAACCTTGGAGAGGACCGTCGAAGAGGAGTGACTTCTCTTCTTCAGAGTCGTCCCAGGTGACAGCCTTCTTTGGGGTCTTGGAAGTCCTCCGCTTCTCCGGTGATCGCAGGGATGACTTGACGGGGGAACGAAGGGAAGACTTCATTGGCGAAACCATGCTCGATGCTGAGAAATTCGTGCTGGGCGCGAAGGTAGCGGTCTTTGCTGGCGATTTCTGAGCGGGAGCAGAGAATAGCGAGCTGCTTGCACGGGGTGTGAAGACCGAAGGGGTGAAAGTTGGCGGCGCAAAGAAAGGTGTCTTTGTTGTTGGCGGTGCTAGCGTAAGAGGCTTCAGCTGCAGAGGTGCAAACTGAGCTTGAGGCTTCTCGGCAGGAGTGTTTTCATTCTCAAGCTCTGAGATGCTTAGGTCGTTGATCTCGCTTGCGTCGTCGAATGATGCGTCATGGGTGGAGAAGTGCGAAGGTGACGGAGTCTGCTTCTTTGCAGATGCTCTGATCTCTTCCTGAATAGCTGCTTCCATAGCCAAGGCGGGAGTTGTTGGATACTCAGGAAGCTCGCCTAATGCCTTCCTGTTCGCACTTGTAGCTCGGACGGGTGTCACGGGAGCAGCCGATAGAGGAGTGAAGTTCTCCTTATTCGCAATGTGCTCAGGCGATGTTTGTGCAGGTGGTGTGGAAGGGGCCTTCAGATCAACAGCTGGTGCTGAGGAGAATGGTGTAAAGGTCTCCTTGGGAGCGATGTGCTCTGGCGAGCATTGTGCAGAGGGTGTGGAAGGTGCCTTCAGCTCGACAATTGGTGCTGCAGAGAAGGGCGTGAAGGCCTCCTTGGGAGCGATGTGCTCTGGTGAGCATTGGGCGGGAGGCGTAGACGGGGCCGCAAATCGAACAGCTGGTGTTCGCTGCACAACCTCAGGAGTGTTGTCTCGCACAGGTGTAACTGCCGCCGCAGCAATTGAATCTCCCTCGAGATGAACATCCTCAGTAGCCTGTGCAGCAGGAGTGAAGACCTCCTTGATTGCGATGTGCTCCGGGGAGGACTGCGCACGAGGTGTGCGAGGGGCCTGAAAGACCACTGCAGGCGTCGCGTTTGCTGGAGTGAAAGTCTCCTTGACAGCTACGTGCTCTGGCGAAGACTGCGCTCGCGGTGTGCAAGGTGCGTGGAACACAACTGCAGGCGTCACGCCTTCGGGAGTGAATATCTCCTTCTTCGCTACATGTGCAGGTGAGCACTGCGCTGCTGGCGTTCGGGGTACGGCGAAAAAGGCTACGGGCGGCATGCCAGGTTGTGGGGTCAAGGACATCTCTACGGAGGCTTCTTCGATGATGCTAAGACGTGACTGGGTCATGATATGCGCAGGAGTCTTGGGGTAATCTGGCAGTTCAGCGAGTGCTTGCCTCGAGCTCAAGGGCGCTTTGATATGAGCAGGTGTCTCTGGGTAGCTGGGCAGCTCCTTGAATGCAGCCCTGCTGCTGATAGGGGCCTGGATATGTGCGGGTGTCTTGGGGTACTCCTCGGGCAGTTCAGTCATCAACACATCAGTGTCAGGGGATGCAGCAACCGGCGCTTTAATGTGTGCTGGAGTCTTTGGATATCCTGGCATCTCAGCCATGGCAGCCTTGTTCGACATTGGGGCTTTGATGTGAGCGGGAGTCTTTGGGTATCCTGGTAGTGTTGCGAGTGCGGCCCTCGATGAGATGGGGGCAACAATGTGTGCAGGTGTTTTGGGGTACTGAGGAAGCTCGAACAACGCCCGCTTGTTTGTGAGCGGCTGAGCAATGTGGGCGGGTGTCGAAGGTACTGCAGGATACTCTGTGAAGGGCTCTTGCGCTGGCTCACTCGCCTCTTCAACAATCATGGCTTCGACCGACGCAGGCTCCTCAACAATGGCCTTCACCGGCTTAGCTGGTGTAGCCTTCTTTGTCGGCTTGCGTGCAGGTGCCTTGAGGGGCGAAGCTGGAGGCAACTCGGCATTGCGAGTGGTGCGCGTAGCTCTGCTTGGGGGCGCAAGGACTGGCGCTGTGTCGAGGGGAGTTGCGGCTTTACGCGCGCGAGCGGCTGGCTTGATGGGCTCGGCGGCAATTGTGTTCTCCAAGGCAGCAACTTCGGTAGCTTTCGTAGCCGGTGCCTTCCTGATGGGCGCTTTGCGCGCTCGCGAAGCTGGCTTGGGCGCCTCCTCAGCAGCAGGCTCCTCGATGGAGACGGTTTTGCGCGTCCGTGTCGCAGTCCTGGGCACCTCCTCCTCCTCTTCTGTAGCCTCTTCCACAATGACAGGCTCAGATCTTTTGGCCGGCGTCTTCTTGACAGGTGCTTTGCGCGCACGCGTGGCAACCTGAATCTTGACAGGTTCTTGTGGCAGGTCTGCCTCTTCTTCCTCGATTGGTTCTGTAACGACAGCCTCTTCGATGATTGGTGTAGAAGCCTTACGTCCACGTGTAGCCCTCTTAGGCGCGACAGACGCGGGCTCCTCTTCTATTGTTTCTGTCTTTGCGGCGCGTGTCGCGCGTGTCTTCTTTTGTGTGGGCACCTCTTCGACCACGGGCTCGGGCTCAGGTGTGGGCTCTGCCTTTGCCTTGCGTCTTGTCGTGGTCTTTGTGGCTTTTGTAGAAGCGGGCGCGGGTGCGGGCTCTGTAGCTTCTTCGACGACCGCCTTCTTCCTGCCGCGCTTGGGTGGTGCAGACAGAGTCGATGCGGCGGGCGCTGCCTCCGGGGCGGCCTTCGTTCCGCGGCGTGTGGCGACCATATTGTGTACCTGGGTATGCAATAGTCGCGGGTTAGTAGTGGGAGGTTGTCGCTCTTGTGTGCTGGGATGTGACGAGGTAGTAGCGGTGACCGAGCTTGTGTTGCTCTAAACACGGCGTTGCCCTGCACAACCGTCCCAAATCGGTCTAGACCGAGGCTGCACTGCGGATGTTCCCGGTATTCTATAGCCTCACGATGAAGCAAACGTTGATGAGTTGATGCTCGGATTTATTTCTTCGGTAATGAAGTCGGCGAGAAGTCGTGGCTTCGAAGCTGGGGCCTGAAGGCGTCGTAAGGGGAACAGCGCTTGGATGCAGCTGCACATTCATTTGGAAACACTACTTTTGCAACTCGTTGATCGCTGCGTTGACGATGTCCCGTATCTGTCTCCATCTCCTGACCAGCGTATCCTGCTGACCTGCTCTTGTGCTCGATCCAACGTCACTGCTCCTTGTCTTCCTCCCTGGCCCATCATCGACCTTCAATTCCTCGACTTCCTCTAGGATGTCCAGGATTTGTCGCGAGTACTTTGTCAGACAGTCCGCTAGGTACCCGTACAGCTTCACATGCTCCCTATCTCCGTCATCATCACCTCCGACGAACGAAGAGTACCGCTTTGAGTCCAGCACAAGCAGTCTGAGCACCGCCTGCGTGCGATGACAAATCGTCTCGTCGGCCCCAGGAGCGAAGAGTGTGTAATTGCCGTAGAATCCATCTTCCTTCAGTGCCTGCGTCTGCTCATTGTCTAGCAGCGGTAAGATCAGATGATCTAGTGGAATGGCGTCACGCTTGTTGCTCTCGAGAATGAACCCATATTCTGCGAGCAGGAAGTCGTTCGTGTGCGCGCCGTAGCTGACAAACACTTCTTCTCCAGCCTTGTACGCTCGGTCCGCTATCACGCGGTACCCTTTGCTATCGGCCTGTGGATCGCATCCAACGTCGCTGTGATTGAAGTAGTCCATGAAAGGGCACATGGCATAGCAATCATCTCCCGTCAGCTTGTTCTTCCGCTTTGGCAGCCTAGGATGTGAGTTCGGCAAATCAGGGTAATTCCAGTAGAATGTTCGCGTATTGACGATGAGCCATGTGTATGTATAGAGATCTTTCGATATCGATGGCAAGTGCGGCTTGAAGTCGGCCCAGTCTTTGTCGAGCTTGGTGAGTTGGTTCTTGAGCAGCGTCGAGGCGGCAATGGGAAGGAGATCCTGTAGCTTCTTGTTGTAATAAATGGGCATGGTATTACGGAAATCTTCTTCTGTGGGCCATACTGCTTGCCATAGGGCGTACTCATCGTGTGCTGGATTTGAATACCAGAGCGCGAGGGCGGCTGCAAGTTTGCCGTGTACTGTGACGTTGTCTGGCATCTTGAAAGCCTTGATCGAGGGCAATGCCACATGTACGAGGGACGTGTTCTTCACGTGTACTATGCAATCTCCTTTCTTGTTCGGTCAGTTGCCGTGTTTGCTCGCTCAAGCTCAAATGCATACTGACTTCGAGGTCCCGTGCTGCAACAATACCCATACCACGGTCGACAAACTTGGCAGGTGCAATGCCATTGATAGTTACGCCGCTATTCTCGGCCCATTCGACAAATTTCGCATGCTCTTCACCGGGGTCTAGTGCTGGTGTCATGATGTTGCTCATTCTCAAAGGTCGCAGGGAAGATTGTTCCTCCCATGTACACGTTCCACAAGTGCGGTACGATGCTTTGACGGTGACACAAGACACTTTTGTACCCTCACAACCAGTGGGAAATTTGCTGTCAACGACGTCAAACAGTTCGAGTCACAAAGGTCGCAAAAAGGCGTGCTGTGGCGGTGGTGTGGCGCTCTTATCGATTGGGAAAGAGCTCCATCATTGATGTCAGACCATCGGTCCATCATTCCTCTGCTCAACACAGATGGCGACTGGCGTCCGATTATTGCGACCACAGAGCTGCACACTCTTAAAATATGCCAATCCGTCACAAAGCATTTATTCCAAAGCCCGCTTCTTCTCCCTCTTTGCTCGTCCCAAGTCTAGCTACGAAGAGCACATACCGCTGAGTCCGGTAGGGCGGCTACAGTTGGCAATCAGTTCTGGCCTTGGGGCGTTCTTGGACCCAAGGAAAGGAGGTATGGACGCACTACCTCTTATGGCTGAAACGTGCTAATGCGCCTCCAGATGCTGTTGCTGACTTTGGTGAGGCAACTGCCCAGCCATACTTCATATACAAGCTTCGGAACCGCATGCTCATGAACCCCACTGGGCGACGAATATTACGCGATAGACCTCGATTAACGTCCAAGTCACTTAACGTCCCCTACCTTCGCTCGCTGCCACCCAACACGGTTGGTTACAATTATGCTGCTTGGCTAGATGCGGAGGGCGTCACACCGGACACACGTGCACAAGTGCGGTACATAGACGATGAGGAGTGTGCGTATGTGATGCAGCGGTATCGCGAGTGTCACGACTTCTATCACGCTTTGGTAGGACTGCCTGTATTCCGAGAAGGAGAAGTTGCGTTGAAAGCCTTCGAATTCGCCAATACTGGGCTGCCAATGACGGGCCTGGCTGTCTTCAGCGCCCTTACACTGAAGAAGGGCGAATGGCGACGGTTTCTGGACATATACGGACCCTGGGCAGCCAGAAACGGTGCTCGCGCCGACGACGTGATCAATGTATATTGGGAAGAGGAGTTGACAACAGACATCAACGAACTGAGAACAAGACTTGGCATCGAAAAGCCTCCGGATTTGCGCGCAATGCGCAAAGAAGCGCGTGAAGCGCGAAGAAGAGAAAAGGAAGCGAAAGAAACCGTTGCACGGGCTGCTGTATGATTACTAACTATGTACAATATCCAAGAGATGTTAACACTCTATCATCATCTTCAATTGAACGAGCATGCCTAAGCAGGCACGCAAGGCAATTGACAAAGCTTCGGACTCCATCGTTTGGATGACTGCGAGTCCCCTTGCGAATCAGTCGTTGGAAATACGTCCAACCTACCGTGTAAATTGCATCTATTGCGTCGCCCCGGGCAATATGTGAAATAATTCGCGGGAAATGATGCTCCAGGGTGAAATCCTGAAGGACAGTCGTAACCGTATTTGTGGGATGCCCCGATTCCTTCGGCCATCAAGCCGAAATGATGCACTTGCACCAAGCCTTTCCTGACTTTTATGGATTCGAGTCATCAAAGAGAAGGATTTGCATCGTCCCTCTTCCCCAGACGTGTGGGCAGGCAAGCATTAAGTAAAGCGTTTTAAAGCAAGGGTCTCGCTCTGCGACTCGGTTCATGTGGCATGCGTCCTGATCGATCCGCGCAACTTCAGCCTTTACGAGCGGGTGTTGACGTCGGTGTATGCCTCTACGGCTTGCAGCAGCAATGGCGTTCGCAGCGATCAAGATATACAGACAACTGCAAGGTATTATCACGCCGGGAGAGTACAGTAGCACGCCACCGGTTCGACCCGTACAGGTCGAGTAACACGTGTGTACCATTGTTGCACAGCAGCCGCGCACACCTCGTAGGAATGGTTCAAGGGATCGGTTCCGGCAGGTCCGTCTGTCCCGCAGGATATCTATCCTCGTTCGAACTACCCTGCTCTAATTTCCAGCTACTTGGGAATGTTAAATGGACCGTCGAGCAAGCTGATGTGAATGCCGTGCTGCGGCTGTAGCCCGAAATGGATATACCTCCACTTTTTGTTTCGCTGGCAACATATCACAAGAGCCGGATCTGGTCGGCTCCATGTACGAATCGATAGGAATCGTTCACAATGATTGGCAGGCCCTGAAACACACGGTCCTCGACAGGAGACCCCTTGCTGCAGGTACATACATCCCAGCTCCAACTTGCAGGCGCATGGAAACATCGACTCTGATTGCACAGCTTTGTGTACAGCATCATGTCCTACCAAGCCGGTGTTCTTATTTATTGGGAATCCTCCGTCGACCGTTTACTATACCTGAACCCCCTGGCATAAACTGGCCTGCTGCCTTAGCTACCAGTGCGCCTGAGTAAGAAGCAAACACCGGCACCGTGATTAGGTGCATACTTCGACATCTGTGAATGCAGCTCTTCGTATAATCCGCGACTGGTCATAGTTTCTCATGTTACGGTCTCACCAACTTCAGCTTCAGGTATCATGACCTCTGACCGTCGGCCGGAACTCTTTGCAGCTGCGTTGATCCCCTACACTGCCGCGGCTGCTGCACTAGTTCTGCGGAATGTTGCGCGGCAGCGAACGAGAGGTAACATGGTCTGGGAAGACTACTTGTCGATTGTCGCCTTTGTAAGTCCTAGATGCTCGTTGCGCGGCCGCCAGGCGCTCACACGTCGACAGATAATAGGGACCGGTTTTACGTTCATCAGCCTGTACAGTACGATCGCTATTGCAACTTTGATAGAATCGCGCTGACTTCAGCAGAGACAAGATGGGGCCTCGGTCTTCCCATGAAAGACATCAACCTGCCTACAGAAGTCATCGTCCGCCACTATTTCGTAGACCTGTGGGCAGATATGTGTAAGCCATCCAAACGCTGTAGCTAAACCGTCCTGACTCGAAATCCAGGGATGTACACGTTTTCTGTTGGTCTCAGCAAGTTCGTCATGCTCGGCTTCTACTGGCGGATGTTCTCTTTGTCGATGATTCGGTGGCCCATTCGAATCCTCTTCGTGCTCTCAGGAGCATGGATTGTCGCCAGGGTACGTTCACGCTCTCGTTACTTGGAAGCACAATACTGAATAAGAAAGGTCACGCTCATCTGCATGCAATGCACGCCAATTCGCAAGTTCTGGGACGCAGAGGTGCCCGGCGATTGTCCACTGACGCCCATGATGTCTCTCTTCGGTGCAGGGATACCGCACTTCGTCATTGAACTCGGCATTCTTCTTTGCCCCATGTTTGAGATCTGGAAGCTGCACTTGCCATGGAGGCGGAGACTCGCCGTTGCGGTCATGTTTACCGCGGGCATCGCAGTATGCATCTCGGCGCTGATGACCATTGTCCACACCATCGCGCTCGACAGGAAAATGGACAAGGACCTGACATGGGACGGCGTCGAGGACCAAATCTGGGCAGTCTGCGACGTCAACCTCGCGTCGCTGGCGAGTTAGTACACCTCTCTCCACTACGCGATTCACACTGATTATGATTTGTAGCGTCGCTCCCCCTCCTGCGTCCCATTTTTCGTTCGTTCGGCGGCTTCTTCAACACCGTACGAGGTACCACGGTCGGGCCGTCGCAGAACTTCAAAGGGACTGGCTCGGCGCCCACATACGGCAGCACACCCGTCAAGCGCGGCAGCCGTCGGGATTCGGACTCGGAAGTGGGGTTTGCTGATGAGGGCGGCCTGATGGCTGGGTGCGATGTTGCGGGCTCGAGCAAGGCTTTTGCTATGCATGATATCACACCGAGAGACTCGGAACAGGGTGAGAAGAGGGGAATACTTGTCAGGAACGAGACAAAGATTGTATATCACAATGCGGATGTGAAGATCTAGGCATGATAGAGTGTTAGAGCACGAGGATTATGCATGCTAATGTCACACATCATGGTGTGTTGCTACTCGACGTTCAAGATGGTCAGCCCCAATATGAGCACCAGCAACACAGACTATCGTGAAAGCAAGGCGTCGATTCCCAATCTAAATGACGTATATAGGGGTATTAGCAGTTTCCTAACCACATGCATTCCGAAGTCCATCTACCAAACCCCAAACCCAATGCCGCTGATAACGTGTGGTACGACAATGATCCTCCCCAACACCGACACCAGCACCAAATGCATACACGAATTTGATGCAGCGATGAACAAAAGGAAACAAACGGCCATGATGCGCCGAAGCATGACAAAGGAGAGGAAATGTATGTTGGAGGAAGGGTGGTTCTTGGTGGCTCAGTTTTGCGCCAGCTCATCGTCTGAGAATCGGAATGTGCTGTCTGAAGAGGTCGTTTGTGCCTTCTCCAACGCCTTGCGGACATGGCGTGGTGAAGCAGGGGACACGCTCTCGACCCACGAGCGGTTGGAGAAGCGCGAGGATGACGAAGAGGGACGGCTGAAGTTGCGTATGCCGGCTGGTGCTGGTGAGGACGCAAAGTCCCTCAGCACTGGGGTTTCTGCCCGAGGGGCATCTTGAGTGGTGTGTGTAGGCTGATTCGAGGGAGTGCTCTGCGGCCACGCTGTCTGCGCGCCTGCCGGGAACTCGTCGCCTGCAGGCCTGTCAGCTTTCCCCCTCAACCTGACTTGGGCGGTGCGAGCGTAAAGGAGGAAAGAAGCAGGGCAGGAGGGGAAGGAAGCCGCACTGGACTACGCACTAGCCACGCCCAGCCCTTCACATAACCGTTTCCGCCACAGTCCACACGCTTCCTCAAACCCCTCCATCACTTCTCCACACGCGCGCTTCGCTTCCCGCTCGCGCAGCCGCCGGTCCCAGTCGCCGCGCTCGATGAACTCGCGCCCTTCAGCCGTACGTTCAGTCTCACGCTTCCACTCATGCAACTGCTCCTTACTTGTGCGCAGACGGCGTGCGGCGTTGGTGGTGGTTTGCCGCGACATGTGCAGCGTGTCGCTGACGTTGGAGAGGTGTTGGAGGAGCTCGCGATTGGAGAGGGTGAGGTGCGAAAGCGACACTATAGGGTCTGTGGAGCTGTGCGGGAGGGATTGGAGGGTTTGTTCGATGAGAGGGAGGAGCTCTTCGATTGCATCTGGAGAGGGGATGATGGCGCGGGGCCCAGTGAAGGAGGCAGTCAGAGAGGTGAGGACGCGGGATTGGTGGGTAAGGTGGGTTGTGATGGAGTCGTGGGCGGTTTTAAGACTAGAAGTTGTCAGCTGGGGAAGTCTGCGGGACAAGGGGGTGGGAAACATACCGTGTTGCCCCATTCTCGATGGCGATCTGGCTCCCGAGGTCGCGGAGGTGCTCTGTGACACGCTTGACGACTTCGTCTGAAGCGCTGCCGTTCTCCTCGATGCCTCGCCGGGCCAGACTTTCAATAGCGGCCATGCGCGATTCAAGCGCTGGTGTGATGCCCTCGTTCTCCAGGTCTGAGTCGTCGCCGTAGTCGGAGCCATCGTACAGCGACCGTTGCCTGTTGTGTTTCTTCGACTTGACTGCCGCATCAGGGCTCAGCGTGGCTTTCGATTGTGTCGAGGGAGAGTTCTGCAGCGCAACCCCGCTGTCCCTCACACCGTTTAGATCCAGCACGCCCTCCACTCCTGTCGAGCCGTCGTGCTCCACCGCTGTACCAATGTCGGCGGCGACCTCTTGTGTGTGTTCCAATTCTTCGCCAAATTGGCTGTCCATCTCCTCGTCCTCGCTCCCCCAATCGCCTAATTCGTCTGCAAGATTGCCCAAGCCCCCACCATTGTCTCCACCTGCGTCGAAACGTTGCACAGGGCTGCCATGGTCGAATTCGCGCGACGAGCGTGGTGTGATTGGCGAGTATCCGGACCTGGAGCCAGGGCGGTTGAACGATTGCCGTCTGGACTGTGACATGTCGAGGCTAGAGGGGTGTCGGCGGTGGGACGACGCCGGCCTGTGGGTAGGCGTCCGTGGGGGAGAGGACATGCTCAAGAAAGTTATTATAAGGTCGAAGCACGGGGCGGATGTGTTTGGCGCATCGGAGCTCGGCAAAGTGTAATTGTGACGGTGGCCGTGGTTGATCACAATGTGCGCTGTGTCCCCTGTGGTTGCCCTCTCCTTTTACGTTGCACTCCACCGTATGGACTTTGGCAGTTGGTACCAAAGATTCGAAGCGCGCTGCGTCACAAAGTCGCGGCGGGGTAAGGGGCGCGATTGTGGTGGAGCGTCTTTGATGTATGTACAACGAATCGTGAGGTTTTGGGACTAGGGGCAGCTTAGCCGCGGAGATCAGATGAATGCGGTGAAGGGTTCAGGCACACGGTCACAATGTAGACAACGCAAGTGACAATGAATGTCAGGTCAGTCAAGCAAATCTTTGAGCCGTCGAAGCCCCTGGCGGATATCGATGCTTTGTTTGTTGTCACAGTTGCGTGCAGGGTTTAACCCAGGAAACCGCCGGATCTGCCTAGTGGTCGAGGCTTCCGCGGACAGTGGTTGATTCACAGTCGAGACTCGATGGCAGCAGATGTTAAATAATTGAATGCTTTGTCATTCTTCATATTGAATAAACGGAGTCGCACATGCTTTCTAGGTCTTCCGTATTTTACCACAGTGAACTGCATACGTGACAACAAATCTGCACGCTCTGACTGCCCTCGTATGTTTAGCAAATGTTCAGACCATACCCAAGGACGCCCGTGATGCTGACGGGTATCACGCTGACGATATACACAACCAAGAAATGCATGTTCATGTCATCGACGTCTACAACGCCGTAGTGTAAGACATCCCAAGCGAAGCCACCCAACAATAGACAAGCCGTGTCCCGCAGAACGCCCGCAATGCCCATGTAATGCCGCTGAACCAAAAGCCGTGATGTGTTATGTGTCGTGCATGCTCATTTGTTGTGCTCGAGGCTGACGAGCTGCTTCTTGAGCACGTCGAAGAAGTTCTGCCCGTTGGGCATCTTGTGTGAGATGCCGGCGCCTGGAGGGTGTTAGATTGATTTGAGCAGACAAGGACCAGGTCGCATACCTCTAGCACCCCATACACCACTGCTTCTCTTGGGGACAGAATCGCCCTCGACTTTGTGATATGCCGCTGGGTGTTCTTGAGCGCAAAGTTAGTAGCTGTTCAGATCGCGTCACGGTACGCAAGATTCGTACCTGCAACAGTCTCACGGTACTCTGCAATACATTAGCGATGCTCGGCTGAGGTGGACTGAGTACCAAGACACAGCCCTAAGCTGTGCGCCACGGTCGAGGAGACTCACTCTTCTTCAGATAGTCCCTGACCTCGACGGCATTGAAGTCGCGCACTGGCACATGCTCGTCCTTGGGGGCAGCTGCTGGTGCTGCTTGTCCTGTGCCTGCAGGTTTACTGCTCTGAGCAGCTTTGTTGCCCCACACGTTGCCAGGCGCTGGTGAGGCTTGCTGTCGTGTGTCCTTCGCATTGCCTTGTCCGGGCCTCCGCCAGCTGCAGCGTTGTCAGCTTCATTTCACCCCCAAGCGCATTGGAGCGCATACCGATTCTCGCCCGCGCCACTCATTGTCGTCGCAATTCTGAGGATCGGTGGGGGAGGCGGGGGAGCGATGCCGTGGTGGATATACAGTAAATGATGGAAGCTCTCTAACCTTAACCGCGGCCTGCATGGCGAGTCAAACTAGGGTCCAATCGGGACGACGCCGCAGCCAATGGGAACGCTCTATCGACATATTTACTCGAGAAACCTAGCGAACAGCTCACCATGCTATTCCTCTTCCAGCTAAACCTTGCAGTCGTTCATCAACATATGCGGTTCACTGGAGGGGAACTTTCGTAATTACTCGCTGAGTGCCGTGTGTTGTTCATCACGTGTGAGACAAGGCACAAAGAGATTCACGACACTGGGGGATCTACAAGTGTGAAATGTCGGTGAACCTGTTAGATGGGCACATTGAAGCTTCGATTGGCCTAACTTGACTCGTCGTCACTCTGCTCCTTGCTCTTCGGGCGCTCTACGCGTTCCATGCGTCTCCACAGAGCCAGAAAGCCACCGCCTACTACCATCTGGCCCGCCTTTGGGCGGCAAACCATGGCCCATTTCTCCTCCTCTTTGGATAGAGTCTCCGCCAACTCACCGTCCCTGGAATCTTGGCCCTTGACCGGATCAACAGGATCTGTATCTGGAGCTTCTGCAGACTCGATGGCGTCAGATTTCTTCACCGACGACCTTGGTCTGACTGCGCGAACATCCCATTCACGGATCATACCCGCTCCCAGCTCGACGACTTGGTCGAGCAGGTACGGCAGCTTCTCTTCGCGGATCTTCTCCACGCACTGCGCGATTTGCGTAATGCTAGGATTGAACACAGCGAGCAGTCCGTCCACACGCAAAGCTGGTACTACGTTGGCTAGGTGTGTATCAGCATTGGGCAAGTCTAAGAACACGTGATTCAAGAATGGCTCTTCGGTCTGTCTTGTCACTCTCTGCGACGCAATCCATGCAGACACGTCGCCTACGTGGAACTCGACGTTGTTGGCGTAAAGTCCGTGTCGAAAGCCCTGAACAATCTTCTTTGCATGTTTCGAGTGCTTGCTTGAGATATCGAGCGTGTGCACGATGGCGCGCCTGCCAGGCTTCCACGACTCTATAGCTGTTTCCTGGAGATCTGAGATGGACTCTCCCAGGTAAATAGCGTCCTCTGGTTCTTCTACATTGATCGCGTAGTCGGGCGTTTTCGCTAGAGGCGGGTTGCCAGCATGTATGGCTCGAGCGAGATGTAATGTCAACGCACCATGGCCTGTACCAGCTTCAAGGATCTCGAACGGTGGCGCATCGGTGGGCGTGCCCGAGGGTGTATCGACGTGGATGTCAAGAAGAGAGACAACCAGGTTGGTGTCAGAAGGGTACAACTACGGATACTTAGCTTGGGTTCCACATAACACAGCTCCAATGCATGTTCCAATGACTATAGACGCACAGGTGTGACGAGGCGTGGAGTGAGCCGAACGTACTCTGCTAAAGTAGGCTCGTGAACACGGAATTCGGAGCCTTTGGATGATCGCACTACTTGGCGAGGTTCCTTGCCGATGACATTTGCGTGTTCAATGACCCCTCGGTGTGTATGCATCGACTTCGAAGCCTGCAACTTCACAAGCTTGCCATCGACAGTATCTTTCTTCTCGCGCAGCAGGACGACATCTCCTTCCTTAAAGGCACGACATAGGCCTGCGCAGGTGCTGAAAGTTCTGGCAGGCGTTTGAAGCGCGGTGCGTCGAAGCTGTTGCAGGCAGAGGGTACGCATAGCTCTTGCTATGCTGGTGAGGTCCAGATGGTGGACAAGGAAGGAAGGAAAGAAAGATGCAGGGTTCACGCTACGGCTCCGAGCGCTAGTTGTTCTCCGCGGTGACCTAACGTCGATCAAGGATTCGAGGAGCCAAGCAATCACACGCGCAAGGACACATCCATCCATGGTTGCCTCCTGCGCCCAGACTTCTCACTATTGACTTGAGCAGCGTGTGTCATGGCGACGGCGTCACGCAGTGGTTTCACGATATTTCTCTTCTTTCAAGACATATGCGGCTGAACGGCCACTAACTTCATCATGACCCGCCGAATAGTACGTCCATAAACTCCTGGAGTCATGTGTATTACTAACACCTGTCGCAGGTCCGAACGGGCATTCAGCTCATATCTTTCACCATCATTGCTTGCATCCTCGTCTTCTTCGTCGATAACCGATACCGCGTCCTACCCCAATCGGTTCACAGCCACCTCCCCCTACACCATGAGGGTCTGGTCATCACCGATATCACCGTGACGACGTGTTCGAGCCTGAATCCGCTATCAAAATGTATGCTGGACCAGAAGAAGTGGCACCGCGTGGAGAAGGACCTTTACCTTGGATCTGGCTGGGTATCCAAGGCATTCGTACACATCAAGCGCAAGCGGGAGGAAGAGCTCACAAGCGATGACAAAGTTATCGTCGATGTGCGTACTGGCAAGCTCGACCCATCTGTGGGCGAGAAGACTCAAGCTTCGGAGAAGTGGGAGTCTCGCCCAGCAGGGGTATGGATCAAGAGGTCACTTAAGCGTCACGCGAGCGATTCGAAGCAGGCCGTGACTGCTGTGGACATACTGTTCGGTTCCGATGCAGTGGAACCACGCCCCGGCTGGGAGCTGGTCAAAAATGGCGCATTACATCTAGAGACGACAGGGAAAGATCCGCGCCTAAGTATCCGTCGAGGCGCACCGCACAAGATCGAGAAGCCCGTTCCTAAGATCAGGAAGGATGGCAAGTTCAAGATCATGCAGATCTCTGATCTTCATCTCAGTACTGGCTTGGGAGCCTGCAGAGATCCAGAGCCTAAGGGTCATAACGGTGGCCACTGCGACGCGGACCCAAGAACGCTGGAGTTTGTCGAACGTGTGTTGGATGAAGAGAAGCCTGATATGGTAGTGCTATCTGGTGACCAGGTCAACGGCGACACTGCGCCCGACATTCAGAGTGTACGTCTCAAGCATATTGCGCTATAAAGTATTCGCTCACGTGTTACAGGCCCTCTTCAAGATTATCGAGCCTCTTGCCGAGCGCAAAATACCATATGCAGCCATCTTTGGTAACCACGATGACGAAGGCACGTTGAACCGCGCCGCGCAAATGTCACTTTACGAACAACTGCCTTACTCCTTATCTGAGGCTGGACCGAACACCATCGAAGGTGTCGGCAACTACTACGTCGAGGTGCAGGCGCACGCTAGCAAGCACGCGGCGCTGACGCTCTATATGCTTGACACGCACTCGTACTCGCCCGACGAAGCACACTACCGTGGCTACGACTGGATTAAGCCAAACCAGATCGCGTGGTTCAAGAATACTGCCGAGAGCCTTCAAGACGCTCATAAGAAATACACTCACAAGCACTTGGACATGGCATTCATTCATATCCCGCTGCCTGAATACGCAGACAGGAATAATGAGTGGGTCGGCAATTGGACGGAGGGCGTAACGGCGCCTGCTTTCAACACACACTTCAAAGATGAGCTGGTCAAGCAGGGTGTCAAGTTTGTTTCTTGTGGTCATGACCATGTGAATGATTACTGCATGCTTTCGAAGGAGCACGCGACACAGGAGCCTGAGCTGTGGATGTGTTACGCTGGCGGCAGTGGATTCGGCGGTTACGGTGGATACAACAATTTCCACCGCAGGTTACGGGTGTTCGAGATCGATACAAACACTGCGCGTATCTCGACCTGGAAAAGGCTGGAGTATGGCGACATTGGAAAGAGGCTGGATGAACAGATGATCGTGGATGCTGGTCGAGTTATGCCTGTCCAACGAGACAGTCAGGAATAGGCCTTTGGGCTTGTTCGCAGCATGCAAGGCGTTTTCGGTGTCGGTTTATGCCACGGCGGAGGGTTCGAGGCCTCGAGGTATATAAGCCTGGCTGGTTGGCGCAAATTTTTCTGCGGTGCTCTATCACAATCCCGTTTCTGATTGTAATCCTGTAGTCACAATGTCAGTGGCCTCTTGCGAAGCCCGCCTCTTAGTATTATGGAGCAGACAAGAATGCCACAAATCATCGTCCTCGACTGGGCTTGAGTCAGACACTGACGTTTAATAGCCTCTTCTTCCGTCATCATTTTATGTTGTGCGTCTGTCTTGTGCTGTTTTTGCAGGCAAAACGTCATGATGAACTGTGTAACGGCAACCTCGTGAGCGAAACCAAAATGTAGTACTCGCAAGATACTGTACAGACACGCAGAACCTCACACAAGCCGCTGATGCCGCGATACTGTTTCACTGACCTTGAGTGTGCACTCTTGTAGAGAGCGAACGCCACAGAATCAGTGCATGTTGATATCAACAATCGTAGACTCGTGATTTGTTTAAGCCAGTGACGCCACGCTGCTTAGCACGTTGTGCTCGCTCGCTGATCTGCATCTCGCTCCCACGCACACTGAATTTGAGGTGAAAGCAAGTCACCGCGCGCTCCCCAACAGGCAACGAGCACTCCCGCAACTCAGCTCCCTACGCTCTCACTCACTTCTACACATTTCTCAGCTGCTTCAACTATATAGTACCCAGGCTCGGTCACTCTCCCATCAAATCCACGCCCTCTGAAAGGTTGGTGTGGCGGTCAAGGTTCAGCACACAATGGAGTTTGAGATCGCATTTCCAACTAAGATTGACTGCCATCTCTGAGAGCTTCCTGGTTCGAGTCTTGATCGTGATAAAACCATAAAAGAGACCCTCTGGACAGTGTAATACACAAAATAAGTCTGGTATGCCTTCCACTGGCTTGTCTCTGGTTTTCGGCAGAAAGGTTTAGATTGGAAGGGTGAAACCTCCAAGGCCGGCTGTTCTTTTTGCAATTGCTTTGTTGCTTTTGAGTTCCATAGAGTAGTGATTCTACAATGCTGCTCATAAGAAAGTAATACGTAGTGGCTAGTAAAGTGTAGTGTTGTATTATATTAGGCTGCAGCGTAGAGTAACAATAACACATGCAAGTAGATAATTAGAATTCTTTTTATAGTAATATAATAGTGCAGCACTTATAAAGATTTTGCTTTAATTTTAGATTAGTTGCAATTAATATTAAGTAGCTAAGTCACACAGTAGTTACGTTTGTAGAGAAGGCACTAGATGTAGCCAAGGAAGTTTAGCTTGTTACTATTAGGTTCGCGACACATGTAAGTAAGGAAACCAACGGCCGGACTCGTGTTACGGCTGCCGTATCTCAGTCTGTCTGAATCGCCACCACTTCCCCTTCTCTTCACCATCCCCGATAATCCCATCTGTACTCCGTCCACTCACCACGCTTCCACTTACTCTCACCTGACTCGGCGCCTCTTCATCTTCCCGGCCCGTCCTGCTCCTCCAAGCACCAACGTGCACCTCATAAACACCCTCCTTCTCACCTGCGAGACTTTCCAAGCTCTCCCTCTTGCTCTCCGGCACCAGGAAGCTCGTCAGCATTCCTAGAAACATGAACAGTGCAAAGATCTGCATGACGCCGTGAATCCAAGGCGTAGGATTATCGTGCGTCGCACCGCGCTTGATCATAGGCGCAAAGAAAATCTGTGCAAATACGGCACCCAACTTGCCCATACCTGCTGAGAACCCGTGGCCGGTGCTCCGTACTCGTGTAGGGAATATCTCAGCCGGAATGATGAAGGTTGTTGCGTTAGGGCCGAAGTTGAAGAAGAATTGGGCTAGGACGTAGAGGATGAGCAGATGTGTTTTGGATAAAACTTTCCATGCGAATCCCAGTACGCAGAAGATGATAGTGAGGATGAGAAACCCGCTGATTTGAATGCGTTTACGACCGAATTTGTCGACCGTGAAGACAGTCAGCCAGTACCCCGGAAGCGCACCGGCGCAGATTAGCACGATTTGACCTGTGGCAGTATTGCGTAAGTTGAGGTAGAGGTTGTCGCGCTTGTCAAAGCCCATGGTACTGAGTAGGGAGGCAGAGGAGAAGCCCAGGCCATAAAATGCGAGATCGAGGAAGCTGTATCAAGTCAGTAGGTGTACAGTGACGAGATGCGCTTGTGGAAGACGTACAACCACGACATCGCACAACCGAACAACTTAATAGCTTGCTTCTTCTGCGTATAGAACCCAAACACCTCCTTGAGTGTAACGGGTGGCTTCTTGTAGCCATTCATCTCACGTCTTGTTTGGGCTTGCGTGACAGGATTGAGGACATTGCCCTGTTTTCCATACCGATACTTTCTCGCATCGACAGTCGCTTTCTCAACATCGTAGAGAACATCAAAGGTGTAGCGTGGAGTTTCTACACTGTTAGTGTCACTTCTGATACAAGCTTCGGACAACATACCAGGAATTGTGAGTCGATAATAGAGCGCAAACCAGCCCGGAACACCTCCAAACGCAATGATGATTCTCCACATCTTGTCAACGGTACTGATGCACTGCCCTGTGCAAGACGCCACTGTTGCCACAGTTTGAAGCTGGTTTTTATATGCAACTACCACAATCAGCGTCATCAGCGCGGCAGCCAGCTGTCCGAGTCCTTGCATGGCGAAAACGGCTGCAATAATTCCCCCGCGGTATTGAGTGCTAGAGAATTCTGCGGTTATGACAGCAGATAGTGGATAGTCGCCTCCTACGCCAATCCCCATAACCTGTTCTGTGTCAGCGTGGTCAGAGTGGGTGTTGTGTACTTTGCCGACATACCACCCGATAGAAGATCAGAACACCAACAATGGACAAGGTGCTTGACTCTCCACACAGAGACTGCGCTAGAGTAGTGGCAATGATGATCATGAGTTCGACGCCGTACATGCGTTTGCGGCCCAGACGATCACCCAGATACCCGAAGATACACTGACCAAAGATCGCGCCTGCTGAAGTTGCAACCTTGATTGCAGTATCTGCATTGTGAGGCATGACACCGCGATGTGTCTCATCTTGCCAATAGACTATTCCAAGCAGAATTACTGCGAGATTGATAGCGAACAACTTTTATATCGTGTCAGATGCATATGCAGACGCGTTGCTCGTGACCGTACATACACTGTAGGCATCGGTGAAGAAGCCAATACCCGTCACCACCGCAAGTCGAACATGATACCAGCCAAACGGTGCTTTGTCGACTTCGGCGAGAGCCATGCGGCGTCGTTCATTGGGGTCGGCGATGTGGGTCTATTCTATTAGGTACGGTACTAAGGTGAGGATTGGTATGTCGTACGTAGACACCCGGAACATCTCGATACGCAGCATTACCGACTCGATGAAATGAAACCATAGGTATGATCATGAAGTGGAAAGTAAGGCGCGGTTTGCGTATGTACAGGACATGAAGAGCGTGTAGCTGAAGCTATGTCAGCCCTCCGAGGCTGAGATGTCCACCGGTGCAGTGATAAGACTGATCGACAATATAGAATGGTTTAAGAACACAGCTATTTGCACTGTCACAAGGGACAGTCGATTTTGCTTTTGTTTGTTGGCAAGCTACGAAGAGTCGTTGGCAAGGTCGTGACCAAACCAGCGCCATCATGCCCGATATCAACTGGGAAGAACGGACCTGCTGCGATTCGAGGGGCCTTGCACAAGACTTGAGCATGGCTTAGCACGAACGCCATTGCGGTTTCAACGATTGACATCGCACCATCTCTGGCTCACGTTCTCGTATCAATGCTTCTGATTGGTTGATGGGCAAACCAGATCACGGAAGCTCCCATGTGAGAGCTCTCGCTTGCGAGGCACGTTCCGTGGCCTCCGGGGCTGGTAGGAGGACGGAAGAAGCCCTTATACGTGCTTTATACGATGCCAGGACCCTAGTGTCTGCCACTGTCTGGTGCCACGGACCGCTGTCTTGGGATGCCTCACAGAACCGACGCAGTGGGATCGTAAGGCGAGACAACGTGGGATACATGAGGCCGTGCACGAGAATCCTAGGGTCGGGGCCATGAATAGATTGTATGTACCCCTTCTTCGTAGCGGTTTTGCTTACGGCCGAGTCATTGTTGTGTTCATAGATCCATACCTTCAAATCCTCGTTGGTAAACCAGCAAGCACTACAATCACAACGCAAAACATGAGAACAACGTAGAATTGAGAGACCATGACTAGGCGTCCGGATGAGGTTGTTGGAAATCTACGGTGACGCCAGAGTGGTGGCGTCTTCCGATAGTGTATCCTGCGCCCACCCACTCAATGCATTTCGCAACTGTCCCTCTACTCTCCCCTCAGCCCAGAAGTGATCAGCGCCAGAGACCTCAACGCTTGAGAATTTTGATCCATGAATGGCCTTCAGATTATCGGACCAATCTCGGATCTTCTTTGCAGACGCGAAGTTGTCTTGGTCGCCGTAAACTGCCAGCGACGGAAACTTTCCGATACTCGTCGTGTTTTCATCCGTGGTCCGACCCCAGAGCTTCTGACCTAACGCAAGCGTCGCAAGTGTCGATATAGGGGCAGTGAGCGGTGAAATGAGAAGATAGCGGATCTCGGGGATCGCGAGCCTGATTTCGGTCTGCTCGATTGCGATGGATGATGTTGATTTCCCAGCTCTGCTACCTCGATGGCTGAAGCTTCTAAGTCGGTGTCCAATATCCAAGCTGCGCGGTATATCGAGGCTGCGATTTACCTCTCGACTTCTTCTCCTATTCTCAGGGCTTGTCTCTTCTCCTCCAATCGTTAAAGATGTCTTGTGCTCGTGCTTTCTCTTTCTTTCGCGCTCCGCTTCTCGGGCTCCATTAATCCACTCCAGATTACTCTGATCTGCCAGCTTGTGCGCTCTCAGTAAGATCTCATCAACTGCAGAGCCAGCCAAGGGGTTCGAAAAGCGTTGTAGGATCGATAGAACAGGAGGAAGGTGCTTCAGGATGAGAGAGCCATAAGAGTAGCCGCCGAGGATGACCAGAGGCGGATGGCCAGGGGAAGGATCGCTTCCCTGTCGCGTTGGCGGGCGTACGGGAGGTTGATCTGGCTTGAAGATTGTCTCCGAAGTTGGAAAGGGGTTTACGAAGCTCATGTAGTGCATGAAGCACGCGGCGAAAGAGGTGTAGTCGTCGAGCTCTGGTCTACCAGACCAAGAAGTACGCCCTTTATGCTTGGAACCATGAGCACCGCTGCAGCCTTTTAGTACAGATCGAATGTTGTTTGACTCTCCTGCTCATACCGAAAGTTGAACGTCCCTACTATGTATCCAGCTTTCAGCATCTCCTCCACTACGATGCCCACAACTCGATCATCGTAGCTCCCGCCCATTGGAGCATAGGGGTGCGCCATCACAAAGCCACGTTTCCTCCATTGTGACTCTCTAGTATCGGTTCCGGTGGAACTTGACAATATGTCTGGGTGGTATATGCGGCAGTCCAGTGTCGTATCATCGTGAATTGAGGGTATTGTGAAGCTGTAGTGGGGCTCGAAAGGGACTCGCATCTTCTGGGCCTAGGTTAAGCCCGTCACGAATGCTCATCGCATGCTCGGCGGATTGAGAATGGCGTCAGAGGAATCGAGACTGCATAAACTGTAGGTGCCTATGCGGTGTTGGAAGTTGAGCCAAGATTGTGGGGTCGAGTTGCGGGCGGAGGTGTTCGTTGCGGTTAGTCGGGCACAGAAGGCTCCACTAGCAGTGCACGGTCGAATTTTTGCGAGATGCTATATGTTCATACACAATGAAGTAGTATCTATACAACTCATTTAATGATATACTGCAGACCTGTGAATTGTTCTCCGCAAGGCTCTCAAACGCCCAAACACCCAAACACCTTGCTTTGTAGTTCATAGTTGTGCGACGTATTATCAGTCGGTATCCGTATCCTGGTGAGAGATCATGAGCTCAGGGTCCGGGTCATCATTAGAGTCATCGGTCTCGAATAGACTCTGTTTGAGAGGAGCAGGCTTCGGCGGCGAACGTCCGATCCTAATCGCTGACCCGGTCATTTCTTCTGGTGGAGCTTTGAAGTCTTCAAGCTCAACTAGCGAGCTTGAGGCCTTCTCCTTGCCCTTTCGCTTCACTCCGAGAGCTTCATGCAGGAGATCTCGACCTTGCTGAAAAGCCTCCAGTTCCGCTCCGATTGCACACGTAAGTAGGTTCCAACTCCTGGAAGAGGCATACTCCAGCTGCTCACTCAGAAATGCAATGGTAGCATCCATCTGATCCAGCAACCGTGTAGGATCGGCCGCGCCGCTCTTACTCACTTTGTGCATGTATCGCTGCAGACTTGCTTCGTAATCAGCCACCTTCTTCACGATATCATTCCACAGCACCGATCCTTCCTCAAGTGCAGCACGCTCAATATCAATCTCCTCACATTTCTCGGCCAACCTTGTGTACTCGTCTTGCCAGTATTCGTGCGCCATCTCAAGCGTACGGCGTTTGGGAGCCAGCGCAGGGAAGGGCGAGGGAGAAAGCGGGGTGTGATTTCGATCGGGGGGTCGTGCGAGGAAGCTCGAGATCTCCTTATCCAGCATTGAAACTGAAGCTTTGTAGGAGGAAAGCCTCGCCTCCCTCGAATTCTCGGTCTCTGCAAGCTCATCCAGGACGCGCCGTTGCCGGCGCTTCAGCGCCCATAGCTCCTCTTCCTTTTGTCGAACGTCTTGCTCTAACTTTGAAGCTTCAACTTGCAAAGCTTCTGTCTTTACGCTGGCATCTTCACTTTCAATACCCTGGATCTTTGTCTGTAACCTCGCACGCTTCTGGGTCCAACTCTCGGTCTTTTCGACATTGTATTGTAGCTCCCTCAGTCCCCGATCGAGGATATTGAGCTCCTCCGCCTTGACGCTGGCGAGTTGCTGTATGCGTCTGAATATGCCCCTTCTCGCAGTGCTGAGACCAACCTTTCTCTGAGGCTTGCGGCCCTCGTCACTATGTCCAGCATTCCTATCTGACGAGCGAACACTGCTGACTGTAGGTGTGGTACTACCATTCGATATCAGGTCATCGGACACATCATTGTCACCGCTGAGACCGTTCGTCAAGCCATCGGCTTGCGCGTCAAGTAGCTCTTGGAGCTGCTGCTCGAGATGGCGCGCGCGTCGTTGCAACGCCAAGACATCGTCGGGAACGCGGGGCGCGGGCGAGATACTGGTCCTAGGAGCGCTCCATATCAGCGATGAAGTCACCGGCGGTGGTATACGTGGCGGTGGAGAGTTGTAGTACGGCAGCTCATGGTCGTGGGCATGCGGGTCTTCGAACGACTTTCGGAATTTCGATGGGGGCGGCGAGAACGAACCGAGCACAGAGCTTATCAAAGACATGTTAGATGGGGTTCGAGGGAACAATAGTGGACGCTGAAGCCATGAGGCAGTCAAGATTGATTGTTTGTTCAGCTGCGCTATGGTGTTGCGGCTACCTTGAGCATGTGAACGAATGACATAGCGCAGACGCGTTAGTCATCTAGACTTTAGATCACCAGAGAGGCTGCAGATGACAACCTCGCGTGATACTGCACTTTGCCAGCTCCGAGCAGCTATGGCGTGTTTAGAAAGACTTTGACTTATTGTAAGCAAGCCAACAAGTCATGAGACGCTGTTGAAGTTGAAAGAGCTCTACACCTAGGCATGATATACCGACTGGAGACCCGGCTTTGAGTAGCCCTCTTGGTCCTCCATCCTGTCAACTGGCTGCTTGGAGCATGCAAGTTTCAGCACTCCAGGACAAGTATGACAATCAGTCAGACAGCCTGCCGTAGCATTTTAGTCTTCGCCGAACTGCTCCAAGTTGTCTCACGTGGGCTATTGGATCTCATGGACATGCGAGCCCAGCTAGTGCAGTCAATGCGGTAGAATATGCATGATACTGCAGTGGTTATTACGCAGAACATTGCCGTTGAAAACAGTTTTGCTCTTGGAAGATGTTGTTCGGCAGTGCATCAGATGTTGGAGTACCGGGTTCAGTTCGACAGTCCCACTTTCAAGTTCACGAACTAGCGCCACTCGGCCTCGCTTAGCTCCGCACCTGAACTTTGCATTTTCGCGCACTCGCTCGATTCGACGTGAACTAACACAGGAACCTCTCCGTGAGTCCCCTACGCCTACGGTTCTCCTCGACAAATCGCTGACAGCACACTCAGAGTAGTCCATTCATACCGACAAAATGGCTGACGCACCTGCTCCCGCTCGCGGCGGTTTTGGATCTCGTGGAGACCGTGGTGGTGACCGTGGCCGTGGCCGCGGCCGTGGACGTGGTCGCCGTGGCGGCAAGTCCGAGGTGCGCACAATGGAGGCATTCGAGATGTGGGCAGAGAATTGACAATTGCGCAGGAGAAGGAGTGGCAGCCCGTGACCAAGCTCGGCCGTCTCGTAAAGGCCGGCAAGATCAAGAGCATGGAGGAGATGTATGTTCAGGCGCACGGCAGACAAAGAGCGCAGGGCAACTACTGACAAACGCCAGCTACCTCCACTCTCTCCCCGTCAAGGAGTACCAGATCGTCGACTTCTTCCTCCCCAAGCTCAAGGACGAGGTCATGAAGATCAAGCCCGTCCAGAAGCAGACCCGTGCCGGTCAGCGTACCCGCTTCAAGGCTATCGTTGTCATCGGTGACTCCGAGGGCCACATTGGTCTCGGTATCAAGACCTCCAAGGAAGTCGCGACCGCCATCCGCGCTGCCATCATCATCGCCAAGCTCGCCGTCGTTCCTATCCGCCGTGGTTACTGGGGCACCAACCTTGGTGAGCCTCACTCCCTCCCCACCAAGGAGTCCGGCAAGTGCGGTTCCGTCACAGTCCGTCTCATTCCCGCTCCCCGCGGTACCGGTCTCGTTGCCTCGCCCGCTGTCAAGCGTCTCTTGCAGTTGGCTGGTGTCCAGGACGCATACACTGCCTCCACCGGTTCCACCAAGACTCTTGAGAACACCCTGAAGGCCACCTTCGTCGCTGTTGCCAACACATACGGATTCCTTACCCCCGACCTGTGGCGCGAGACCGCTCTCACAAGGTCTCCTCTCGAGGAGTACAGCGACATCCTTCGCGAGGGCAAGAAGTACTAAATGTACAGCGGTGAGGCTACGGTTCTTTTTCAGCATTCCTGGGTTATGGCGTGAGGTAATGCATGGGCCCCGCCTATAACATCAAATAGGCATGGGACGTCCGGCACGAAATGAAAACTCCATTACGACCTTCAATGTTATTCTTTCCCTGGTGTATATGTGATGCGTGCTCTGTTCGGTCCAATCACAGTGGTATGCCTTTGCAACAGAACAGGATTCAATGGTATTAAGAGCAAGGCTGCAGGGCCGCGGAAGCCTTGTTGGTAAGTGAGCACTGTGCTCCGTAAAGTTAGCACCTGCCGAAACACAGAACTGCCGCTTGAGCCTTCCCCATCAGACTTATGGCAGCCGCCCCGCATGTGAACTAGCCTGATCTTACAACGCCTCAGCGTTATCAGAGAACCACCTCTCGACGTGTTCACCGTTTCCCATACCGCCAATGCCTTCATCGGCTGTGCTTCCAGCCAGAACGGTCGTTCGCCCGACGCCATACATCGCGACAGCCTCCAATGGCAGCACTGGTGCGAACACCTGCAGGCTTACTGCAGGACGTACAGGTAGGCTACGAACCGCCCCAATCTGCAGTGTGTGGGGCTGAGTGCAGCAGCATTGCCTCGTCGACTTCCACCCAACATGAACCTGAAGCTTTATCACCTCGTGCCTTGAGCTGTAGCGAACGATTCTAGCCTCTCTGTCGACAATATGGCCGAGATAGTAGGTTTGGTCGCGAGCGCAGTAACCTGTGAGTTGTTTTACACATTATAATATCACGTTCTAACAGAAATGCAGTGGCTGCAACCGCCCATGGAGCCGCAAAATTCGCAAATGCCCTCTTCAAAGTAACCACGACCTTCAAGTATGCACGGAAGGAGATGGCCGATATCGCACAGAGACTTTCGCAGTTCTCAACGAGCTTGCAGGTGCTAGCAGACATACTTCAAAACAATGAAGCGTTATGTAAACCCGAACTACATGCAAACACATTAAGCATCATCAAGGGTTGGAGGTTTGTCGAGGCCGAATTGACGAAACTTCTTGATTCGTCGGGTAGCTCAGCGAGATTCACATGGATTACCAGAAGCCGTGTGGCGAAACCTTTACTCAAAAACATCGAAGGCATTGAGAAAGCATTGATGATGGAGCTTTCGATTTTGCAATTGGCTATGCTAGTGAAGGCCCAGGTGAACCATACGTGGGTATCATTCGATATGCGAGACAGCTCGCTTGCTAACTGACACAGACTTCCCAATGCACCTTCCACCGACCCCGCTGCAATTCAGCGCCAAATCACTGAGAGTGTAGTCCAAGCAAATCGTCAGGTAGTGGAAAGCGCACAGCGTGAAGTTGTAAAGGTCGAGAAGCCGTTCGATCATTTCCATGGCAAACGAACAGAACTAGATCTTCGTAACCAGTTTACCTTCGACACTGCGACTTGGCTTTACCATATCGTCTTCGGCCCGTCCATGCTAGAGTCACATAACGAGTCGTCACATCAACCTCCAGTCACTCGCGGCAACTCAGACATGCGCAACGCAGCTATGGTGCTGCCGTCTCCAGACCAAATGATGCCAATGAGCAGAGAGGTCATCGTCTGGGGATCTGGAACAGAACCAGGTATCGTCGTCAACAGGCTACTGTCCGCTTGGACAACACTTAGCGACGAGGAGATTGCCACAAATTCCACTCAACACGAAGATGATAAATGGATACAGAGATTCCTTAAAAAGCTTCAGCAGACAAAGGATGAGGAAGCCACGGAAACAGGCTCGGAATCAGATGAGATCAGTGTAATCGATGCTTATGCTGGAGGCAGTGATCACAATACTGGCAGAAAGAAACAGAGAGCACCTGGCACAGAGCCGGCAAACCGATCCCAGCGTAGCTCGCAATCAAACCATCCAGAAGCGCCGCCGCCGGCACGACATGTCAATTTCCACCCTACGGAAGATAAACCTCCAAAGTATACAAGCAAATCTACACGATCTTCAGAGCTTCCAAGTAGGCCAAGATCAATACAATCACACGGTCCTCTGCCAACAGCACCGGAAAGGCTGAAGCGTCAGTCATCAAGTACCCCAAGCCCAAGACACGCTCACCATTTGCCTCCTCAAAATCCAGCTTTGTCCACTCCAAACGCCGCCAACATGCATCCGTACGCCGATCCAACTTATCGACATCAGTATTCCATGACCAGACCTCCAGTACCTCATTACGACACAAGCTCGGTGTGGAACCCGTTTGCACACATACCCTCGGCGTATCCACCGCAACAGCCGCCTCCTCCACCTGCAGTACCCGCGCCACCTTCAGTAAGCCAGAAGCCTCAAGAGACAGCATCGGCCTCGACAGAGAGAGCGATCCGAACAGCAATCACTGATGATCCCCGTTTGTCCCGAATAGAGCAATTGCTTGCAGTTCAACAAGATAACTTGGCTCAGATCAAACAGAATAGTGTCCAAGGTAGCGAAGAGTCAGAGTCGAAACATCTGTCGACTGTTTCTCAGGAGTACGGCAAGATCATCGAGGGACTTGAACGGCTACTCACTCAACAGAGAGAGGAGCTACAAAGGACCGAAGCAGATCTCGGCTTAGAAAGGAGTCAGCTTGCATCAGCGACAGAGCAGCATAATGCGACTATACACGCCCTGGAGCAACTTGTGGCGCATCAGAAGGAAGAGTGGGCTCACGCCGAGGAGGCGCACCGTGTCGAATTAAAGATCTTCAAAGATCGAACTGATGGAGCAGTCGAGGCCCAGGAAATGGCGATAAGGGATGCCGCAGCAGCACAATCTGCAGCAGAACAGGCAAAGGAGCGCCTAGACTCTATCAAACTTGAGTTCGAGGCAGAGAAAGTCAGGACCGAACGCCGCGAGGCTGAGGCAGCAAAAACTAAACGGGAGACTGACGAGGAGATGGCGAAGAAGTTCCAACGTTATGAGAAGCTACTAAAAGCATCACAGCAGGCGCCTGAAAAGAAGCTGGCGCCCTTGATCCACCAACCTGTTCGACAGACGCGTTTGACGGACAAATACCACAGCATCGAAGTTAACGAATTCGCACCAGATGCTTCAGACTCTTTGCCACCGCTGCCGTTCTCTCCATTGAATTTCTTCCAAAATAACGCACGACGCTTGGATTCGGATGTGCAGTACTACGAAAGTAGCCGCAGGCCTGCACGTGAAAGACACAACAGCTTCCATAGTCTATCGTCTTCTGTACAGATGCCAATGTCAACACAAGCAGCCATGAGTAGAGCAGACAGTATGCAAAGCCAGCAGATGCTACTGCTCCCTGAAAAAGCAGAACGCACCTCAATTGGCACTTCCCAACTACAGCATTTTCTAGACAGATCTGGTGTTGCGACCATCTTCGATGATCCCCAAGCTGACATTGATGGTCAGCTTGTACCTTACAAGGAGGTAAATACTCGTGTTGTAAGAAGCACACTCTTCTGGGAGCCTCCAGTATTGCCTCTGGGCAGTGAGCTCTTAAACACCATGAAACTCGCAGGATGGAAGCCTCTGTACAGTCGCAAGTCTGGTACGTGATACGCAAATCAGCTCGTCTCCAGTTCTAATCTTGTCCAGACATCGGCCGAACGTACTTCTATGGTGACCAGCCAATCCACTCATACTTCTTTAAACCAAATTACACGCCACAGTTTCTGCCTCCCACATGTCCAACCCCGCAGGACGTCTTGATGGTTGACGGCGCACTGATTGAAGAGTATGCATTGCATGAACTGAACTTTGGGTTTAGGAGAACTGATACTGCGGAATATGAGCTTGATGGTTGGCTGACGTTTGTGAGTACGGCCTACCTCACAACGACAGCGATCACTAAACATGCTAGGGTGACATCGAGGGCCTTATTGAGCGTTCCTTCCTACTCCGAGAAAATCGCTACCGCGCCCATTACCGGAAGCCGCCCGTGGTACAGCAGGCGCTCAGTCAGCCCACCACGCCAGCAGCCCAGACAACGTTCAGTGAGAGTTATGCGCCATCAGAGGCTTCAACTGCTTCTAGCGCTTCAAGAAGCCGCAATTCAAATACCGAGAGAGGTCAAAGCGATGACGAGGGACTCGAGACTTCTCATACCAGTCAGCCAGATGTACCTGACGAGAAGAGTGTGCTCGAGCAGAGCGACGATGCCGAGCGGCCTTCCTCAGTCGCCTCGTGGGTGAACATAACCACGAATCCGTTTCGCAGGAGTGTTTCGAGTGGGATGGGGGAGTCTAGCAGAAACCCATATCAGCAGGGTATTTGGGACGGACCTTCGCTGATTGATCTCTAGCGATGAGTTCTTGCAGATTGACTGAAATACATGTATCAGAGCACTTTCGTATCTCTCGCAGGCAGAAGTCTCTACAGGTTTTGACAGCCAGACGGGAGCATTCACGCAAGGATATGTCGATCCATTGTATGCCTTGCAAACCTGACATCAGCCACAGCCCACCAAACCTACACCTGAGATATCTCAGCCTCTCACTACAAGTAACGCATCAGCTCATCTTAAAGCACCACCATACTCACGCTACCACCGCTCACAAAGCACTTCAGATGCACCCAACGACCTGAACAGGCCATTTACGCCACACTCACACAGCACCCACTCCCACAGCTTACGAATAGCACCCGCCACTACGCCACTCACGCCGGGCATCTTCTTTTCCTCCCGCGGATATCAAAAAAAGAATGATCTAATCTACTATTTTCAGCTTTATTGAGCTTCCGCGGAATGAACCGTGTGTTGAAAATTAGGGCTCTTTGGTGCTCAGCACGATGCGGTGTATTCGCCGATATGGAGGCGGCATGCGTCTGATGCGATGCAGAGGGCAACGTGGCGCATGGAAACAAGACGCGAATGTAAAAGAAGGGCGTCTGGGAGAACCGGGGAAAGCACAAAACATGGCAATGCGGAGGGGGTGGTAGACCACGGATGGTCAGTGGTGTATCAGTTATTAAGTACTATTCACTGCGCTCTAGCAAGCGGCGGGTGTAGTAAGTCAAGCTTACGCAATGTCGACTATGTCTACATACTGTGTAGCTTGTAGTAGGCGCCCCGTTGCTGTGTGCTGCATGCGGTGTGCGATTGAAGAGGGTTCTCAAAGCGTATGAAGTTCATCCTTCCCCACTTCCTTCCTTCCTACCTTCCTCTGTGCATAGGTGCAAGTGACGCATGTGCAGGGCTGCCACCGGGCGCTGGGCTGGTGGATAGTTGGTTGAAGACCAGTGTTGAAGTTGTGTTGTCCCATTACTCCGTGCGTCTCTTCAGGTCTCATCGACCGCCGCGGGCGTAGACACAGGCTCCCTCTTCATCTCCGTGTCAGCGCAGTTCTCCGCCGAACTCCCGCTCGAACTCATACCGGCCGAACTGCCCCTCCTTAGCTCGGCCAACTGCTTCCTCAGCTCCTCCATCTCCACGTCTTTCTGCTGCAGCATCTCGTCTTTCTTGGAAACCTCGCCCTTGAGCAGCTTGATGTATTCGATTGCGCTCTCTACCTTTGCGGCCTTGGAGTTGTTTGACTGCGCTGCGGTTTCGGGGCTCTTTGCGTCGGGCGTTGTTGCCTGCGAGCCAGGTGGGAGCAGGTCCTGCATTTCCTGGAGGGCCATGTTGATGCGGTTTCGGCGGCCTTGTTCGGCGATCTTGTGGGATGTGCGTTTCGAGGTGAGGTTTGTGGAGAGCGATGCTGGGTATGAGACACCCGGTACGGTTGTGCCGTCGAGGATGTTCTGGTAGTTGGACTTGGAGGCCAAGAGAAGGGCATGGGTGTTATCCGCAACGCCTGTGTGCTGTTAGATTTTGGGATTATGAACATCATCCTGAACTGTCTTACCATTATCTCCAGCTGCAATCATGGGCCGGATACTCGGCGAGATCTTCGGCCTTAGTGCTGGACTGACCAGACTCGAGCTGACACTGCCCCTCTTCTTGGTGTTGCGACCCTTGGCGTCCAGCTTCTTTCCAGAAGACATGGAGAATGCCGGACTTGTGGGCGTGGACATGGCGTCCAGCATTGGGCTAGGCTTGTTTGACATGGCTGCGCCGGGAGTGCTGAGCGGGCCCATCTTTGGAGTCTTGCGAGCAGACATTCGAGGCGTGTCTTGATCATCATCACCACGGTATGCCGTGTCTATCCTCGATAACGATGGCCTTGGTTCCAGTGAAGCTTCGGGCAGGGCAAGGTCTTCCAGCATGGGTGGCACATTCATCGAAGCTTCAAACTGCGGTGAAGGGTGTATGCGCATGAGCGAAGCAGGAGTGGCGGGTGCCGCACCTTGGTTCTTTTGCGCCATCAAGGCCGGAGAGTTCTTCACAGACCCAGGTAGAGGAGGTGGGCGCATCTCCGAGAGCATGGGCTCAGGGGAAATGGAGTCGGTTTCTGACTGATCACGGCTGCGTGGAACGTCGAGCCCGTTGTTGCGCGCCTCCTGCATGAGCTCGCTGACCTCCTTGGGCGGGAGTTGCATTGAGGTAGTAGGTCTCCGTCTGCCGGGTTTCACAATGGGCGACTGTCGTACACGGTTTGCAGGGGTGGCTCTGGGTGGATTTCTCTTGCTCCTCAAGGTCCTCCTCTGCTCTGCTGGCTGGGCCATGGCAGGCTCGCCCAACATGTCCATGTCGACGTCAATGGGAGAGTGACCTGTCGAGCTCGCCGATGTCGAAGCCTGGGAGTGCAGTTGCGATTGCGCATGCTGGTGGGCTTGCGCATTGAGGGCAGGCGAGGTGAGGGGGCTGAAGTAGGCGCCAGGGACAGTGAAGTCAGGTATCTGGAACCGTGCGTCGTGAGGGGTGACGGCCGGAGAGACTAGTGGGGTAAAAGACTATGTCGCAGTCAGTGAGGGTCGACAATGGCAAGCGCAGACCAACGTACGGCGTCGTCCTTGCGCAGGTGGTACCTCTGGTCGTAGAGGGCCTGCTGGTCCATGTGGTGCATGTAGCGGTGGGGGTCGCCGTGCATCTCCACACTGTTGGGCGTGGGAGGGACGCCATGGTGCGGACGGAAGACCTGGTCCTGTGGCTGTGAGAAGACGGGCGTGCCGGCCTGGGTGAATTGCGACATGCTGTAGTCGAAGAAGTTGGCATTCACGTTTGGCTGGGGCATGCCATGGGTGGTTCCCATATTCCCCTGCGCCGCCTGCTGCTGCTGCTGCTGCGCGCCGGATGCGCCATCGCCATGACTCTGGGGAAGTTGCGGGGGGAACTGGTGGTGGAGGTGGTGCTGGTCGAGGGCGTCGGCCATGGTGCCATTGTGCGGCGCGCCATGGCTGAAGGCGATGTTGTCAAAGTCTGGCAGGTCCAGGTCGTTGAAGTGGTCAAAGTCGATCAGATTGCCGAAGTCTTGGTCCGCCGCAGCGTCCATGCCCGGCCACGATTGCGTGTTTGCACTGTCCATTGCGTTCGCCGAACCCCTGCCGGAGGAGGAGCAGCAAGTGGGCAAGTGGGCAAGTGGGAAAGAGTCTCGATTTACGAAGCCGCGAGCAATTTTCTTCGGCGTCGCTGGTGGGGCTGCCGTGTTCTGCGTCGGGTAGGATCGCAAGCGAGTGAAGACGCTAAACGCGCTCCTTGGAGCGAGCGCAGTGGTGGTTTGGATCGCTGCTCTTAGATGGTGACTGGAGAGCGCTGCATCGACTGTTCAAGGCAGGCCAGAATGACCATGAACCGCCCGAAAGAGGGCTATGCGAACGCGGGCTGACATCCTGCGGTGGGCTAGAGGAAAAACGACCCCACGGCGTTACTAAGATAACCACCCGCGCTTGGAAGGACTCCAGCTTGAAGGCGCAGGATTCTGGCGAATCGCAGACGGCAAATGGCCAGGAACCTGAAGCCGGAGGTAGTATCCATCACCTGCCTACCGGATCGACTCCGAGTACAACCTGCGCATGATGCTGGTTGTCAGAGGGGGACTAGGTGGAATCTCTTGTGGCTGGTACTCAGCAGGCCAGGGTGAAGACAACGTTGATTCACTGCTAAGCTCGGCCTGACATGTACCGGCGTGGGGCGCATGAGCCTCGGAGTGAGGAACTCGAGACACAACACCTTGATTTCGCTGATCAGTGCCCCCTTGCAACGTGCGCGAGAACCAGTGGCCTCTCGCAGGCACCTAAACGCAGGCACTACATAGTACATTGTACAGTAGCTGCCCAATAATGGTGCTGCATAGTTCGGCCCGGCTGGACGGGCCAGCTTGGTTCGGTTGCTTGCTGCTGCACCAGCAGTTCGCCGTTGTTCACCCAGGTCCCAAGCACAATCACGCAGCAGCGCCGGTGCCCTTTCCGGCGATCTGAAGCACGGGCGGTTTGCAACGCCCGCCTCGTGTTGCGTGCAGCAAACAAAACATGGAGGCGAGTGCTATGACCTGCTGCACGACTTATTATATCGCATATCGCGCAGGTGTTTAGAGTTTGTCGATGCTTTTCAAGTTTTCCTGCTCGTTCAATTGTGTAATGATTTGTGGACTGCAATATTGATGCTACTGCTCGCTCGCGCCCTGTTAATCTCGTTTGGCTAGTGCCTGCCCCTTTGAGGCATTCAAGTCCGAGGAAACAGGCAGACTCATCAAAACAGAGAGGAAGAGAGAGAGAGAGAAAGAATACTGGCAGAGAGGCTCGCAGTAGTGTCTGCTCGTGTGTGGTAAGGTGTCTCATTAATGGCAAAATAGCGACAAAGCTGGCGAGGCTGCATGCAAGTAAAGTGAGACAGCTGTCGTCTCGTGATTTGTGAGGGCACAGCAGCCACAGAAGGCGTACATGCTGGCCAAAACGAAGAAACCTAGAAAAAATCCCTACTGCGCTGCCAGCAATGTACAGCGAGCGTCCAAGTCCGCTTTTCCGTAATTTACACATTGCTGAAAGTACATGATCCATTCCAATATCAGCTCCCAGGACTGCTGCACAGTGGGGGTATTATCACCACAACCAACCAAACTAAAGGTAAAATGAAACTGCCGTAAAAGGGCCCCGCATGAACGCCGTTACTCAGACATGACTGGCTGCATCTTCTTCGCCTTTTACATTACGATGCAGCAGCCACTGCTTTGCTGGGGGGCGTAGGGGTCCTCGCGCTTGTCGATCTGGTGTGGTGCGTTAGCAATTGTGTGTAGAGACACTGTGGCAGCAATCAAGGTAGACGCACTGTTCCCCATCGCGAAGGCACCATCCAGTCCTTGGGTTCCTTGTCTGTGAATGCAATGAGACTGCAGGCGCGTTAGCCAACCGTCTTTGTTTACTGTGTGCCAAGGCACAATGTCGAGGCAGTAAGAAAGGACATACTCCAGGGCAGCCTCGGACACGGGTATCCGGCGGCGCTCGAGGTCCTCGCGCAGGCGCTGGTTGAGCTCTGTCAGGCGTCGCAGCTTCAGCTCGGCCATGCTCTGCTTCTTAGACTTGCCATCGCCGCCGGTCCGGATCTCGTAGGGCGCGGCAGCCATCATGGCGGGCATCATGCGCGTAACTTAAGGGGTATCGTAAAGGGAAGAAGAGAGACGGCGTGGGGGGAGGTATTAGGAAGGGCACGGCGACGTGTGATAGTGACGTGCGGTGCTGTATGGTGCGGCGTGCCTCGGCGGGAGACGACGAGAGGAGAAGCGTCGACGGCAGACGGGGTGGTAGAGAGCGGAAGGCAGGTTGGGGGGGGAGAAAGGAGCGAGGTTGGCCAGCCAGGAGAGCCTTCGGGCGAAGGCCAGGCTGCTGCGAGCTGCGGCGATGGGAGTGCGACTGGCGATGGCGATGGGGAGAGCGAGCGCAGTGGTGGAGAGGGCGGAGAGAGGCGTCAGGTCAGGGTGAGAGGCTGGCGAGATTCGGTTCGGGGGTGGGCATTGGCTCCTTGTGCTCCTTGGGGGCCCCTTGCTCGCAAACGGCCTAGCCCTGGCAATAAAAGAGAGAGAAGCCCTCACCACAGCCGCAGCAGTGACCGCACACGCAGATGCACAACAGAGAATGCGACGTGCGACGAGCGTCTGCACCAATTAATTGTCAATCAACAAATGTGATTCCCCTGCACGTGACACTCGTTTGAATAACCTTCATTCATACCAACTTATCACGCTGTTGCTGCTGCTGCTCACACTGCTGCTCACACTGCTCAAGGCATCGCCTGGTGGGTGCTTCGTTCTTGCCCTAACCGAGAGCGCACTAGTGGGTCGCACCTGCAAAATCCCAAGGTGTGTGCCTCACAACATCATCGCCGTCGTCGAACTTTCACCGCGCACCCACAAAGGCCTGCTGCCGCCCTGCCAAACCGCCCTCAGCGACCCGGATTCCAGATCCCCCGCTGCCCAGCATGGCGCCTCCCCCCCACAGCAAGCCCGAGAATACTCTGTATGCACTCCAAAAAGGCACTCGAACAACACGAGCGCCCAACCCCACCTCACCAACAGACAGCACAAATGCTAACGCCGCTGCAGCAAACGCGCCCAGGAGCTCATCGGCGTGAACCAGCAACAGGCTGCCCTGCAAATCCTCCACGAACATGTCACCTCCAAGCGCACCCGCAACAGCCCCATTGCCTCGCTCGAGCCCGTCATGATCCTCTTCGTCGAGCTCTGCGTCGATCTGCGCAAGGGCAAGCTCGCCAAGGATGGCCTGTACCAGTACAAGAACACCGCCCAGAACACAAACGTCGGCACCATCGAGCTCGTCTTCAAGAAGTTCATCGAGCTCGCCGAGGGCAAGGTCACCGAGGCCCAGGCCAAGGCTGATGAGGCGCACTCTTCGGTCGAGGGCGCGTCTGGCGATGCGAAGAACATCGAGGACCTGGAGGCTTCAGAGACACCCGAGTCCATCCTCCTGTCCACCGTCTCCGGCGAGCAGTCTCGTGACCGCACCGATCGTGCCATTGTCACGCCCTGGCTCAAGTTCCTGTGGGAGACATACCGCACCGTGCTCGACATCTTCAAGAACAACGCCCGTCTCGAGCTCATGTACCAGTCGACCGCCCACCAGGCCTTCCAGTTCTGCTCAAAGTACGCCCGCAAGACAGAGTTCCGCCGTCTCTGCGAGCTGCTCCGCAACCACTTGCAGAATGCCGCAAAGTTCTCCTCCCAGATGCACGCCATCAACCTGTCCGACCCCGACACCCTGCAGCGCCATCTCGATACCCGCTTCCAGCAGCTGAACGTCGCCGTCGAGCTGGAGCTGTGGCAGGAGGCTTTCAGGAGCGTAGAGGACATTCACACCCTGCTCAGCTTGAGCAAGCGCCCCGCCAAGAACGTCATGATGGCCAACTACTTCGAGAAGCTCACCCGTATCTTCTTGGTCAGCGAGAACTACCTCTTCCACGCTGCCGCATGGAGCCGTTACTACAACCTCCTCCGCCAGTCCGCTGCCGCCGTTGCCTCTGGACAGGGCCTGAAGAAGGACAACCCAGCCGTCACCGAGGCCGACATGACCAAGGCTGCTTCCTTTGTCCTTCTTTCTGCACTCTCGATCCCCGTCATCAGCACATCCCGCTCTCGTGGCGCCCTTGTCGACGCCGATGCCGCGAGGAACAATAAGAACTCTCGCCTCACCAACTTGCTCGGCATGAACCAGGCACCTACTCGTGCCATTCTGTTCAAGGATGCTCTCAGCAAGGGCCTGCTCAAGCGTGCTCGTCCTGAGATTCGCGACCTCTACAACATCCTCGAGGTCGACTTCCACCCTCTGTCCATCTGCAAGAAGATCTCCCCCATTCTTGCCGAGATTGGCGCTGACGAGGAGATGAAGAAGTACGTCGGCCCGCTGCAGCAGGTCATTCTCACCCGTCTCTTCCAGCAGCTGTCCCAGGTCTACGACTCGGTTCAGATCAAGTTCGTTCTCGACCTTGCCCAGTTCCCCGAGCCTTTCGGTGTTAGCAAGGCCACCATCGAGAAGTTCATCATGAACGGCTGCAAGAAGGGTGATCTCGCTATCCGCATTGACCACGCTGCTGGTGTCCTCACCTTCGACTCTGATGTCTTCTCTGCTGCAAAGGCCATGCACCCTGGATCTGGTGCTGGTTCAGCTGAGACTGAGACTCGCTCCGTCCAGCGTCTACAGAGCACCCCTGCCGAGATCGTTCGCTCTCAGCTCACACGCCTCGCCAAGTCGCTCTTCGTCACATGCCAGTATGTCGACCCTTCGTTCAACGCTGAGCGTATCAGGGACAAGGAGGCGGCTCTTGCCCGCGCCAAGGAGGGTGCCGAGCAAGAGCACCAGGAGACTCTCGCTCGCCGCGACATCATCTCCCAGAAGAAGGAGGCTGCCGCTAAGGCTCTCCTGGCTAAGGAGACTGAGGAGCAGACAAAGAAGGCTCTCCGCCAGCAGCAACTCAAGGAAGAGGAGACTCGCCGTCTCGCAGAGGAGCAGCGCCAGCGCGCCGAACAGCGCATCAAGGCTGAGCAACAGCGTATCCAGCGTGAGGAGATCGAGAAGCAGCTCAAGGAGCTGAAGGCCACCACCAAGGTCGATATCGACCTGCCCGAGAACATTGAGGATCTCGACTCTACAAGAATTCGTATCCTCAAGCTCCAAGCTCTTGAGAAGGAGAAGAGCTTGCTTGGCGAGACTCTCCGCATCACTGGCAAGCGTATCGATCACTTGGAGCGTGCCTACCGCAAGGAGGAGATCAAGCATCTCCGCGATGATTACGAGAGGCAGATGAAGGCCGATGAGGAGGCTTACGAGAAGGCTAAGGCCGAGGAGCTCAAGGAGGCCGAGCAAAGGCACAAAGAGGACGTTGCTCTCAAGCATCGTCTGTCCCGTCTCGTACCCATCTACGCCAACTTCGTCACCACTGTCAAGGAGAACCGCAAGGCCGAGTTTGAGAAACGCTCAAGGGCCGCACAGAAGGAGCTTGAGGCCAAGAAGGCTGCTCGCGTCAAGGAAGTCAAGGAGAGAATCGTCAGGGAGAAGCGTGAGCGCGAAGAGGCCGAGCGCCGAGAGCGTGAAGAGGAAGAGCGCGCAGCTGCTGAGGCCGAGGCCAAGGCTGCCGAAGAGGAGGCTAAGCGCGCAAGGATGGCTGAAGAGAAGGCCAGGCGCGACGAGGAGCGGAAGTCAGTATCACCATTTCTTGGCCAAAAATCTGTACTAACATCTCCTAGGGTCCTCGACGAGAAGGCACGTATCCAGCGTGAGAAGGAAGAGGCGGCAGAGGCCAAGATCCAGGCCCAGAGACAGGGCGGTTTCCGCTCCCAGGTTCCCGACCGAACAATTTCTCGTGGCGCACCCGCTGCCGCAGAGCCTGAGGGCCGTGGTCCTCCTCGTCTCGCCCTTGCTGGTGGCAAGCCCTCGTGGCGTGAACGCATGGCTATGAAGGATGCCGGTGAGGGTGCTCCCGCCGCTCCTGAGGCCCAGCCCACTCCCGCTGCCGCCCCTGTTGCTGCTGCTCCTCCTGCTTCTGTCTCTCCCGCTGCTGGTGCGGCACCCGCTCAGCGCAGTGGATACGTTCCTCCCCACCTTCGTGGCGCTGGCGGTGCTGCCCCTGGTGGCGGATGGAGAGAGCGTGAGGTCGCAGCGCGTGACCCACCTGCTCGCGCTGACTCTGGTTCTCCCGCTGCCGGTGGCCGCTACGAGGCTCCTCGCCGCGGTTTCGGCGAAGACCGCAAGGCATCACCCTCCACTGGCGGTCGGTGGGAGCCTCCTTCCCGTCGTGGCCCGCCTGCAGATGAGCGTGAGCCTGAGTCTCGTCCTCCGCCGGCGGCTGGCAGTGACGGCAGGTACAGGCCCGGCGCGTTCAAGCGCGGTGGGCAGTAGAGTGTGGTTTTCATTAGACATGATTGATGCCTCTGGGTCATGAGAAAAGGGTTGGCGGTATATAGGGAGTTTTGCTCTGCTTTTCTCAGCTCGGCGGTTACGATCGTTCGCCATCATGCTCAGGATTCAAAATGCATTTACAGCGGTTCACTGAACAAACATATGTTTTCCCTCATCAACGTGATTGATCACTTCTTGTATGGAGATCTGAGAAGGACGGCAGATGCTGGCTAGATGAATCAACAATAGTTGGCTGTGCTCATGTTGTTTCATGACCTATCTATCCCCTCAGACATCATACCGATCCGACTCATGCTCGACCGGTCTATAGGTAAAGTAGTCAAACGTCGCCTTCGTCTCCATTCCGTTCAAATCACTCGCCGCAACACCCACAAACGCTCCCGTAAAACTGCCGTGCGCCTGATGTCCTCCACACTCATCACTCAGTATACTAGCATCAAATACCGGCCCAATCTCCTTCAACTCCTCTCCCTCCAGCGCATATGAAAACTGCAGCGCCTTCCCCCGAACACTCAGCGCCAGCCTCACCTTGCCCTCCTGCGGAATCTGCACAGGCGGCGCAAACGGCGTCTCGAGATTCCCATCCGGCCACGATGCTTCCGAGGAGAGAAGCAACAGTTCGCGCTGCCCGTCTGTATGCGCCGTCACAGTGAGGTAGAAGAAGTTAAAGCGGCAGTAGTACGCCGTCAGGCCCGCGAACTGGCGCTCGTCGACGGGCGAAAAGGAAACAGTCGTCTCTGCATCGTAGGAGAAATGCGTCTGTCGCCGCGCAACTAGGGCTTGTTCCACCCACGACCCGATGGCCTCGCGGCCTGTGAGTTGCAGCGCGCCGTCTTGCACGCTGAAAATGCGGTCTGGCTCTGGTGTACGCAGCCATTGGAAGTCCTTGTGCAGCCCTGCGGCGGAGGAGAACGTATACTTTTGCTCTGCCCAGTACGCTGCGTCGTCGCGTGTCCCAGGCACGTCGACATAGAGCGATGGAACAGGCCCGTTCTTGACGTACAGCCAGTCGTCGTCGCTCCAGTAGGCTTCCTGGATTGCTGTCTCGCGGCCCAACACGCAGCGGCGGCTCTGCGTCGTCGGGCGGCCTGTGAGATGGACCATGTACGTTTTTCCTTCTGGAGTGTCGACAATATCCCCGTGGCCTGCTTTTTGTAATGCGGCGAGTGGGACGTCCTTGGAGGTGATAATGTGCTTCTGTGGATGCACTTCGTACGGGCCCCAGATGTCGCGGGACCGGGCAAGCGTGCAGGCGTGCTCCCAAGACGTGCCGCCCTCGGCGGCCAGGATATAGTACCAGCCATTTCTCTTATAGAGATGCGGGCCCTCGACGAGATCTAGCTCCGTGCCGTGGAAGATGGTCTTCATGGGGCCGACGAGTTTGCCAGCTACGGGATCCCACTCTTGCAACCGTATCCCAGCGAACAGTCTTGGGCGCCGGCGGTGGTCTTGCAGCATATTGACGAACCACTTCTTCCCATCGTCGTCGTGGAAAAGCGATGGATCGAAGCCAGACGAATTCACGTAGAACGGATCTGACCACGGCCCTTCGATGCGGTCCGCCGTAACAATGTAGTTTGGCGTGTCTTTGAAGGAGCCATCCTTGCGCTTGACATCTGTGTACACGAGGTAGAACTTCTCGCCATCGTGGCTCAGGCACGGTGCCCATACGCCGCAGCTATCAGGACTGCCTCGCATATCAAGCTGGCTCTTCCTGCTCAGCGGGCGGGTCACCAGCTCCCAGTTCGCAAGGTCCTTGGAGTGGTGGATCTGCACGCCTGGGTACCATTCGAAAGTCGATGTGGCAATGTAGTAGTCATCTTTAACACGCAGTATCGAGGGATCCGGGTTGAAGCCAGGTAGAATTGGGTTTCGAACGAGCGGCATCTTGCGATCTGTGAACTCGTCTTGGTGCAGTAGCGATGTAGCATTTGGGCTCTCTTATTAGTCTTCTGCTAGACTTGCTCAACTGGACTTGAGGCTGAAGTCGTGAGGAGAGAGGTCCACATAACGGGTAATTAGCCGGGGCTATTTAGCCCGACTATCCGAACTGCAGTCTACGAAAGTGAAAACCCGGGGTTGTAATTACCCAATACAGTACTCTCTCGAGCTATAGTACCCGCGTCAAATCAAGATACCACGCGCCCTGCCTGATCTTCAATTGTAGTAGCCCCCTTGAAGTACGTGATCGGAGATGTGACCAGGTTTGTACAAAGTCATAGGTCTAAGATGATATTATCTAACTATTTAAATAGAAGTAAATGCATCGAACAGGCATAGGCAGAGGCAGAGGTAGAGGCAGAGGCTCCGTACCACCGTACGGCCGGAGACTTAGCAGTCGCTGTAGCTATTATTTCAGGTCGAATGAGGCCAATGGTAACGCGCTACAGGTAAAAGAACTTTAGCTTACAACTTACAGTGTGCATCTTTCACTAACTTCTAGGTACAGTATCCCCTCACTCTACAGTACCCCCAGAGGTGTCAGCTCGGCAAGAGAACCCGCGTACTATAACCCCGAGTTTTCGGCAGGCTATGTTTCGTCAGATGCACCTTCACCATTGCCACCGAACCTTTGCTGTGAACGAAATTCTAGTACAGCCTGAGCTTTGTCAAAATCGTATCGAACCCTAAGCCAGCTCCACTATTACAACCCTGAACGTGGCTTGCGCCAAGATCTAGCAACAAAAACAATAACCGCCAGCGAGTACCTCACCGACCACCGCCGACCGCTTCAACCGCGCTGTGTACTCACAAACATGGAACTTCGAGCTACAAGATCTTGTGTCCAAGCGATTCCGCGGCCTGGCAGAGCTTGCTCCGCGATCGGCAAGCTGAACGCATGCGACCTGATGATGCATCCAATTCGTAGTCCAACGCCGTCGTCCTTGGTACTCGATGCCCAGCTTCGCCGCGTGCCACGCGAGATAAAAATTTTAGGCTTGGATATTGTCATGACTTGCTTGACCAGGCTTGTCAGTCCCAGGAGGCCTTTCTTACACTCAGCGAGATCTTGCAGGTAAGCTATGCGCTCAGCATTTCAATATGCGTCCTGCGTTGCTCTGTGTCGTGCGCGAGCTCGTCGTTAAGTTGCATTAAAGCTGTGGAGAAAGGTCCGATTGCGACTTCGTCACCACCAGTGTGGGCCAGAATCTGATCATCAGATAACACTCTAGCCTTCGCAGATCACCAAGGCTTCCTGCCAAGCGCGCCAGCTGGGTGGGCACCAACGCCAGTACTGATCCGACGCCGTTGTTTATCAGATCCTTTGATCTTATGGCCTGCCCTTGCTGATCAAGGCAAGAGCTCCGTCCATCTCTCTGCGGAGCGTCCGCACTATAGCAGCCACAGCTCCTTCCGGACGCTGCTGTTCGCTCTCGCGCAAGGTTTCGAGACCGCTTGACATGGTGGCTGTCCGCAAATTTGCAAAGTGGATGATGAATCTCCAAGCTTTGACGATGCCAGCTGCCGCGCAGCTTGCTTGAAGTGTTAAATAGAGAACACCCCTTGCTTGCCGCCTCATCTGGAATCTACATCTCTTGCCCTTTGGCAGCGTTGATTTTCTAGTCTTCCTTCTAGATTACTCTCTTCAAACTTGAACAGCATGCGGAACCCTTTCAAATCCGGCCCCCATCTGGAACACCCCGTCGGCGACGATGGCGAGACTAAGGATATCAACAAGGCTGTCGAGGCTGGCCACGCCCCTGTGGTTGATGTGAAGCATCCAGTTGACAATTCAGATGGAGCCTCCAGCACCGAGTCCTTCACAGCTGGCGCCCAGGATGGTGTCAAGAAGATGGAGGCCACCACTACGGCTTGGGGCAAGAAGTCACTCGTTGCTGCGTACATCATGATGTGGACTGTCACTTTTGTGGACGCAATGCAACAAGGCGCTTCATTTTCGCTTAGTGCCTACGTTACCAGCTCCTTCCAGCAACACTCCCTGACGGCCTATACCGGTGTCATGTCTGGTATCATTGGCGGAGTACTCAAACTGCCGCTAGCCAAGATCCTCGACATCTTCGGTCGCCCACAAGGGTATGCTATTATGATAGCTTTTCTGACCGTGGGTCTGATCATGATGGCCGCCTGCAACAATGTACAGACCTATGCGGCAGCACAGATCTTCTATTGGATTGGGTATGTCTTCGAACCGGCAAGCACATTTGCATCTACTTATGCTTCACAGATACAATGGAATCTCCTATACCATCGGCATCTTCGTCGCTGACACCTCTCATCTGAAGAATCGTGGCTTCATGTTTGCCTACGTGAGCTCCCCGTATATCATTACGGTCTGGATCACTGGTCCTTTAGCCAACGCATTCGTCAACGGACCTGGCTGGAGGTGGTTTTACGGAGCTTTTGCCATCATCACTGTCGCGGTCAACGGCCCGTTGCTGGCGCTGTTTTGGGTAAACTATCGCAAGGCTGTCCGCCTAGGAACAATCGTGCCTACTAAGAGCACACGCACCTTTGCGGAATCCTTCAGGCACTACTTCGTCGAATTCGACGTTGGCGGTCTGTTCCTGCTCATGGGCGGGTTGGTCTTCTTCCTCCTACCCTTCAGCTTGTACTCGTACCAAGACGGCCTCTGGAACTCCCCTTTGGTCATCGCTTTCTTCATCGTTGGCGGACTGATGCTGATTGGATTCGCTGTTTATGAAAAGTTTGTTGCGCCGAAGACGTTCATTCCCTACGAGCTTCTTCTGGACCGCACAGTACTTGGCGCGTGCATCGTATCAGGCGTATTCTTCATCAGCTTCTACTGTTGGAACGCCTACTTCTTCTCGTTCCTCCAGGTGGTGAGCGGACTGAATATTACCGAGGCGACCTACGTCACCAACATTTACAGCATCGGAGCTTGCTTCTGGTCTCTCGTTATCGGTCTGCTCATCAGGTGGACTGGCCGTTTCAAGTGGCTGGCGCTGTACTTTGGTGTGCCAGTGACCATGCTCGGTACCGGACTGATGATCCACTTCAGACAGCCGGACGTCGATGTCGGCTGGGTGGTTATGAGTCAGATCTTCATCGCCTTTGCAGGAGGTGCTATCGTCATCACTGAGCAAGTCGCCGCCATGGCAGCAACAACCCATCAATACGTCGCGGTTGTCTTGGCAATCGAAGGCATGTTCTCCAGCGTCGGAGGGGCGATCGGAGGTTCCGTCTCGGCGGCGTTGTGGACTGGAGTGTTCCCTGCGAATCTGGTCAAGTACTTGCCTGCTGAGGCGCAGGCTGATGCTATGACCATCTATGCCAGTCTTGTTACACAGCTGTCGTATCCCAAGGGTACTCCCATCAGGTTTGCAATTGAGCAAGCATATGGAGAGTCGCAGAAGTGGATGGCTGTCGCGTCTACAGCCATTCTGGTCATTGCCATTGGCGGAGTGCTTATGTGGAGAGGTAAGTCCTGGCCACGCTCGTGTAGTAGAACATATTTACTGACATCTCGCAGATATTAATGTCAAGCACTACAAGCAAGTCAAGGGCCGCGTCCTGTAAGCGCCATGCTGGGGTTGTACCATGTGTAGTTATTGGAGAGCGAGAGTGGGAGAAGGGGTCTCCCGTATGTTAGAGGCTAATGATAAATGTAATACGTGTTTACCAAGAAATACAAACTACGTATTGGTTCGGATCCACGCCCTTTGCGCTAACTCAGAAACCGATTCGAGTTCCCAGGTATGGTGAGGTGTGGACTACTCGCTTGGAACCAATGACACGGTGTAGCCCGCGCTTTGCAATAATCATCAGATCCAGAGAGGCATGAACAGATAGAAACGCTCAGTTGCATTTTTTGAGAAGGTGGATATGGTTATGTCTTCATCTCTTTCTTCCATCAAAGCAAGTCCGTTATGGTCTAGTGGCTAGGATACATCGCTCTCATTAGCAAGTGCCGATGTGGCCGGGGTTCGATTCCCCGTGACGGAATTAATTTTTGTGGCCTCAAAACGTTGTTGGAAGTGGTTTATGTGGGTGGAGGAGAAATTTTAGATGGTGTACCGGGCATCACGTGATACGGAGCTAGCGACCTGACGGTGCTAGCGCAGATCACCCGCGTGGCCTCGCGTGGAACGTGAATGCGCTCTGAAGTGTCAGTGACCACGTCTTGTCTTGTCACTTAGCATCGCGATCAAAGGAATCAACTATGCAGATTACGATATTATTATTTGGGTATCAAGTTGACTCGCTAATCTAATTGTAAATAGTCAAAATATCAGTCGAGTTGTTGTAGTCCGTCGGCGCACACTTCTCAGTGAAACCACCGAACACCTCGCCTCGCTGCTGGATGAACTCTGCAAATGAGCCCTCTGAGCAGCTATCGCCAGGCCCGACAGCACACTCCAGCTGCTGAGGGTCCTGGTTGACCAGAACACGGACATATATTCCGGCAGGGTAGCCGTAGCTGTCGCACTCAAGCCTCTCAATCGCAATGTTGGTCAGGAATGGGAGGATGCGCGAAGACTTCCAGGCGCGCTGGTTGTTGATCTTGTTGAGCGGCATGGTGCCGTTGATGTTTGCGGCGCCTGCCCACTCGGTGTTGTTGAAGATGCCGAGTGCGACGGCGACGGTGGGCGGAAGCTCGCGGTGGGTGAACGAAACGTACAGGTCCTGGGTAGAGTTCCCGGCGAGGAGCTGTTGCGCTGTAGCATTCAGCCAGGGGTAGCCGAGGACGCCGGAAATCTCGTTGCCGTAGCCAGAGTTGTAGAAGTACTGGATGTCGTTCATGTACTCAAACTGCAGCCATTCGTCTGCGCTGAAAAGATCGAGGTCGCAGAATGGTGACTTGCCGCGGATGACTGTTTCATAGCCGCACAGCTGTTGCATGGCCGTGATGTCGTTGGCCGTCCAGTTGAAGCTGGGGGCAAATGCGCGGAAACGTTCGATGATAGGGGCTGTGTACACCTCCTGGAACTGCCCGGACTGCTTGCTGCCAAACGAGGAACTGTACTTGGGGCAGCCCTTGTAGGGTGTCAAAGAATCGGCACCCTCAGACGCATCCTCAGAGACAGTCACCCGTTCAGTCTCATTGCTTTGGGTAACAAGACCCTCGATGAAGGACTTCGCACTGAGCTCTGTACGCTCAGCTGTCGATGTCCACACTTTCTTCGGACTCTTCAGTCCAGGGTAGCGGATGTGAACTTCCGTACCAAGCTTGTACGACTCAAGACGACCGACGGTAGTCAGATCCTCCAGCTCCTCATCCGATATGGGAGTCTGCCACTTTTGCAAGAAGTCCAATGGCCCCGCCTCCTTCCAGTTGACAGACATGTTGCCAAGCTTGTCTGTGAAAGGCTCAATGTACTCCTCGTAGTCAAAATCGTTTGCATAGATAGCGGCATGGCGAACAAGGTAGGCTGCACGAGTAACATTGCAGCCTTGCGGCGGTGCAGGGTCAGATTGAGGGTCCTCGAAATACGGAGCAATCTTGGTGTGTTGTCAGTAGTGCTCATAGAAGCATCGTCATGTTGGGATACATACACCAGCCAGATGGTTCAATGGGTCGAAGGAGTACTTCGCATTGACGGCATTAGCCACCGCTAGAGTGAGGAGAGCTGAGGAGAGCATATTTGGACTTTCAAAGTAGAGACACAGTTCCAGCAAAGGGCGCGCCTTCAGCACTTATGAGAAGACCCATGTCTTCGATCCTCCTCTAGCGCCGTCAAAGACATCGAGACCAAACTTTCCAGCTCCCGGAATTCGGCACTGGCGATGTGCAGCGCTACATAGGAATTGTAGGATGGCATGACGGTGCGGATGGCTGTAAACAGGGCATATTCAAGCTTTCTTGGTCAATGCACGACCGTGATGGGCATGGTGTCCGCATTGACGCGTCGAGATTGGGGCCGTATGTGGATCTCTACGTCATGTGGAATCATTACAGCCGTCACAACAAACTTCTGCACTGATCGGGACGAACAGGTTCATCGGTGAGGAATAGGCGAATGTGTTCATTGGTTTGCAGCTTCCTGAGCCACAATAACGCTGTTTCAAACCATCAACGCCAGTAGGTCGCCAATTAAGAATTGGCAGATCATCCCAGCCACATCACCAGCCTTGTGCAAGCATCTACCACCCCTCAACTCTAGACAGCCATCGTACGCCTTCTTAGGTTCTGTACACTGAGCTCGAGTGCATGGCAGTCGTCCTCTTTCGCGTGCAGGAGCTTCTGAAGAGCCTCCTTCTCCGAGCGCAAAGTTTGAAGTTTACCACCCACCAACTCCCGATATGCACCGTGTTCTTGGATGATTGCCTCAATTCTTGACCATTCACTGGTAGTCGGCTTGGACTCAGTAGCACTGCCATTTTGTCGTTGAGCCAATTGAGCGTCCTTGGCCTTGATCTGGGCCTCGAGATCTGCCACATGGTCTTTCCAGGCCTGGTGCGCCGTCAAGCGGTTGAGGTCGTCAATGCCAGAACCGCCTTTCAGAGTGTCCACTTCTGCGACAAGGTCTGAATTCCTCTTCTCCAATTCGAGCACGCGCTGCTCGAGTGCTGCTGATTTGGCCGCTGCAAACAGATCGTTCGTGGCCGCTCGCGCGATGAAGCTCCCTGGTCGTCCGCGAGTTGGGCTTCCGGTTCCGACCTGAGACTGCAGGCGTTCAACCTCGCGTGTCTTGTCTGAAAGCTTGTTTCGTACAATCTGGACGTTCACTAGATCTTCATCGCGAAGAGCCGTCATGGCAACAAGATCGCGGTCTTTCTTTGCTAGCAGACCGCGGATTTTGATATTGTTCTCGAGATCCTCATCTCGAAGAGTCCAAATTGCCGTGTGTCTCCCCCAGAGCTGTTTGTGCTCTGCCTCCAGCTTCTTCAGTCGTGCTGTCGTTTCTTGATATTCGGCGGGCTCGATTGACACAACAGGGTTGGAACGCTCCATGTAAATGAGCTTTGACATTAATGCAGCAAGTTGAGACTCCAGAGGCCCAGGGTTGTGCGGCGCCGGGGCCGGCGAAAGGGGTTCGTCGTTGGCTTCGTTTGCGCAGAGCATTACCGGTATCGAAGTAGGTGTCTTGTCCGGATACTCTTGGACCTGGTATTCGCCGTCGAGTGTCGAAGCAAGAGACTCATTATCGTTGTCCGTTGTCCACTGGCTTTGGGGTGTAGTGTGCAGAATTTCAGGTACGACGCTGACGGTAGGCTCCTCCTTGATAGGCTCGTTCCATGCCTCGATAGCTGTACGCTGTGTAAGAGGAGCAGGTTTTAGGGCTTCGGGCTGCGATTGCCATATCGCTGGTATGACAACCCTGCTTGGAGGTCTTGTCGACATCGGCTCTTCAACGAAGGCGTTCTCAGACGATAGGTCCGAGTCGTCTCCCCTTAATTGCGAAGATGACTGGTTCGAGGCTACTGATTCTGGTCGGCCGCCGTATAAAGAGGCTACTGAGTGTATCGATCCTGTGCGCTCAGCTCGGGGTGTTGCGCGTTTTGCCGTCCACATATTCACAGGTATTAGTATGTGGTGCTGGATTGCCCTTTGTTAAGGTTCGAGGGTATGTGCGTGAGGTTTGGCTTTCCAGCCAGTTGAACGCTTCTCAAGAGCTTATATCCTTATCACTACTTCGGTAGATGATAGTGGCGGCTTGCAGATCCATCCTGAAACTATGCTGCGACGGAGGAGTCGACACGGCCAAACCCGCGACAAGAATAGTTGAGTGACAGCGGCTGACGGCAAGAACCTTGTCACCGACAGCAATCACAGCTAGCAACCCCAAGAACTGTGAAGACTCTTCGTAAATGATTGTCGAGGCCTGTGACTTCTGTCCGTTTCATGTGTTCATTGCCAGTCAGACTGCAGAACGAATCACTGCTTTGGCTCTATGGTGACCTTGTAAGTCTACTAGGGATTATCAGCAACACCACCATCTAACGCAAATGCAGGTTTATTTGACACATTGAACAAAGTCTACAGGTTCGATGCTGCAGGCTGGTGAGGTTGAGGAGGTCCAAGAAACATCACGTCCAACCTGAAACGTTTGTAGTCGCATCCACAAACTCGCTTAACAGCACAACGATGACCCTGTCGCAGAGTTGATGCCTTCTCTACACTAGATGCCTCAGCTGGGATCGATAAGCCTTGGATAAGAAAGTTGCAGCAAAAGCAAGGGAGCCTGACGGTGCAATTAGCCAGATCGCACATCTCAGTGATTAATTTCCCAAATCGCGCGATCTGGTCTATGTCACGAAAACTGAAAGCTTTCCTGAATTAAAAGTCCAAATTTATTAAGTTGAGGTGTCTGGCTACTAAACTGGACAATCTCAATTCACTCCTCACTGCCTCAGCCTCCCTTATACATTACAGCCGTACGTGGCTTATCCATAGACCGTACCAATCTGGTCAAAAATACATGGGTATTGTCACATTCTCGAGCTCGCGAGGAAGTACGCTTAAACCTGGTTTGCGCTGGTAGCAGTAGCAGGTCCATCAAGAGGAGGAGCAATGGCAGTATTATGAGGGGCAAGAGGGCGCTTCTCATGAACAGCCACATCACCATCGTAATCGCGAATAGCCATGCCAATTGAGGCAGGGTCGATGTTGCGGTGTCCCCAAATCAAAAGAGCACCAAAGCAAGGCTTGGCAAGGAAGTCGAGGATGCTGTAGAAGACGGCCTCGGAGTCAGGAGAAATGACGTTACCACCTTCACAGAGACCCCACGCGATAGGGTACAGGATCCACAGAAAGCTTGTCAAGGAGCCGCAGTACAGGAAGGCTTTCTTCACATCAGCGCCGTAGCGAGCGGAGTTGCGGCGTGCCTCCCAGGCGAGGACGTAGACGATGTAGAACAGCGCGATGCAGCCTGTCTGATGTCAGGATTTTCTCATTCAAGTCTTGTGAAGCTAATCTTACCAAAGGTGAAGTATGCCCACTTGTACCTGCTGACAACGAGAGCGCCAACCAGGCCGGTGACGATCATAATCTCATCAACGAGAAGTACCCAGAGAATAGTTGGCCATGGCATGCCAGCAGTGAGCAACAGATCCATGAGCAAAAGAGGAGTTGTGATGAACCAGTCGATGTAGCGCACGTAGAAGATCTCACGGTAGGTACCGCGCACAACTGGGTTGTTGCGAGGAAACTCGACCTGGATTGGCGTAAAGCCCAGGTTCGATCCCATGGTAAAGTAGGCGATGCATGCTACGAATACAACGGCAGCTGTGATGTAGTGGAACAGACGATCGCGGCGCTGCTTGCGCATAGCAAGCCCGATGAAGCTGAAACCGGCGAAGCCCATGGCTGCACAGATGGCAAAGTAGAGATCAGAACCACGCGTGGTAATGGCAATGTCGGCGGTAGCACCATTGACAGTGTTTCCTTTGGAAAGTCAGCGACATGAGAGGGCATTGGCCACGGCAGGGCTTACCATTGATATCGAGAGCGTTGTTCGCCCGCGCGAAAATGTTAGATGCCATATTGCTAGTGATTTCCAAGATCTATTTTCTCTACCGAAAGGCTTGGTTATTTTGAGAGAGCATTATTTCAAAGCAGCCTCCCATCTCATATAGCTCGTACGCTGAGACTTTCGCAGCGTCCGCTCATATCGACGTCAGTGATGACATCGACCGTTTGACATCGGCCTACCTGTCAATTTGAAAGGGCCTCGAACTGTCATTCTCCTAACCCCATCCACAGATCTTTGGCTACGCGAATCAAAATGATACGGAAACAAGGCTGGGAACCAATGGCAAAGCTTCGTCCACGACCTAGCGTCGATATTTCGAAAGGATGAGGTCATGACTACAACGACATGACAAAACTTTAGCATGCTCATGTGCAGAATTGCACGGGCCGGCGCTTGATAGCAAGGGCGTAGCCAAGCTTTGCAAGTCGCGAGGCTCGAAAGCTTGGTACCTTTTGCAGGGTATCGAAGCATCGAATAGGAGGTGACACAGTGGTGCGCTGGAGCATTTGGGCGGCTCATCGCCAGGTCGCGTGTGGATCTAACGGCTGGATGAGGGTGTCACCGCATCTTTCCACTCTGCAAGATCTGCGTTTGCAGTAAGTGATGTTGATGATCGCGGAGTCTCCCATCGGTCAGAAGTCCAGCTGACTGCGTCATGAACCTTATTGCCGCAACCGTATGCCGGAGAATACCTCCTTTATGCAGGGTGATTGTTTAATAGTGATGAGAGCTACACGCGTGCCAGTGTTCCGAGGAATGCGACAACAGCCGTGTTGGGAATCTAGAATCCATGATTCTGTAGACTTGATATGGCCTTGACGGCAACGCATCTTCTGCCTCAGCACTACACGTGCGGGTCGATGTCTTAATTATTATCATTATGGCAGTATACATGCCTATGTGTGGCCTCAAACGCCATATGCTCGATGCTATGTGTACAATACGAATATTAACCCATGTATCCATGAATACTTCGCTTCATGCGACTCCATCTGGTATCCGTAGCGGCTGCCGGCAGCGCCCGTACCCTTTCGACTCCCTTTTGCCGAGCGATCTGCTCCTCCGTGAACCAGTTGCCATGGAGACCGTAAGGAATGCGAGTCGGCAACTGGATCTTGCAGTCAACTCGTGCCATCGTCTGTGCATCCAAGACCCAGAGCTCGCTCTTTGCGTCCGCTTCGCACTCGCCGTTTTCGTCCAATTGATGTTCGTCGAACACATAGAAGACAAGGTAGCCGTCATCCTCGTCAAAGGCAGTGTTCTTGTTGGTTGCCGAACCACGCCTTGAGCGCGGAATGAATGTGGCTTCCTGCCCATAATGCTGTGGAGGAAACCTGAATATCTTGATGGGATCATTGGGGTCCTTCGAGGCCATTATCTGGCTAATGTTGCGGTTGTCCACGCAGCCAGTGACCGGGTCCGGCGGCTCAACCTGGGCCCTCGCAAGCAAGGCCTGCACATCGAACCTGACGAGAACATCGATCTTGCTGGCTTTGCCCAAGGCTGCACCGAACGACTCGTTTGATGTGCTACAAGCGTAGATGTACCGTGCAGACTCCATGGCCGTCAGAGGCGATACAGTAGGGAACTCGACAGGTATGGCTGCAAGTGCGAACTGGTGTGTGATGACATTCGCTGTTGGGGAGTCAAGAGCAAATCGATAGTAGTACAGTCGACACTGTTCCTCGTCGTCGTCGGAAATTGGCAGGTCTGACGACGCGCCAAATGGATTGGGCACAGCAGGCTTGTGCGAAATCAGTGGCGTTGTCTCGTCAGCCTTTTCAGGATCCAGCTCATCATCGTACTTTGCGAAGAAAGACATTGGCTTTTCGCTGACGACGTCTTTATGGTTCGGGTGTGGTGGTGGCCTGATGTTCCCTGCACTGAACACAACAGAGGCGGATGTGAGACGGCATGCCAAAAGACTAACCGCAGCAACTTTGCCATCAGCATCGTACTCGTCCCATGTGTTGGCTGTATGGAAGATACAGCAACCATCCGTCTCAAACCACCGGACTGCTTCTGGATGGTGACGGGGGAAAACGCCATATCGAGATGGTTTCCAAGGCTCATATGCGACTACTGGCGAGTTCTTGGCTAGGTTGAGAGGTGACAGGCTGAGTGGGAGATCGAGGATGACAGTATTGTGTTTGGAAACGCCAAAGTCGTGCATGAGCTTTCCTCCTGTGCAGTCGGGGACTGCAGCGTTGACGAATCGGCCAGCATCGTCTGCCAAATGATAGTCTGCAACATTCGCATCCGTGGACGGGATGAGGGAGTACTGTACGTAGGGCGGCGCAAAGCTGCAGTGAAATAAAATGAGTTCGCCGGTTGCGTTGTCGACCTTGGGATGTCCAGTGCTCCATTCGCGCATCCAGCTCAAGAGGCCCGTCCCTCCGAGCGCGAGTTTATCCTCTTTGTCGATACTCTGCGATTCACCCTCTACGGTATTCCCATCGAACCAACCAACAGTCTCCAACTCAGGTAGGGTGAGACGCATGGGCGGACCACTCTCGCATGTAGCCAACGCTCTTCCATCATGGTATAGAACGCTGGTGTTGGCGACACTGATACGTTTGATGGCGAAACTTGAGCCTGGTAGGTGGGAAAGGATTACAATGAGTACGGTGCGCATAATCCTCCAGATGATCCAGAAGAGGCTCGAAGCAGGATTCGTCAAAGTCGCGATACTTGGTAGAATGGGTGTCCGTAGTGCAGTGCTCTCAACCTGAGAGAGGTACACGTCTGTGAGGATGAATTGGTTGACGAATTGTACATCAAGCTCATCGGCATTGTTAGACGAACGGCTGAACCACACTCCCGACAACATCCCATCGCCATCGAACCAATGTGCCTCACGTCCAAGGTCGGCGTTGGCCATGGGATTGCCGCCGTTTCGAACATACATGCCACCGTTGAGTTCCTTGGGTAGGTTACCCGTCCAGGTGACGGGAGTAGGTGTCCATGTCTGCGTCACTGGAGCAAAGTTGCCTGCAAGATATGGGTGCTTGCTCGATTGCTTCTTGGTACGTCCATGGTGGGACATGCTGGATTGACGGGCGCTGTTCGCATTGAAGCGGCGTATGGAGAAGATTCTCAAGGTGGTACAGCCTTGAGATATTGGTCTCGCAAGCATGTGGCATTTGGCATGACAGCACGATGTGGTTTCACATGTCTGGCCAGGCCTGGTGACGAGGAGCGAGCAACAGGTACATGACGCAAGTCGCTGTAATGCTATTGGCCACTCACAGATGCTCAACGTTGGCGCCCGCTCCAAAGTCAATGATGTCAGTCAAGAGCTTACCCCGCGCACAGTTCTCTTTCTGCAACGTGCTTTCATGGGTTTTCCTCAATTCGGTGTTCTCGCGGTTCGGCAATCGGCGGCGACGGGGCGCGTTCAAGATGGTTGAGTTCATCCTGTGCCTGGCGACAGTAGCTGACGACGTCCTCGGACTCTCGCACTGCTAGTCTCTTCCCTGCATCGTGGTTTTCGAATTGACGTGAAATTGCACGTTGTTCCGTTCCACGTTCGGGTTGACAGTCGCGACGATCTGCGACAATGGGGACCGACTACGCGCTCGTGTACGTGAATGCACCCCGCCCAGAATCTCTAGACGTTCGAACTCTATGCTGATAGGCAGGAACCAGGCATGTGAAGTACACCATCCCACCAGCGGTGCTTCTCACCCTCCTCTACCGCCCGCTTTGGTCAAAACTCGACACCTACCGAGTTGGTTTTTTGGTGTTTGTATGATGGCCTGCTCCGTCTGCTCGAGCTCAACCGTGTGCTGATACCTCAGATCGCCGTCACCGCGACAATACCTTGGGACTCCTACCTAATTCGCACTGGCATATGGAGCTATCCAAGCCATGTTATCGTCGGCCCTACGCTGTTCGATATTCCTCTTGAGGAGGTCTTTTTCTTCGTGATCCAGACCTACAACACCTCGTTGTTGTACTTGCTGCTCAGCAAACCTACGTACCAGCCGACCTACCTTCGCGCCGCAACTCCTTCCTCGCCAGCGCCTTGGAAGTATCAGAAGTGGGGTGGGCAGGTGGTCATAACTGCGATAATCGCATATGGGTGGTACTGTGTGCAGGCCAATGTGACCGGCACATACACAGGGTTGATCCTCGTCTGGGCAGGGCCAGTCTTGTTGATGCTATGGACGCTTGCGTACCAATTCATCCTGGGCCTTCCTCTATCTAACACTGCACTTCCCATTTGGCTGCCTACAATCTACCTCTGGATTGTCGACACCTTGGCTTTGCGCAGGGGCACTTGGGTCATCAGCGAGGGCACAAAGCATGGCATTCATCTTTGGGACGGGTTGGAGATTGAGGAGGCCATTTTCTTCCTTGCCACCAATATGCTGATTGTGTTCGGTCTAGTGGCATTTGACAACGCGCTCGCTATCCTGCACACTTTCCCCTCGTTGTTCCCAGATCCAGCGCCTCAACTGCCGTCGCCGCTCGCTCTCATGCGAGCGTTGTGCACGTCGCCCAAGAGATACGACGAAGCTCGTCTTGAGGGTCTGAGAGAAGCCGTACATCGCTTGAAGCGCAAGAGCAGGAGCTTCTATCTTGCATCTTCAACCTTCCAGGGACTCCTCCGCACCGATTTATTATTACTATACTCTTTTTGCCGCGTGGCAGACGACTTGGTGGACAACGCTGCATCAGCCTCGGAAGCAAAGGATTGGATAGCGTCTCTGAAGAAGTTCTTAGAGCTCGCGTACAGCGGTCCTAGGTCCAGACCCGCGCTCATCAAGCTGGTTCATGGGCAGTTTCCCCCCGAGACACGCTCTGCCTTAGTGCAGCTACCTACGGAGAAACTTTCGCGTCAACCACTGCAAGATCTCCTCCTCGGATTCGACATGGATCTAGCATTTGACACTGCATCGCCCCCGATCCAGAACGAAGACGACCTCAAAGTGTACTCTGAGCGAGTCGCGGGCACGGTTGCGCAGATGTGCATCGAACTCATCTTCCACACATACCATAGTAGCTTGAGCAAAGCGGAGCAGCGCGGGGTGGAGAGTGCTGGTAATTCTATGGGAGTGGCCCTGCAATACGTCAATATCGCTCGGGATATCGCTGTAGACGCCAAGATTGGCCGTGTCTATCTCCCGACAACATGGCTACTAGAAGCCGGCCTGACTCAGCAGCAAGTACTCAAGGAGCCTTCGGGGCCGCGAGTAGAGAGCATACGAAACCGACTCTTGGACGACGCCTTCAAGCTCTACAATGAATCCAAGCACTCGATCGAGCAGCTACCATCTGAGGCTGCCGGTCCGATCAGAGTAGCGGTCGAAAGTTACATGGAGATTGGGAGAACATTGCGAAAGGAAGGGTACGTGGTGAAGGCCGGACGCGCAACCGTGCCAAAGTGGAGAAGGCTCCTTGTCGCCTGGCAAACACTGAACCAGACAAGCAAGTCTCGGTGCGGACCCTAGTCGTCGATTTAGCGTATACCCATAAGCTTAATGAATAGACTGTGTGATTTTCGAATCTATGCTCTGTATGTTGTTGCTTGCTCTGGTGCTCAAGCCATGTGGAAGGTACGTCTGCGAGTGGGGCAACGATCCTAGCGTGCGACATTCACAACAAGCAGCCACTTCGCCTACACGCCAACAACCACATCCGCCACGCGCCTGACTGAGCGGCAGAATGGACTCCGGTCGGCTTCTGGACCCTGTGGATGCCTTCTTCAAGCCGTCAGGATCCGGGCGAAGAAGAGATGGACGCAGTACGAGCAGAAGGTCGAAGAGCCATTACAAGAAGTTGCTCTGGTTCAAGCAACCATGTTAGTGCCATGCTCACATATACGCTGAATGGAAGTTGATGACAGACAGTCCCGGATAACTACACGGATGAAAAGACGTTCCTTGATCATCTGCAACGCAATCCGCGTCTTCAGCCGTATGAATTTTGGTCTCTCATGGGTGACGCGACCGTCATTGTGCAGCATCTTGCGTCCGTGGCGATTTTCTGCTGCTGCTTTGTCGCCATCATCCAGGGAAACGTGTCTCCTTTATCAGTGGTGTGTTGGGCGACTATGTGCACTGTGCTAGCTTGGATTTTCTGGGACCATTGGCAAGGACAAGAGCTGGAAGCAAACGACAGCACAGCAGCAAAGGCAACAGACGCAGGCGATGCAAACGAGTCACTATCGGACTCAGTTCCCTCTCCGAGCTCGCGGTACCAGCAGCGAGTGTCCACCATCAAGTCAGCTGTGCTGATCTACGCTGCCCTGCTGGGGCTCAGCCCTATGCTCAAATCTCTTACACAGTCGACTACGAGCGATTCCATCTGGGCTATGAGTACGTGGCTGCTGATGATGAACGTAGCCTTCTTCGACTATAGCAGTGGACCGGGCGCTCAGTAAGGTGTCAAAGATGTCTATTCGCTATGCACGCTAATATGCTCTACAGGCTTCCTGCGTCTATCTCTACCAACTCGGCTATGATGGCGTCTACTGTGCTTGCGTCACGCCTTCCGTCTACTAGCCATGTATTCTCTTTGACTCTCTTCTCCATCGAAGTCTTCGGTCTCTTCCCTATCTTCCGGCGCGAACTGCAAGCTCGCTCATGGCGAGGCCATCTCACTCTCACGATCGTCTTGGTTACGGCTGCCTGGGGTGGCGTCTTTGTCACTCTGACCGGAGGTGGTAAAGGTGCTTTCATCGCGGGAGTGGTGCTCGGAAGCTTCTTGACGTTCCTTGTAATGGGCATCTGCAGCTGGTGGTTGATCGGTCTGCAGAAGTACAAGAACGAGATCCATGGTCCTTGGGATCCAGCGAGACCCGTCATTCGGCGGCGCTGGGATTGAGGCCCTTGGTGGTTGGCTCGGTAACGTCCGAGTCGCGGTTTTCGTACCCGAACAGCGTACAGGAGCCGTTTTCGGGCCATGGATCTGTGTGGCTTCGCCTCACCGAAGGACCGTACCAGAATGGGTCGATATGCTTCAGCAGATAGGACATGGACACCACTTCCAGCTCCAGCTTTCCTTCATGACGGGTCCACCTTACGATCTTGGATTCGTCAGAGGCCCCGACAGTAGACCACATGCATGGGACTAAGTCGTCAATACCGACGTCGTCGCCTCCCACGTAATGGACTGGGGAAAATGGTGCTCGCTTGGCCATTGCAGCGCCCTTGCTAGCACCGACCACGACGATTCGCTCGAGACCTTCGATCTTGGCCAACATGTTCCTCAGCTGGTTCCAAAGCTCAAGCCTCTTCATGGCAATCCTGGGCCACGACACAAAGTTCAGACGGAGGCACTTCAGACCAGGGGCATCCGCATGTAAAGAGCCGAGGAGTTTGTCCCACTGATCATTGCCCCACGACAAGTAGTGCAGCCATTCACGTGCGAGTCCGGGATGGTCAGAGTGGAGGTTCTGCGCGTCGATCTCGACATCTCGGATACAGGCGTTGTGGACGGGACTGAGTGAGCGCAGGTAGGTCCTCATGCTGTCGACGGTGCTAAAGCGGAATGTGTTCTGAGTGAACAGGGACCGCCGGTCTGTTTCATGATAGAGTCTGCGGCATGTTTGCAGCAGATTGACACCCATTCTGCGAGGCACATCTCCCTTGGAAGGCCCATGATTTGGCACTGGCTCAACGATGGCGCCATCGGCAGTGAAGCACAGATTGAAGATGAGGTCTTTGATTTCTTGTGGTAATTGGACCAGTCGCGACTGGGTTTGGGGGTTGGTTGGGCAGGCAATCATCGAGGACGACATGGCTGATGGATGTTCGAGCAAACAGATGAAAAGTCATATTTGGCGGTGTCTTATCTATATGGTGTGCTTCGACTCAGACACACGGACGCCGGCTTGATAGCAAGCTCAGCTGCATCGCTTCATTTGGCGACATGGCGTCGCAGCGTCCAATGTGGATCCGAACCGAACGAGCACGCTTCGCATGAGTGGTCAGCAGCAAGCAGAGACGGACGTGGGTGTCGAGTTGGACGCTGACGTTCCATCATTTCCCCGAACTATGAGCAATCTCAGCGGCCGTCTCGAAAAATTATCCAGAATTAGAGGCTTAGGGCGGTGAGTCGCCGTGCCGGACCGACCGGGCTACCCTGCCATGCACATCTGATTTCGCGAATCCTGCCGACAAAAGTGGACATGGGGCTCAACACGCGCAAACGTTGGCGCTAACCGCTCGGGTGCGGTGGAGGTGACGTGGTGAAGTGAAGTGTAAGGTGTGAAGGGTTCAGGGAAGCGTGGCGACAAGCCGTCAAGCGAGCGAGGTACTGAGGCGTCATTCTCGTACTGCAGACATTTCAACCTTCAACGCTCGACATGGAGAAAGTAGGGTCATTGCCTTTGGACCCACTCTGGCGCGCGGTAGAGCCTCCTCACGGGCACAAGCGACAGCGGTTACTCCGCAATGGGGCAAGAAGTGGTTCCCAGCCTCCACTGTGCTGCTGTGCGCGCGCAAGCTGGCACGCATGGAGTGGGTGAGTCAGTCAGTCAGTAATTCAGTCAATCGACACACCTACACAACCGCAACTCGCGCCTTTCAGCGCCATGTCGTTGCGGCCAGATGAGCATTCGCGACGGTCACGTTCCAAGTCGCCAGGGCACGCAAGGGAGCGCAGCCGCAGTCGGGGTCGCAGCCACAGCCATGTGCGCGCTGAGACTGGGCCGGGTCAGCATTACAGCGCGCAAGAGTTCGCGCCCACGGGCGGCGCCCCTCAGTTCGAGACCAGGCAGCCACTCGTGTATCCAACGTGAGTCCCTTCGTCTCGGTCATTGAGCGCTGAGCTTTGCGCTTTCGCACGCATCGCGTTCTACGCATCACGCTCTACGCCCCACGCTTCGCGACGCGCGACTGAGACATGGCGAGCAGCAGCGTGAACCAGCCCGTGACCATGGGCAACTACGCCGACCTGCCCCCCGAGCAGCGCCCGGGATATGTCCAGTACTCGCCGCAGCCTGTTCAGTACTCGCAGCAGCCCGTCCAGTACTCGCAGCACTCGCAGCAGGGCAACATCCAGTACTCGACGACGCCAATCACGGGCCAGCAGCCCTTTGCCTACACAGCCGCACCCGCCAGAGACGCAGGAACGGGCAGCTTCCAGTACGCTCAGGCGCCCAACAACATCACCTTCAGCGCCCAGCCTGTCGTCAGCTCCTCGCACCAGCCCGCCCCCGTACGACACACAGCCCAGCCCACGACTCCCAGCACGCAGTATGCCCCCGTCCCTCACGCTCCCCCGCCGCCGCCAATGGCCGCCCAGCCGCAGTATCCCCCGCCGCCCATGGGCTCGCACTCGCCGCGGCCAGAGCACCGCCGCGCGCATTCGAGCTACGACGGCCGCAATGTCGTCGAGATGGTCCCTGGCGGCCGACGACCAGACGACCTCACCCAGCGCCTTGACCGGCTGTCAGTGAGCGGGAACCGGCCAGACGTGCACAACAGCATGCCAGGCGGCTTTCCAGGGGGCGGCGGCGGCGGCGGGGCTCTCCCTCCACCGAGTCCACTGCTCGAGGCGTACCAGGGCGTGTACCAGTCCATTAGCCCCATGCCCCAGGCCATGATGCTCGACGACGACGACATTGGCCACCTACCGCCTCTCGATAGCCTCTCTCCCCGCGACTCCCGCCAGTCTGTCCACGGCGGCAGACACCGCGCACACTCGCGCTCCGGCCGCTCTCCCAGCCCGCTTCCCCCGTCTCACCGCAAAGACAAGCTCGCCCTCGCAGCCTACAACTCGTCGCACGACCCCTACGCCCCCTATGACGACCGCGACCGCTCTCGCGACCGGCGCTCTGATCGCAAACGCGACGATCGCAAGGAAGAGCGCCGTGCACGCGTTTACGATGCAGAGCCCGACGCCCTCGCTATTGTCGAAGCCTTGTCCGCCCGCAGCCCCGACCTCGACACTCTCATCGACATCCTCCCCGCCCTTTCGCACGACCAGATGCTCGAGCTGCGCACCGAGTACAAGCGGCACTGCAAAGTCCAAGGCCGGGGCATCAACATCGCCAAGCACATCAAGCTCAAGACCAGCGGCAACTTTGGCAAAATCGCATACGTGACTGCCCTAGGCCGCTACGAGGGCGAGGGCTACTGGGCGAATTACTGGTACCAGTCCAACTCCGCACGGCGTGAGCTGCTCATTGAGGCGCTCATGGGTCGCCAGAACTTTGAAATCAGGGCCATCTGCGACAGCTTCAAGGACAAGCGCTACTCGGACAGTCTGGTCAAGTGCATGGACAAGGAGCTCAAGGCCGACAAGTTCCGCAAAGCCGTGCTCATGGCGCTCGAGGGTGAACGCCAGGAGGAAAGCGACGTCTGGCCCGTTGAGCACCGCAACCGCGACGTCGACACGCTGTACAAGGCGCTGAAAGCAAGAGAGGGTGGTGAGAGCGCTATTCTCGGCATTGTGATTATGCGCAGCGACGCCCACCTCCGCGAGTGTTTGCGGACGTACGAGCGCAAGTACCAGGGCAACTTTGCGAGGGACTGCCTGAGGAAGAGTAACAACCTTGTGGTGAGTTGGCCTGTCTGACCTGCAGCACGCTGCTAGCATTGCATCCGATTAAGCAGTAACTAACAATAGAACAGGGCGAAGTCATAGCACACATCCTCAATGGCGTCATCAATCGCCCCGCCCGCGACGCCATGCTGCTGCACCACGCGCTCATGGACCTAATTGAACCCTCACAGCCCTCCAACGGCCGCTCTTCGCGCGACAACACCAGCACAAAGCACGAGCGTCAGCAGCGGTACGAGCTTCTCATCAGCCGCCTCGTGCGCCTGCACTGGGACCGCATGCACCTGGCGCGCGTCAAGAGCGAATACGAAGACAAGTACGGCAGGCTGGTTGAGGAGGACGTTGAGGAGGCGACAAAGGGCGACTTTAGAGAGTTTTGCTTGAGTCTGTGTCAGACGGCTGCGCGATGATCAACACGGGGAATGAATCAACGATGATGAAAACGGGAAATGAATTAACGATGAAAAGAAACGGACATGAATCAGCGATACTCTTTTTCTGGCTGCTCATCATGTCCACCTATATGATCTACACTCCGTCACCCACTCCACACGTGCCCCTCCCCTTCTGACAGAATATCCGCCGGCGCAGGCAAATTGTGCACCGCATTCCGCGCGCTCGCATTCGGTACGTACGGAAACACAATAGTCGGCAGGTTCGGCGTCCGCATCGCCTGCTGCCGCAAGTCTGCCTGCGACTGCGATTGCGACTGCGACCTACCAGACATTCCCTGTCCCGTGCTACTTCCGTGTTTCAGCGCCACGGGCGGCGGCAGCGAAGGCGGTGGCGGCGGAGCCATGGTGGCAGGAGTCGTAAACGAGCCTGTGGTCAAGCTGCCCATGCCTGTGTAGTTCCAGTGCGGCGTCGAGGGCAATTTGAGCGTGGCGAGCGGGTTGATGTGTAGACCGTCGGAGGTTGCGGCGAAAGCGAAAGCGAGAGGGTTGTAGAGCACGTCGTTGGCCGCTATGGGCGTGGGTGTCTGGAGACTGGGTTGTGCGGCACTAGTCGCAGGCGGTGGAGGGAGGGATGTAGAGTTCTCGTCGGCCCATTGCAGGATGTTGCGGTTTAGGACGATGGGGCTGCGGTCGCCTTCTTCGTCATCGTCGTTGTCGTCGAAGTTGAAGTCGGTGACTAGTGCGAATGTGGGACGGGCTGATGGATGCTTGGAAGTTGTGGTGGCTAGTGCTGGTGCTGATGTTGGAACTGAAGCATTGGGAGCGACCAGTTTACCGTCATTCTTCATAAGCTTTGTCGTTGCCGGTGTCGAAGGCTTCGATGACTGTGCCCCTTGTGCTCTCGACTGATCTGCTTCTTGGAGAGCACGCGCCTCCTTGGGCTTCAGTTTGTAGCCAGCGCGGGCAAATTGGTCTGGATACCGGATTCGAAAACGATCGCGTAGATCTGTGGGATGGCGCATGCCGAACCCCAACTCGAAATCGTCACGCATAGCATGCCATACTGGGCCGTGTCGATTGAACCCTTTCAGCAGGTTCTTGTCGTCCGCGTCACTGAACTCGCGGCGAGCTCTGCGCCTACTCTTCATGAATGGTCCGTAGACTTCAGTGGGCTTGAAAGCAGCTTGATCGTTGGTGTCTGCATCTTCATTTGACGCTGGTCGGACAGGCGCATGGGCGGCAGACAGAGACGTGGTTTCGCTGATGGCTACACCGCTTTCAGTCGACCTGGAAGCTGTGGAGCCCTCCACAACAGCTACCTTTCTGGCTTTGAGTCCTTCACCGGGGCGGCATACTCGGAATCGATCTTTCAAGTCCACCGCCGTCCGGCCTGGGAAGTTAAGATCTGAGCATTCGAGGATCTGCTTCCATCTGCCGATCCCAAACCTACTGACCCCGATGAGCAGGTCCTCTGTCTCTTTCTGCGACCATTTTGTTCGCTTCCGTGCTGTCTTGGCCTTGGTTTGAACTTGATCTGTAGTCAAGGGCGCCGGGGAAGCGTTCGTTGCGTTCTCACTATTCGGCTCTTGTATTCGAGGTGATACGGGGACAGCAGGATCAATTGCCGTCCCTACATCATCACTGGCGGCCTCGTTCCGTGGATCTGGCAGCGCTCGTGCTTCTGCTAAGTCATCGCTGCTGACAGGAAATGGACTTGTTAGGTTGAAACGATCGCCCACGTCGCCTTGAAGCGCACTCCTTTCACTGATGGGCGGAAATAGCTTGTTCTTCGGTGGCAGTGGAGGTGGTTGATGAAGGCCTTGCAGCAGTGGCGGGATCCTGGGTCTCTTTGCAGGCCTTCGTGGAGCTTGCGGTGGCTTTGGCAACTGTATCAACGACAGATCACCTCCCGAGTATACAATAGAATTAGACTGTTCATCTCTTCTCTGTGCGTCCGATGAACCTGAAGGAAGGCCAGGAACGGGTCCATTACCCCTAGTACGAAAGGTCGCATGCTGTGGCGTTTGACGACCGGAAGATGTTTGGAATGGAGGAGACGAGGAGGCTGGATCATTCAAAACTCGGGCAAGCGGCGCGCTCGATTGTGCCTGTATTGAGGTCTTGTGTCTTGTGTCGACATGTTCAAAGTGGCCAGGAAAATCAGGGTTTACGCATCCCGTGCTTACACTTGATGCGCGCTCGACGTACCGCGGCGCAACGGTTGAATGAGTGGTCAGTACAGAGGGATCGAGAGTGAGCCGCTTGTAAGGTGAATGATCTAGCAGTGTTGTTATGCGAGGTTCCATGTGGGAGGTATGGGGGTTGAGTGGATGACAGAGGGAAGTCGAAGCCGAGGCTAGCGTTGCCTGTTTAACTTGGTAGCTGGCCGCATCATGTCAGGTCTCACGACACTACACCGAAGCACACGACATGAGATTCAGGACTTTGACAACAAGAATTGCCTGTATGTTCGAAGACAAGCATGCAGGAATACGATATTTCCAAACCCCGGCACGGAGCCCTGCAATATAGTGGAGATCACCATCGGCCTGAATTCCTGTTGCATTCGAGCACGGCTGCACTAAGTCTAGGCGTCAATCGTATGATAAGCTGAGCCGTGGATCCCGTCTGATGTGCGGTACCACTGGCCGTTGCTGCAGGGGTTTGGTCAGTACATGTACTCCAGGACACATCGCTCTCACGGAAAGAGCATTGTTTGACATGCTCAAGCTCTATGGCCGCGAGCAAACTCACATGATCACCAAGGCCACCGAAACAACTCCCGGCACTAAGTACAATGCTGCCATTTCTCTTGTCAAGACTCGGAGCGCTGAATCATGCATCCTTGGTGTTTATATTACTTCCGTTACTTCAGGCATGCTGCAGGTGCGCTAAGTTGCGCACAGCTCCCGTCAACACGTTAGGTACTTTTGTTCTTGACATCCAGAATTTTGGACTGCGAGATCGCTCCGTCACTTTGTTCAAGCCTTTGTGTTCCCTTTGCGATGTTGCTCTTCATTGTGCAGGTGCTTGCTTTCGTTGCCGCCATTGAAGGGGCTGTTACCAAACCTCGAGGCGTAATCAACGAACTACAGCACAAGGCAATCACATCGCTCAAGAACAAGACGGCAAACAGTACACAAAGATGTACAGTGTCCAATGCAGCCGTTAGAAAAGACTGGTGAATTCCGCCTACCCAGCCAACGCTTAAAAGCTCACGCAGAAGCTAGGGACTCGATGTCGGGCAGGGAGCGCAAAGCATACACCACCGCCGTGCAATGCATGCTCACGTCTCCTTCTAAATCCGACCCTACCCTTGTACCAGGTGCTCGCAACAGATACGACGACTTCGTCGGCCAGCATATCAACCAGACCCTGACAATCCACGGTACCGGAAACTTTCTGACCTGGGTAAGGATTCGGATACTTTCCCCCCGTATAGAGAGTATTGACAATGTCTAGCATCGGCTGTTTGTTCACAGCTACGAGAAAGCCCTCAGACAAGAGTGCAACTACACCGGCTATCAACCGTACTGGAACTGGTTTTCCCACCAAGACAATCTCAAAGCATCTCGTGTATTCGATGGCTCCGCGACAAGCATGAGCGGCGACGGGGCATTTGTATCGCACAACGGCAGCGTAGGCGGCGGCGGAACCATTTTCTTGCCCTCGGGAGCAGGAGGCGGATGTCTCCAGGATGGTCCATTCAAAGGCATGGTTGCGAACCTTGGCCCCGTAAGCCCGACAATGAGAGGCCAGACGAGAGTCAATGGTAGTCTGTCGTACAACCCAAGGTGTCTTAAGAGGGACCTGACGACTTACGCATCTTCAAGTTGGCTTACTGAGGCGAATCTGCTGAATATAACGACGGGCGAGGCATCTAAGTCGATCAAGTTGTTTCAAAACGAGTATGTAGAGGCTGGTGACTTATGACGCCGTTTGCAGTGCTAACTTGCCCAGACTCCAAGGACGCTTCTCTGACGGTTTTCTCGGCCTGCATGCTGCGGGCCATTTCAGCATTGGAGGTGATGCCGGAGACATCTTCTCTTCGCCTGTTGATCCTGTCTTCTTCCTCCACCACGCTATGCTGGACAGAGTCTACTGGATCTGGCAAGCTTTGCATTTGGACCAGGCGAATACGGTAGCCGGAACAATCACACTGAACAACAATCCACCAAGTCGCAACACCACCTTGGACGATTTGGTTCAGGTGAATTACCTGAATGTGGAAGCCACGCCGATTGGTGACCTGACTGATACTCTTGGAGGCAAGCAGCTGTGTTACATCTACCAATGAAGCAGCTGAAAGATTGTGTGTACACGTGCAATCCGCGGGTTTCATTTCAGCATTGCACGCAGTTGAATCGGTATTACGGTATTAGGGCTGTGGACATTAATTCCTCCGTATTCGTCAATCTGAGTACCTCCAGTCTATCATCTATAGTATTCACTTCGCTCAAGACAACACGCTCACCCCCCTCCCCGTCCCACTCCAGAGATACACCGCAACCAGAGCAAGGAAAACCGGCACCCACCACTGCAACCAAATCGAATACGCTGTTCTGCTCTGCACATCCAGATGGCTCTTGAGCGGGTCCCCACGTTTCTGCATGACTCTGTACTCTTCCCTCATCGTCGCCGCCTCGCCCTGATCCATGCTCTTCGATTGTAACCTCAGCTTCGACAAGATCTCATCACTGACCAACTTGGCACCTGCGAGCACAATCGGGACACCAGTTCCGGGGTGTGCGCTCGCGCCAACAAAATACAGGTCCTCGATGGAGGCATGCTTGGTCTTGGGGCGGAACGCAAGGACGTTGAAGAACGAGTGTGAGAGGCCAAGAATCGCGCCGCGGTCAAGGTTGAAGGTGGTCTTCCATGAGACGGGTGTGTTGACGACTTCGTTGACGATGTGCGCGCCGACGTTGATGTTGAGGCGCGCTTCGATGGTTTTGAGGATCGTAGAGCGCGCCATCTCGACCATGGCGTTGAAGTCCTGGGTCCGGCCTGCGCTGTCCTTTGACCCTTTGTGCGCGTCGGAGCCGTAGTCTTCGAGGTGGCCTACAGGAACGAGGACGACGAGGGAGTCGCAGCCCTTGGGTGCTGCAGAGGAATCGACACGTGATGGTACGTTGACATAGAAGCTGGGCTGATCGGGGATGAGGTGTTTCTTGAAGATGCTGTCGAAGGACTCCTTGTAGTCTTCAGCGAGGAAGATATTGTGCGCTGAAAGCTCGGGGAACTGCTTGTCAAGGGCCCAGTAGAAGGAAATACTGGAGCACGAAGCTTTGCGGCCTTGGAGGGATTTGGCGTAGCTGGACGATGGCAGGAGTTCATTATAGGCGTAAGTCAAGTCGGCATTGCAGACAACCAAGTCTGCGGTCAAGGGCGGCCTGCCGTCCTGGAATGTGACTCCTGTTGCACGCTTGCCATCGTTGGAAAGCTGTATCCCCGAGATGGGGCTGTTGAACATGTATTCGACACCGGCGCGCTCACCGATATTCACCAACCCCTCGATGACCTTGTGAAATCCGCCGATGGGATACCAGATCCCCTCGGCAAGCTCTGTGTACTGCAAAAGACTGTACGTCCCGGGCGCGTCGAAAGGACTCATACCCATGTACATGCTCGCGAATGTAAAGACTCTCCGCAACCTCTCGGTGCGGAAGTACACGGAGGCTCGAGTGTATATGCTTTCAAAAGGATGCAGGGCAATCAAATGGCGCAGGAAACTCGGACGAACCATACTGAAGAGCGAGTAGAAATTCCTCTTCAACACATGGATAACGGACAGCTCGTAGTGACGGTGCGACTCTTGCAGGAAACCGAGATAGCGCTCAAATCCGTCCTTGCCCTCGAACCGCTCAATCTCCTCTTTCATGACCGAAACATCGGTGGATAGCTTGAAGTTTGTCCCATCATGGAAATGGACATTGTAGTTTGGATTGCACTTGACCAGATGAACGCCTTCGTCCTCCAGCGAGGTACCGAGGTCTTGGAATGTCTCCTTGAAAAGCTCTGGTAGAAGAAGTAGACTGGGTCCCTGATCGAATCTCTGAGGTCCTGTCAGCTCAAGCCTCAGTCCAACATCCGGGGTAGCATACGTAGCCGTCGCGGTGTATCAGACTGCACCTCCCACCTGAGAAGTCGTTCTTCTCAACAAGTGTGACTTTGCATCCGGCTTGGGCGAGGCGCGCGGCAGTAGCAACACCACCCGCACCAGCACCGACAACAATCACACTGGGGCGCGCGTCGAACTCTTGTTTTCCCATCTTGTAGTCGTTGAAGTGGCGATCCTAGGACCAGGAAAAATCGCGTGGTAGGAACGCGACTATACACAGTTCTTACCAGTGGCGCGTGCAACCCAATTCACCAAGTCATGACGTTTTGACAAGTGCATTCAGTAGTGAGTGGAGCCCCAACCACACGATAGCAATCCTACAGGCCTCCGCGACTGCCGCTTGCATGTGAACGCGACAGTTTCGCGGCTATAAAACTTGTTGAACCCGCAACGTGCGCGTGTGCTGCAGTGCGCTGTGGTGTGCAGCAGCTTCAGCCGCACCACCGCAGACGTGTGGATTGTCCAATCGGTTCGACCCGCATTTTGAATGTTTGCTCTTGACTCTCATCATTGCTGGCACCAGCACTGGAGACATTGAAGCCAAACATAGCGACACTTTATAAGCGACACAGACTTTATTGCCGAGTATTCGATTGACGACACGACGCGCTCTGCGCTTACAATGGTGGTATTCGGCCTCACCTCATCGCAACGTCACTGCTCGAATAGTCAGATAGGTGAGCCTACAAATGCGGAACGCTCACATCTTGATACACAAGATCAACTACTTGCCTCCAGGGCTGACCGGAAGTATTGCTAAACATGCTCAATAGCATTAAAGAAAGAGCCAAGACAGCTTGAATAATGAAGATCGCTATCATAGGAGCCCCAGGAAATTGTCAAGGTGAGCCTTGCGCTCGACCTAGCCACGAAACAACACTCCTGACCAACAAGTAGCTACGTACGCTACTCGACCATTGAAGTGAACAGTACCGATGAGAGGAACAATGTTTCGAAACACTGAGACGCGCACCGCAGACGCGGCCTCGGAATACGATACGACTGTGAATACGGTCAAGGGCTGCGACGTCGTCATCCACCTCGCCATCTCCAACCCTGTGGGCACACCTTACCAGAAGGCATCTTATCCTACCCATCATGGCCAACCGCAGACGAAACGAGATTGACAACACTGCGCCTTACCAGTTCTAAGCGACTGCTTTGTCAGATGCAGCACGAAGAGGCGTGTTCAGATATAGGCCATTGATTAGTTCATTACGTCTAGACGTGGAGGCTTTCTAGTACTGTTTAACAGCCTGTTAGCTATGCTTTAGTAATTTGTATCATTCTGGATTTGAAATGGCTGCTCGGAGCTGGCAGAGCGCAGGAAGCGGTAGAGTACTGATGAGCAGTTGACATACTCGCCGAGCAATTGGAGACGCATGTGGTAGGATGAGTGAACGACGGCGATGAAACAGGATGTGCGGTTCCATGAATCTTTGATTTCCAAAGGCGCAAGAGGAATGTTTTGGACACGCTTCAAAGCTCAAGTCTATTGATATCATTCTACCATCTACAAAAAGCCCGGCACACGTGCCTCAAGCACGCATGCGGCAGCCGCCTCAAGTCTATATTAGCGCCATCCGCAATGCTGAAAAGTAATGCAACCCAGACGCTCCCTCCGCCAACTCTATACAAACTCCCCCAAGGACAAGCTCAGTGGGTACCGTTAGTGACCTTGGCATCGCTCATCTTCTCATCTCCATTCCTGCCGTGGTACTCCTTGATGCCTTCAGGCGTCGCCTTGATGGTGTCCATACCCGGGTTCCAGTTGGCAGGGCAGACCTCGCCGTACTTGTCTGTGAACTGGAAGGCATCGATGAGCCTGAGGGCCTCGTCGACGCTGCGTCCCACAGGCAGATCGTTGATGGTAATCTGCCTCAGCACGCCGTTGGGATCGATGAGGAAGAGTCCGCGCAGCGCAATGCCCTCCTCCTCGATCAGCACGCCGTAGTCCTTGCTGATGGCGTGGTTCTTGTCCGACAGCAGCGGGATGTTGATCTTGCCCAGGCCGCCATCCTTCTTAGATGTGTTGGTCCATGCGAGCAGCGAGTACTCCGAGTCGGTGCTTGCGAAGACGACGCGGGCGCCGCGCGCTTCAAAGTCGGCCGCTCGGTCGCTGAAGGCGAGGATCTCGGTGGGGCACACAAAGGTCCAGGCCATAGGCACGAAGCCCAGGATCAGCCACTGCTTGTTGGCGGTGTACTGGGTGAGGCTGACATCTGGGAGATGTTAGCAAGTTTTTTTTTTTTTTTTTTAAATTGTTTGGAAGGGCATTGGAACGTACCCTCAAAGGTGCCGTCGACGACAGCGGTGCCTGAGAAGGCGGGCGCAGGCTTCTGGACGCGGGCCTTGGGGGTGTAGGCTTGGAACGACATGGTGGTTGTTGAAGCTTGAGAGTAGTGCAACGGTCCGGTGTCAGGTAACGGTCGCGTAGAGAATGGGCGAGCGCAGCTTATGTGCAGTAGTCGAGACTTTAGGTTGTAGGTGAAGAGTAGATAACAGACTGGTGAGTCGAGTATTAGCAAATGATTTGCGACAAGAAGATCAAACACGGTCCCGAATCGGGCTAGGGCCTGTGAATGGTACTTACGATCGGTGTCTGTGTGGCGGGCTTGGAGCTGGCAAGACGAACTTGTATCGATATCTTAGTGCAGAATGAACCAGTGCAACGGACGCATCGGTCTATTAAAGGCTTTCCTGCTTGCTATCAGGCCACGAGCATGTGGCAGCGGGCCGTTGCAAACTTCCGCCATCGGCGGTCTTTCGGCACGATGGTCGAGGCACGCCTGCTTACACAGAAGCCCATATGCATGTCGCAATGCTGTGTCCACTTATCTGCCCTTAGGCCTCGCATTCTGTTGCAATCTGATAACGAGGCGCCCCACTGCTGGTTATATCATTGCGGCTCTGCGGTGTGCATTGTGCATTGTCGTGCATAGCGCTGCTGGTTGAGCGACAACACCAACACACCACGCGGTACCTGCATGAAGCCGCGGTAGAGGGGCTTGGGAGAAGAGCCGCATCCCGCCGATCACGTCACGAGGCCTCGCGCCATGTACGTGCGCGCTGACGCGAGGCCCTGCAATACCGCACCTTACCAGCTCCGAGCAGCCACCTGGCAACATGCAGGACGTAAAGGGTTGCCTTAACAGATCATTGCGTCTAGGTGTGGAGTCATTTTGGTGCTGTTTGACAGCTTATTGGCATTGCATCAATAGCTTGTATCCTTCTGAACGCGAAATGGCTGCTCGGAGCTTGCAGCAATGGAACGCTAGCGTCTACAATTTTCTTATCAGATGTTCTCGTCTGGCAGCAGCATCTCGGCGCCGCTCAAGGACTGCACGAGTGGAGCGCGCGGCCGCCGTGGCCTCGTGGTTGGACGCAAGTGGTCCAGTGCCTGAGTCAGACCATTCTTACAAAGTGCTCGCGGTCTAGTCTAAAAGTTTACAAACAAAGCTGGGCATGTCTTGACGAGAACTGAACAGATTTTCGCTCATCTTGAGGTACCTATGACGAAGCCTGATCGAGATGGTGCTGCACTGAGTCAGACCTCGCGACGAGAAGAGACCGAGGCCGGCGGCGCTGTGAGCACCTCATGGGCACGGCGCGGCTTGCTGCTGAGCTGCCATCGACGTCCGAATCCGGATTGTTTCATGCAGAATGTGAAATCGACGACGGGAAACTTGCATTGTTTGCTCAAATCTTGGGTATCATAGCCTTTTCCTAACGCCTGCCGTGAAACCAGCGAACCAATCTCACCTTATGATGAAAACCTGCGCAGCAACCCGCTAAGCGGCCCTACGGCTTTCGTGCTGGACATAATGTCTCGACCTCCTCCTCTTGTCCTGCAGATGGCTTTCTCAACTCTGCCATCCTTGGTGACCACTAGTACTGCCGTGCGTCCATCTGACCAAGTCACCGTCACTTGTCGAACGGCAGCATCTGCCTCGATATCCAAGATACGGACTGTGCCATCGTCGCTATCATCCTGCTCAGCGTCTGAGCTGTCGTCGCTCACAAATGCATTCAGCACTCTGCCTCCAGATATGACGTCGTTGTCTAGGTCGTCCTCTGCATGCACATCTGGGAGATTGGCCTGACGCCTCAGATCCTGCACAGCCTCGAGGCGCATATGCCAACTGACCAGCTCTCTCCTCAGCGCTCGTCCAAATCTGACAAGATCTTGGCCAGGATCCTTCGCACTGTCCTCGTCTCTTGTGGCCTGTGGTAACCATTTGTTCGCCAGTTGCTGTAGCGGTATGCAAGACGGTATGGTGTGTTTGTGAATGCGCAACCGTCTCGAACTGTCGTGGCTCCTGACGGTGAAGAGAACGTGGTAGGTGTCGATAAATCCACCGTTCACAGGCGCCTCGATGCTTATCCCCAAGATGTCGCCGTTGTTCACTGCGTATGGGTCGGGGTCCTTGACTTTGTATGCAGTCACGCCTGCACAGGCGCGATATGTGTTTTCGAGATTTCTTTTCGACTGCTGCTCAATCAGGCGCGTTGCGGTCGCATCATTACCGAGTCGCGCTGCGAGCTGGGGCTGCGAGAGGAGGATCGAGGAGAGATTGGCGCGGTGTGCTTGCAGTGTCGCTATGCGGGCGTGTAATTCGCTGATATCCGAGTCCAGCTGTTCGACAGAGTCCATTGTCGAAGCGTCGTCGTCTGGTGTTGTCGCAAACACAAGCCTTGTTGATAGCCGCCGCAGCGGCACAACTGAACGCGACTGCACGTGCACCCGCGGATCGCCGCATCTCGCCTCCGCGAACATTTCGAGAGGACACGGTGGTACCCCCGTCGAGGAACGTACTAGGATCACAGCTCCGTCACTGTACCAGTGTTGCCTGCATCCGACTGTTGCGGACTCTTACACCTTTCTTTGTATTCTTTCACGTCGCTCCTTCCTCTTCTGCCAGTTGCCCATCAAATTGCACATTGCATATTGCGTCGTCTCTGCCACTCCCCGGCACCTCCACTTTCACTCCGTCTACCCGGCTCATTCCTCCACCCCCGGAGATTTCCGAGCACCCTTCCAGTCCACAAATGAGCAAACGCGCCTCGAGGTCCAAGAACCGCGGCTCTGTACCACGCAAGGGCTCGACCGACTCGCTGCGCAAAGAGACCAACAACGGACATGCCAACACCAGCGCGACTATGAACGGCGTTATTCTCGAACACCGCCGCAAGCATGCCAGCATAGACGGCACGTCGCCCTCCAGCCAGGCCGCGAGCCTTATGAGCAGCCAATCCTTCACCCTCGACGATGAGATACCGCCATTGGACGGTGATGAGGGCCCATCCAAGGGCTTCTTTGAGCTTTCCAAGAAGGACCAGCGCAACTTCCTGCTTCTAGTCCTGCTCTACTTCCTCCAGGGCATTCCCATGGGCCTGGCGCATGGCTCAGTCCCGTTTCTGCTGAAGAACGTGGTGTCGTACTCGGCCATTGGAGTCTTCTCGTTGGCAGCGTACCCCTACTCGCTGAAGCTGCTTTGGAGTCCGATCGTGGACGCCGTCTGGTCTCCCAGTCTCGGCCGTAGAAAGAGCTGGATTCTCCCTATCCAGACCATCTCTGGTTTCTCCATGATTTGGTTGGGCAGAAACATCAACAGATTGCTTTCGCAGGCTAGCGAGTCAGAGAGCAGTGTGTGGACTTTCACATGGTGGTGGTTTGCTTTGGTCTTTCTGTGTGCTACTCAGGATATCGCTGTGGATGGTGAGTTGGTATTTTCTCGAATCCAAGACACGACAGCTAACACAGCTAGGCTGGGCCCTCACGCTGCTTTCCAAAGAGAACCTCGCATACGCCTCGACCGCCCAGACCGTGGGCCTTACTGCAGGCCAGTTTCTTTCCTATACCGTCTTCCTCGCCTTCAACTCGAAAGACTTTGCGAACAAGTGGTTCCGTGGCGCCAATGCGCAGTCTGAGACGGGTATTCTTGAGCTCGACAGCTACCTTACGTTCTGGGGCTGGGCATACCTCGTCGTAACCCTCGGTCTGGCGCTCATGAAGCGCGAAGACCGCGATCGCAATACCGACGGCATCAAGGAGGTCTACAAGTCCATGTGGGGCATCTTGAAGCTCAAGAACATCCAGTCCTTCATCATCATCCACTTGATCGCCAAGATCGGATTCCAGGCCAATGACGCTGTCACCAGCCTGAAGCTCCTTGACAAGGGCCTCAAGCAAGAGCAACTCTCTCTCGTCATCCTTGTCGACTTCCCTGTTGAGGTTTTCTTAGGCTACTACGTTGGCAAATGGTGCCAGACATACCCGGCCATGCACATCTGGTGCTACTCCTTTGTCGGCCGCCTGATCGCAGCAGGTTTCGCGCAGTTCGTCGTATCCATCTTCCCCGCCAACGGCGCATCGGGCGGTTTCCTCCTTCTCGTCATCGCCGAGCACGTGCTCTCGACGTTCATGAACACGGTCATGTTTGTAGCCGTCAGTGCGTTCCACGCGAAGATTTCTGACCCGCTCATCGGCGGTACTTACATGACGCTGCTCGCTACGTACGTGAAGCAACCCTTCCTCTGTAATCACCCACTAACAGAGCAACAGTGTATCGAATCTTGGTGGCACATTCCCCCGTTTCTTCGTCCTCAAAGCCGTTGACATGTTCACGGCGGCTACCTGCACTCCTCCCTCGGTGCCACCCAAGACCGACCTCCTCAAGGGCCCCCTCGTCACACAGCCATTCTCGTGCGCTCTCGAGGGCGAAAAGCACCGCTGCATCAACGGCGGTGGCGCATGCAATGTCACTACTGACGGGTACTATATTGTAAATGTGCTATGTATCATCATTGGAGTGATTACGTTCTGGGGATTCATCAAGCCGGCGGTCATGAGGATTCAGGCGCTGCCGTTGAAGGCCTGGAGGATAGCACCATAGAGAGTGTTGGGTAGATGAGAATGTAGAGAAATGACAAAGTCAAGAACAAGTACAATCAGGAGTGACAGGCGCTGCGTTTGAGGTGATGTTGAAGGTCGTGACGACGAGTGGGAAGCCAGTAGCCAAGATTTCTGGATAGCAGCTCAGCTACACAGCAGCAAGTAGACATGGCGATTCCAGCCAGCCTCCTCGACAAAGCGTGCAGTAACGTGCAGGCAAGCGCACGAAACATCACGTGTAGAAGCACGCATCTGCAGCGTATTGCCGACGGTCCAACCAGCAACGTCAGCGATGGAGCCAAAGTCTACGAGGTACAAGCTTGGTAAACGCGCCATCTCAGCCCTGCGGCTAGCGTAGACCCTTGTTGCGAACGCCGCCAGGAGTGCGGCGGTGAGTTTTGGAACATGTCCGCACCCGTGTCGGACGTCAGCATCTACTGTAGCAGGATCATGGTATGCAGCTTAGAGAGAATGCGCAGCGAGGCGTCGCATATACATCGGTATTCAGTAAGCAATGTGGTGGCCACATGTACGGCCGGTGCAAGACAGGAAAGGCCGTCCAATTTTAGAGTGCTGCGGCGGGATCCACGTCGCGCCCAAGTCGGCGGCGCATGGGCGTTAAGCGAATGGGGCGCGGGTTGAGGGAGAGCTCTCAGCCCCCAGATCTGAACGGCTCGGTGCAAGCTGAAACTTCAAACATAACCATTGCTGACCGCTGCAATCTGCTCCTCCCGCAATTGCACTGTTCTTCCACAGTACATCTATCAGCTTCGCACATTCACAGTTTCCTTTCTGCTCGCTGCAGTTGGCATTCCCCTGTCTCGCACGTCGAATCTCTGAATTGTTTGGGTGCGGCTGTCTCAAGGGGTCCTCACACACATCCACACACCACACGGCGCCCGTTTCATCATGAGTGTGAGTAGCATTCCTAGTATTGTAGCAGCTGCGTGAAAACGCACCTTCCTTCTTGCTTCTTCTTCTGCTTCTTCTTGTTCTTCTCACCCTTGCTTCTGCTACTCGCCCCACACAGCACATTACCATGTCGAAGCTGACAGAGATGAACGAGCAGTACGGCAATAGCGGTTACAACCAGCTCGACGGCAATGGCGCCAACCCGTACGACCAGCGCGACGGTGGGCGCTTCAACAACTACTCGCAGGGCCGCTACGACGACTGTAGGTCCTATTGCACCGCGTTATGGGTATCGATTGGGCTGCTGCTGACCACCCTTAGCTGAGCTGGAGATGCAGAACTACCGCCCCCAAGGCGGCGCAGACCCCAACGCCATCCTCAACGAATGCCGCGAAGTAGACCGCGCGCTCGACGACCTCGACGGCCAGCTCGCCAATCTCGAGCGTGTCTTCAGGCAGGTGCTGGCCCGCCCAGATATGCCCTCTGGCGAGATCAACAACCTCAGCTCCCAGATCATGACAGGCTACCGCGGCCTCGTTTCGCGCGTCAAGAACATCAAGAGCAAGCCCGAGTCTGGCAGCCCTAGGAACGCCCCGCAGGTTGGAAAGATCGACCGCAGGCTCAAGGCCACCATCAACAAGTACCAGACCCTCGAGGCCGACTTCAGGCGAGACTCGCAGGCTGCCGCTGAGCGCCAGTACCGCATTGTGCGCCCGGATGCCACAGAGGAGGAGGTCAGGGAAGCCGTTGCCGATCCTGATGCGCCCATTTTCCAGCAAGCCGTATGTCAACAATTCAATGCTAACTGCTCACTTTACTAACATGATCCAGCTCCTCAACTCTGACCGCCGCGGTCAGGCCTCCAGCACCCTTCGCAACGTCAAGGAGCGCCACGAGGCCATCCAGAACATCGAGCGCCAAATGGTCGAGCTGGCCCAGCTCTTCCAGGACCTCGACCAGATTGTGCAGCAGCAGGAGCCGCTGGTGACCAACATTGAGCAAAAGGGCGAGGAGATCCACGACAACGTAGTCCAAGCCAACACGGAGATTGGCGGCGCAATCGAAAAGGCGCGCAGCAGGAACCGCAAGAAGTGGTGGTGCCTGCTCGTTGCCCTGCTCATCATCATCGTCATCGTCGTCGTTGTCGTCGTCGTCACACAGGTCAACAAGGCTGCGACCGGCAACTAGAGCCCCATCCATCCACACCGCATTCGTACGCGCATTCGTATGTTCGAGCGTCTCCCAGCTCTCAATATCGTACCAGCCATATCCACCACCAACACTCCCGCACTACCCTCGTATCCCTCTCATATCTCAGCAGGCCGGCCCCGATACGTTGTATAATACCTCGATTCCCGGTGGATATGTCTCTATCCTGTATCTCTCGTCATTGCTTGGTTTCTCTCTTTTTTCTTGGTTTCACTTCTGCGGAGCCCGCGAGCCTGCACTATCTGGCCGGGACACTGGAACTTGGATTCGCTGGTAGCTTTTTTGTTGGTCTCGCTTTTTTGTGTCCTGGATGCCCCGCGTGTGGCGCCTTTTTTATTTCAGTTCAGCGGCATTGGTTTGGTCGTGAGCGACCGAAAAGGAAGGTGTAAGAAGGGAAGTGATACATAGGGCCTGGAGTAGGCAGAAGAAGAGGATATGTCCGTATAACTACATTCCGCTCTGGGCTGTGACGTCTATGCAAGGTGTTGTACATGTTTGGTGGATATACGTGTGCGTCTACGACGGCTGGAACGGCACAGCTTCTCCCGTCGAGATCTTCGCTGCCTCTGTCTCCTCTGCACTCTTTCCCTCCTCTTCACTCGCATCATCCCGAGCCTCCTTCTCCAGCTTCGCATCGACTTTCTTCTCTTCTCCCGAACCACCCAAACCCTGCTTCTCGTACTCGGCATCGCTCACAACCCTCACAATCTGGATCTTGGTCTTGCCCGACCGGAGCACGAGGGCCTCGTAGTCGACGAGGAAGTGCTGCGGATTCACGGCCGATGACGCTTCGATGGGCGCCCACTTCAGACTGGTGGGGTGCTCGACACTGCCGGACATGGGCACGACGACGTATGCGCCTTTCTTTGCGATCAGGCGGTGCGCTTCGCTCTTTGTGCTGGCGAGGCCGGCGGCGTGGAGGACGCGAGGGAAGGATCCGGGCTGGAGGAGGGAGAGGGGGAGCGTGACGACGGAGTCTTGCGTTGACTGCGATGAAGTGGATGTGCCGGATGTTGGCTGGGCGGTTGATGATGCGGCGTATGCGCGCTTGTACTCGAGCAGTTGCATGTCAAACTTGCTCAGCTCCTGCTGCGCGCCTAGGCCGGCATTGGGGCTGGCCGTGCCCAGTGTGTTGCGCAGTGCGCCGAGGGAGAAAGTGTTCGTTCCGTGGCTGAATGCTTCCTTGTGTGCTGTCTCTGCCTTTTTCGCTTCCGCGGCGCCGTGGGCGAGCTCGACGATTTCCTTCGCCAGCACGTGCTGCGCAATGCGCTGTGATGCGTCCTTGCGCTGCTGCTCTACGAGAAGAGAGATCTGATCAAGAGGAAGGAACGTAAACAGTTTCAGGTAGCGTTCGACGTCTGCGTCGGCAGTGCGCATGAAGTACTGGTAAAGATCGAACGAGTTCATCATGGTCTTGTCGAGCCAAACAGCATTGCCTGCGCTCTTGCCGAACTTCTCACCCGAGGCGGTGGTGAGCAGGGGCGTGGTGAGGCCGTAGGCTGCGAGGCGCGGGTCCTCTGCTTCCTTCTCGGACGAATCGAGACGACGAATCTTGCGCATGTGCGAGACGGCATCCATGCCTGCGCAGATGTTGCCGTACTGGTCTGACCCACCAATCTGGAGCTGGACGCCCTGGTTGTGGTACATGCTCCACCAGTCGTAGGCCTGGAAGAGTGGGTAGGAGAACTCTGATATCGCCATGCCTTCGCCGCTCTCCATGCGTAGCTTGACCCTGCTTGATGTCAGCATAGTCGCATGAAGCGATTGAAGTGCCTACGAGTCACGGCTGAGCATGGTGCCCAGGCGCATACCAGATCCCAGGTCTCTCATCAGCTCCACAGCATTAAGCTTCTCCAGCCAAGTCCGGTTGTTGAGGATCTCCTTCTTCCTGCTTGTCTCGGGCGAGAATTGGTGCTTGATTCCAAGACACTTGACGTGTGTCCAGAGCTTGTCGAGCTGTCGCCGTATGCTTTCGATGTTCATGGTCTGCACATCTGCACCCTGTCTTGAGCGCGCAGTAGTCCTTCCTGAAGGATCGCCAATCTGTACTGTGCCTCCACCTAGCTGTCCCGTATTAACCTCCTATCGTGTGTTTCGGCGCAAGTCGCTCACCAAGCTGACGGTGTAGTAGCCATGGAGGTACATCCAATACATTGCCATGAGAGGCAACAGGTGACCGACGTGAAGGGACGGCGCAGTAGGGTCGACACCGACGTAGACTCCTATACGCTTTTCAGTGAGGAGCCAGTCGAGCGTTTGGCGGCCGCTGTACGCGTTTAGCTATGTTATCATGGCCTTTGATTGTGCAGTTCCCACCCAGCAACATCTTTGACAAATCCCCGCTCCTCGAGCACACTCAACATGCTCTGCTGTGCGCCCAGTCTTATTCTGCTGGCGTGGTCCTCCCACTCCGCCTGCCGCGAAGCTTGGTCTGTATTTTCGGCGGCCCATTTCTTCTTCGGTCGCTCACCGCGGGCGAGGGTGTGTTGGCTGCGTATACATTGTCGACAGGCGTACTGCCGCCGCTGCGACAGCTGTCTGAGCATCGACATCGCTGTCAATGGCTTTCACACAAAATGCGACCTCCATGTCGAAAGTGACGATCGCGGACGCACAGACCGCTTCCCCGAGCACCTCCGCCCGCAACTGCACCATGCACGTCACCTGCCTTCCTAGTCCAGAATGCATCGACATTGACTTGTTGCGTGATCACTCACTTACTCCTCAATACTATCTATCCATCTCAGTCTTCAATTGTGCATCTGCCCTCACACGTCTTGAACCGTTGTACCCACCCACGCCGCTAACATGTATGCTGCACTCACAAGCCACCCTCCCTTGGGACAGACCACGACGATACCCTTCGACAGGACCTCGGTCAAGTTCACCGTGTTGATTGAGAGCTCAGCTGGATCAGAGAAGACGTGGGAAGCTGCACTGTGGCACAACTTTGACGACAAGGAGAAGTGGACTAGTCTGAACCTCAAGCCCGCACCCGAACCCTCCCTTACAGTTGTAAACACGAGTCGGACGAATGTGCGCCGGCAATTCTTCACGATCGAACTCCCCGGGCGTCCAAAGCACGGTGGCTCCCTGTCGTACACTATCACGTTTCGATCTAGCGAAGACGAACCTTGGAAGTGGGCTAACGAGCAGTTTTCCACCTCAGACGGCCGTTTGATATACCAGTCGCAGGACGCCTTGAGCGAAGACTTGACACATTACATCGATGCACTGCCTCCCTATCTGCAGATCAGGAAAGAGCAAAGTGACGCGCCTGAGACTCTACTATGGTCTATCACAAGTCCTGTCAACGCAGCGTCTGGGTCTACCTCTGGCTACTCTCACAACAGTCTGGGCAGGCCGTTGGACTTCTCACGTTGGTTTGCCTTGGTCCGCTTGTGGAGCCCTTGGTTGGCCCCAAGGCAGGGAAAGGATCGCTTCCAACCCGACAAAGAAGCCATCCTTGCAACATTCGAACGCGAAGATGGGTCTCATCTGGTTGTCCTGGCGATCAGTGGCGTGGACGATGTATTGACAACCTTGAGTCATGATGGCGAAGGGCGGATCGTAATTCAGTCCCGCAACGACAGTGAGGAAGACGGTGTTTCAAGGCTGGTCGCCGCTGTAGGCAAGGATTTGAACCATGCGATAGCAGCTGTGATGTATCATGCAAGAAAGCTTGTTATGCAGTATGGTGTGGGTGCCGAAGAGACGGAAGCTGAGCTTAAGGCGCTGGCAGACGATTTCAAGCCAGAGTGGTTGGAGAACTGGTGTAAGTGTTCTGATGCTAGACCTGTTATGGACTTCCTAGGCACTGATTCACTATACAGATGATGGCCTTTCGTATTGCACGTGGAATGGAATCGGGCAGCATCTTACCGAGCAGAAACTGTTTGACGCATTGGAGTCATTGGCCAAGAATGAAATCAACATCAGCAATCTTATCATTGACGATAACTGGCAGTCCTTGGTACGTACGGTGTATGTCGAGTGCTTTCAATACTTACACAGCCTAGAACCACGAGGGCGGCGACCAGTTCAAGAACGCCTGGGTTGAGTTTGAAGCAACTAAGAATGGGTTCCCGCGTGGCCTCAAAGCGACAGTCGGCGATATTCGCAGCAGGTACAAGAACATCAAGCACATTGCAGTATGGCATGCGCTTTTTGGCTACTGGGGCGGCATTGCACCCGAGGGTAAGATTGCAAAAGAATATAAAACCACAGTGGTTCAGAAGAAAGACGGGGTCTCCGGAGGGAAGTTCACCGTGGTTGCAGAAGAAGACGTCAGCCGCTTCTACAAGGACTTTTACCAGTTCCTCAGCTCTGCTGGCATTGACTCGGTCAAGACCGATGCTCAATTCTTTCTCGACGAGCTGGACGACGCTACAGATCGTCGAAATCTGATCAAGTCGTACCAAGACGCATGGAGTATTGCACAGCTGCGCTACTTCTCTGCCAGGGCTATCTCATGCATGTCGCAATCGCCGCAGATGATCTTCCACTCGCAATTACGCTCCAACATGCCACGGATACTGCTACGTAACTCGGATGACTTCTTTCCGGAAGTTCCTGCTTCTCACCCCTGGCACATCTTCTGCAATGCACATAACGCTATCCTCAATCAGTACCTCAACATCCTCCCCGACTGGGACATGTTCCAAACCTCGCACGACTACGCCTCGTTCCATGCTGCTGGACGCTGTGTGTCAGGTGGGCCAATCTACATCACTGATGTGCCAGGGCAGCATGACATCAACCTCATCGGACAGATGGCAGGGAACACCCCTCGCGACAACACTGTCATTCTTCGCCCGCACACGGTCGGCAAAAGCACATCGGCCTACAACTCGTACGACGACCCTGTACTATTGAAGGTTGCGACCTACGTTGGCATGGCCCACAGTGGTGTCAGCATTTTGGGCGTCTTCAATTGCACGCAGCGACCTCTTTCCGAACTGATCGGGCTGGACTCATTCCCTGGCGCGGAGAAGGGCACGTACGTTATCAGGAACCACACAAGTGGGCAAATCACCAAGCCCACCAGTATCGAAGGCGATGATGCATTTGTTCACCTGGAGCTTCCGACACGAGGATGGGAAATACTCTCTACCTTCCCGCTGCATAGTTTCAAGCTTAAGCGCAGTCACGATGTGAAGGGGTCAGACGAAGTGCAGGTGGCCAACCTGGGCGTTCTTGGGAAGATGACGGGAGCCGCAGCGATCGTGAATACAGATAGCTACGTTGACCGATCATCTGGACGACTTCGAATCTGGACTTCTCTGAAAGTTCTGGGTACATACGGTAAGTTATCGCCACAGGTGATCCTTGAAAGAGGCTAACATTGTGAAGGGCTTTATATTTCTGACCTCGCGCACCGCGATCTGGATACCGATGTCATGGCGTTGATCTTCGGCAGACCCATCGCAAAACACTGCGTCAAGATCAGCGACACCTGCAAGAATGTGCTCGAAATAGACACAACAAGAGCCTGGAAAGAGAGTGACTCAAAGGCATCGTGGAGCAATGAGGTAGCCGTGGAGGTTGTCATTCGGTGAACAAAGAGCTTGCGTGTGCATTGTGTGGCAGGGGTAGGCATGTTGTTGTCTTGCTTTCAACACCTCTTATCCTTCATGCCGTCGCTTTGCTTCAATGATAACATGAACAAAGACCTTCTTACAGAACTGTTTGCTTGATTTTGGTAAGGTTCGATCATACTTAGCGAAAAGCTTACACTATGCTCATCATAGGTCCCTAAGTTACTTTCACTCCAGACAACTCGCTCTAATAGTAGCATACCGACGCTATAGTAGCTAATCGAAGCAAATATTGACCCAACCACGTATTAAATAGTTTCAGTTGAAGTATCTGGCTCGTAGTCCACTCAACAACCGCTATGGACACGTTGGCAACCGCCATGAATGCGTTAGCAGCGCAGGTCGCCGCGAATTACAACGCATTCATGGGTATTCAACACATTGATGCCGTTCTATTCATGTTGGCAGGCGGCACCCTTGTGGGTGTGGTCCCATACGCAACCAAAAAGTACAGCGGCACGATCGATGCGCCTCCGCCAGTAACACCATCTAGTGACGATACCGTCGAAGACGATCAACAAGCGGTGGACGAAATTCTTAGCAATACAGAAGTATCAGAATCCCTCTCATCAGCTCCGAACGTCCCCGTTCCTTCGATCTGGGGCCATCCGAATACCATCCATTACACGCCCAGCGAACCTTGGAATCAGGCTCTGACGCTTCGCACGAGAGTTCCACCTGCGCAGGCCGCTCCATGGGCATCTTTGGGACTTCTAGTGTTCGGCGTTTCCATTATGCTCGCCCTGCCCTGGTTCGTACGATGGTGCTGTCTTGGTCGCCGCAGCAACATTGCTGCTCCTCGAACCAAGAAGCCGTTCAACACATCATCGAGCCAGACATCAGCGAACACTGCGGAAAGTACAGAAGCAGCAGAAGCGAGGAACAATAGCTCGACCAATGTCTCTGTGCCCACTACGCGTTTGGCTGAAGACAATATCTCGTCGCCTTCGGTGATCGAAGTAGCAAGCCTTCGTCAGCGATTGCAAGAGCTGGGCAATGTCAATGGTGCACTGACAACACAGATCAGAGATGCTCATAAGCAAAAAGATACTGCGGTGGCCGAAGCTCAGGATGCTCTTTGTGATAAGGAGACAGTCGAAGCTCAGAACGAGTATCTCGCTCAGCAACTGGACAGCTCAAAGAACGAATTGGTATCACTCCGCGCACAACTAGTCGAGACAAACAAGTGTGCTAGCGACTCTCAGAGTACGACATCTGCATTGTCTGACGCCGATCAGCTCTCTAAACAGTCGATCGGACAAGGGAACAAGGGAACGCAATCAGCAGCGCTGCACTCACGTCCACCGTCAACGACCTCTGATACGCCGTCCATCGATAGTCTGTACACCAACGAGCATGGCAAATACTTACCCACTCAGCCTGCACGAGCTGTTGCAGGACAATCTGGCAAGTCAGCTCTTGTACAGAACCACGTGAAAGAGCTACAGCAACGGCTTGACGACCTTAATCAAGCAAATGCCAAAGAAGTGGATCGGATGAACAAGGAGTGGTCCAATCTACGACGGCAGCTACACGATACGGAGCAAAGGCTTGGTGACTGCGAGGCGTCTCGAACAGCGTTGCAACAGCAGTTGCAACTACAGGGAGACCTACAAGGCTACGATACTGAGGAATGTACGCAACAAGACGAGCACAACGTGCTCTACGCACAGATTGAGCTCTATCGCAGCCACATCGAAACCGAGAACTCTGCACTGATCGAAGCGAAAGAACGCGAGGATCAGTTGGAGGATAATCTTCGTATGGCCGAGAACGAAATCGATGTGCTGAAAGATCGCATCAAGGAGCTTGAGCTATCTGGTGGCACGCAACAGCAGCTTATGAGCGCCAAAGCTGAGCTAGAGACAGTTCGTTTGAACCTCAAGAACGAACAAGGAAAGCTAGACGATTGCAAGACGAAACGAAAGCAGCAGGTGGGAGATGCACAATACACAAAGGCGCTCGAGCAACAACTCGCTGATCTCAGATTACAGCTGGAGGCGCGTACTACACGTACATCAGAGTCGGCGCCAGATAAAGCTATCAAATTCGAACTTGCAGATGCTCATTATGAGCTCGAGCAGAACGACCGCACGATATCCGACCTTAAGAAGCAGCTCGATAAGTGGCAGAACCAGGTCCAGGCTGCTGAGGGACAGGCGGCATACGATGACCTTCGAACAAGGTCAGAGCTTATGGATCAGGTCGAAGACCAGGCTCATACAATTGAAAAGCTCAGGGAGCAGGTCAATGAGTCGGAAGGTCGCTTCCTGGTCGCTGAAGGCGAAGCGTCCCTTGATGATCTCCGGGCGAGGGCTCTGGGAGACTCGAGAACGATCTGGACACAGAAAGCGGAAATGAAGAGACTAAAGGCGCAGTTGCAACACGCAAACTCGGAGCCGGTCATTTCCACACTGGTCGCGCCAAGTATCTTGACACCCGCACCACTTCAGTCTCCGGCCAGCACTGATCAGATATCGAATTCATCAGTCAATGCCCGGACAAATCCACAGCAAGAGCAGCATACTGTCCTCACGCGTTCGACAGCGATTGGTCTGAACAAGCTACCGAGCGACACGCCGAAGAACGGGGGGCCAGCAGTCATTGACGCCAGTCTGACGCGGACTCCGACTCCAGGTACCCCTAAGACGCCATCTCTCCTAGGGGGGAGCAGATATGCATCATGGAAGTGTTCTTGTTGCAGGTGTTCGTTCAGTGGCGGCAAGGTTAATCAGACAGCACATGAGAACCTTTGCCGCAAGTGGTATGAGGACCATGTGCACAAGCATGACATGACACTCGACATTGAGTATCCACCAAATTGGGAGAACGCTGATCCGTTGGATCGAGAAGCTACCAGCACCGAGTGGATGTCTCTGGTCACGGACAAGCAGAAGCAGCAACAATCAAAAGGCCTACAAGTTACCAGGACTGGATCAACACTAAATCCCATCACTACACAAGGGCTACAAACACCGCTGAAAGCGGATGCTCTGGACTTCACTCCAACGAGCGCCTCCACTCCAGAAGCGAAGCTGAGATTGGAGAGTCCCAATCCCACCAAACTTGTTGAGGAAACCGAGATTGGGATTACAGCCGAGAATCAGGTGGACGAGTTCGAGGGTTTTCAAGTGACTGGAACAACGTCTGGTGAAGCGCAAGCCGCTGATATAGAAGAATTAAACGACATTCCTGTCGAGGACGATACAGTTGAGGACGACGAAATCAAAGTGGAAGAAGACAGCAACTCTGAATCCACTGAAAGTTCCCTCGAATTCTATCTCGGTGATCAGTCCGCAGAGTCGGATGCGGCAGAGAAGAGCCTTAGACCGGCATCGGGTGGTGAAGATGACGTTGTAGGCTACATCAATAATGGTGGGATACCTGTCTATGCAAACGAGGTGAGCAAGTATCTCAACAACCCCGATCACGATTTCAAGTGGGCGCGAGGCAAGGGGCTGAAGAGAGAGACGGAGACCAAAAGGGAGGGTGTCAAAGAGGTCAAAGAAGAGACTGGAATTGAGATCAAGGAGCAGACTGAGCCGACGGCGGAAGAGATGAAACAGGAAGCTGGAGACCACGCCGGGAAAGAAGGACGAAACGCATCGGTGACCTCTCCCTTAGGTGCATCGCCGACGGGAACCGCAGAGACCGATGTAGGTACACCATCTCAGAACTCATCAAGTTCGGACAGGGCAAAGGCAACTGAGACAGCAGAAGGTCGCATAGCCAGCACGTCCGATCGAAGGGCCGTTACTCCTACGCCATCAAACCGCGATCTGAACACTTCCAAGCTGCCGCTTCGTAGTTCACCCAAGGACCCAATACCAGAACGACAAGGAATGCGAGGGAACCGCCCGGCAGGGCCAAAGCTGGATTTAACCAAGCCCTCCGTTCAGCGAAGCATCTCAAGCGTGCTCAATACGCCAAAGATCGTGAGGAACAACGCAAAGGTATCTCCATCTTTGGCCGGAAGCCAATTCGCGCCAGGAAGCTCACATCAGCCGACGTTCACACCAGGGCCGAGAACTCCCTCATCCATCAACTCTTCCATACTACCCACCCGGACCAGTCTACCGAATCCACGCATGCCTCGCAGCACTTTGAGTCAACGCCAGCTGAGTTTGGGGACTCCAAATGCTCCTGCCAATGCACCATCAGGACCAACCGGGAAGAACACATGTAGATTATGTGGTGCGACCTTCACGGACACTGAACATCCCAAGTGGAGCTTCAGACAAAATCATCTTCCTAAGTGTAGAGCGTGGAAGACTGAATGGGAGCCACAGAGTTATGCAAAGCAGAACGGTGACCCCATCTTCCCCCCTCAATGGAAGAACGAGCGAACACAGCGACCTGCTGTTGATCCAGATTGGCTAGTCATGGCTAAGAGGGTACAAGGCGAGCGTAACGACAAGATGAAGAGGGACTTCTTCGCCGATGGCACGCCCGAGGCTGGCACTAAAGTCACGACAAACCAGCAGTCTGGCCCTGGAGTAGGAAAGCAGAGCGATTGTGACGTCAAAGAGAGCATCACTGAAGTAGAGGGAGAAGATGTCCATCAAGCAGCCTCTGTGAAGACAATTACGCACACCGCATTTAACGGCCATTCATATGACGAAGCAACAAAATCGCAGTCAGAGCAACAACCAGAGCCCTCTCCCGGTGGTACACAGAGATCCGGCTCCACAAACCCGGCAAGTCCGTGGACTTGGGAGCACGACGAAGATGAAAGCGACCCAGTCTATAGAGTGCCATCATGGGCCCCAGGGCCTCAAAGTGCTGTACGAACAAAAGCCAATATGCAGGAGCAGGGTAGCAGGAGTGTACCAAGCAAAAAGTCTGAGCAGGAGAAAGGAGATATGAAGCAGGCAGGGCCCTCTTCAGGACAGGATGCAGCATCGCCGCCAACACTACCTCCAGCGTCTGAGCTTACACCGTCGCGTATACCGGCTCCAGCGTCTGCAACTCTGGCAGCTGCAGCAACGGTAACTCCAGGAAGAAACCAAGTACTTGTCGATGTTCCCCTCAGTACGCCGACCTTCATGCCAAACAGTGGGCGGTTGTCTGGGGGCGGACTCGGAGGAAGCCGTTGGGCAACGGCGACGCCAACAGAAGGTTCGTCTACTCCTTCACCAGATCCTCGATCTCAGAATCTAAAAAAGCAAACGAGTGGACGAGGAGGTCGGCAGATGTCGAATAAGAGGAAAGGCAGGGGCGGATATGGAGGTGGAAAGAAACAGTGAATGAGTTCGGTGTCACGTTGATGAGTTAGTAGAATCTTTTTGTCATTGCAGGGCATGTAGGTTTTGATTCTTTTTGTAGTTCACGAAAGGCAGCGCTGGGTGGATGGATATGTAGCTCATTTGATGGAGCGCACATGGTAGAGAGGGATAAAAGATATGTACCGCCCGAGGAGTCTTGTAGTCGCCAGAGTAATTGTCAAATTACGAGTAATCTCTGACTCAACAGTGACTGTCCCCAAAATTCAACTGGGGTTTTCATCATGTGCTGACGAAAGCCACACTTCAACACCTGTTGATGTCTGGTTCTAGCAAGCTATTTGCTAGCCTTGCCATGGCCAAATGTGTGCAAAAGCCTGTCTGCGCAGGCACAGAGCTATGCTACAAGTTGAGTTCTTGAAGACCTCAACCTATGAAGCCAGCCGTCTATGCCTCCTGAGTACAGAATTAGGGAGGGCGCTATGTCTGATTTGTGTTGGTGAGTGATTGGTTTGGTGGACTCTGCGCCATTCCTACAGTGATCATCCATTTTGTGTTGCGCTAGGGACGACACTTCATCACTCCCAGGCTCCGGTTGACCTCAAGCCTGCAGGATAACACAACAATGCTGCTTAAATAGTGATTTGTAGGCCCAAAAGTGCACTCGAAATGCAATGCAAGTTATGATGGTTGAAAAGCGCCGGCATACGATGGCACTGGCTACTACGAGCTGTACGCATAAGAACACACTGGACGACTACTGTGAGTCACTTCTGTGTTGTTCTGAAAGTTGAGTGCCAGAAATTCCATTGGTCTTTTTTATCTTCGTTGCTGTGCGCTCGAGTGGCAGCACTGGCTGTAAAGGTGTTTCGATAGTGAGTCGCTGGAGCGTCTGAGTATGTGTTAGGCTTAGGCGTTTTCAATGACTGCCAGATGCAGCGTTATGTATCGATGTATCAGACTCAGGATGTGAGTCGTATTGTTATGCATAGCAAGAAGGTCTGCTTCCTACCAATTTTTACGGCAAGATTCTTCTCTCATGTCATCTGAGCGACTCCCAATTGAAGCTTCGAAGCATTACATGTCGCAACTCACTCGGCGTTGCGTAAACGGTACTCATTGAGTAGTCTGTTATGATGCTTTGGTTGCGTTGCGGTGAATCTGACTGGCAAAGTAGAACTATATCGATTGCACCTCGAATTCTTGTGAGTCCAGCTTGACATTCAGCAAGCGTAACAACATTACTATTGAAAAGCTCCAGGTATACCCGTAATCTGAAACTCATGACAAAGCTGCGCGTCGTGGCGACGCGCACTGTTGTGCTTTGCTACCCTGCACTGCTCGCGCTGAGCGTTACCGTTTGTCGACACACGTGCCTTCACCTCACTTTCACTGGATTTGAAAAGTCACAGTGACGTCGGCGCAGGCTGAATGTTGTTCCTTGGCACAAAATTTCGCGATAGCGGAAATTCTATTGACTTTTGCTTCAACCAACACAACAAAGCACAATGGCTGCACCACCGGGGAAAGCAGCGACGAATTCCAATATTGTCATGGATGACAAGTTGATCATCAAAGCATTCGCAGTTGCGAGCACTCAAGACAGAAGGCATCAGCCGTTTTGCCCACGATGCGGTAAGCAAGAAGACCTTGAACACCGCAAGGACAACTGTGCGGGCTGCTTGAGGCAGTGCTACCTCTGCATGTCTACCACCAAGCATCTCGGTACCTTTTGCCCCTACATTCTTACCAAGTACGGTAAGCCACTGGGTCAGGACTGGCTGGAAGCCAACTGGCCAGAATGGCGAAACCCGACCAAGGGCGACGCACTCGCTGACGCTCGCACACGAGTAAAAGAACAGCTGGACCGCGAGTATGCGCGACAGCGATCGGAATATACTGGACGCCAGATCATCGGCGAACCCCACCGCGCAGAGTCGGGCGCAGACTACAGACAGCACAACGCCTATCGGACCCAGGGCAGCTCAGCCAACCGTTACCAGCCCGGTTTCGATCATGCTCCCCCTCGGCATTCCTTACCACCACCCCCTGAGCGTTATGGTTTCAGTGCAAACCCTTCAAGTCCACTTACTGGAAGCTATAGTTATGGCTCGCAGATGCGCCGGCACGCCCAGAGCTATGGCAGTAACGAGGATGAGTATCAGCACGCGTACCAACGCCGGCATCCACCTGAAAATTGGAACAGTCGTTCCGCAAGCAGAACAGGCTACTCCCCTCGAGATGAGGGCGAGTATCGTAACAGTGGTCGCAATTTCGCATCAGAAGCCCCTTCCAGTGGCAGACGCATGTCACCGCAGTGCCGTGACAGTCGTGCGTCACCACAGCGACGTGACAGAGATAATCGCAGTGCAAGCCCGATAGACAAATCGGCTCCCATTCGCAAGCGCTCGCCAGAGCCTGCATTCTCGTCTCAACATAGAGACCGATCTGTACTGTTGGCAGACGCGCCTACAGTCCTTGATGACCCATTCATCCGGTGTATCCAGGCCAAGAAGATATCCATCAGGGAGCACAACCAGGCATTGGCTGACTCTAACCAAATACTGACATTGTCAAAGAAAGATGACAAGTCGCAAGAAACTGACGACGTTGCCAAGCAAGGCAACTCTGGGGTAGACCAGCTGTCTAAGGCACCCTCAAACGTGCTTCTGGAGCTCAGAAGCCAAGTTCAGCAGAAGGCCGCTAGGCGATCAGGTTTGGAGCAAGAAGTCTCCTTACTTAAAGTCCAGTATGACGAGCTCAAGAGCGACTCGTATCGGACCACGCTGACGCAGAGAAACGGGTGACATCGGCCTGTGAGCGCGAGACTGCTGTCGAGAAGCAAAACTTAGCTCTTGAGGGTGAGGTGTCGAAACTGGAGGGCTCAGTGCGCGACCTTCAGTTTCACAAACAGGTCATGCTAGCGTGGCTGCAGTGGAAGGGCCTAGAAGCTGATTTCCAGGAGCATTTCAAGAAGATGGCTGCGAGCTAGCAAAGTTTACTATGTAGCCAGGAGGGCAGTGTCTGGCAGAAGCTGACGTTGCTGGTAGAACCAAGTCTGGTTCTCCAAAGGCTTCAAGGCCTAGGGCCGGGTTCATGTGTGGGCATGAGGACGAAAGTGGAGGCAGTATTTTCGTGGCGGGATACTTGTACTATAGTCTGCAGTCGATGAACTAATCAAACCCTATATATCTATCTCTTTAAGGTCGTGACTGCTTTGTGTGCAAATTCAGGACTTCGTTTATAACGACATGCTTACCACGCAAGGAAAGCTCGTAAGGTGTTAAGCTATGTAAACTCTGCAACTGGGATAGCAAGTGTGTCACAATGCGTGTACTCGCAAAATGCTAGTCTTAGGGTACGACCTGCACCTGAGGTAACAGACCAGAAAGAAATGAACAGCCGTACCTGCAGCACTCTGCCACATTGTACACACATCTCGCCCGCATCCACAACGTCATCCACCTCACAGCATACACTTAAAGGGACCGATAGCTTCTTAGCCAGTGTAAGAGGTGTATAACAATACAAGATTTAATCGCTTTTGATGATCTTCCCTTCACATCCCCAGGCACCTTTGTACTACGATATAAGTCGTAGACTTTGACATCGATAACAGCAGTTCCAAGCGTGTCTACCACCACTTCTGCCCATCTACAGAGTTTGAAAGTAGTATCGATCCACACTCACAACCTCGGGCACATCTGGACCATGTTTTGAGTCGTAGACCTTGAAATCGACACCCCTGTTTCCCAGCGCTTCTGCCAGGTCATGAAATGCCGACATATGGCCCGATGCATGGAACAAATACTGCAGGCCGACCTCGAAAGAGAGTTCTCGCACCGAGAGAATCGGCGCAGAAATCGGTAACTCGTCCAGGTGCTGTCCAGTGAAGTCGACCAGGTCCATAAAGGGGTCCGTCATAACATGCAAAACATCCAGGTTGGGCGGCAGCAGCGCATCGACGCCAAGGAGATCTGTCCAGTGGTTGAATGCGAATAGCAGGCAGCTGCTGATGCGAAGTCTCCGCACCCGGGTCAGCTGGTTCAGCGCTGTGAGCGGTCGAGCTGGGCCGAGGTGAAATATCCCGTTACTCGAGAAGACCATCTCGGAATCCGTGAGCTGCGGGACGTTGCTGATGAGCGATGTGGCTATCTGCTCATAGTCGTGATAGAGACAGAAATTCAGCCCGCGTAGAATCACTTTCGTGAGATTCGGCGACGCTCCTGGACTGAATATGGTACTGCAGATATGAAATGGATCTGCAGAGAGGGTGCCAAGCTCCAGCTCGCGAAGGTTCTCGCAGTCGAAGACCTCGAGCTCGAGGTCATAACAACAGTGGACCTTGACAATCTCTAGAGGTCGCACAATAGCCAGTCTGCCTCGACCATTTGCTTTGATGCGTAAGTCTTTCAGTTTTTGAAGAGGTGCGCTTGAACATGACCTGTATGCTGCAGGGGCGAGGTCTTGGATGGTGGTACTCAAGTATACCGCGGATTCGTAGGGGCAGTCAAACTGAACAACCTCAAGATTAGTCGCTAAGCAGGCGATCAGAGCCAGAGAGCCTTCTAAAAAATTGTCGTGCAGGACTTCTCGAAGCATAGAAATCCTTTTGGCTGACGCGTTGGCCTGGCGACCCCAAATACTGCTAATGAGGTCGTACAGTACTTCAAGGCGACTCTCGATGAGCTGAGGAAGAAGGTCGCGAGGCAAAGCCTCACTGGTATTCCGCTGAGATGGCTGAAAGTCAATGTAGCTAATCGACTTGATGTGCTGAGCAAGGTCTTCGCGAGACAGGAGAGTGGCGAGGAGCCAACGACTGCTCACTTTGCGATCAACAAAGATCTCGATGTGCCGGTACAGGAAGCGCTCTGCAACCCTGCGGTAAGCTTTGTCAACTTGGACCAGGGCTCGTAAGCCCTCCTGGTCCAGATAGGCAATGATGAACTCATCTAGTTCGATTGGCAGCGCTTCGAGTGACATTGCTGCAGGTATTGAGGTTGTGATCGATTCCAAGTGGTGCGACCAGAAGACGTTGGTATTGGGCAAGCGCACGCTAGCCGTGTGAGAAAGCGTACCTCCTCTTTCACCTTCACCTCCCATTACCCTACCTCGCAGGCGCTCAACCAACAAACATCCACCCACCTCGCAGGCACTCAACCAACAAACATCCACCCACCTCGCAAGCACTCAACCAACAAACATCCACCCACCTCACCGCAAAGACAAGAACCTCGCGAAATGTTCATTTTCGTATTTCGGACTCTAGTCCCGAGCGCGTGGGCTCTATTATATGTACAACATTCATATATCGCCATGGTGTGTAGTTGTAGACAGCCAAAGAAAAAGGAAAAAGAAAAAAACCTTCCATAACCCACAACATCAACATCAACATCAACAACAAGAACAGTATCCTAGCTTTCCGTTTTTCCGTATGCAAAACGCTAATGGGTATAAACGCTGGTTTTTTCCTCATGCGGCAACGACTCTTGCTGCGCGCTTTCTCTACAATGTCGGCGGGGTTTTCGTGGTGCGAGAACGCGTGCGCCGTGTGTATGTATGTGTGTATGTATCTCTATGTGTGCAGCTTTGGAAGGCTACATCTTCAACGTGTCGTGCTCGCCCGTCTCGCGGGGGGTCTGGGCAGGAGGGGTCTGGGCATAGGGATCCTTGCCCAGGGCTGCGAGTCACCTGGCGCTCTTTGGCCATTCCATCTGCACGTGCTGTTCGTAGAGCATGAATGTCTCGTAGCGCACGCCGCGCTTCTGCGTGCGGCGCATGTGCTCGCCAACTTCGACGCCCTGGTACAGCACGGGCTCCCAGGCCATGACGTCTTTCCAGCGGCGGATCAGCTTGCGCCAGTAGCATGCCTCGGCGGCTTGGGTGAGATAGCGTTCGCGGAAGACCTGGACGTTGTTGTCGGCGATGCGCTTGGCCTTTTCCGGGTGGTCGAGCAGGTCCTCCATGGCAGAGGCGAGGTCGGAGAAGTCGCGCTCGACTTCAACAAAGTTCTGGTTCGAGCCGTTGCTGCGGAAGAGGTAGTGATAGTGCTGGATCCATTGCAGTTTGTGCGAGACGATAACCGAGCGGCACAGTTGGCGGTATTTGAGGGAGCCCGAGTAGCTGCGTCCTGTGGTTGTTAGCATGTATCTAGTAAACTGAAAAAATTGGCGTACCCTCAGCGTGAGCAATGAACATGTAATTGCACTGGTCGACGGGCCCGAGAAACTGCTCCTTGAAGTTTGGATCTGTCCACTTGAGCTGCCCGACGTCGCTCCAGGGCTTGCCCTTGGCAGCATCGAGCAGCGCTCTCCGCAGCTTGGGCGCAAAGGTGATCTTGCCCCTCCAGACCAGCTTCTCCGTCTTCTGGTCCCACGGCTCGACGCTCTCGCGCTGGACAGCCTCGTTGGCCACTTCGTCCAGCGTGCCAATCGAGGGCATGTCCCAGCTCCAGAAGCCAAAGTCAGGGATGAGCCACAGGTTGTGATCTTGGGCGCGGCGAGCAAGCGACCACATGGGCTTTGTGGGCTGGGCGGGCAGGTCTTCGACGGAGAAGACGAATTCGATGTTGGGAATGTCCGAGGCGGGCGGGGCGGCGAGAATGGCGCGGTACATTGCGCTGAGAGAGGCGAGAGCTTTCTGGCGGTTGATGTTGTCGACGAGAAACGTCTCGACAATGTAGAGCTCGCGGTCGTAGATCATGGCGCGCACCATGCCCTTGGTCAGGTCGAAGCTGGACAGGTCGGCCTCAGTGACCTTGCCCCAGCGCTTGCGGACCTTGACAGCGCGCTCAATGTCCTCGTACTGGCCAGGGAAAGCGCTGTCGCACTGGGCCTCGTCGAGGCCATAGTTGTTCTTGTCGCGCTTGTAGTTGAATAGCCAATTGTCAGCCTCCTCGGTAGCATTCTGGCCCAGGACGACCTGGTTGGCGGCGCAGTCGAGGCACGTGTCGCAGGCAAAGTTTGTGCTGAACTCGCACAGACAGCGGCCGGCAGGCATGACCTCGCGCACGAGGGGCGGTAGCGTGGGCCTCTCGGTGCGGGTGCCATAGAGGATGGAGCAGATGAGCAGGAACAGCAAGGCGCAGGTGGAGACGAAGAAGAAGGTGAGCACGTCGGAGCCGGCGCACCTCCTACGGTACATGCGCTTGTCCTTGCGCTCCTCGACAATCCACAGCTTCTCCATCATTGCCGTCAGGAGGGACCGGGAGGATGGAAACCGAGGCAGTGTGGCGGCAACGGGCACGCGCGACCAGGACCGGCGGGGGACTCGGTCGGCGGGCGCGTGGTGGTGTGTATTAGGCGTCTATGTTCGGCGACGGCGACATTGAAAGGGCAGATCTGGGTAATGGACGGGGCGGTAGCAAGTATGGGCAAGGGCCCGTGGGCTTTGCAGTGGGGAGGGGGGAAACGACGACGACGACGACGACGGCGACTACGGCGACGTGAGAATGGAAGAGGCTCAGTAAGGCGCAAGGCAAAAGTGGGTTGGGTATGTATCAGGGTAGGTGATGTACAGGTGAGGACAATTCTGCTACAGCGGGCCCAGCATGGCTAAATCAGAGACGCGACGGCGCCATGGACAACATGATTTGCGGAGACGGGGGAAGCAGACAAGGCTTGCGGAGGGGACGAGGTGCGCCTGGTGTGGTGGAAAAGGAGCGGGTCGTCGTCTGTAGCGCGCCTAACTCCAATGCAGCTACAAGGGGCGTAGGTGCTGCTCTTTTTGATGAGTGCGCCAGGCCGCAATCTGCTAGCCAGCGACCATTGTCAACGACTTGCTAGACTGAACAATGATGGAGGATGAACGATGGACAGGACGAATGGCTGCAGCATGTACTGCCTGCGTCCAGTCTCTCGACAAGCTGTGCCGTTGCTTTTGCCTTTGCCCTGGCCGCTGCTAGTCGCACTGGTGGAATGCAATTGCCAATGCGTGGGGCAGTTCGCAGTGACAGGCGACGCGCGGCGCCATGCCTTTCACGCTTAAGCCATGTGCGCGAGCAGCGAGCGGCAAAGGCTCCCGAAGGAAGCACTGCCACTCTCCAGCACCCCTCCAAAGCCTTGATGTTATTGCTGCTGCTGCTGCTGCTGCACGCTGACAGCCTTGAGGTGGTGTCGTGTGCTGCAGCAGCGCTGTTGCACAGGGGACCAGGATCTAACCATAGCAACACCTGCAGATCAACCTCATCTCCTTGAGCCTCAACCCCGACGCGTTGCGCGGTAGCGAGCCGCCGCAGATTACAGAGTACGAGGTCGCTGGGCCGGAAACAGAAGCTTTAGATTCAGTCGCTGCTCACCATAACGACTTGTGCTATGATGTGCGATCTGCAATGTGCAGGATTCACTGCTGATCCCAGGCTGTGCAGTGCGACTGCCGCGTATGTTGTGACGATCGTAGCACGCCGTCGTAAAAAGCAGCGCCATGTTGAGCTCAACGTCTGTGCTATGTCAGCACGGCGAGCTTGCCGATGTACCAAGTTATCCAACGAACCACAGCATTAACAATTCACGATACAACAGCCCAATCAAGTTGTTATCAAATTCGTAGATTCATCATGCTACACCAAACTCCAAAGGCTCTCAACCTCTCAGGACGAGGGAGGCCGTCGATGCATCCCACCAATTCCATGCTATGCTGCGGTAAAATCCAGTACATAGGAGACGTACTATCAGACAATCTGAGAAGAAGACAACGACATCATGTCTGATTGAAAATAGCAATACTTGGCTATGTACATAAGCAGCCAGCAGCGAAAGTATGCGGCTATCGTAACAATAAACATCTTGGAAGAATAAAAGTGTGGGAGCACGCCTCTTTGGGCGGCTCGACCTTACGTGTGAGAAAGCGACCAGCATGTCCTGCATCCTATGCAAGACCATGTCAAGGGCCAACGGTCGTTGGCGGCGCTATTCGACACACGCACTGCTTCTTACACGGACAGTACATGCATGTTCGCCTGATCTGGTGTGGCGGGAACATGGAAAGGGTTGAAGGCAGTTGTCTTGCCTTTGTGGGCGGCCATTTGTAGACCGACATCGCGCATGCGTTCTGCGCCTCGTCCCGGGACTGGAGGGCGCTTTTCTTTGGTGCTCTTGCGGTGCTGCTTTCGGTAGAGCTGCTCCCTGCGTCGCTGCCTCTTCTTCTCGAGACCAACTTGAATGTCGATGGCGCGACGAACAGGCAAGTCATTGGTGCTCGTTTCTTCGTCATCGTCATCATCATACTCCAGAGGATTATGGTGAGCAGTGATGGGCGTTCGGGGCAGTGAAGCAGACACCGTCAGCGCTGGTCGCTCACCGATACCGCCAAACTTGATGGACATCTCAGATCGTTGGCGTGACGCCAGAATGTTGGCGGAGCCACGTCGAGAAGGAGGTGGTGACCGAAGCCGAACAGGGGCTGGGGAGCGAGCCCGGACCGGCGATCTGCCAAAGAGTGCACGGGGAGGCGGTGGGGAGCGATGGACAGCCTTCTTGGTGGCAGGAGGTGGAGAGCGGTGGGCGGTCCTCTTCACCGTAGGTGGTGGCGGTGAGCGATGTACTGCACGCTTCGTAGGCGGCGGTGATCTGTGCGCAGTGCGTTTGGTCGGTAGAGGTGAGTGAAGTTGTTTCGGCGAGTGTGCTAGAGGAGAGCGCGGCTTCAATGTATCCCTACGACGTCCGCGTGGCGCACCGTCGATGATGTCCATTCGGCCGTGCATCATGAAGTAATTATCGCTCTCAGAAGGGTTCTCGATTTCGTCCACCTCGTCCTCTTCGTCGTCTTCAAGCTCGGGATCCGAGGCTGGAAAGCTAGGGTCGATGTCCTGAGGCGCGGGCTTGTGTTTGGCTGCACGGCGACGTTCCAGGTTCGTTATGTAGGCTTCTTCTGCTGGCCTGTCCTCATCGAGAGTCCCACACACAAAGTCAGTGCTGTCAGGGAGTTCCGGCTCTGGCGCGCGGATGTTCATCGGCTTCGACTTCTTGCGCTTAACCGAAGGGCCCGATGGACCGTCTGCACGCTGGCCACGCTCTCGCTCAAACATCTTGAACCCATTCTTGCGGCTTTCCAAAGATCCAATAGAGGACTCAGAGACTGTACGGTGGTTCTTGGGTCGAAGGTTGCCGATGTGGTCAATCGATGTAGCAGCAGTCGAACCTCCAGGTGCCCACCAGTTATAGTCAGATCCTGCATCGCTCTCATCGTCTGAGACTGCGAAGCCTTCCTCGTCGTCTGTCTGAAAGCCCTCATCAGTAACGTCGCTGTAGGCATCGCTGTTGTCGTCATCCTCGTCGTCCTCATCATCCTCATCGTCAGCTGCATCGTCATCGTCATCCTCGTCGTCTTCGAGGGCCTCTTCTTCGGCCTCTTCGACCAGTTGACGCAGGTTGTTCTCGACCCTGAGAGTGTCGCCAACAGTAAGACGGCTTCGATGGCACGTGATCTCTTGCGTCCATTCCTCGACCTCTTCTTCCGAGCTTGCAAATTCGTGGAAGCGATACGCTTCGGTGCGAGCGAGTTCCGAGTTTTGGCTGAGGCGGCGCGTGCGGTCGACCATTGACACCTTGCGAACACTGATGGGAGAGTTGTTGCGGACTGTCGAATCGGAGTCACGGTGGGCTCTTAGCGACGGTTTGGGCGATGCAGGTATCCTGCGTGGGGGCGGGGCTGGGCTGGCAAGACGACGAGAGGTCTTAGGTTTCGAGTCTGCTTCTGCAACCTTGGTAGGGCAGGCAAATTTGATAGTGCAGGCACGCTTTGGTGGTCCCTCGGCAGGTGCGGGTGTATCAGGCTTTGCGCAGGCGAACTTGATGGTGCAGGCACGCTTGGGAGGTTCCTCGGCGGGCGGTGGTGTCGTAGGCTTTGTTGGTGCATCTACTGGCTTCGCTTCCTCCTTCTTGCCGCCGCACGCAAACATGATGCACCTCTTCCTGCCCAACGTTGCCTCGACTCCCTGTTCGCCGGCAGGTGTTGTTGGCTTGGGTGCTGCAATGGCGTCGTTCTCGTGCCCAACAAACTTCAGTCGCTGCTCGGAAGGCTTCTTCGTGAAGGGCGGTAGCATCGTGTGGATCATAGTCGAAGGGAGCGGTGGGCTGGGCGTGCATGTCCTCGTGCCTGGGCTGGTGAGGCCGCCGTCGCTAGTCAGATCAGCAGTCGAGATGGTGCTGTTGCTCCACGTGGAGATGCACGACATGCCGCGAGGCGGGTCGCGGTCGGAGTGGTCGTCCACGGGCGAGCTCGTGTTCGTGACGGACTGCAGAGCCGTTGTCAAGAGCGACGTCTTGCGGTCGATCGCCGGCTTCGAAATCTTTGTGAAGGATGAGGAGTGCTGGATCTTAAGGGGCGCTGGTCGCGGCGTGCGGCCTTGTTCCGGAGGTTCATCAACGTCGGCCGGTACCTCCTCGTCTGCTGCCATGGTCGGTGGTATTGTGCTGGGAGTCGACTGCATTGTTCTCATGCCCGCAGCGCCTGTCCTCCCGACGTGGTCCTGTTCGTTTGGCATATTTGTTGCGGGTAATTATGTGGGTAGTAGTAAGATGTTGGTGTCGAAGATAGTCGCTTGCAGATTCGTGTCGATCCAAGTCGCAGATGCAAGATCCAATATGTACCGGAAGAGTGGAGAGTCGTGACAGAGTCGAGTCCGTGGCAAGCGAACGAGGCCTGTGTGGTGGTATTACTGGGATATGTAGGTGGTGATGGTGGAGTGGGGCCCCAAACAGGACGTCTTGCTATAATATGAAGAACAACATGGTGGAGGTTCAGTTGAAGGCTCGGTCCGAAGTGGAATGAAGTGGCAGCGTTACTAGGTGTCCAAGCTGCCAGAGTTGGGCAGTGGTGCGTGGGGAGGGATACCCGGGCGAAGATGATGTATGATCTTCAGACACGCTGTGGCAACGGCGGGCTTGAGGGAAAACCGGCGGTGATGTGATAGGTGGGCGGTTACAAGCCTCCACGCGATTGCAGTGCTTACGTTAAGTCGCGAGGCGGAGTGCGACGCCAAAGTCTTGCGTTGCTGACGCGCGCAGTGCAGTGCAGTGGCTGCTGCTGCAATGCCTCAAATGTCCTGGAGAAGGGAAGGAGAGGAATTGTGTGTGCGAGCGAAGCGTTGGGGCAGGCGCGCTAGAAGAAGTCTCCCCTACGGCAGCGTGCAGCCAATGTAACGCAGAGCAATGGCAGACTTTTGGTACGGCTATGAGCGCGCGGGCTCGGCCTGAGGCGAACACTGTCAAAATTACACGAACACAATACAACTCGGCGAGCAGGTGTTCTCGACTTGCATTAGACTGGCTCGCAGCCTACGAGCTTTTCATTTCATGTTACATCAGCGCTGCTAGACGTTTTCTTTGTTTCCGTTGTCAGCAGCCAGCCAGCGCCATCGTCACTTTTGCTCGAATCACACCAGAAGCAGGTTTCCTTCTTCGACGAGCCGAGTTACGCAACTCATGGCGCAAGTGCTCATGCATCGGAACAGGACCCTGATTTACTGCCGTCCAGAATCCTTTAGAGCTCCGTCCAACCGCTGCAAGTCGTGCAGAGAGCATATTTACGCTAGGTCGCACGGCTCGTCGATTTGGAGCATGCCGCCTCATTATCAATCTCATGCATCGTTGAGCACACGCATGCAGTCCGCCCTAGAGCACTGCTGTCTTTGAGATGAGCTTCGACAGTTTCACCTCTCTTGTCTGTGCCCGGCAACGACCTTTGAACCTCATGTCTTCTTTGTCGTCCAAAGCAGGCTCACATGCCGCCTCTACAGAGGTCTACACCGCTGTACACCGCTTTTCTCACTCTCCCTACTTTCCGTCGTCCTGCATCAGCTTGGGTCATCTGACGCCCGTTGCTCTGGGACACCTCGCTAGTTGCGGGTTTCCCGTTTCATCAACCCACTCCCACATGCTTCGCCGCGCCATCGCCTGCAGCGTCTGTTATGGTAGAAGCGGGATCCGCATTCTCCGCATCTTGCTGGCATACCGGGCGTCCCTCGTATGCTACTGTACCTGTGTAATTTCGAGAAGCGCCTGAGCCGGCTGGTCCTCGTGTGGACATGTCTAGCACCACGAATGCGGGGTCCTCGCCGTGTTTCAACTTGCTTTTGACGCGATGTGTCGATGCAGTGACTGTGCAGCAATACGACTGAGATCTGGGGTAACGGTTGACCTTCCTTCCATGCTACCACGCCAGTGGTCGTCGTCGAGGCGGGGCTCCATCTAACCGCGGGCATGCTGCTTCACGAGCAGAACCCGGATGAAGTAGTAAGCCTTACTCGATGCTGCCGTAGTGTCATCCCACTGCTGACCCTCATCCGACTGTCTGGATGACGTCGTTCTGGTCGCAACACGGCAGTGCAGCACCATCCCCAGACAGCAGACGCCTCTGGTGATTGTCGCCTCGTGTCAATGAAAGTTGACAGCAGTTGTTTCCCCACGCTTCGAATCTCGGGCATGAAACCTCGCTTCACTTGGCAGGGTCTATCAAATTACCCAGATTGGCAGTGCTTCAAACTTAGTTTGCGGTCCTATGGTGATCCCTTTCCATTCGTCACGACCATCTCACTTGCTCGAGAATCAAAACAGTCTGCATGCCTTGGCAGTGCTTTGGAGGATATATCAAACATTTGATCGGCTCTACTTGGCAGCGCTTATCTGCCCTGACACGAAATGAAAGCTGATCAAGGGCCTCAAGCCACCCTCCTGGAGACTTCATGCCACCGCAACTGAGGCACGAAACAGCTACTGATGCTTCCCCACACTACAACCCCATAGTGTCACTACCACGCTCAAGTCCGTCACCAGACTCCTTTCTACCACCTCAGCATCGTCTAAAGAACCATTCCCGTCGTTGCCATATTGTCGCACAAACCACAGCCAAGCATTCCCTCCTACGCCTTCCGCTGCACAATCGTTTCCCGTCACACAACCGACGAACCAAGCCTCGCACAACGCAAAGCATCGAAACACGCAACTCCTCCGAGCCTACCAGATGTCTGTCAAGCTCCACATGCACACAGCCAAGCCTTCTCCTGTGTAGAGCCAAGCACCCCTCGAGTCTGTGCTTGTGGCTCCGCGCAGGCCGGCGCAGATCGCTGCATCCGCGCGTCGTTGCACGGCCAAGGGCGGGCTAAAGTAGGGAGTGGATTGCTGGGCGACGTGGCAGATGATTGTGGCATCGCACAGCCTTGAGCTTGACAATCCGGTTATGCAGATCAGAGAGTGCACTGAGAGTTGCGTGTTGCACTGTGGAGATGCCTCTCATGAGATCAAGGAATCCGCCTCACTCTCAGTAGACATGACACGAGTGTGGCGATAGATTCTGATGTGCGATGTGGTGATACGGTGTAAAATATCGAACTCTTCAAGACCAGTGCTAGAACGCTGTGCTTCCATCCAAACGCCGCAGCAAACAACAAGACGATCTGCTCTTTAACGTTCTAACCCAGTACATTGCGAAGGAATCCTCAGCGGCCTCAGCTCCTGATTGTTGTTGCCCAACTCCCTATCAGGAACCGGCAATTCCCTCCTCCACGCGTCTTTCACAAAGTTCACGGTCCGCTCAAAGACAAGCTTCCGCTCCTTTCTTTCGTGCTTCCCGACGGCTATGTCGGGGAATTGCGTCCATCCGTGTCTGCATCCAGGGGCGTGCCACACTTCTAGACCGCCGTTGGTATCGACCTTGGGATAAGGTTGACCGCCGTCGATGCCGTCCCAGTCGTGCTCTCGTCCATCGCCAAAGCGTACGTGGCCGTGCCACTCGCTACAGTTCATTTTGTCGACCCAGACGTCGCTTTGCACAGCTAGAGTGTCCCTTTCGGGAAGCACGAGGAACATGGCGGCGTTCTTCTGGATGTTCTCAGGGTCAATCAGACCGGGGCTAGCTCGAGGATGTGGGCGTAGCTTTTTAGGCAGGTAGGTTGGCCCCATGATGGAGAAGAGACCAGGCATACGCGGCTTGTCAGGCGCCTTGTCTTCACCCTTGAGGGCGTTTGGTAGAGCTTTCATAGGCCGTTCGTGAGGTAGTAGCCGTGCGTCTAGCGAAGGGTAGAATAGCAGGAGAGGCATGAAGCGGGGTCGAGCCTGCGGCGGAGGTAAGATTGTGGGCCAAGGTTGCAGCGGGTTGTCGAGTATGGTGGGTGCGCGATTTCGCGGTAGTAGTGGTGACATGGTCGCAGCGGGCGATGGTCCTCGGGAGATCGAGTTCGAGCGCTCAGTTTCGGACTGCAGAAGTTCCATACATGGGGGTGCCGAGACAGCCATGTTGAGCGCAATGTTGCCCCCAGCCGAAAACCCTGAGATACACAGACGCTCTGGATCGAGGGTTATGGTTGTCACATGCTCAATGTGAGGTGACAGTGTTTTCTTCTGCTTCCTCTTCTTATTCTTGCTCAGCGTATTCGCACGCATGATGGTATAATATCGCTGTATCTCTGTCCTGAGGTATTTGCCAGCAGGCGTTATGCCGTCCGTGTCGAGTATCGCAGAAAGCGCATCCTCGGCATCGTGTATGGCGGCGGGAAACTGGTTGAAAGGACCAATGCGGTAGGACACAGAAATGACGACTGCTCCAAGCTCACGCGACATCATCGAGGCATAGGGTGCCTGCTCGAGCGGACTGCCCATAATGAAGCCGCCTCCGTGGAAGTCCAGCACGACTGGAACTCGCCATTCTCTCGTCTCTTCTCTCCGACGGTCCTCATTCTCCTCTAGATCCACGGGAGCGGGCGGCACAAAGACGTAGAGTGTAATGACGGCGCCTTTGCGACTCGGTAGATTGACGAGGAAAGGATGAGGTCCCTGCGGTGATGTAATGTGGAGGATGGATAGGGGCACAAATCGAGGAATCTGTACGAGTGCTGTCCTCCAAGCAATGCCAAAGGGCAGGCCGAAGAAGTAGCGCAACGTGTGCAGGTACCCACTCATCGTTGCGGTGTAGCGAAGAGATAGCGACCAGCGCGCATGGTCTTCAGGTGTCGTTGTGGGCCATACTGGCGTTGATGAGCGTTTGGTGGCCGCAGCTCCCTATTGTTTGAGGTCGAGCTGGTGCCATGTTTAGAAAGCGCGGAGGTACAAGGATATGACGTCAGCCTCGAACGCGTTCACTGCTTGCAAGCGAAGACGACGAACTGCATTAGTCTGTCAATTCGGGGTGTGCGGATGAGAAAGTCGAGTCTATCGATTCCAAGATCCACAACTCTTCACGCTAGATGGCGAAGCCTCCGAGCCAAGCTTTGCGCATCCGGCAACGGGCACCAGTGCTCACTGGGAAGAATCGAGACTTTGTTTGATGTTGAACGCCAACCAACTCGCAACAGTGACACATACTGTGGCGCTTGTCTTTGTGACCCAATCTCAGACTATCTTGTCCTCCAGATTTGTCTATAATGATCTCCACGATTGCGTGGCACGTTCGGGAGCCTAATCCCTTGCGGCGCAGTGTGTCTCAAATTCCATTTATCTGGGTGTTGCTATGAGCTCGTGTGAGTAGTGCTTTGGACTGTCCGAAGAACGCCATGTGTTTGACTGCCTCCTACGAACCGTGTCTACATCACAACGAGAGTAAAAATTGGTATATTTAGTGGTATTTATTCTATCTGTTGCGGCGACTATGCGGTATCTTGCTGGTATCTCAATTGTAGTTCGCCAGGCGGGCAAGAGAACGCCGAAGCCCTTCCTATGCACCAAACCCCCAAAAAAAAATGCAAACACGCGAGACAAAAGAGGAGAGGAGCTGAGCAAGCACCCACAAATGCAAGGAACATCGCAACTTCAACAGCAAAAACACAGGAAAGAGTGTAGACGTTGAAGGAGCGTACGATCAGACTCGATCCTCTGCAAAATCAAGCACTTCGCAATCGTCCTCGAAGAAGCCCTCTTCACCCTCCTCGCCATCTCGCTTGAAACGTCGACGCCTCGTGGTGACGACGACCTGTTCAACCTCTTCTTCGTCATCATTCAAGACCAGCTTGTTCTCGATTCTGGCTGCAACACCAGCCACAAATTCGTCTTCGTCGAGGTCTTGAGTGTGAGCTGCTGGTGACGAGACTCGGATAGCCTCGACATCCTCGCCGAACAACCAAGGCGTATTCTCTTCCTCGTGGTGAAGGTCGCTGGCCAGACTGGGTATCATGGGCTGATGCTCGCTGTTGCTCTCGATAACGCTGTTCAACGGCCGTGAGTAGACGAAACGAGTGACCCGGCGGTCGGTGTAGAATGGCTGATACGGCGGGTTCGTCTCGATCTCAGAGAAGCTCAAGGGGGCCAACGTAGACGCCGTCCCTTTGGTACTCTTTTGTGGCAGGGCTCGAGGTAGCCATTCTCCGTAGACCTCATTCACGACTTCCTCTTCGCCCGGTTGGGGGTAAAGTTGCTCGGCGATGGAAGGTGGGAGTGGTGCGTCCGGAATAGCAGCAAGGCCGAACTCAACGACCTTCCTCTTTGAGATTGAGGTCGCGTTGGGAGATTTGCCTTTCCCAGTGGCAGGTCGCATTTGGACTCTCCAGATCTGCAACACACCACCGGAAACCAAAGCAATAGATCCTCGGCCCTTTCCGGAAAGCCATCGCACGCTGTAGGGCTTGACGCCACTGGGTGAGACTGGCAGCGCAATCTTATTGTCTCCAGAATGTCGAATGCTGTTGATGGAGTTTCCTACCCCCACAGCCACAGCCTTGCTAGACTTTGCTCCGGCTGCAGGAGTCATGCCCAGACTGCTGAATGTAAAGCGAGAGCCGTTACTAGTGGCTCGGCCACGTACAGCGTTGAAGAACGGTTTCGCCGTGCCGTTGATTGCTTGCATTGCAGATCCAACTGCGCCTCCGTTGCTTGCAGGAGCAGTGTCCTCTTTCAACCTTGTTGAGCCTGCCGGTCGACCTCGCCTGTGCGGTGGCCATTGAAAAGCTGAAGCCGGCATGAGAAACATATGTACTGTGCCTTTGTCTGTCACAACAGCCACTTTATCGATCCGAGGAGCAGACCAAGCTACATCGACAACGTTGGCAACAGTGATGCGAGTGAATCTGGCGACTTGCCGCACATGCGGCCCAAGTGCTTGTTCCCTGTTGGTCTTGCGTGTTCTCTTGAAGTTGACTCGCTTGAGATCCCATACTTCCTGGAAGTCGCCCTTCTTACTAACAGTCATCAACATTAGACCAGTTGGCGAGAAGGATAGTAAGCTGCAGCCGTGGACTGCAGGAAAGACTGCAATGGGCTGCAGAGCGCTCTTACTGCGTGTCTCTTCAGCCTCGGCAAGTTTCTGCAGGTCATGTATCGCAATGACAGTGGCCTCTTGTCGTGGCTGGGCCTGGTTGTGTCCGTGCGTAGGCGGAAAGTAAGGTTGCATAGGATCTTGGTATGGCAAGTTGTTTGCAGTGCCCTTGTTCATGTAGCTCTTGAAGGCTTGCATACCTCTCTCTGTGGCCCAGCGTGCGCCTTGAATTGCGACCTGAGTGCCCTCTCGTGTCAGCCGGTTCAGAAGGCTGGCCGCTTCTGGCGCTTCCACTGCACAATTCGGCGCTGGCTGAGTTGGTGCGGTGTGGTGTGTAATGCCGGGTGGTCGTTCGTAGTGCGCAGAAGTCAAAGCCGTACCGTTGACTGGATACTGCGAGCTTGATGCAGGTGGAGCTATGGCAAGCCAGCGGTCGGAAAGGGAGAATACCGGCACGCCGTACTTCTCAGGCGGAGCATCCTCGTGGCTGCCGTCGGCACCGCTGGAAGCATTTGAAGGTGCGACTCGCTCACGAAGCTGAACTGAAGTCCAGAGCTTGCCTACACAACGATAACTCTCCTGGTGGTCTTTACAGCCTTTGAGGTACGGAGCAAAGACGAATATTTCTCCACTGGTGCCTGACGCTATAACCACAAACTTGCCGTTTGCATCAACGACCAAGTCGCCAACCGGAGCAGGAGGTTGGAAGAGAGGGCTTCCAACTGCAGTAATCAAAGGTACTAAAGGGCTCTCATACAACGTAGCGAGCCTCGTTTGCTCTTTGAGAGAGTAGATCTCCACTGTAGTTTGGTAGCCACTGACCTGCGTCGAGGAGTCATTGCTGGACGGCCGGCTAGGAGATTCCGAGGCAGAATCATCGACGACAGATGAAGTGCCACTGCCGCTGTGACTGCTGCGACCCTCCTTCAGGACTGGCCCGTGCAATGTAAGGGCGATCAAAGGCCTCGAACCGGCGAGTGGATCTCTCCTCAAGCTCCAAGGTAAGATCTTTGCGCCTATGACAGCACCTCGCAGACCTTCCAAGCGTCCTACAATATCGAGCTTGCTCTTCTCAACTCGAAAGACGTCCAGACCACCTTGCGATCCAACAAGAAGAACGTTCTCGGTTGCCCGAGCTGCGTTTTCGCCGGCCATGCTCAGCGTATCAAACCCGCAGAAGTACCCTGCCTCGCCTGGAGCGATGCCCCCATCTCGCAGTCCATCCAGCCCCAGGTCTAGCTCAGGGGTTCCGTAGAAGTGTGCCTGCGGTTGGTGTGGGAGGGGAAGGTTACCGGCGAAGTTCTGCGAGAGTGGGCGACCGCGACCGGTGTACTGCGAATACGTCGATGGTCTGCGATCTCGACCACCAAAAGCCGCCTGTTGGCCAGGGTGACTCATAGGACGCCCTGCGATCGTGGGCGGTGAGTTCGACATGCCCGGCATGAACAGTCCGTCGCGTGCGCCCGGTGAGTTCTGGAAAGTGGGTGGTGAGCCTGCTATGGCGATCCCTCCGTTGCCCGGAGAGGCTTGGTTGCCAAAGAAAGGGAGTGACTTTGTCCACTCAGTCGTGTATTGAGCTGCGGTCCTGGTGGCGCCGATAGCCGAGAACAGTGGAGAGGTGGTTGCATTGTAGTTTGCGGGAGGAGAGGCCGAGGCGAAGCGCTGTGTGGAGGGCGGTGACTTGGTTCTGTGATAGAGTCAGTGAATGCCTAGGGATGTGACGCAGACGGCAGCTTACATCTCGCGAGGGTAGATGCGTGTAACGCGGTTAGCTGCGTGCCCGTGGCTATAATCTCGTCCCAGCTCATGTCTCGTCTTGCGCCCGCGCTGCTGTGGAGTGTCCTGCACCTTGGACCGGTTGCGCTGCTGCTGGTGAAGGTGGCTGAGGTTGGAGACAGGCGTCGTGTGTTCGGCTCCGGAGTTCGGCGTCGGTTTCATTCAAAGAGCTGGAAGGCGTCTGGGCTGTTCGGTGCAGAGAGTTTACCCTGCTGCAGTGTGTGAGAGTGGTGTGTAGGAGTAAGAGTACCTCGCTGCAGGATAGAAGCGGGTGAGCCCGGCGCGTGAGATGGCCTTGGATTGTCTAAGACAGGCTTCTGTGTCATGCACCAGCCCGTGGAGCCAGCTGGACGAATGGACCCTGTATCGTGACAGATTAGCCGCACGAGTGACCGCTATCTGTGCTTGGAGGTACGTCAACACCGCTGCGGTACCTGAATGGACGGCCTTCGGTCCTGTCTGGCTGCGCAGTCGCCGTAGCGGGGAAGCTTGTTGATAGTCGATCAGCCGCGGTACCGGGAGCTTCAGTCGCGTCAGGAGCTCCTCAGCTCACAACGCGGAGGGTTCAGAGGAATGGAGCAAGTCTGGGGAAGCTGCAAGGCTTATAGTGGCCACCGAAAGTGTTGGGAAGTATACAGATGTTCTGAATGCAGTGTATGTCCCCTATCTCGCTCAAGAGGTCGAAAGCACGTCTGCCCCTCCGGACCCAGCTAACGCAGGTGACCCGCCCGCCCTTTCCGCCTCTGGACAGCAGCACGTTCGTTGGACCTTCGCCCTCAGTCGCTCCATAATGCTTGAGGCGGTCTGTTGACTTGCGGTCCCCCTCAGTGAGCAGCTCACGCAGTCCACTACAAGTCGTGCTCCAGCTCGACGCAGATGCGGGGTACTGCCCTCGAGCTGCGGTTGATGACGTCCCCTTGCGACACAGCAGCTCGCCCCGCCCTGACCCTTGCTCTCTCAACACCTCAACACCTGCAGTCTGATCTGATATGAGTCTTGACTTCTGACAAACGTCTGTCCGTCACGAAAATTGCAACGGCAACGCTATCAATACTACACTGGCTTGCCCCTTGTTGGTGATCATGCTCACTGCGGCGAAGCAGTAATTTAAGGGACATAATATAGATTGCACGCTTCCAGCACATAACTTGCCAAGGCTTCCGCATTAGGCTGCTATACCATCAGACGAACCTTCCGCTTCATGCACGAGCAGTACCTGTCTCTATGCTTACTGCAGGGGAGCTGATTCAAGCCACTTTAGAATTGGTCATGTCATTTTCTTTTCTTCACAGCCATCCTACAGGACTGCCAATCCTGACAGACCCCGAGGGCAACAATAAGGCTTCAGGGTATGGAACCCTAAGCCTTGTGTCCAAATCTATGGAAGCAAACCGGCAAGCCGTCACCCAAGATGAGGTACTGCACCTTTTCAGCTTCGAGCAGCCACTTGGCGATATGTAGGACGAAAAAACCTAGTCAGGTGTAGTATTCTGATTTAGTTATTACGCTTGGGTGTGGAGCCTCCCTGGTACTATTTGACAGCCTATTGGCTATGCCACAGTAACTTATATCCTTCTGATTTCGAAATGGTTACTCGAAGCTGGCAGAGCGTAGTAGATCTGTTGACCAGCCTTTTCCGCCTATGCTTTTGCTGCACTCTCCACCGAACTTGGTGTAACTACCGATGAGCCCCTGGCTGTGCATGTAGATCTGGCTTAGTAGCTGAGTGTCACGACCAGACGCAATATCATCCGCAACAGCCTCAAGGCACTCCTGGCGTTGCTTCTTTCCAGCCGGGCATTTGCGAGGGCCTCGCAATATGAAGTCAGAATAAGTGGCGTCGATGCCGTGCGTTTTCACTAAGGCCGTATAAGGCAGGTGACGGACTACAGGAACAGCTTCAGCTGCTTTACCAGCTACAGACGTTCTCTTTGCTCTCCGTTTACTTCCTTCGCCTTCTTGACACGCACTTTGAGAAACAGACCACACAACTAGCAATGGCGGGTCACAGACTCATATCGCTGGCACTGTTGCTCTTGCTTCAGGCCACTGGCGTCTTCTCTACGAAGTTCACCAACCTGCCTGACGTGCCTCCGGGGGTCTTCAACGTCAGCACCCGAATTGAGATCCATAGCAACAGGCGTGCTGCCTGGAGGGCTCTGACCGACTTCCCCAAGTACCCAGAATGGAACCCATTTGTTCGTGCGTCGATCATGGTCTCCCCCGACAACGCCACTCTCAAAAACCAGTATCCCCAGGAAGGTCGTCGTCTGTTCCTCCGCACTCAAATTCCTCCTCTGCCCATGCCCGTCAATGCGCAGACTCAAGATATAGAAACCAATACACAGTACTCCTACGAGAACGTCACGCACGTCCAGCGCAAGCAAGGACGACTCGCTTGGGATTTCATCACAGACCCAAATCTACAAGCAGAGCGCTGGTCAGCTATTAGTGATATTGGCCGCGGCAAGGTGCTCTACGAGAGCAGAGAGGTCTTCAATGGCCCAACCGCAGAATATCTGAAGGCGCAGCTCGGCGAGGCTCTGCAGGCATGTTTCGATGCCCAAGCCCAGGCCTTTAAGGTCTTACTCGAAGACTGCGATAAGGACTGAGGTCACCGTGTCCGACTCCGGTCGAGGCTCGCGATGGTCAGGACAATGTCGCTACGAGTACCACCCGTATCGCGTTTTCTCGCTTGCAGTTATGAAATGGAGCCGAATACGGAGATCAGCTCACGAATGTGATAAAGTTTCCATAATGCCGGGATCTTGAAGAGTCCTTGGAAAGCCCAGTGAATGTCAAGTTCAAGTCGGTGGTTGTTGGAGAATGTACGGTAACAACCCTATGCTTCATGCTTGTCAAATGCTCCGAGCTTAGTGGCTCGGCCAGTGAGACGAGACCCTTGTTCGTAATGGTGCCCGCCGCCCCATCCACACCATCCACGTTATCGCTGTCGCAATCCTGCAGTCACGCCTCGACATCAGGCGCATGCTCACGATGCCTTCGAGTGTCACTTTCTTCCGCTGAACGTGATTGCCAGTCTGGTCTATGCGTCCAAGCGTTCAATAGCTGCGTCGTGTCTTTTGATGTCATTCCCTCGTACCCACGTTCTCTACCACATCTTTGGGACCCCGCCATGCCCTCTCCAGAGTTGGAGGCCGTCGCGAGGGCAGCTTCACGCGTGTTAGGCTGGGCCTACTTTCTTTGCTGGGTATGTCTTCGTGTTGCGGTTGGAGGCGTTAAACGACAAGTGCTCACACGACCGGCAGTCTGGGAGCTTCTACCCACAACCGATATCAAACTACAAGCGCAAGTCGACGCTCGGCCTCGCAATAGACTTCCCCACGCTCAACGTCCTCGGCTTTTGCATGTACACCATCTCCACAGCGTCGTTCCTCTACTCGCCCACTATACAAGCGCAGTATGCGCACCGACATCCCGAGGCACCAGAGACGACTGTGCGCTTCAACGACTTCCTATTCGCTGCTCATGGCGCCGTGATGTGCATCGTCTGCTACAGCCAGTTCTACCCACGGATATGGGGTTTCACTGTGGGGAAGACACAAAGGGCCAGCAAGGCTATACTGGGCATATTCTGGGGCTGCGTCGTAGCTATCATATGGACTATCCTCATGGTACGATGGAAAGGGAGAGATGGTGGATACGACGCTGATGTCTGGGCATGGATCGACGTTGTGAGTGGTGCCGCATGGACGTCGTCTCGTATTGAGAAAGCATGGCTGACTGACGCCTGTAGATCTACGTCCTTGGATATGTCAAGTTGATCACTGTGATATGCAAGTATATCCCCCAGATGTGGGTAAACTATAAACGCAAGTCGACTATCGGTTGGAGCATATATCCCATGCTCATGGACTTTGCTGGAGGCTGGCTCTCACTAGCTCAGTTGGTCATTGACTCGTCTTTGCAACACGATTGGACGGGCGTGACTGGCAATCCAGTCAAGTTTGGGCTGTCAAACATCACTATCGTGTTCGACATCATCTTCATGTTACAGCACTATGTGCTATATCGAGGCTCAGAGAAGCATCTAGAGGACGACGAGGAGCTCGAGACGTCGTGGGACGCTGAGCGCGAGAGGTTGATATCCGAGAGAGGCTCGTAGCTTTGCAATAAACACTGTCCAGCCGCACTCGGCCCGCGCCTCAGGTTATTGGCAAAACATACCCTGGCAGAGCGTGCTAAGAGCTCAGCCGCCCTCTACAAGTCTGGCTGGTGTACCAAAGTTTGTCCCTGTCCCTCGTCCAGAAGGGTGACCAACATGACGTCAAGTCTTGCGAACCTCTGTAAAAGGAATATTGCAAGGTTCGTAAGCTCGGCGAGCTGCGTGAAGATCCCCTCGTGGTAGGCGCACTGTCAAAGCGAGTCCACATGGCGTTGCCTATCGCCGTCGTAGTGTGTGCATCAGGAAAGGGGAACGTGCAGGCGTGCACTCGGGTTCGCCTAAAGCCGGAAAGTTTCTAACGGGCATCCCTGCAAAGTTTGGTGGACACTCAAAAGAGCCAGGAACAGAGCAAGGATTGGGACCGAGTCGAGGTCGAATGTGGGCGCGATCAAGCCGCGTCTCGGGGCCAGAATTTCAGATTATGCAGCCATCGATAGATCGCGGGACGGGGACGCTTCCTCCAGAACCTTGAAAGGTAGACTGAACTCAGTTGATAGCGCTTTTGTTGCGTTGTTGTTCGCAGAGCAACATTCGCGATAGCAGAAACAGTTACTCGCATTTGCAGTGCTAGTGCGGGCGAAGAAGCGCCGTGACAGCCGTGACAGCTCTCTACGGGAGTCTGTGTGTCCTTCCATACGAGCAGATAGTCTCTTTGCCATGGCAAATACCAGCGAAGTGTTCTGGACGAGACCTCGTTGAACTTTGCTTTTGCCATCGACATGCGGCCGTTGGAGATTCCACCACGAGGTCTCGTTGGTCAAAGAGCCGCGAAGGATTGATTGCCGTCAGGATGGCACGGCTCTGAAAATCAGGCACGGCGCGCCCAGGGACGTAGCTCGAGCTCCGAAAAAAGGACTGTGCTTGTGGGGTTGGGATGCATTTGCGACCGACCTCCCGCGTTCGCGTTTGCTGTACTCGGCGTGGCATTTCTTCGCTGCAGTGCAACATTCAACGCTCTGTATACATCAATGCCAGACGTTGCCAGTTCAACAGCACAGACAGTTCACTAGACGTTGACAGATTACCTGCGTCACGCCGTCCAACGTCCTGACCTGTCTCCATCACCGAGTTGGTCACTTTAGATTGTGCAGCAAGACTCGACCTTGCCCATCGGCTGCCCTGCAACTTTTCTGCAAGACCGGGTCCTCCCGAGCCACCAAGTCCATTGGTTGGCTTCACCAACCCCAGCTAGGGTTTGCTAGTCAGATCGTCCCCTGCGTGCCAGATCTGCTCGTGGCATCATCGAGCCAAAGGTTGTTGTCGGTCGTGGCTTAGTTTCACGCCGACCCAAACGAGCGGATTCTATTCTACTGGGTCAAGGTCTTCAGCTGGCTGTCTTGGTACGTTTATCTTCATTACGAGTCCTCGTCATGATCATGCCCCTTGCGCTTCAGGGCTCGCGTTTTGGCGCCGTCAACTATTTCCGTTAATTCACGCGCCTGTCCTTGCACGGAGCCGTCTATCCCGCCGTATTGCTGTATGCTATGCACATGTTCAAGCACAAAAGAAGATCGGCTCACAGATTTTGTTCCCCCACCCAGTCACAGCCACTTTCTAGGCCCGCCGACGCTGCAAATACTGTCCAAGCTTCCTCGATGGGGAGTGCAGGTGAACAGACGCCGGCCTTTTACGTCGATAGCGTCATCGCTGGAGCTTCCCCCGATGCGGACGCCGAAGTTCATGGGGATGCAGCACAGGGTTGGCTCCATGAACCACTGGTCATGGACTTTGCTACGATGCACGATGGTATAAATGCTTCAAACCCCCAAGTCGCGACCCCTTCTGGCAAAGTAGGTGCCAGTTGGCTATCAGACGACGAAACTGCTGCCGCTGCACCCCCAGATATTTCCGTTCGCAGCAGAGACATATCTCAACACGTTCCTTTAAGAACAAGGTAAGCCACAGCATATACTACGCACGGATAATTGCTGATTTTCATCAGCTCTAGTGACTTTACCACCAAAATTAAACGCCGAAGTCTTCTTGGTCGATCTTCACGCAAATCCAGCTTGACGCCAGACACTCCAATTACAGCACACATGATGCCGGAAACACGACGTCTCGTCATGCCAGAGACACCTGACTCTCAGAAGTCCTACCAACTCGGCTCACCCTCGTCAAGACGCGGCAGTATAGGAGGTCAAAGTTCAATCCGCGCATCCAGCATAGGACCTACCACCATGCGCAGCTCTGCCGACTCGATCACTTCGCAGGACTCCGTGGCACCGTCAATAGCAACAGGTGCTCTTGCTCCACTACAGCAGAAGAACGGCCTCGACGACGGTGACCGCCTCTCTCCCTTGCTCGAAGACGACCCGAAATCCTGGGATCTTGTGGAACCCGAGGCAGACAATCGCAAGGTCTTCTCTCTCGAGACTCGCTCCGAGCAACTCTTCTCCAAGTCCCACCTGGCTGCCATCTTCAAAGACACACCCTCGCTACTCCGTTTCACATCGTTCCTCAGCGTAGCGCGACCAAAGTCTTTGCCAGTCTTGATCTACTACCTCGACGCGCTCAAGGCTCTGCGCGCCATCAACTATGCCAATGCCGTCGCTGAGGCTCTTGAGCCAATTGCAGGTCTGGAGTTCACAGAGTCGCAAGCGCGACCGACGGTCAACGGGGTACTGGAGGAGAAGGCGAAGCAGGCATTCGACGTCTTAGTCCGGGACGACCTTCCAGCATTCATCACACATATCTTCACGCAGGTTGTGAGTGTAAGCATATCGAAACGTATAACAGGCACATTGCCGCCGTTACTTCGCGAGGCTAGTGAAGGACTGGCCGAGGTGTTTTGTCTGACAGATCCGTCGAGGAAAGATAACCCTATCATATTTGCCTCAGAAGGTGAGCCATTTTACACTTGAATGCATTAGCGAAGCTGATCAAGTTCCAGAGTTCCACAGGACTACGCAGTACGGTGTCAACTACGCCATCGGGCGGAATTGTCGATTTCTTCAGGGCCCAAAGACAAACCGCAGCAGTGTCGCACGCTTCAAGGAGATGTGCATGCAGGGCAAGGAGCACAGTGAAGTATTCCTGAACTAGTAAGCGCCGTCAGCACATATGTGATAGGAGAAGGACTAAACCCTCTACAGCCGCCGTGATGGCTCGCCATTCATGAACTTACTCATGCAAGCGCCGCTCCTCGACTCACGCGGCAACCTCCGCTACTTTATCGGCGCCCAGATCGACGTCTCAGGCCTCGTAAAGGATGCTACAGACCTCGACGCATTCCAGCGTATGCTCGATGAGGAGGACGGCAACGTACAACCTGAGGAGGCGAAGGATGAGTTCCAGGAGCTCAGTGAGATGTTAAACCACGGCGAACTGGACACAGTACGCAAGTTTGGTGGTAATATGCACCGAGATCATCTTGAGGACCAGGACGATAAGTCCAATGGCGTTCAGCGACCCAGGTTGCTTATTCAGGACCAGTCGACGTTTGACGTCGAGTCGGCGGAGAAGCCGCCATCTAAGCCGGAGGGCAGATTGGCTGGACCATACAAACACGTAAGTGATGCTTTGGCCTCAGAGCGAAGTCCCTCTAACAATGGCATAGTACCTTCTCGTCCGCCCCGCACCATCCCTTCGCATTCTCTTCACTTCGCCCTCCCTCCGTGTTCCCGGTATCCTTCAGTCACACTTTCTCGACCGCATCGGCGGCTCAAACCGCGTGCGCGAGTCCGTTCGCGACGCTCTCGGCGATGGCTCTCGAGGCGTCACAGCCAAAATTCGCTGGCTGCCTCATGCAGTCCAAGATCTCAGCAACTCCTACGAAGAAGGCCGGCCGCGCTGGATACATTGCACACCGCTCCTTGGCTCGAACGGAAGCGTAGGCATCTGGATGATTGTCATCGTGGACGAGGAGAAGCACTCCCAGCCCAACAGACGATTCAGGCAGGCGCCACCTGTTGCAAACGATGTTCGGAGGCCGCATTATGCTGGATCTTCGGGCAGAAGAGATCTGAGCAGCAGAATGGACGATCTAGACTTCACTGGAGACAATGCCAGGAACACTCAATACGACGACTACGGATACAGGAGCCCGAGTCGCATGGCTAGTCCAAACGGCGAGCGTAATGGTGAGCGCCTCGAAACAGGTGCACACCGACACATGCTTCTCGATGCCGTGAGGTCACCGCCCAGTCCGCGTCGGAGCATGAACGAGCAGCGCGCGATGTACAACCACTCGAGCGCAAACAGCTTGAAAGGGGGGAACAGTGTGGACTCATTTCAGATTTGACTGCACCCGGCAGTGAGCAGCTCTGAGGAGAGTGATGAAGCCGGTCGATGCAGCTCTACAGACGACGCAAAGGACAGTGGAGAGGAAGAGCGCGATGGAAGCATATGGAGCACGACCAGTGACGGCAGTGGTATTATGAAGACGACGACTATCGAGGTCAAGGCCGAAACGGATACCTCGCTCGTGTCCTCTACGAGGTCGTCATTGATCGTGCCGAAGGAGTGGGAGTACGCGCTGCCACCGAAGATAGAGGACGCGCCAGCCGAGCTCTTAAGTCTGGTGGTCGCGCAAGGGCGGCTGGCCAAGGCTAGGCGAAGCATGCAGTAGGGGGAGTATCGGGTGGAAGCATATTGTACGATACGATGCGTTTGATTGCTATATACCCTTGGGCGGATCTAATGTCGTGCTTCCTAATTATAGAATCTGCACGGTCAGCGACGTGTCAGCTAAGTACAATTACTTGTTCAGAGCCATCATCCAGCATCTTTTCATCAAGCTCGGCGACCACTTCGGAGGTCTGCGGCGGCTGCGCAATGTGATTGGTCGACCCCATGCCACCAGCCAGAACAATGTGAAGGCAAAACTGCCCCACAATCGTCACCACCAGATTTATGACCACAGCGCGTCACATCTGACAGTACCACAAACATGGCAACAATCCGCCCCATGCGTCCAGATGATCTCTTGAAATTCTCATCGACGAATCTCGACCACCTCACCGAAACATACAATATCGGCTTCTACCTCGAATACCTCACAAAATGGCCAGAGCTATGCCAAGTCATCGAGGGCATTGACGGCCAGATAGAAGGCTACAGTGCGCTGCCCAGTCTACTCTCACTACATTCACTAAACCCTCCTACAGTCCTCGGCAAACTCGAGTCCTCCCCTTACCTCTCCCCAGTGGACCCCTACGAGCCCGTCGCCGCCACGAAACTACAGCCCAACTACCTCCCCTGGCATGGCCACATCACCGCCTTAACCGTCGCCCCAAGCGCACGTCGCCTCGGCCACGCGACCGCGCTCTCCACCGCGCTGGAACGCAGCTCCGACGCCGCGGGCGGCTGGTTTGTGGATTTGTTTGTGCGCGCAAGCAACGAAGGTGCGCAGGAGCTGTACAGGAGAATGGGGTACAGTGTGTATAGACGCGTTTTGGATTATTACAATGATGGCGAGGATGCATTTGATATGCGGAAACCGCTTAGTAGGGACAAGGGGAGGGACACGGTGAGGGAGGGTGGAGAGGAATTCAGGGTTGGGGCTGAGGATGTTTGGTGAGGAGTGAAGATTGCATGTGTACTGCTGGGCTAGCATGATGGTGCGTGTTGGTGCAGACGCTCAGACGGGGAGTCGAGGTTGACCAAGTTATGTATACCCTATGGGAGAGTAGGTTCATCTGCCTGTGCATAGACGAACTTCACTTCGAAGTATCAGCCGTTCGTGTTGCTCATACTTTAGGTGGTCAAAACAGGCCTCCATCAAACTCAAGTGCAAGAGAGCCTGTACAAACGCTAGTAGGGTATCATTCTCGGTCTACACTAGGTCACGCCCCTCCAGTCACCCCATGCTGCATTCGAGCTGCTTGAGAATCTCGTTCGCCAGCAACGGCCTCTTTATGCGATTTGTACATATGGCTTACCCCTCGCAACGAGGGTACGGGAGACCCAACACTGTCTATGCCATCTTGGCCGGTCCACTCAAGCTCAGACTGCGCAGGTGATGTTAGGATGCTGGCTTGATCAATTCTTGAGCGGGGATCATACTGTGTGGGTTGGGCTGGCTGGAATGGCCCTATTTGGTCGCCTTCGATATCTGGTGATGCTGGTGGTAAGACTGGTTCTGCTTGTGAACGGATAGGTGCTGCACTAACGTTGTCGAATTCATTGGTCTTTTCAATGTCGCCTGTCGTGGTTTGAGTATCGTTTGAGAAGCGCGGGCCCGGAATGTTGGAAGGGGTTGCCGGTACGGTTGAGCGGCGATGTTTGAGGTCGAAAGCGAGGATTGTGGTAGTGCCAGTCCAGAGGAGCCTATGGCTATTAGTGCTGTTCTCTCATCTAAGTCAGATACTTACACCTGAAGGCCAATGAGTACAGCGCTCGCGACCAGTGCTCCGTAGTAGGTTCGGAACGTGGTGTCTCGCTTTGTGACATACGTTGAGCAAATCTTGCCCGCTTCTGGGGTGTAGGAGCATTGAGGACTCCACTCGTTCGTCAAATCTGCGGTCAGTCCAAGGTTGACGATCCAAAAGACGAGCATCCACGCATGAAGGCCTAGTGCAACCCAGATGTTGTCAAACTTGGAGAGGAACGTCCGGGAGGCGATCAGCCAGGACGAAACACCTAGACTGCAGATGTTCTATGTATTACTTAGCATGTTGACTTGCTCTTGAGGATGTCTCACTTACCACAGCAAGGGAGTAGATCAGAACATTGTAAGAAATATAGTCGACTCCGTATGCTGCGAGACCCAGAATCACAATGGCCAGCACGATCTGCGCCGTATGCGCAATTACGGTAGGAAGACGCATTCGCGATTGCTGGGAAGGTGTTCGGTCCATCTTGAGATTTCACAATCAAAGCGACGTCTTGCTAGGTGTCTCCAGGACGAGAAAAGAAAGAACGCGGGACTATGGAGTGCCTGTGACAGGTGAAAAGCAAATGTTTTCGTACTTGTATAAGAGCAAGCACCGGCACGGTAGATCCGAAACAGTCTCAGGATCCAGAGATAGGTATACGCCCCACTTCGTCACCTGTATCAGGCCTTCAAAGCACAGTGTGAGACTTCGCACGTCTGCATTACTCGCGTGTAAGTCGTGTTGTTTCCGCGAAACTTCCCCGCGTACTCACCGAGGGTGCGGGTGGACGCAGGGGGTGCATGTGCTTTTCAACCGATACGCACAATGGCGCATCGTGACACTGCCCACCTTGCTAGAATCTCATCGGGTGATGTGCATACTGCAAGACCGAAAAGACAACAAAGCGCAGATGTTTCCTGCTGTGTGATCTAGATTGGTGCCGAGATGGCGGATATCTGAGACAGCATGTTTCCAGAACTCCCAAACAGGGACACTGTGACAGGGAAGACGTAGATCGACAGCGATATTTTGAGCAACGGGAGCACGCACGAGTATCGTGTAGATGAACGCAAGGGGCAAACGCTGGAAACGACGATGGCGTTGTAGTTCGATGGAGCTCGCGTGAGCGGGAAGGATTGACGCAGCCGAAACAAGCTAGCCAACCCTCCATCCTCACATCGCGCCCGTGCTGTCTCATCGATCCTGGGCACACATGAGAATGCTGTTATCGACGGCTGAAGATATCTATGTTCGACTCTCCGTCTGAGTCTTCAGGTTACATGCTTCCGCACAACACCAAAAGGCTTCAACCTTCCGTCAACGCCCGAGCACACGTCTCGGTACGAAAAGTTTGATGAAAGCTATGGGTCTGGATCTCTGCGTTGAAGCTCCGCAGGACCATGCAGAAATGAATACCCACGCTAAACCCCAAAGTTACTGCATGCTTGTATTATTGACGAATGCCTACCATGACGTCACTCTGATGAGGTCGAGTGCGTAGCCTTTGCGGGCCTTTAAATATGAACCTCTCGGGAAATATATAGACCAGATCAACATTTAGAACAAGATGTCGACGACGAATCAAGACAACGCCAAGAACGTCCCCAAGGAACATCATGTGCATAGGACTGGCTCGTGGCTTCCAGCAGGTAAGCTTGTCATGTCCGCGTGCTATCACAACACCACTGACGGCTCACAGATCACCGACATGTCAGGGACTGGATCTCGGATATTGTCGAACACGTCAGCAAGAACCCAAAGGATTTCCACCCTGTGATTAAGGAATTTAAATCGCTTATTGAGGAGAACACAAGGATATACCTTCTTGTGAATGCCATGTTCGAGGAGATACCGTCGAAGAAGCCCTATGCGAATGACCCTGCAGGTCACAAGCAAGTCCGAGACTACCAGCATATGCTGGAGCTCTTCAATCACCTCCTCACTACTGCACCTTCTTGGAATGACCGAGAATACTCGGTTGGCATGGTAGGCACACCGTTCAACGCCATCCTTGACTGGCCAATGGGCACTCCTAGTGGGTTCGCTTTTTTCCTCGATCCCGAGGTCAACAAAATGCTGAAGAAGACTCTGAACGCATGGGCAGAGTTTCTGGGCTCACCTGATTCGGCTTACGTGCTTGGAGACGACTCAAATGGGTGGTTCAGCAAGCATGGCACAGAAGACCTTGCGATAACTGCCAACGTCGGCAAGACTGACTACAGCTTCGACCAGATCTTTAACTGCGATCCTTCGAAAGAGTACAAGGGTTACACATCGTGGGACAGCTTCTTCACTCGTACTGTGCGAGAGGACAAGCGACCTGTCGCCTCTCCAGACAACGACAACGTTATTGCCAACTGCTGCGAGTCCAAGCCCTACCAAGTTTCGCGCGGTATCAAAGCGCGCGACACATTCTGGGCCAAGGGTCAACCTTACTCGCTGAAAGATATGCTATCGCAGGATGTCCTGCACCAGAAATTCATCGGCGGTACCATCTACCAGGCATTCCTTTCAGCTCTGAGTTATCACCGTTGGCACTCGCCTGTGAGTGGTAAGATCGTCAAGTCTTACAAGGTTGATGGCACGTACTTCTCCGAGCCGCTCTTCGCAGGCATAGGCGACCCCGCAGCCAAGGGCAATATGGACAGCGGAGGTGAGAAGACTGGGCAGGGTTATCTCACAGCAACAGCGACTCGCGCCATCATATTCATTGAGGCTGATAATAAGGACCTTGGGCTCGTTTGCTTCGTGGGGATAGGTATGACGGAAGTCAGCACATGCGATACTACAGTTCGGGAAGGTGACCATGTCAAGAAAGGAGACCAATTGGGTATGTTCCACTACGGTGGAAGTACACATTGCGTAATCTTCCAGGAGGGCGTCGAATTGGAGGGGTTCCCGAGCACCGACAATCCGGAGCACAATGTTCCTGTCAGGTCACAGCTTGCTGTTGTCAAGAAGGAGTAAACTTGGTATCCAGACAGGCACGACTAGGAGAGAGCCATATACAGAATTGGTACAATCATTCGCAAACTCGAACAACATAAGTTACAAGCTCAGATCTTTGACCTCGCAGCGCTCTTCTGTGCCAACTCCTTGATCTTCGCCTCAAACCTTTTCTTAGGCGCCCCTTCAACGAATCTCTCGCTCAATGCGTCAACTGATCGGACCACCGCTAGCAGTCTAGCGTCCCGAATGGGGTCATTCTGTAGCCTCTTCATCTCACACATACTCTTCCCATCGTTAACAGCCAACTGATCTTCCAGAAACTTGACCACCTTGGCCTGGAACGCATCGCCTGTCTCTTCCCACACATAGTTGTACAGACCAGCGTCGAGTAGCTCTTGGGCAGTCAGTTTGCGTCCAAACATGAGGAAGTCATTTGTGCGGTGGATGCCGATGGATTGGGCGAATGAGAGCGCTGAGCCGTTCTCGGGCACAAGGCCGAGGGCACTGAAGGGGCATTGCAGCCAGGCAGTCGACGAAGCAAGGACAATGTCGGCAATACCAGGGAACCAGGCTGCACCACCACCGACGGCTGGACCGTTGAGGGCGAGTATAAGTACTTTCTTGTGGTCGATCATGGAGCGGAGAAGCTCTTGAGCTGGAAACTGTAAGCAGAGTTCCGTGCATCAACTGCCATTGACTTTTGCAACCCAGTCAGAATAACAGCTGCGACTCACCATATCCAAATCTCGACAAGAACTTCATTTTCGAAACTGCAACATCTGTTGGGGTATCCTGTGCGTTTCGCTCAGCGGATGCTTCTCTCTATCAGCACTACAAGTCCTGGTATAACATACGTCATCTTGTGCGATACCTTTGACATCTGCGCCAGCGCTGAAGAATCGGCCTTCGCCAGTGAGTACGGTAAAGATGGTGTCTGGGTGCTCATTGAGCTGCCGAAGCGCAGAGATGGTGTTCTCAATCAGGTTGCCGCCGAAAGAGTTCAGCGATTTGGGGCGGTTGAACTAGATATAGTCAGACAGTCTGCATATAGACTTGTGATGCTCGCAAGTAAGAGATGTTCTGTCCGTACCTTGATGATGCCGATCTGACCCTTGATCTCGAACTTGATGTCGGTATACTTGTCGGCCATGATGGCGGCAATTGACCTCTGTCTTATTCTCGGGAGAAAACTTTTGAGCTTCACACAAGGTTCTTTTCTTGTGTGGATGTTCTGTTGATTATGCGTACTTCACAATGTTTGTTACGATGCTACAGCCGAGTGCCAGGCATGAGGTTGTAAAGATCAGCGGCAGCTTAGCCGCAGCCGCCCCGCAAAACCGTCCAGAGCCTCGGTTCGATGACATGTGGGGAGAGTCATCCAATCTTATGCGAAGAGCTGCCTCGCCGCCGTTCAGTAATCGCAACAGCATGTCCGCAAGACAGACGAAGAAGTGTGGGAAGCACCCAGGACCATTTTTGAGAGCGTCTTGTATCTCAAGCCAGGAAACACTATAGCCTTCTTCTTCCCACTACTTCTCCTGTCCATCGACACTGAACAGTTTGGTCTACTTTGCCAGCTCTTCATGGCCGCCTCGTGACTGCTTCCGATCGATACGGTGAACACTCATTGCGTTTTAATCGCGTGAGCAATTGCGAGGTCACAGTTCAGAAGCCGGACAGTCCTTCGCTAACAGCAGCCAACTTTCGTGTTTTACGCCCGGGACTGATCATGACACAGCTCCCTTCCTAGTCCTATTTCCGCTACGGAAGAATTCCAAGCATCCGTCCACCGGCCTCTTGTACAATTTCGCTGCTAGCCAGGCCTGTTCCTGACTCGGTTGATGAGCCTCGGTGGATGTTCTACCGAAGTTGCAGTGTTCATCACCACAATTTCGGTCACACACCCTTGTTGGCCATCCCCACCTCCGCAATCCGGGGAGCGCTTTGCGGAGACATGGAGGCAACGGTCGGTGGTCGCTGTTTAGCGCGATGTCGAGAAGTATATTGGGAGCTGGAGCCCAGAAAATTTGGAGGGTGAGTGCATCGTGCGTTCCACCTTCAAGATGCTGTTCACCAAGAGCGCGCTGGCAGTCCTGGCCTCCGTCTCAGCCATCGTTGCTTCACCACTACAACCAAGACAGGCAAACACCACGAAGCCAATTGTCAAGTTAGACTATGTCACTCTTCAAGGCGCCTCGTCTTCCGCCTACAACCTCACGTACTACCGTCGAATTCCCTTTGGCGCGTCAACAGCAGGCGAGAACCGCTTCCGCGCACCCCAGCCTCCAGCTCCGATCACCAATGGCATCTACGAGACCGACCGCGGGTTTGACATGTGTCCGCAGCGCACTGTCAATGGCTCTGAAGATTGTCTGTATTTAGGAGTCTACTCTCGACCATGGCAGCCAGCCCAGAAGCTGCGTCCAGTCCTTCTGACCTTCTACGGGGGAGGTTTCATCCGTGGCAACGCCGAGTTCTCCATCCCCCCGTCCGGATACCCAGTGCTCAACGTGAGCGAGAGCAACGACTATGTAGTAGTGTACTCCAACTACCGTACTAATGTCTTCGGCTTCCTTCCCGGCAAGAAGGTCGGCGAGAGCAAAGAGGTGGATTTGAACACCGGTCTTCTCGACCAGCAAGCCGCACTCCAATGGATCCAGAAATATATCCACCACTTCGGCGGCTCCAAAGACGACGTGACGATCTGGGGCCAGAGCGCGGGCGGCGGCAGCGTGGTCGCGCAAACCATCGCAACCGGCAACAAAGGCAAGAAGCTCTTCAAGAAAGCCATGAGCAGCTCGCCCTTTTGGCCCAAGACGTACCGCTACGACAGCCCCGAGAACGAAGCCATCTACCAGCAGGTTCTCACCGACGTAGGCTGCGCGAACAGCACCGACGAAATCGCATGTCTCAAGACGGCAGATCTGCAAGCCCTACGAGACAGCGCGCTCAGACTGAGTACAAGTCTGCAGTACACGACATCCTCGTTCGTCTTCGGCCCCATAATCGACAACACGTTTCTCTCCGCGCCACTCAGCGACGTCGTGCGCAAGGGCAAGCTGAACGCGCCCACCGTCCTGACAAGCTACAACCTGCACGAAGGCGAGAACTTCATCCCGCCCGGTTTCCAAAACGCAAACACCGCCAGCGACGGCTTCAACTCGTCCTTGTCGTCCTTTGACAAATGGCTCGCTGGTTTCCTCCCCGGGCTCCGCCAGAAGGATATCGCAAAGGCAAAGGCATTGTACCCTGTGTCCGGCACCGCGGAGGAGATAAGCTACAACACGACGTATATACGCGCGGGACTGCTATACCGCGACCTCGTGCTTGCGTGTCCCGCGTACTGGCTGAGCGACAAGGCAGACAAGGGGTGGTTGATCGAATACACCATCTCGCCCGCCAAGCACGCAAGTGACACCATCTACGTAAGTCCCAACCCTCCCCTGCTCTAACTCATCCAGCCCAGCTCGGTTCAACACGGTGCTGACAAAGTCTCGCAGTGGAACCAGGTCAACGCCGTTCAGAAGTCTGATCCCCTGACCTACCAGGGCTACGCAGGCGCCATGGCGAGTTTCGTACAGACTGGGGATCCGAACGCCCACAAGGTGACGAACGCGAGTGTGCCTGGCGTGCCAGATGTGGGCAAGGGAAAGCAGTTTCTTGTCACCGCACAAGGGCTGAAGCAGGGCCCGATCAAGCAGCTTGAGGAGCGGTGTGCTTTCTGGCTAGACGTGAGCAAGCGGGTGCCAATATGAGTGCAAGCGGGTAGATGTGGATATGTATTGAAATGAGATGTAAACACCCGACCAGACTATGCAGAACCCAAACTCCGTCATAACTCATAAGCCACCAATGAGGCGACACGGCACCACGTCAACGCTCTACTTCCTCTCGCCCTTTCGTCCGGTCTTCTTCAGCCTTGTCCTCAAATCACACATACCATCAGCCCAACACATCATGTCCTTCCCCTCCTTCACAGTCTCCCCGCAAAAGTCCCTCAAGAAAGCTCCCATCTTCTCCTCCCCGTACTTCTCCCCATACACCACCTCGGCCTTGATGCTAACATCCGTCTCCACCTCGCCATCCTCCAGCTTCACCCCGATCTCGAAATTGACCCTGACCTTTGTCTGCAGCGCAGGGAGCAGCATGTCGGCCTGTACACCCATGCAGTCGTCGCTCCGAATGCACTCCTCAGTGACAAAGCTGTGTTCGAGCCACTTCACGCCTTCGGTGACGGCGAGTGCAGCACTCCACCCGTTCTTGACGAGGGCGAGGACTTGCGCGATGGTAGTCTGTGATTGCGGGATACAGTGTAGTTGTGCGCGGATGAGCTGGAGGAAGAAACGCTTGCTGGTTGTCAGCGGCCGCGGGTGTGGTTGCGAGGAGTCGCCAATGTAAGCCAGGGAAATAGAGCCATTTGGTGTTGGGTTTGCGCCCGTAGAGAAGCAGGAGGGTTGAAAGTAGAGCTCGAGGTCGGAGAGATGGGTCATTGTAATGCTGGAGGCAGAGGCAGAGGTGATGCTCCAGCCGTGGGCATTCTCGAGGGCAGTGACTTTAGCTAAGACGAGGTTAGTGTATAGGATGCGTAGAGAAGGGGTAGATGTACCTTTGAGGTCTCGGACTTCAGTAGTGGACCAGCCTCGACATTCTTCGCGGACACGTTCGGCTGCCTTGATCTCGGCGAGGCATTCGACTTTCCGCTCCTTGACGGCATCGATGCGCGCATCTTTGTCGGCAAGCTCTTGCTGAAGTTGCATGAGAAGCTCGCGTTTGGCTTGCAGTTCGGCGTCTGTAGCGATGAGGTCCTCGCGAGTCTGTTCGAGCTCCTCACGGTCGCAGCTGTTGAGCTCGTCGTGGCGTTGTTGCAGCTGCTTCTGCTCAGTGGACAACCGCTCCTGCTTTTCGATCAGTGGGGGCAGTACCACGTCCAGAAGGCGCTCCTGGTTGGTCAAAGAAGTGTCGTCGTGCTTGAAGTCTTTCAATGTGGAAAGAAGGCTGGATTTGAGGGTTCCCAACAACGTACTGCGCCAGGAATACCATTCGCCTCGAGCATCGAGACGAGCGTTCGCCCTCGCGTTCAAGAATTGTTTGTCCATGACAGCGCGCTGATCTGGAGGCGCTGCCAGGTACTCGCTGAACAGAAGCGGATTCTCCTCTTCCACGTTCGCCTCAATCTGGCGAACAGCCTCACGACCACTGGAGATGTACCTCTTCATCTCATGACAAGCATGAGAATACAGCTCGTACTCAGGTACTACGCATGCACCAGCAACGACATATCGATCCAGCGTCTCCGGTGTCTCGTCGACATCCATGTCGCGGAAGGCCGCCGGGGCCACTGTTGCTCGTCGTTTGCTAGCACTGACATCCATGAAGGAGATCTTGGTCAAGCTTAAGAATTCTGACAGCGAGATGCGCTCAATCTCAGACACGTCCTCGTCGACCTCATCAGGCTCCTCCTTTTCAGGCTCTGCACCAAAGACGACGCGCTTCTTCGGGCTCAAGGACTTTCTGGGAGTCTTCTTCTTCGGCGTCGGGGTCTTTTGCTTAGGCGTAGCTTGCTTTTGAGGGGTCTGCGACTTCTTGGGTGTCATGCCTCGCTTTACTGGTGACAGAAGAGGTGCAGTTTTGCGTGGCGTCGATAGCAACTTGATGCTATTGGACAGCAAAGCTGTACTCCTGAGTGTGGGCTCCTCGCGCGGCGCAGCAATCGGGCTGAATTGTACGCCAGATAGGGAAGAGCGGCGTCGATTCAGGATAGGAGCTTCGACGGGGTCTGCAGGGATGACCAGAGATTCCCGACTCTTGCTCGCACTTCTAGGAGTCGCAGCAGCTGCATTGGCTTTGATGGCGCTGATGGGAGTCCTGACGGGAGTCTTGATGGGAGTCGAGACAGCTTCCTTCTTCAAGGCGCTCAGCGGTGTTCGCCTCACAAAAGGTGAAGGTTCGACATCGCCAGCAGGCAGCTGCCGTACAAATTCTGGTGTTCCAGGATCAAGATTCAACTTGGCAGCTATTGGGGATTTGGTGGGCGTCCGCTCAACTAATGCTGGAAGAAGGTCCAGTTGCTCCTCTTGAGCCGCAGGAGCAGTCTGTTGTGGAGATTCTTTCGGTGATTTCTTCGGTGTTGGTGCCTTCGAAACAGCGGGAGACGGGGCAGCAAGTACAGGCTTCTCAGGAGTAGGCGTTCTGGCGATTTCTGGCAAGACTGGGTAATCCACGGTTGCAGGCTGTTCAGGAGTTGCTGCTGATCGCTCGGTGCGCTTGATGCCTGGTCCAACAACCTTTGTGAACTCCATGGTAAACCCATCGTCCTCCACGTCACTTTCCTGTGCCTCCAAAGCTGGTGCCGGAGCAGTCTTGATACTTCCGACTGCCATGGTGAAATCCATAGTCTCATCCATGGCAACGCTGCCCACGCTGCTTCGCCTGTCATCGTCGTGCTGCTGCTCGGCTAGCACGTTACCCTTGATGCCCCCAATTGCCATGGTGAGGTCCATTGTTGCGTCGTCAGCTGCGGGCTCCTCAGACTTGCGGCGGTTTCGAAGGCTGGTACGTCGGCTGGCAGGTTTCTTCGCCGGACTGCCCTGGGATGGCTCGACTGTGGAAACCCTGCGCTTGAGGCTTTTCCTGCGGTTGGCTGGCGCCTTCGCGGTCATGGCTTGGATGCTACCAAGCGGCATAGTAAGCTCCATACTCATGCCTGTGTCGTCGTCTACATCTGAGCTCTGTGCGTCCGGCTGCTCAACAATTCTTCCAATGGCGCGAGTCACGTCCATGCTCATGTCGTCGTCGGCCTCTGACCTTAGCGGCGAAGACGACTGTGCGATGTGCTGCTCTTCCTGTGCCTCTGCAGCCTTGCGCGCCCAAGGTTTGAAAGAGGCTGTGACCTCGTCGTCTGCCATCTCCATAGTCATCTCACCATCGTCGTCGAAGTCCAGCCTCTGTGTCCCAGCCTGCTCAAACGCCTGTCGTAGCGCCGCATCCAGTCGCGCGCTACTCTGGGAGCTGTCTTCTGTGTCAGGTGCTACGCGCAGGTTCGCTGTGGCATCATCATCGTCGTCATCCTCCTCAGACTCGCTCTCGGCAATTCCGTTGCCAGGCGAGGCATTGTCGCCGCTCAGAGGGCTCGACGAGTAGACGTCATCTGGGTTGTTGAAGTTCATGGGCGGGATGCCAGAGCTGCGGCGGTTCTTCTTCTGGTGGCTCTCGCGCTGGTTCGCGGGGGACGAGTCGAGCTGCAGCTCAGGCTCCACAACCTGCTCGGGCGGCGTGGAGGGAGGTTCGACGGGGTCGGATTCGGGATTTGGGGCTTGCGAGGCCAGTGAGGCGCGGCGCGTCGCGTCTGAGGCGGCCGAGGAGCTGGTGGCATCGCGCATGTACTCGACGACGTCCCATGTGTGTAGCGTTGCCTCGGGCGCAAACGACACGCGTCTCTTAGCTGTCGGTGCATGTTAGTTGGATCTGGGCAACCTCTATCTGGAGCCATTGCGCCCTACCTAGCGATTTGCGCCGCGCTTCCTTGCGCTTCTTTTCATCTTCAGCATTGGATGATAGGATCGACTTGACGGCAGGGACAAAAGCAGACTACATGGTCAGCGCCCTTGTATCTACACTCAAACCTCCACAGACCATGGACACACCTTTCTCCTGTTCCCATTGCTTGCCTTTAGCGGCGCCTCTTCTTCTTTCTCGAGGCCACCAGGGCCGATGCTCTTTGCGCGCTTCTTCTTGGGCGCGACCTTCTTCGGAGACAATGATGGCGCCTGGAAGGATGCGCTCGCGACAAGCCCGTCGGCGATGTTCTCCTTCTCGTCGACGTGCGCCATGGTCGTGTTGGGGCGAAGTGTGGGGTGTCTGGTGCTGTGCGCGACGAAAGTAAACAATGGCCGGACCCACACAACACACCACTAGCCCTGATTGAGCATCCCTGCACAACGCTCGTGCAAGGCTGACGAGCTTACGAGCTTACGAGCTTACGAGCTTACGAAAGCCTTGCACATGCTCACGGCGGAACTTTGACAGATGCTCTGCAGACTCACGTCGTACTTAGTGTCGTGTTCGTGTGGCAGTAGAACGACTTCGGTTTTCAGTAAACACTGAACCCACTCATCAGCACTTGCATCTTTTCGTCAAGCAACGGCCTCGCACTGACAAGCTGCTTCTTCACAAGGAGACACTGCTACAGTTCACCAACATCAAGCCCCCGTCTTGCTTTGTCCGCCACGCTCTCAAGCTTCCTGCAAGAGCCACATCAACATGTCTAGACAATGAAAATAATAACAAAACAACACCTGAGCATGTCGAATGATAGTTCCAGTCTGATGAGACACAAGACCAAGCCTTCGAAAGGATCGTTCGAGAGAAAAAAAGAAAAACTGGCAGTCACCAAGCCTCTTCCGATTTCGCAGCGCCCTGCATGTCTCACAAGCTAACATGTGAAGAGGCCGTGTCAGAGCTGCGCCCAGATGACAACCTCCAGTTGCTCAGCTCAGCACAAGCGCCTCTGCAGGTGTGCCTCGTGGACTGCGAATAGCTGAGGATCGCAGCCAGATCAAGCAAGATGACTCCACAATCCCCGGTTTCTGGCTTCCTGGCCCCGCCACGGCAGGATGAGCTGTGGAGCAACATGCAGCGCGGCACATGTCTCACCTCCGAGCAGGATAGGAAGGATGAAGGACTACTTCCAATCCCAAAGCTTCGACACCTAGGATCTCGCAGGGGAGCTGCTGGTAGGCCAGATGGGAAATTACAATCATGACAGCAATGTCTGTCGAGTGCCGCTTTACGGCGAGAAGTGTTTGACGGCAAGCAGATGCAGATACCTTGTCAGCTGCAGGAACACGTCGAAGGTCGAGCGTCAAGCGTCGAGGATTCGTACATTATGCAAAGCAGAGACGCAGGTCTCGTGAGTGCGCGAATTGGGTGAGACGTGTTATCGATCCGATGACGCTCTTGCCGCCTTAGTCGTTCGGCGCTGTCCTCGGTCTAGCTGCTGCCTGCACGCCGACCATACGATCGTGAATGACGGCGAACCACGTTCATGTGCCCACAAGTCGCTCTCCAACCGAGCAAAACCGTTGGCAAATTGCCAGCTGAGTCAAGACTTGATGCATTTCTGTCTCTTGCACATGCTTTGCCAGCTCAACAGCGCTCCCTGCGGCTCATTTCGCCCTTGCTCCACTGGTACACCCAGCCGTTGTGCGCCTTCCGCGACTCGCGCCGGACCGTCATGGTAGACCACGCATGACCATTATTTTACGGATTTACGGATGACGGTCCCTCACCGCAATCATACCTAGAGACTTTACTACTATAAGCAACGGTCCCAGCCCATTCAGACATCCGCCCAAACCAACCTCGTGCTCATATTCTCCACCCCCTCCGCGCAGCTTCTCTCCCACCAGGCGCATCCGGCACTTTCAGCCCCCACGACACTTGCGCATGGCGTACCAACTCCGATGTCCTTCCTGTCCGACACAGTATTCTCGGGAAGCAGCACGCGACTGCACGTAGCAGGGAGACAGCACAATGGCGCAAAAGTCATTAGGAAGAGCAAGAGCCATGGCGGGTTCCTGTCACCACTCGCGAAGCTTGTGCGCAACCCAGCACAATCGATAGGGGATTTAGTTGGCAATCACTATCATGCGCCTTTCCAAGAAACTCTGGACGAGGATGCAGGCCGGAAGATTCTGTACCTGCGCATGAAGAACGTGTGTACCCGCGCTCGGTGTTTTAGCTATCACATGCTAATGGTATCCGCTAGGCCGAAACGTACCACGAATGGAAAGCTGCAGCGGCCGACCTTGATGTCCTAGAAGGGAACAACGCCTGGAAGTCTGAGGACGATTCGCCAGAGTACAATGCGGCGCTGGTCGCAGCTCGGCTGCGCGAGTTGGATGACGCCCGGCTCAGCTGCGACGTGAGGAAGATGTTATTCTTGATACGGACGGCACTGACTCGAGAACTCGGTGACATGGGCGGCCTGCGACTGTACAAGCACTCCCATATTGGCACCAAGAGGCTGATCGAGCGGTACATCCAATCGGCACAGCAGACTATGGAAGCACTGCTCGACGTCTCCGCCAAGCAAGGAGACGATTGCCCTGTTGATCCACAGACGCTCACCCAATCGCTCTTGCAAGCGCGCCAGTCATTTGGGCGTAGCGCCCTGCTGCTATCAGGCGGTGGAACCTTTGGCATGAACCACATTGGAGTCATCAAGAGCCTGTGGGACAATGGCCTTCTACCACGCATCATCTCTGGAGCATCAGCTGGCAGTATTGTCTGCGCCGTCCTCTGCACAAAAACCGACACAGAGATTCCAGATGTTTTAGACGAGTTTTGCTACGGAGATCTAGATGTGTTCGAGAAAGCAGGCGAGCCTGAGAGCATTCTGCAGAAAATAGTGCGGTTGTGCCAGACTGGCACCCTATTCGACATGACACACTTGAAGAGAGTTATGCGGCAGATGCTTGGCGATATGACCTTCCAGGAATCATACAATCGTACGAGGCGTATTCTCAACATTCCCGTATCGACTTCATCGATCTACGAGCTGCCGAGGCTGTTGAACTACATCACTGCGCCCAATGTGATGATTTGGTCGGCTGTGTAAGTTCACAAATCCAGTATTGGTATCATAACACTAACTCATCTAGCTGCACCTCATGTTCTGTACCTCTTGTGTACGCCCAATCCGAGCTCATGGCCAAGGACTTGAAGACAGGCAAGGAGGTGCCTTGGGACGCTGACCCTGACGCCAAGTGGATCGATGGCTCCGTGGACAACGATCTCCCAATGACCCGCCTCGCAGAAATGTTCAACGTCAACCACTTCATCGTATCACAAGTCAATCCGCACGTGGTTCCGTTCCTAGAAAAGGAGGAAGAGCTTGTAGCCGCCGAAGCACAAGGCACTGCGATCTCAGCCGGTCCCCATTGGATGAGCAGTGTAGCCAGTCTGGCAAAAGGCGAGGTCTTGCATCGACTGCAGGTTATCGCGGACATAGGGATATTCCCCACCTACGTCACAAAGCTCAGAGGGCTGCTTAGCCAACGATATTCAGGGGACATCAACATCTTCCCCGCCATATCGTACGCGGATTTCCCTAAAGTCCTCAGCAACCCGACAACAGAATATATGCTAGAATGCCTCCTTACAGGGCAGAGGGCTACTTGGCCCAAGTTATCGCGGATTCAGAACCACGTCGCAATTGAGCTTGCTCTGGACAGCTTGATCCAGAAGGTCAAAGCACGCACTGTGTTTAACCCGGCACAAACGGAAGCTCGTGCCACGCCTTTATCAAGACCGAGTTCACAGGGCAATGAGTCCTTAGCCGGACTTCGCACTCGACCAAACAGCAAGACACTGCGCTTTGCTACCCAAACCGAACCGTCCAGCCCAGTACTCTTCAAGAGAGATCTCTTCAGTCCGCTGCTGTCGCGCTCAACACCCAGATTGCCTGCGCATGACAGCCATAATCCAAGTTACAGTCGATCTTTGGAAGCTCCCACTCCATCAGGTAACCGTACGTCAGACACTATATCAACGTCGACCAATCCTGAGGACTCATCTGATAAAGAATACTACGCCGAAATCGACTCGGACACATCCGAAGTACTGTCCTCTCCATCACCTATCACAACGCCATCTTCGCACGGCCCAACACTCTGGCCACCTACGCGCCATACATCTCTGCTTACTGTCTCCGCTCCTACAACGCCTGCCATGTCGACTTCGTCTGATCGCCATATCGGCACGCTACTCAATCTCACAATGACCCCAGCTTCCAACAGTGTACCTGCGCCTAGCTCTCCAGAACTCCGCTACAAGCGTCTGTTCCACCCGCCTGGGCCTGTGAGGCCAGAAGTCAGCGTCAAGCCCCCGACACCAACGCACATGGAGTCCTTGTGCTCTGTCACGCCTTCAACTCCTAACAGAAGCCCCGCACACAGTAGGCGTGGTAGCACTGCAGGGCTTGTGCTTGACATCTCTGGCGCAAGAGGTATGCTCCGGCGCAAGAAGAGCGCAGTTAATTTTCAAGAGAGCTACTTCGAGTAGGAAGTGCGTGATCTCAATTTTCCTCTTGGTGTCTTGTTTCATACCAAGGACGCTATGTGCATCGAGTCAGTGAGTTTAGAAGACGTGGGCATCCTTTAGAGTTTAGAATAGGATTGGGCATAAGACGGTAGATGTTATTCACGGATCAGGGAAGAAGGCTTGCACAGGGCCTCAGCTCACTATTAATACCAATGAGGCAATACATTCGACGGTCTTAGCAATGGCAAGATCAAGAGAATTCATACGACCAATTCCAGAACAGCTGCCTAAGATGCTTTTGAGTGTTTGTTGACACCGCATACATGTTTGTTTGGTGCAAGGTTGCGCGTTCGGGGGAGATGAGGATAGCCCTAATGACCTCATGTTCTGGACGCGAATCCCTGCGTATATTTGCTCGGCCAGTTTCCGTCAACGACCGTATTAACCGCTACCCCTCGAACGCGCCCACCGCCCCTATAGTGCGTCGCAGCGTCAATAACCCCATCGCAGCCCTCCATCAAGTCACCTCCGTCCAGCTGAGATTACAATGGCTGCCGCAACATCTGCAACGGTCACGGTTGACCCGCCTGCTGTCAAGAAGCGTGGGAGGCCGAGGAAGGTCGTGGACGAAGGCGCTGCTGCACCAGAGAAACCCGCCGTGAGGCAGGCGTCGACAAAGGCAAAGGCTGCGCCGAAAGCCACGCCCAAGACGAAGACTATGGATGCATTGAAGGAGAAGAAGAAGACTTTGACAAGGGTGTCCGACTACAAGACGAAGAAAGAGACGTCTGCTCCCAAAGCCGCGCAAGCGCCCGCAGAGATCGCGCAGCAGGCAACACCTGTCACGCCAACAAGTAGCAAGATTCTGGACGAGGTGAAAGCGGCTGGAGCTTTCGACAAGTCGGCGGCCAAGCCTCAGGAGCAGGAGCCTTTCCTCCCACCGGTGCCTGGCCCGGCGCCAGTCGCTCCAGTCCTGCCAGCAGCAGCAGCAGCTACATTCATTGGGGAGGCAGAGTCGACGCCTGCACGAGTCCCAGAGACACACTACGAGCCGCCATCCTCTGGCTCAGCTTCTGGCGCGCCCATCCAGCAACCCGTAGACAAAGCAACGCCGAAACCCATCATTCCCCCCACAACTGCCGCCCCGAGCGAGCGCCCAAAGCCACGCGCAACCACCATTCCACTCCCACGCAACCCACTCATAGCGCCCTCACCCATCTCCCAAACCCCCAAACCACGTATCGCCTTTGCAGAGCCAGCCCCCCGCGCTCCACCACGAGCTCCTCGCTTTCCAACCCGCATCATCGAGCCAACGCCCAACACGAAGCTGCCGCCAAAGTACAAAAAGGCCGCGCGACAGGTCACGAGCATCATTGTCGGGATACCGGTTATTCTTGTGGTGGGATACGAACTGTATGGGCGGTGGAGGAAGCAGATTGACACAAAGTTTGAGGAGCGCGAGAGGAGACGCCTTAGGCCGGAGCCGCTGAGCGTTGCCGGGGAGAAGTGAGGACGCTTGATGTGTGATAACAAAGAAATGCAACCATAGACCTGTAAATAGTGTCTCGAGGGCGCAGCACCCTATCAAGCTCTCCCTGTGACAAATGCAGTCATAGCTCTGATTGCGTCTCCATCGAAGCTCTTCAGCAGCTCTGTAGCCCTCTGTCTGCTCAAATCAAGCTCCTTGATCTGCACATCGTTAAATCACCCTGTATCAGCCCCATCGCCGGCGAGGATGCTCACCAGCAAGTTCACATCACCAGGTTCGACCTTGACATTCTTCTTCTTCTCCGTCCCAGCCTTGGCATCTGTAATACTAAGCTTCTTCATAGCGCCGTCCAGCGCTTTGCCGCTGACTTCTCGCTGGCCGGCTGCAGCATCGTCTTGTGCATCAAGCGACGACAGCGCGGCGGCGGCTTTGCGGTCCTCCGCCGTCGCTGTTGGGGCGTGCGGGTCTGCGGCGCCTTCTTGGATGTCTGATGGTTGGGGTTCCGCCATCTTGGTCTCTCACTGATCGATATGAGAAGTGTCCAAGGAGACACAAAAGCTGCGAGGAGTGCTTCGTACGGCCTCAGTACTGTGTAGGAGTGGGGCGTTCTGGTAGCGATCAAGCTCGGCAATCCCTTGCTATTGACCAATCATAAAAACCAGGCGCCGCTATTCGTTGCGCCTGTTCGTTTAGCCTGGGTTTTTAACGCTTTTGTCGAGGGTCCCGCACTGTCAAAACGAGAACTCTACACGTACGGACGGGTAAAGAAATACCCAGACAACCTTCTAGTCGGTGATCCTTCTGTTCTCGGTCAGCTTAGCTCAGGTACGTGGTATACACTTTCAGAGAGGATAGCATCTTCTGTCAAGCACGTCGTGGGCAGCGTCTGCGCGCCCTGCTGTCTGCATTGAGTCATGTGCGCATGGGCTTTATTGAGGTCATTTTGCAGCAACACCCTTGCCGAAGCTTTCAATATACTCGAGATTGGGTAGTGACTCAGGTTGCCTTTCACATCCAAAGCCTTACTTGAACATTGCTTTTCTCACTTCTACATACTGACATTTCGAAAGCCTCGCCTGAGCATAGTCACCCCACAATGGCGGACGAGACAATGGGCCGCCTGAATAATTACCTCCAGCAATACATGACCAGTGGATCGAAATCAGAGGGCTCAAATGGCCCAGTCGACAACTGGTCACCAACATGTTGGTACATTCCAAACCGCAAAATGAGCCGTTCTGACCATCTCAAGCCTGGCAGTCGAAGCCCATTAAACAAGTAGTCAAATACGAGGACCAAACAGCAGCAAATGCGGCCTTGAAGCAACTGTCAAAGCTCCCGCCAATCGTCACACCGTCGGAAATCTGGAGACTGAGGCAAAGCCTTCGCGATGCAGCTCTTGGGAAGTCCTTCCTCCTGCAGGGCGGCGATTGCGCAGAGCTCTTCTCCTACTGCGCCGAGGACCCCATCGATGCTAAGCTCAAGCTTCTCCTCCAGATGTCTCTTGTCCTGATCTGGGGCTCCAACAAACCCGTCATTCGCATTGGCCGGATAGCTGGACAGTACGCAAAGCCGAGATCGAGCCCGACTGAAATCCTGGATGGCAAGGAGGTCCCCAGCTTCCGCGGCGATATCCTGAATGGCTACGATCCAGAGCAACGCAAGGTGGACCCGGAGAGACTGGTCAGCGCGTACTTCCACTCTGCTACGACAATGAACTACATCCGTGCTCAGCTCGCAAGTGGCATTGCCGACCTGCACAACCCTATGGACTGGGGCCTTGGACACGTTGGCGACAAGGAGTTGCAAGCAAAGTACACTGCGATTGTCGACAGCATTTCTGACTCCCTGCGCTTCATGCGGACGATTGGCGCAGATACGTCGGGTCAGCTGCAGACCGTCGACCTGTACAGCAGTCATGAAGGCCTTGTCCTCGAGTACGAACAGGCTTTGACCAGGAGACTCAAACACCCCACTGGCCACCCTGGTGCTCAGTCATCCGCAGACGGCAAGGGCTGGTACAATACCTCGGCACATTTCATCTGGATTGGAGACCGCACGAGACAGATTGACGGCGGTCACGTTGAGTACTTCCGCGGCATCGAGAATCCAATTGGTATCAAGGTCGGACCCTCGATGAAGAACGACGAGTTAATCGAGCTGCTTGACATTGTCAACCCCAGGAAGCACGTCGGCAAGGTCACGCTGATTACCCGTTACGGAGCTGACAAGGTCGAGTCGATGCTGGGCGGGCATATTGAAGCGGTCAAGAGCAGCGGGCACATCGTCGTCTGGCAGTGCGACCCCATGCACGGGTAAGACTAGACTCCCACTACAAAAAGCTTGAAGCTGACTTTGCTAGAAACACACGCAGCACGTCGACCGGCATTAAGACGCGCTCTTTCAACAACATCTTCTCTGAGCTGTCCTCGGCTCTGAAGATTCACAAGCAACATGGCTCCTTCTTGGGCGGTATGCATCTCGAGCTTACCGGCGATGCGGTTACAGAGTGCACAGGCGGAAGTCAAGGGTTGGACGACGAGGACTTGAGTCTCAACTACACCACTTTTTGCGATCCTAGGCTCAATGAGAAGCAGGCGCTAGAGCTGGCGTTCTTGGTTGCAGGGCATTACCGCGAGGATGCGGCGAGTCCGTAGAGTACAAAAGTCTTTTGCTCGCAATACAAACACTCATGTTCAGGAGCATTCAAAATATGACTTTGGCCCAAAGTATGGTAGACTGGCGATCTGTTGATCAGCGTAATGGATGACCGCATGCACCCCACACGTGATACTAGCCAGGGTCCATGCCCGAAAATGTACCTATCTGACGTTATCGATGCTCTGCATCTCAACAACCAACAACCCCAGCACACGCTGATAAACCCCGCATAATTGTAATGGGAAGCTCTTCTTCAAAAGCCGCAGGCGCCGCCGGTGCTGCCGCTCGCAAATATCCTACTCGCGCTCCTCCCAGCAATGTCACTGCTCGAGCTCCTGCGCCACGGCAGGCACCAACTACTCCGGGCCCTTCTGTAAAACCACCACCACAGTTCAGCGAGACAAAGCCAGCAGGTAGACATGACCACTCTCAAGGTATCAATCTGTAGGCTGACAACTTCCAGGAGGTGTAGTCGACATGGATGCGCGCGATCCAGCATTCGCATCGCGCCTGAGCAGTCTTGGTGCCGTCCAGCCCAGTCCTCACTACTCGCCGACGTCACGATCGCAATTCGATCCCCAGCCACAATCGCAGCGACCAAGCGAATCACAACAGCTACTCGGCGACATGATGCAGGCGCCGCCACAGTCTGCGTTTCCGGATCCGAGGAACAACCCTGTCCTGCGGGTGCTCGAAGCACGACAGAGGATAGCAGATGAGGCCGAGGCAGAGATCAGCAATGTCGGGCGGAGAGGGTTTGAGGGCAGGAAATATGTCGACGCTGGTGTTATCACATTGGCGCTGATGAGACAGGCGCGTGGCGAGCCTGTAGCGCGGATTGAAAACAGTTTGGGAATCAAGAAGGGAAGATTGAGCCTGCTAGTACCTGGGACAGTGGGCGCTGTGGCGCTGGACGGCTGAAGAACATCACAGCAGACGAGGAGGCACATCATGGGCCAGGGCGAAAGCTGAAGAGAGAAGTGGTGTCATTGGGAGATCACCGTCGCAATCGAGACCGAGCGACATACATACAAACGAAACGAATACGCAATCGGTTTTTCCGACATCCAATACCAAAACCCAAACCGTCGCAATGCCTGTTCCCTTGTCGATGTTCGTTACCATTGCGCCAATCCAAAACGCCGAATATGCAAAATGCTGTCGCTCACTCAAAATCCTCGTACTCTTCACGCTCATGCATGAAGTTATTCACGGCTAGCAGGGCCTGCTTGAGGGCTTCTTGGTCTACTTCGAGACCGTCAGCCGACATGCCATCGTTGCCGACCTTGACGAGGCCGTCTGTTCTCGATCGGCCTGGTCGCCACATCTTGGCGATCCGCCAGCGGCTCTTTGTTGCATTGAGGGACGGGCACTCCGAAGAGATCTCCTTACTTTCGCGGAGGACTGTGAGAGCGTTGAGAACATTGAGGAAGATGCTGTGTCAACACGGTCAGCGACTTGACTAGTACCAATGGGCTGGCTTGGCATACCCATGTACGAGCTGGACATCGTGATCCCAGCCGTACGCCGCACTGCTGAAGCTGTTTCCCTGCGCAACGATATCCAGAAACACAAAAAGGCTCTCTTCGATGCTGATGTTGACGGCGAGTTGCGACTCGACGTTGTTCAGGATCCAATCCGCCAGCTGCACGAAGGTGATCTGGTCCATGTGGCAGAACTCATTGAACCGGTCCGGAATCCCCATGAGCAGATACATTGCCCTCTTTGCGCCCGCCGAGTCAACAGGTTGGACAGCCATGTCGATGTGTGGTGTTTGTTCCGTCCAGTAGATGTGACCGCGAGACAATGCGGAGTTCGTCAGGTGAGACGTCCTTAGTCGCCGGAAAAACAGCTAGTCAATTGAACAAGGCGCAACCAATAATTCCTTTCTCTTTCTCTTGCGTTTTCGACAGTGTATAGGTTCACGTTTAGCAGTGGAAAGAGAAGTCTTCCCCCACTGCAAGCTGAGATGAGCAGGTGAGCGGCGCAGTGGGGCCGTTGTCCGTTCACATCTCAAGACGGACCTCAGGCATGTGAAAGTCACGGACCTACCATGACGTTGTCAATCCGGCCAATCGGGCGGCGGCCCTTCCTGTTCCAGACACAGTGCGCGTCGGTTTTGGCTTGGTTCGGCGCAAAGACAGCAACCGGCAGTGGACGCCAGGGGCAGCATTTCGGGTTTGAGGTGCGGAATCCAATTCTAAATTCGGGCACGTGGGTTGCACGCTTTCGTCGCACTTTGCTGTGTGCTCAGGATGCTTTTGTGAGGGTGGACACGAGAGTGGACCGAGAGCTGCATGGCTACGCGTAAAGTTGGGTCGAGAGATCGATGACTAGCTTTTAGATTGAGTTTTGTGGACATGCATATGCAAGTGTTGCCGTGCTGTAACGGAGCGTGTGTGCATCAGATGATCCACACCTGCGTTGAATGTTTCCACCCTCCAGCCTCTGGCACCAGCCTCGCGTGAGCTGAACTTTGTGGCTTCGTCATTGTGCTTGCGGGCACTCTGTCTGTCTGTGCTTCTTGTGAGAAGATTTGATCTGCAGTTTCTCGAGGCTCCAATTTCAGTCTGCCAAGCAGAGGCATTGAAGCCATGCATAAGCTTGCGGAGTTCCGCTCCATCACAAGACGCTGAGTCAGATGGGATTCTCAGCGGGCATAAGCAGAGCAATGCCAAACCTTCAAGAAGCTGTTTCCCTGGCACGCGCTGCTTGATTGTTCTTGATGATTTCTCGGAGAACATCTCCAGCCCACAATCATGCACTACATCTCCGCAACGCGCAGGAAAAGCTGCACCGCCTGCGTCAAAAGCAAACGCCGCTGCGACCTCGAGTTCCCGTTTTGCAGGCGCTGCCTCGTCAAAGGCCTCGACTGCACGTATCCGACACCTTCGGTTCGCGACCAAAAACTAAACGTCCGCCAGACCTCGCCGGAGGTGACGCCGGGCTCAGTTAGCGTCGAGATTGTCAACGGCTTTGATGCAGCCGAGCTTCTGCCTTTTGACGGCGTAAACGCCGACCAGCTTGTCTACGATGGCGGGCCGTTTGTGAGGACATCTGAAAGTTCGAGTTCAGGCTCGAGCAGCGCCAGCCCGGAGTCTGGGAATTGGCAAGACGAGCTGGCGGTTCCGGCTAGCTTCCTGGTGGAAAATGTCCCGTCTGAGCAACCGCAGCTGAGACGAGCTCTGTGGCCGCAGGTTGTCGCGCCTTCGTACTTGAATGACGGACAAACTCGATACGTTATACAGGCGCTGCGCTCGTTTGTCCAGTCCATGGCATACACAGGATCGACTCCGTATCTGCACCAGAGCCTATGGCAGCGCTATCAGCCAGAGTCGTATCAGGATTGTGTATCAATCTCTGGCCTCTATCTCTGCAAGACGAGTGCGAACACGCAGTTGATCACGAATAGCGTCAACGCCAAAATTGCAAGATTGACAACAGCTTCACCTACTTGGGACCTTACGGAGCATCTTGCTGCTGTACAGGCTTTGATCATATATCAGGTCATGCGTCTGTTCGATACCAGCTTGAACGACCAGGCCCAAGCAGTCAATCACAACATCCTACTTGAGACATGGGCTGCACACCTCTGGAAGCGCTCATTCAACGAGCCAATCTTGCTTGCAAACTGCTACGAAACATGGATCTTCAATGAGTCGCTACGACGCACAATTATGATCTCGGTGTTTGTACGCTGTGCCTGGAGCTTGTACACAAGAGACGGCCTTGCGGATCAGGTCCCAGTCCTTGCTAGGATTCCATTCACCAAAGACCTGCAAGCTTGGAGATCTGCTCCCGAAGAGTGGAACAACAATGTTCTTCCCAACCTGCTCGAGGATGATGGTCTTACTGCTTACGAGGACTTCGCCGACAAGTGGACGCACGCGGATGAGATTGAAACGCTCGACCCCTTTGGCAAGCTACTGCTTGCTGCCTGTCACGGCGCCGATGACCCTCGCCTGCTGAGTTGAGCTATATGTTTCTTATGTGACAGGTGCAATATTTACGCAGCGAAAATACAGATCTGCAACGGTTCGCAGATCAGAAGCTAAATCTGCAATCTTCCCGCAAGGTTTGCGATGATGTCGTCGAGCTGCAGCTGCTAGCGTACAGCTTCCCCGCAAAGTCGCCCTGGCGAGTCCCCCGCATGCTCTTATGTCCGCGAAGATTTGGATTTGATAGGAGCGAAGGAACGCACTACATACTCGAGTTCGCAGAGAAGTCCGAGTCGCAGAGATGGCAGCCTTGCCTTACAAACCACAACGTCAACCAGCTCACAATCAAGCTGCTCAGATACACTGTCACATAACCGAACCTACGCACGTAGCGATTCCGGAATGGCTGCATCAAAAACATCCAAAGCCGTTGAGACGGTTGGCTACATCGGCCTCGGTAATGCCGGGTTCTCCATGGCCTCAAACCTCCCAAAGAACCGCTTCAATGTAGTAGTATACGACATTGATACTGAAAAGGTGGAGAAGGCTGCAAAAGAATGGGATAGAACGATTGCTTCCGACGGCAGTGCTGAGTCGTTCAAAGACTGCGATATAATTGTCACCATGCTGCCACAGGGGAAAGTGGTCCGCGATGTCATAATCGGGAAAGGAATCCACAAGACCCTCAGGCCTGGTCAGCATACCTAATCACTCTTCTCGGAACACCTTCTAAAGGAGGACAGGCACAATCATAGTCGACACCTCATCCTCCTCTCCCTTTGACACACAATCGCTCGGCCACGAACTCGCCGCCTGCGATCTCATCCTCGTCGACGCCCCCATCACACAGACCTACATGCACGCCACCGACGCCGGCGAGTCTACACTCATGGTCGGCGCCGACTCTGTCGAAATATTTGAAGCCGTAAAGCCTGTGCTATCAGCCATGGCAGGGTACCTCTTCCACATGGGCCCGCTAGGCTCGGGCCACGCCATGAAGACGCTCAACAACTACATCATGGCGTCGAGCATTTGCGCGCTGAACGACAGTCTCGTTACGGGACAGAAATGGGGTCTTGATCCCCAGAAAATGATCGACGTACTCAACGTTGGGACAGGTGTGTGTTTCCCCACATTGGATACGTTTCGTCGGGATGCGCTGCCGCGCACCTTCAATTCCGGGTTTGGCCTTGCGCTGCTGGTCAAGGATCTGGGTATTACGCAGGAGTTTATGGATAACAGTCGTTTCAAGACAGAGTTACCAGGTTTACTGCGGGGGTATCTTGGGGATGCGCTGAAGGAGGTAGATGAACGTGCTGATCATACGGAGTCGATGAGGGGATGGGAGAAGAGGGCAGGGCTTGAGGTGAAGAGGACAGAACAGGTGGAAAGGATTCCTGAGAAGGACTTTAAGCATCGGTTGGAGGGTAGCAACATACAGGGGTCTGTGAGACTTTTCCAAAGAGAATACAGTAAACCAAGATACTGAAATATTGAAGGCACTTCGAGGCTGTGGAACGTATGTCACAAGCCCTTGTCTATTCATCGTTATGGTGGCGCCGCGGGAGAGCGCCCGCGCACGGTCACAAACCTGCAATCGACGTCATTCAAGGCACCAAGCATCCTACCTGTTCATCAACACCAAGCTTTCGCTGCACCCCTACGTACATCCTCGACGTTTGCTTCTAGCGATTCTCGCGTTTTGTCTATTTCTTGTGCTCAATCGCGTATTGCACCTTCTCAGTAAACAACAGGGAATGACGTAGCTTCGATTACTCGGCCAAGTTTCCTGCGTTCGAGCGCCTGCACCAAGATGGATTTGCAGTCGATCATAGCTGCCAGTAATGGGACCGATGAAGGCGGTAAATCGGTACGTACTCATAATCTACGGTCTTCCTTCTCGATCTCCTTATCACCGAGCCTCCGCGGCTTCGAACCGATGTGTGCATTGCTATAGCAAGAAGTAGGAGTAAACATTCCCTAATCTCGAACGTAGCCGAGCGGACCCTCTTCCTTCAAAGCGGTTGCCGCTGCCTTCGTGCCAACATTCATAACTGCTGCTTTATTCGTTTCGGCCTTTGTAGTGGTCAGGCCAAAGTTTCCAAAGATCTACTTTCCGCGGACATACCTTGGGACGATACCAAAGAAAGACCATACACCATGCCAAAGCCACTCAAGATGGGACTGGGTCCATACGATGCGAGTGGTGCCGGACAAGTTCACTCTCTACCATCAGTCCATCGACTCCTACCTCTTCCTGCGCTTCCTTCGAACCATGATCTTCATCTGTGTCGTTGGCTGTGTGTCGACTTGGCCAATCCTGATGCCAATCAATGCTGCGGGAGGCGGAACAGGCAACGAGCTGGATCGTGTCTCGATCAGTAACGTTGCGGAGAAGAAGTATCTCTACGCCCATGCCGTTGTAGCCTGGGTCTTCTTTAGCTTCGTGATGTTCACGGTCGCCAGGGAGCGGCTCTGGCTTATTGGGCTTCGACAGGCGTGGAGCTTGTCAAAGCGCAATGCAAACAGGCTGTCGTCACGAACAGTACTGTTTTTGTCAGCACCGACCGCAGCCTTGGATGAGAGCAACATGCGTCGCTTCTTCGGTGACGACGCTGTCAAAGTCTGGCCTGTGACCAAAGCAGAAAAGCTACAAAGCCTTGTCTCGTCGAGGGATTCGAAGGCAGATGAACTTGAAACGGCCGAGATTTCGTTGATTCAAAAAGCGAACGAGGAAGGCCGAAGGAGTCAGAAGAGGCACCAAGGACAGCGGATCACCTATGGTAGCCTCCCTGACAGTGTGAAGCAGTCCTTGCGACCAACTCAACGGCTGAAGACCACAAAACCGGTGGGCAAGCAAGTCGACAGCATCGACTACTCCCGCGATCAGCTATTGGAGAAAGAAGAAGAGATCAAACAGGCTCGAGAGTCTAATGCTACTGCGCAGAACCACCACGGCGCAGCTGCAATATTCGTCCAATTCCGCACGCAGTCTGCAGCTCAGAAGGCATATCAGCAAGTCGCCTCGTCGGACATATTGTCTCTGACACCGCGCTTTACCGGCATCTCGCCGAGCGAGGTTCAATGGGAGAACCTTACCATGGTGCCGTCCCAGCGCATATCCCAAGGCATACTTGCCCATGGTATCATCATCGCTTTGATCATCTTCTGGTCTATACCGGTTGCCTTCGTAGGTGCCGTGTCGAACGTTTCATACCTGGCGGAGAATTTCAAGTTCCTGAGCTTCCTCAACCAGCTGCCTGATGGTATCATCAATCTCCTTACTGGACTGTTGCCTCCACTTCTGCTCAGCGCATTGAGCAAGTACATCCCGAAGATCTTCAGATGTGAGTCTTTCTCTGACTCTCCATTCCGCGTACATCTAACTGACTATCTAGATATCTTTACTACCTTCGGCGAGCCAACCAAGACCTCAACAGAGCTAAAGGTTCTGAAGTGGTACTATGTCTTTCAGGTCTTGCAGGTCTTCTTGGTCACCTCGCTTTCTTCTGGGGCCGCAGCTGTCGTATCGCAAATCGTGAAGAACCCCAACAAAGTGCCCGAACTTCTCGCGGAACGCCTACCTCGGGCCTCGAACTCCTATCTTACCTATTTCGTTGTACAGGGCCTTACCAGCGCATCCGACAATCTACTCAATTACTCCGACGTGCTGTCTTACCTCTTCTACGATAGGTTTTTCGACAAGACCCCTCGTCAGAAGTACAATAGCTACGTTACGCTGAGAGGCATGCAATGGGGCAAGCTGTACCCGAAGTATGTCAACTTCGTGATCATCGGTAAGTCTTTGTCAGTTGGCGACATTTATTTCTTACTAACAAATTCCAGCGATCGTGTACTCATGTATCGCACCTCTGGTTCTCGGCTTTGCTGCTGCTGGCCTTGTTCTATTCTACCTCAGCTACCGTTACATGTTGCTCTTCACCGCGCAACCGAAGATCGACACCAAAGGACACTGCTACACACTATCACTGCAGCACATGCTCACCGGTGTCTATATTGCTGAGCTTTGCTTGATTGGGCTGTTCAGTCTCCGAGGAGCATTCGGCCCTACGATTCTACTTGTTGTGTTGCTCATCGTGACTATCATCTTCAACATACTCACCAATCGCCACTTCGCGCCACTCGAGCAGTATCTGCCTGCCGATCTGGCCCTCGATGGCAGCAGCGATGAAGATAGCGAAGATGCTCCGCTTCTGTCGGCTGCGGAGGAGGGCGAGTCTGACGCGCTGCAAGAAGAAGAGTCGCGGATTCAGCGCATCAGCAGCGCTATCAAGGTGTCGCCCAAAGTCACTGGTCCGCTTGCTCGATTCTTCGAGCCTCACATTTTTGCGAGCCACAAAGCGATGAAGCAGTGGCTCCGAGATGGCGACTTTCATGAAGACGATGTACCAGAGTACAGTGATGAAGATATTCGCAAAGCATATCTCCACCCCGCCTACACCAGTCAAACACCAGTCATCTGGCTGGCAAGGGATGATATGGGTGTCAGCAAGAAAGAGATCCAAGAGAACGAGAAGAGAGAGCTGAGGAGCACCGACGAAGGAGCATGGATTGATAAGGAGGGAAACCTGAAATGGAGCGTAGATGACTTCGAGAAGGTTCCTATCTTCAAGAAGACGAAACTATGGTAGGAGGCTGGAGACAAGAACTGCCGGTCACCCAATACCCTGCAACAAAACGTACACAGACAACAATACAACAAGACATGTGAAATCGTGTTTCCTCTCCAACGCGCCTAGAACGAGCAGTGATAAGCCCTTGGCATAACGTCATGAATTGAAGCTTTGCGGAGAGGCCTCACTTTCCTCTATTCGGAACACACTCCGAATCCCTTACACCAGCACTACTACGAGTGGCTTGACATCGCGTTTTTCAAAGCTTACGACCTTCTTGAACGGGCATCAGACCATCGCATGACCGGCTGCTCGCGCGAAAGCCCTACCACACCACTAGCGCCCTGACTCTTGCCAGACGGCGCGGCGCGCTTGACACCATACCATTGGCGCTATCACAAGAACGTCAAGAACAGTGACGCATGCCATGGGATGATATAGTCGCATCTCTATTGTGTGGTAGATAGGACACATCTCCCAATCGCCGTCGACTATATAACACACATCAGCTCGTCCGCACCACAAATAAACATTGAACCTAAACAACCACTCCTCCTGTCGATTTAAAAGTTTCTCGACGATCACAATGTCTCACACAACCCACACAGATTCCGTTGATCACTCGAGTCCGCAACGCGACTTGATCGCCAATGCTATCGTCCTGCTTCTCAAGAACCTCGATCCCAAGCTCGACGAAACTCACTTTGCAAGACACACGCCGCTAAAGGCTGAGATGAAGAACTCTCACGATGCCGCTCACTTCCTCAAAGACTGCTCGCAGGTACATGTCTTCGCTCGCTGAAAGGATCTACAACAAGCTGACCATTTGCAGGAGTTTGGTGTCGATTTGACTACGCCCGAGGTGAGAGAGGAAGCGCAATGGGCGCTTGCAGGTACCGCAGCATCAATACATGGGCACCATGAACTCGGAAATGGCTCAGGTATGCGCATTCTCTTGACAGGATGCTGGCTTTTAGAAGTACTGACCAGGCACAGCTTTCGCATTTGCAGACTTCATACTCAAGAGATTGGAACTTGAAGGCAAGACCTACCCAAGCTCGTCGTATCAACAGTTGCAGGGAAGGCAGGAAGTGCAGGTGTAAGTATGCTTCGTTGAGGTTGTTAACACTCGAGTCACAACTGCATGAGTAATAAAGAAAGGAGTGTTGGTATGGAGCAACTTAATTGAGTGGTATATATCGATGATGCGTATCTCTCGCTAATGTTTACAATCTATAATCTATCTCTCTTCAAAGGCCGAGCAAAACATCTGCGCAGATGCTCAAACCTTGGCAGCAACTTTCCAGCCAGCAACATAAAACCTTGTGAGTGTAAAGAGACTTGCGCCACCCATAAGCAGCACGCCAGCGAAGACGTTCAGGCCCCAGTACTTGCCGTGATTGTGCGTCACGATCGCGCCAGCAACCGGGTTTCCAATGAGCCCTGCAAACGAGATCACAGCGAATGTAACACCTACCCTGACGCCAATCTGATGTACTTCCGAAATCTGTGCCATCTGCGCAGGAAGCAGGGACACATAAGCGCCCGAGGCGAAACCGTACAACGCCGCAAAGGTTATGTACGCCGCATTGCCGCTGGCGGGCAGGCCAAGCGCAAGCACGATGATGCCTGCGACAGTGCAAAACAACGACTGCATATTGAACTTTCCAACCTTGTCCGCAAGCGCACCAGGAATTACACGGCCAAAGATACTGGCAGCGTTCAGCACAGCGAGAAGGTAGCTCGCGAGGCGCGCGCTCATGCCGTCGGAAATAGCCTGGACCTCGATGAAATTGATCGGAATGAAGAGGCCCATGAAGAACAGAAATGAGCTCGCTGTGAGCAGCACGAAGCGTAAATCCTTGAAGGGCTCGACGAAGACAGGGAGGCTGAATGGGCGCGGGCGTGGTGGTAGGCGCGACTTGATGGTGAGAGAAGCGATGATCAAGAGGCCAAGGAGCATGAAGGCAATTGCGCGCATGGTCCAGCCGAACCCGATCTGAGGAATCAGGTGCGAAGCCATAATTGGGATGATGATGCCTCCAAGACCAGATCCAGCTGCCATGATACCGTATGCCGCGCCGCGCCTTTTGAAGAACCAGGTAGGGATGGTGCTAGTTGCGGCATTGAAGATGCAGTTCAAGCCCAGCGGACTACAGATGGCTTGGGCCAGGATGAACTGGTAGTACTCGGTGCACAGTGAGGTCATCATGAGGCCGAAGACATGGAAGAAAGTACCGAAGATGAGAAGGTACTTGGGACCGTAGTTGTCAAAGGCCCAGCCGACGATGGGACCCGGGAAGAACATCATGAAGATCTCGATACTGGCGATCCAGGCGATGGACGATGGCGAGTAGTCGCGTAGCTGGTTGGCTTGGTAGTAGCTTTGGAAGACACCTAGACAGTTGATCCACCCAAAGGAGCAGAAGAGGCAGCAGAAGCCACCAAGTAGACACAACCAGGCGTCTTTGCCGCCATCTGGAAACTGGCTTGGGTGAAAGGGACTGATCGGTTCTGCGGCAGGGGTTGCAGGGATTGCAGGTTGTGCTTCTGTAGGCTTTTCATCGGCCTGAAGTTGAGGTTGTTCGATATCGGCCCTGGGTTGATGAGGCTTCTCGAGATCCTCGACTGAGTTCGCTAGACTTGTGCCCATCGACATTGTGGCGATTTTGGTGTTTGTTCTCGAATTGTCGCGAAGTGGAGAGTGTTCTCTAATGGCACAGTTCCTCTGATCCTGCTCCTTTCAGGACTTTGAGTATTGCAGTGTGAAGGCACGAGCCGTGGGTGTTGTCGATGTATCAGACAAGATCTACTCAGCCAAGATCTGTGGGACAGAAGGGATGGTATAAGAAGCAAAGGTTCATTCGTACATTCATCATTTCGTGGCGTTCATTGAAACCGCGTTGGGAAAGGTTTCTACATGCTCGGTCTTTCGCGAACGCGAGCGAACCGGCTCCGAGCCAGGCCAAAAGCACGGTTCGTACAACAACATTGCTCACAAGTTTGACGTTGAAACTTCCTTTGTTTCTCATTCGCCATTGGCTGTTTCTGTTATTAAGATTAGGCACGAAAAAGCTTCTCGGCGATAAGCCGTCAGAACTTGCACATGGTAAGGAAGCGCAGTGATGGAGATGTCGGATTAGAGATGGATCGCCGTTGATGTCCGAGTGTCGCCTGAAGATCGCAACTTCGTGACCCTCGGGACGCGCTCTATCGCCCTGGTCGCGCAACGTCAGACCGAGACCATTGACTCTGATGGTAAGTCATCGTTTCTACATCGAAAGACCGATGTTACCAATCAATGTCGTAAGCTGGGGGACTGTCTGGACCCAAGTCCTCGCTGCTGGCTTGTATGCTCTGCCTGCATGTTGTGGGCACGCCGGAGAGCATACGTTCTTTGTCGCTTGATGTTGGTGACGGGCAATCCGTTACTCGTACAAACCAGATGTAGATGCCCGCTGCCACAAATCCTCGAAGACTTCAGATGCGTTGATCTTTTAATTTGGCTTTGATAAGCTCGCGGAGTAGGCCTTTGCTGTCTTGTGCTTTGTGACAGGACTTGGTCAGCATCAGGGGCAGGCCCATCACCATTCCAGTGCATTCTCGATGAGGCTTGACTCTTCTTGTTCTTCAAAGGCTTTCGAGCTTTCCACCTGCTACGTGACGTTGAAGTGGTTATGTTGTTGTCAGACCACTACATCTTTATCGATACCATGACCCCACATTCCGTCATCACACTCCAGGCATACACGCGACAAAGCTCCTTAGCTCATGGCAGAGTAAACCACAACACGTCAGCATGGGTCAGGGAACTTCGAGTGAGGCTCAGCACCTGACGCTAGGTACGTGAAATACTAAGATGTCTAGAGTACGACGAGAGGTCAACATCGAGAATCAGCGCCATGTTAACATTGAGCAGAGCAGCTCAGCCACAACCTCGCGCAGACTTTCGCAAAGAAAAGTTACACACCACTCGAGCTCTACTGCTTCAAATCGGTGTTTCGATCGCTGGCTGACACCCAATCCGGAATACAATACTGGAGCGAGGCCACGCTATGTCGATTTCTCGAGCTGCCAGACGCGTTGGGCGTAGGGTCCGTCATCTTCCAGATGGCAAGCTACCTCGGCGCATTCCCGTTTGCAAGCCAGGCACCAGCGATCCTTACGAATGAGGCACTGCTCAAGGTTGTCACGATCTTGACGGAGAGATACGGGGCAGTACTCAAGAAGAGAGGACGCGAGATTTGGTTACGAGAGATATACAGGAGTCTGGCTGTATACGACAATGGCATCAAGTCGGAAGCGGAAGAGCAGAAACATGAACAAGAGGAGGTGGCCCAGAAAATGGGCTTTGCTGTGGACGAAGCTAAGGACGAGGGAGGAGAGGACGAAGACGAAGATGATGAGCTGGTATTGGCAGCCCTCGATTCGATGGACTCGTTGGAGGTTTTCAAGCACGGCGAGCAGACCAACGTACATCACTCGATCATTCCAACGGACAACTTCTTGAAACTGATCGAGCTCCTACTGCTCATTGCCCCAATCGATGCACAGCAGAGCCTGTCATCGCTGGCTCCTGAGCTCTCAGAAGAGCGGGTCTCGAACCTGCGACGAACTGCAAAGGTAGTGCTGTCGTCTTTCGTCACCGATAAGCACCCCGGCATTACCTACCGTACTTTCGATACTGTCTTGTCAACAACACTACCGTACTTGTTCGACGGACTCAATCCCCTCTTCGAGCACTTCCTCTTCGCAAAGGACTTTGATCTCTCAAAGAAAAAGCCCGACTCCACATCTCCTTTACAAGAATCACATCCAGTAATACCACCGCCAAAGACAGTCATTGATCCAGAACCCATCTTGCGCGATCCAGGGGAGATTCTGAATCTCACTACGCTGAGCCAACTGTCCTTCTTCATCAAAGGCAGCAACCTCTTCAGGCGGCTGCGCCCCCTCTACAGCGGCAATACTCACGGGTTCTCCATGGGCTCTTTCGAAAAGCAGGTCTTCAATTGGCGCGCACCCACCATTCTCCTGGTATCAGGTCGCCTTCTCCCCTCGGCACCCTCCAGCACCCGCGAGCGTGCTCTGCAAGACATGCTACCACCGAAGAGGTATTCTAGCAGTATTTCCGAATCCTCACCAAACCAGACACTCACATACGGCGCCTACATCCCCACACAATGGAAACACACTGGCAAAACCTGTTTCGGCGACTCGTCCGCAAAGCTCTTCCAGCTCTCGCCAACGCACGATGTCTTCTCTGCTTCCAGCTTCAGCAGCGATTATGTCTACTTCAACAAATCGCCCACTCATCCCGCAGGCGTCGGTTTCGGCACTCCCGTCCCTACGCAATCGCAAGCATCGAGCCACTCATATGGCGTGTTCCGCCCAGCGCCCGTCTCCCTGCATCTTGACGATGCACTCGAGTTTGGTGTCTTCACGCACCTAGCTGACGGAGGTGGGAGCTTTCACCCGAGCAAGCTACCCGGAAGGAAGTCAAAGGATTGGCAGGATCGTTTTGAGATTGAGTGCCTAGAGGTGTGGGGATGTGGTGGCGATGATGTTGCTGAGGCTCAGAGGAAGGAGTGGGCATTCCAGGAAAGGGAGGCAGAGGCAAGAAGGAGAATCAATCTAGGAACCGGGGACAAAGAGCAGGATTATGAGCTGCTCAAGCTGGCCGGCTTGGTGGGGAATGAGAACAGGAGTGGCGGAAGTATGGGCTAGACATACCTGCTTGGAATAATCCTGAACAACGTCAAGCTGGCCAATCGACCTACATTTTACTTTCACTGCCGCTGATGCAATTGCTGGGCATGGACTTGGCGATGTAGATTCGCAATATAGGTATCTCACACGGGCTCAGATGGCTTTAAAGCTTCCTGGACTGCTGCTCCTGGACTGCCGCTGAGTTAAAATTCAGATTTGGGACAACTGAGGCAGACTTAGTCCACACCAGTGTAGCCTCATGTCACACTGTTGATATGCAAAACTTCGTAATGTCGTGACAAAGATTGTTACTCGTCTAGTGCTCGGATATGATGCCCTATGATGCCAGATATGTATACATATGATACAGTTGATCTCCTCTTCTGCGCTGCCCGCATGATCTACCACAGATTCTCGACTCTCATTCTCGACGTGTCGGTCGTCGTCGTTTATCCTTGCCTGCAGTCCGTTAGTCCTATATCCTACCGTGCAGGCTCTGCGCTGCCCGGAACCTCCATCGACTCACCTCTGCTTGTGCTTGGGGTTCTTCGAGCAGATGATGTACACATAACGTCCCTTCTTCCTCCTCACGCTCTTACACCCATCGCACAGCTTCTTGACCGAGCTACGCACCTTCATGCCGCGCGTCTGCTGAACCAGCGAAGTTGTCTGCCCTTGCGCGCGTATCCGCAGGCCGTTGAAGGCTGATGTGAGGCTGTGCATGGGCGATTGGCATTGCGATAGTGTCGGCCGTGTCGCGGAGGTGCAGGTGTGGATTGAGCGAGCGGGAGTGCGCAGGGTGAAGAGTGTTCGCCGGATGGGCAGAAGAAGAGACCGGGCGAACATTGTGGCGGCGGTGGATTTGGGCGAAGGCTTCGTGACGGCGAGCTGTTGGGGCTGCGCGGTGACCTTGATGGTTCGAGGGTGTGAGGGTGGAAAAAGTCGCTTAGTCAGAGGCGCACAGGTTCATCATCACACCTCACCAGCTCCGAGTAGCATTGCGCAGTCAGATGGATACGACTCATTGTGAGCGAGCTAATGAGCTATCAAACTAGGCCAAAAGGACTCCAAACCTAGGTTTGATGAATGAAAGAGAAATATAATTTACTGGCCCTCTTGGTGCATCTTGTTATGAGGCTGGTCAGAGTTGGTAAGTTGAAGTACTCCGATGCGATAAAGGCGTAACAATAATATGAAAGTGACTTCCATCTTGGAAATCGAACCAAGCTTATGCTCATATCTTGAAAATCAAGATGCCCAGACAGTCATCTCCTACATTCAACTCAAAACCTGTCGGTCAACACAGAAGCACGAGTCAGGCACCAAGTCGGATGCGTGTGAGAGAGACGAAACGGCAGCCTAAATTTACTGAGCCTTGTCACAGACGGAAGGCATTGTTCTCTTTTCCTGACAGCATGTAACAAACCCACCGGATTCTCAAGAACGGATTTTGGGAGCAAACGGGTTCGTTTCAGGGTCGGGGGCTGCTCATTCTCAAGCCATTTCCTTGACCGTCACTCGAATGGGATGTGACTACGACTATGGCCGCACGAGTCGACATCCTCTCGATAGCATCGGCAGAATCTTCGTCTTTGGGGAGTTTTGAATATGATGTTGACACTGGTGTAAATTTGAATTGGGTTGATCAGCAGACAAGTACAGACATGGAATACGGTCGCTCCAAATAAGGTGTTCTCTCCGTAGAAACTGACAAACGAATTATCTGCAAATATTGTAAGGCATCGCGGTCTCCGTGGAGTTGCAGACCTGTCACGTGCTCCGCGCTGTAGATGCGCACGGACTTTGCGCTTGCCCCGAAAGCTGTTTAGCCTCCGCACAACTTCGCTTCGCACCTTTGCATTTTGCTTGATCGCGACTTCCGAACAACATCTCAACTAACCTAGCAGCGTCAAGAGGTAAGCTGCCACTCATTTTGCACGCGCTGGCCCACGTACTGACAATTACTGCGATAGTTCAAAATGAGTACGCCGCACACCTGCCTCGAAGGCACCGCCGAGACCGAACTTGGAGACTGACAGCCGTGCAGCAAAGGGTACCTCCAGTTTCGGAAAGCGTCACAACAAGACGCACACGCTCTGCAGGCGTTGCGGTATGTCATGCCCGTGGTACCTTGACTGAGATACAGTGGAAGGGTTCTGCAAATGAGCAAACAACGGACAGAGAACTCGGCTAATGAGAACCAGGTCGTCGCTCCCTCCACATCCAGAAGCACACCTGCTCCTCGTGCGGCTACCCTGCTGCTAAGACCAGGAAGTGTACGTGACCCCGCGCTGTCGCCCAGCACACGATCTTCGAGACAAGAAAGCACGCAACTAACACGGCGCAGTCAACTGGGGCGAGAAGGCCAAGCGCAGGAAGACCACCGGTAGCGGCCGCATGCGCTACCTCAAGACCGTCAACCGCAAGTTCTCCAACGGTTTCCGCACTGGCACCGCCCCCGGCGCCAAGGGCCCCAAGACCGCTTAAATGTCTCGCACAACGACAGGGTGAACAGGTGTTGACGGCGTGATCAAGTCCGCTCGGACAGGCGCACAAGAAAGTAGGGGTTCAGCAAAAACGGTATTGCACGGCATGGGGCGTTCTGTCATCCCTCCCGGCTGCCTGATACCCAAATGAATGAATGAGGGTTATACCAGGCATGAGTGGAAAGATTTCATCATGTTCAGTCACGAATGAAAGCATCAATCAAGCAACCGCTGTGCCCGGTTCCTCAAATTATGACCACGCCTTAATCAAGTGGAACACTGGACGACTGGTGGATGTGCGTTTTTTAAATACTCACCAGGAATTTAGGGAGACTGCATAGCCGAACGATAACGATTCTCGACGCAGATCCAGTACGACTCGACAATACGGATGAGAAAGCGACCAATTCACCTCAAGTTATGCCACAGCCCATGAGCTAATAATTACAATCCACCTTGAGGGACCATTTCGTGCCTAGGACAGCAAAACATTCTCTCGCATTTTCACTGGGCATGATCAACTTTGCACCCCCATCCCTACCCACCGCACAACCTCAGCGTATCCTACACATGCCTCCGCCTCGCCCATTTGCTCAAAAACTCCCTGCCCTCCAACCTCCACGTATCCTCCTCGACATAACTCCCATTCTGCCCCCGCCCCTGTGCCTGCACAACGAGATTTAACCCCTTCTCCCCTTCACTATACCTCGGCCACACCGGTAAGCCAACTCCATTCGGATCGCCGCCCGCCACAAAGTTCACCCACTGCGCACTCATCACATCGCTCAGAGCCTTGTACTCAGGCCACGGGCCGTAGAAGCTCGGATTCGCAAAGACAAACTGCGTTTCGCTAAAGTGCTGAACGCCCTTGTACGCAGGTGCCAGGCCGCTGGGGGTCGTGTTGGTGGCCGGCTGCCAGGGCCGCGTGTTGAAGCGGTAAATGTACGTGGGCGCGTGCTTTGCGTAGTGTCGTGCGTCGTCGAGGCGGGGCGCGTGGTAGAAGACATCGCCCATGATGGCCGCGATGCGCTTATACTGGTACCCTTGGTCTGCGAAGCGCTCGGCGCCCGTGTTGAGCGGGATGCCCTGCGCGGGATCGTCCGGGTACAAGTCCAGCAGCTCCGAGACGACGGGGTCCGGGAAGCTGAAGCCCGTGCTGCCCTTGACGAAGGCGGAGAGCTGCTGGGTGGTGTTGATGACGCCGCCCGCGGGCGCGTTGTCGGTGCCTTCGTCTGTGTTGGAGCCGTAGAGGTGCGGGATGTGCGCGAAGCGGCCGGAGTGCAGAAGCTCGGTGGGAAAATTGGGCATGATGTCGCCGTCGACGGTTGGATACCAGCCCGGTCCCTGCAGCGGCTTCGCCATCAGCGGGAGCAGAGTTTGGTAAGGCACCGTACGCAGACAGGCCAGTGTATCCGGCACATTGGAGCAGTTCGTCTGGTCTACAATGTTGTCGTAGATGGGCTGGTACCAGTCCGAGCCGTTGTACCATGCGGTAGCAGCTGAGCCGGATTCCTGAATACTGCGGTGGAAGAGCCCGTCTGTCCGTCCGCCATAGCTCATGAGCAGCTGCCCAACTGCAAAGGAGCCCGCCGACTCGCCCCAGATAGTCACCGCGTCCTTGTCGCCGCCAAACGCACCAATGTTCTCCGAAATCCACGCCAGTCCTTTGCGCATGTCTCGCAGCGCCAGGTTCGTGTTGCCCGTTCCTTGGATCTCGCGCGAGTACATCATCCCCCACCCTCCTTTCCGGTAGTTGATGCTTGTCGCTATGATGGGGTTGCCGATTTCCACGCTCCTCTGCACGAGGTAGGTGAGATTGTAGTTTGGCAATGCTGACGTGCCAACCTGATACGAGCCGCCATGGATCCAAACAGCAACAGGCAGCTTGCTAGACTCGTTGGCCGACAAGCCCGCGGGCCGCACAATGTTAATACTCAGACAATCCTCGCTCATGCCAAACTCGCCGTCTCGCTCCGGCTGCGCATCAGGACAAGCATGGCCGTACTGTTTCGCCGCCCGCGTCCCATTCCACGTTGCATTCAGTGACTGCGGGACCAAGAAACGGTTCAATCCCCCCGTGTCCTGCGCATACGGCACTCCGAGGAAGACATCCTGATCAAAGCCCGACAGGTACCGGCCCTCGTACGTGCCATTGAGCAGCGTAACGGTAGGCTGCTGTAGGTCAACAGCCGAAGTAAGACGTGCAAGCAAGCACGACACGGCGCCCCATTTCCAAGCTCTTTCCGCGACGCGCATCATGGCCACTTGGTCTCGTGCTGCTCTTGGCTCAGGAAACGGGAGAGTTGTGTTGGCCCGTCGAGCGGCCATGGATTATCTTTTGTACATGTACATGGCGGTTCTTGGTTAGCGGCTGTCAGGCCATGACTTCACAGGTCGGGTTCGGCTTGCACGCCAGATGGCTTTGTTCCCGGCGGCACTGCGGGACTACCCTCTGTTTCCATGCAGATCTCTGCGTTTGCTGGGGGACAAGCGAATGGACTTGATGAAGCGTCTCTTGGAAAGGAAGGTGGTTGGTTGGTGCTGCAGGCTAGCGACATCGGCTGCAACGTCGGGGATGCGTTCCGTTGATTGCAGAGCATGGTCAGCTTGTCAGCAAGAGTGGGATGGCCGCAACACCAGCAGCAACCTCGAATTGCTAGGAGATTATTTAGAACTTTCATATCGAAGTTATGGACACGACCATCACAGGTCACCAATCTGATATTTACAACCTGAGACCAAGCTAGCCGTGACACTCCGGTTTGCAAGACGATGAAGCATTTGGAGAGGGGCTCAACACACGGACAAGAAAAGAAAACAAATGGGGTATCGTAAGTGCTCAGCCTCCGAGCCGAACAGTCTTCCTCCTCTGCCTGATTAGAACAGTTTGAATCTCTTCTTCTTCTATCTTGAGTCAGCATTGATCCTATAACGCACTGACAACAGCTTCGCTCACCTCTGTCGAGATAGTCCGCGCAGGCACGGGCGCGGGAGCGGCTAGTGTCGTGTTACTTGTCAGCTCGACTGGCAGTTCTACAGCTCCTTGCGGTGGTGCTGGGTAAGTATAAGGGGCGTTTGGCGCAGGCTGGTGGAGTGCTGGGCTTGGGTAGCCCGTTGAGGGTGTACTTGGCGTCAACGGCGGCGACATGGGAAAGACATGAGTCGGAGGAGACGGCAGCTCAGCGACAGTGTTGGGGTAATAGTAAGCCGCCTGCTGCTGAGGCTGTGGAGGTTGATATGGCTGCATGTGAGGGTATGCGATGCCAGGCGGAGGGAAGTACTGCTGCTGCGATTTCTGCGCACTCTCGACGCGCCATGCATCGAATACTTCTGTCATGAGCTTCATCCACTCGGGTGGAGCGCCGGTGAAGTCGTACTTGACCGACTGATCGCGGAAGACGATGAAGTAGTGCAGCCTGTTGTAGGGCGAGATGGCGACGTACTGAAGATGTAATTAGCTTTGACACTCTCAGAGCATGAAGCGTACTCACTGCAACCGATCGAGGCGCGGCGTCAGTCAAGATCCTATCCAAGGCGCTATAGTGGCCGTAGAAGTTCCACGAGCACTCGCCGCTGGGCCACAGAACGAACCACGCATCGTGTGCACCGAGCGAGACGCAGGTCGGCGTCTCGAAAGACTTTCTTACTTTGTCCTCGAGCTCACTGGGTATACCAGCCCATATCGACCCGCTGCCCTGGGCGCAGGCAAAGTAACTCAGATTCAGTCCAAACGTGACAAAGCAAGTGCTGGACGCGTTGGGCAGCGCCTGCGTCCACCGTGACAAGTCGGTGTAGTTAACCTCAAAGAACGTCTGTGAGTAGACTGCACGCCGTCAGCCCGCGAATCCGTGAATCAAATGTCCAATGATCAGTTTCACGGCGTGCGTTTCATCTATAATCCCGGGTAAGGCTGAGGCTGGGCAACGGGACTCACACAGCTTATCCTCCCCCGTCATGACTTTACACCCAATATACCACAGCGGCTCTGGCGCATTCGCCTGCGGCGCAAGCGCAACACAATACGGCTGTTTGATTCTCCACGCCGGCGCCATGGCCGCGTTGAACAGCTGCCGGAGCGTCCCTGGGATGCGATCGCTGCGCGGAGAGGTCTGTCAGCCCATGATCATTCACCCCGATTCAGCCTGCTTGCTTGCTCACAATTTCCATGCCGTGGGGCTATCGAAGAAGAACGACCCGTTTGGCCCAAACACAAACGTTATTCCGGGCATTGCATAGTACCCGCAGCGTGTGTGGTTGTGGTTGTGGTTGCTGTGAAGGAGAACGCGGAAGTCAGAGGTCGTGCTTTGGTTTGTCTTGTCAGCCCGTCGAAGCCGGACAGAGAGCGAGGACGCATGCACTGCGCTGCGGTGGTGGCGCACATAGCGGCCGAGGACTGGCGGTGCGCGAAGCAATGCCAATCCAGGATGGCGCGGACAGTCAATGGCGGCCCTACGCGTGATGTGGGCGCTCGTGTTGGCGGTCAGCGAATGGCTGGTGGAGAAGCGGCGAGGCGGAGTGCAGGCGCAAGCGAGCTGGCGACGAAGCTGCGCCGCCATGGGCTCTCCTGTATTGAAAGCAAAGACTACCTGGAGAGGCTGTTGCAGAATAACAGTACCCTTTCAAGTATCTAGGCAGTGTTTAGGATGATTCGCTGGGTGGGGGCTTGGTCTGCAAGTTGTGGCTGGAGGCCCTATTTAGATGCATATACACTTACACTACATGGTGGTCAATGTGTATCTCCCAAAGCAGATACAATGGAAAAAGTACCAATGCTAGGTCAGCGAGTCGACAGGCCAAACCATCCCATCCTACCTAGTAAAACAGCAGGGCCAAATTAATAGTAGACAGGGCGCTTTTCTCTCTCTGAGCAGAGGCTCAATAGAGACCTCGAAAGATAGTACGTTGGCTCTTCTCTGAAATGATGCGGTGACTGTTCATCTTCATCACCCACCACTACTCCTACTCTCGCAACGAACAGAAGATTGGAGGGAGATAAATTCCATTCAAACTCAAACCACCCCTCGACACCCCACACGCCACGCCACGCCACGCTATGCCACGCCATGCGATTTAAATTCCATTCCACACTGAAAAGGCCGCTGTCCCACTCCCAGCCCATGAAGTGAATGTGGTAACCCAGCCTATACATTTTATTTCATACACAAGCTGCCTAGCCTAGTCGAACAAACGCCTCGCTCCATCCTATCCTATCCAGTCCTATCCAGTCCTGGAGGATTACACATCCCTCCCCTTTCGCGGCGGAGGACTGCGACTCCTCGAACTAGAGTACTGTCTGCGTCTGCGCGGCGGGCTCAGACTACGACTACGACTACGACTACGACTGCGACTATGACTGCGACTGCGACTACGACTCTCGCTCGCCCGGGCTTTGCCCTTGCCGACTACTTTTCGCGGCGGGGGGCTTCTCGAGCGGCTGGAGCTGGGGCTTCGTCTGCGGCGGACGGGACTCCTGGAGCGGCTTACACTTGGACTCGCGGTTGGACTTCTTCTCCGCTTGGGCGGGGGGCTGCGGCTGAGGGAATCGGATGGGCTGCGGGCGCGGCGCTTGGGCGGGGGAGAGCGAGAGCGGCTCGGTGTGCGAGAGGGAGATCGGGAGTCCGAGTAGGATCTTGCGCGGGCTTTGCCGGTAACGCGCTTGCGGTCTGGCGTGGGGCTGCGGGTGTAGCTTCTCCCTCTGGATGAGGAGCGGGATCGTGAGCGAGAGTCTTTGCGGCGCCGTGTGGGTGTGCGGGATCGGCTTCTGCTTCTACTTATACTACGCGAGTCGCTGCGAGACGAGTATGACGAGTAGCTTGAGACGCTGCGTGAGTCTTCGCTGTCGCTCTCCGGCTCGGGGAGGGGTTTGGGTTTTGGGGCGGCGTTCTTGAGCCACTCGCGCATGCCTTCTGTGAGCACGCCCATGCCAATAGCGGTGAAGAAGTTGATGGAGAAGCGTGTCTTGCTCTGGTCGTCGGCGTCTGTGGGGAAGACACCGGTCAGGCTGTCCTGCAGCACCGGGTCCTTGAAGCGCGCAACGACGTCTTTCTGGCCGAGGAAGGAGAGCAGCTCTTCGAAGAGAATCTTGATGAAGATACGCGAGGAAGATGTAGTGTCCTCCTCGTTCAGCTTGACAACCTGGAAGACGTGCCACCCAATGGCGTCGGTGGAGAGGAGATGTGCGAAGAACTGGGCGATGATGCGGAGGCGGTTTGTCTCGAAGCGGTGGATCGTCTCGTAGTAGTGCGCGAAGCCCTCTTCAAACAGATCGGTCCACATGCGGTTGATTTTGCAGAAGCGTTCGCCGATCATGCCATAGAACTTCTCGTAGGTGCGCTCTTGGCTGGCGCATTCGACAATCATGGTTGTGAGTTCGTTTTCGAGGCCGTGCGGGAGGTTGATGCGCATCAGCTTGTGACAGCACTCTTCGAAGCCACCGCTGGACTTGATGGTGAGGTAGATGGTTCGGCGCAAGCTGACGAGGTCGGCGTTGGTCTGGTCCTTGACGTCCTCTGCTTTTTGCTCTTCGTCCTCCTCTTCCGAGTCCGAAGCGTCTGTGTACTCTGCGCCGCTCTCCTCCTCTTCGCCCAGGATCTCCTTCTTGATCTTCTGGTACTCGGCCTCGTGCGCCTCGTAGTCTGCGTCGAACTTGAAGATGTTGAGCCCGTCCTCGACCTTGACGTCGTCCTCCAGGGTGTGTCTGTGTGTGATTTGATCCTCCTCTTCCACCAGATCCAGATCCTCTCTGATCGAAGGGTGCTCCTTGTACTTTGTGCGCCTCACTTCAAACAGAACCTCGATCATGTATTGTGTACGCTTGTCGATGTCGGCCTCGTGCAGGATGTTCCTCATCTGGTCGAAGATGGCATTCGCAATGGCCATGTTCATCTCCTCGAGAAAGGCACCGACCTCCTTCATGATGCCCACGGCAATCTCGACCGAGTCGTCTGAGGGCTTGTTGAGCAGCAGCAGCAGGATCTCAGCAATTAGGACCTCGTGGACGACCTGGTTGTTGACGAGGTGGCTGAGGAACATGGTGCTGGCGAGACAGACGGCCTTGTCGTTGCGCCTGAAGCTCTTGCGGAACTGGACAATGAGCCTGCGGACGAGGAGGTCGCCGACCTGGGGCAGCTTGGTGTTGACAATGGCGACCATGGCGCCGTAGATGGGGGTGAAGGGCAGACTGGCGGCCTGGGCCTTCATGATGGCGCGGCAGAAGAGACCGCGGCCGCGCACGAGGTTCTCGCTGAAGAGCTCGGGGACAATCATCTTGATGTTGGCCGTGTTGGTCTTGTTGATGAGGCCCTGGATGGACTTCTTCAGGGCTTCCCAGGCCATGCGCTGGAACTCGGGGGTGGCCTTGTCGGTGATGTTCTTCTGCAGCTCGCGCAGACGGGCTGGAGGGATGTAAGCGCCGCCGGCGCGTGTCTTGGAGTCGTCGAGGGGGAGTTTGCGGGCGGCGCTGAAGGCGCTCTTGAAGAGATTGAGGCGGGCATCGTCGGCAGGCACGTCGGCGGCGACTTCGTTCTTGTTGCGCTGGTCGTGGCGGCGCGAGCGCTTCGAAGGCCCGGCATTGGCGTTGGCGTCGTAGGGCGAGCGGTCGCGTTTGCGGGGGACATCGTGCTCGACGTCGACGTCTGCGTCCGGCTCAGGCGAGGGAATGCGGACGGCAGAGGCGACTTGCATGGTGACAGGCCGTCGAGGAAGTGCGAGGGCGTCACGGCGGGTGATGGGCCAGGCGTCGTCGGCGTCGTCGGTATTAGATCGAGTCGAGAGTCGTCAAGAAACTTTAGCTCCGGGCAGACAAGCAGAGCAGAGCAACACAGGCGCGCCTCGGGTCTTGGCACTCACCCCTTCCTAACTGGACCTCTCTCACCACGTCGACCTCGAACAGAGACACACACGAACAGACAGACTCTCGTCGCCACGCTCCTTACCCCCTCTCTACACTCCTCAAGATGGTTTGTTATGTTCTCTCCTTCCAATTCACCTCACGTGTTAACAATTCCAGCTCGACCGCCTCGTAGGACTCAGCATGCTCATCGCAGCCACTGCCATCTTCGTCTACTACACCGTCTGGACGCTGTTCATGGTACATGCACCTCTCTTACATACCCTGGCGCCCCTCCACAACCTCCACAACCTCCACACCCTCCAGCATCCATCAATCACTCTTTACGCTGACTAACCACCCCAGCCCTTCGTCGACGAGGACCACGTCCTGCACTCGCTCTTCCTCCCCCGCGTCTGGGCCATCCGCATCCCCGTCATCCTCATCGTCCTCTTCACCACCGTCGTCGGCTCCTTCCTCTCCGTCGTCATGATAAGGAGCAACCGCAAGAAGGCCCTCAAGGCCCAGCAGAAGAAGGCCTCGTAGCCTGCCACGTTGCTGAAAGGAGCCATGATGCCACGCTTTACTTTATAGGGGCATTTAATCTAGCATATGGGCGAACATCGCCCTGGCGCATGGAGGGATTCGAAGCTTCAAAGACTGTCGCACGGCAGCACTAGGGAAAATTATACCATACTTGAGATTATATCATTTCAAGCGTATACCATGCTCCATCTGTCTGCACCTACATCACACTGCAGTTGTCCTCGGTAATCACTATCGGTCCCTCCCCATCCTCGCCCACGTCACCCTCACCACCCTGGTTCGCTGCAATGTGCCGCGCCAGCTGAGCAAACACGGCCTGCGAGATGAAGTAGTCGTCCCTTCCGCCGCGCCGGTCCATGTCGTTCTTCGACGTGATCTGGTACGCTTGGTGCATGCGCTTGCGGCTCTTCAGTCCGCCTGCCACCACCCCTCCCTCGCCCTCTGCCTCGTCCTCGCTCATGGCTTCGTCATCACTAACCTCCACCGCGCCCTCTGGCCTGCTTGGCCTCCTTCGCCGTCCAAAGTTGATGCTGGAGAACCCAGTCGTATCTGCAGAATGCACGCCAACCCCCTTTCGCGCATGGTACTGGTCGCGTGTATCTGGCGAGAAGATCTTGATCGTGTGGTCGATGCCAGAAACCGCCAGCGTGGGCTCGTACGGGTGGCCTGTAGGCAGTCAGTACGCACTAATCCAACTCAATCTCAAACAACATACCTTGGACGACATTGACCACCTCCCCATCACCCTCGAGAATGTTGACGAGCTGTGCCGTCTTGCGGTCCCAGATAAAGACGTGCCCGGAGTCGCTGCCGCTGACCACATACTCGTCCTGCAGCCCAAAGTAGTTGACATCCTTGACCGTCTTGACGTTGCAGTGCCCCGTGTACACGCGCGTGTGAGGCGCACACGGTATATCGCGCTCCACCTTTGCTCTCTGATACCTTCGCCGGCCAAAATCTGACCGCCATAGCATGCGTCCGCTTCGTGTTCGATGTAGTCCTTCGTCATCCTCTGAGCCAGAATCCTCCTCGTCAGATTTATCTTCCATATCACCATCGCTGTCGTCGTCGTCATCGTCATCATCTTCGTCTTCCTCCTCATCATCCTCAACATCAACCTCCTCTTCCTCCTCTTCTTCATCCAGCAAGTCTTCCAGCTCAGAAGGCACGTGTTCTGTAGACGATCCAGACCCTGAACCGGACGCCGCTGCTTCCCACTCGCTGATCGCATCCGCTCTTGCAATCTCAGCACTCAACTGCTCAATCTCATCCTCAGCAGTATCAATGTCCTCTTGCTGCTCTTTCAGTGCCCTCTCCTCCGCCCTGATACTCGCGTCAGGAATGCCACGGCCGCCAAACGCCCGATCCACAAATGCAAACTTGATGTCCTTCGAGGCATTGAGTAAAAGGCCCCGACCGATTTGATGTCCCCACTTCAGCTTCGCCGCATCACGGTTCTGATTCATAAAGTCCGGCTTGTCCTCGTCGTCTTCATCGCCCATCAAGTCGGCAAAAGGTATCTGAACTGCGCGAGAGAACGCACGAACAGCGTCAAGCTCCGACGGGAAGAGCACTCGAATGTCGTCAGTCATGAACTTCGATACGTCGACATTCACAATCGCATCCTCGCTTGCCAGGTCCATCAAGTACGGGATGAGCACCTCTTCGATGGCGTCCATGTCAGAGTCCTGCGGGATCGGCAGGCGCTCGCTTCCGCTCCGGCTGGAGAACCCTTCGATGACTGCACCTGGACCGCTATCGAGCCAGAGCAGGATGGCTTTGAGGAAGTCATAGCCAAATTGCTCGTGACGTGGCAGTTCTCGCTCGCGCGGCGCATGCTGTATCGTTGCAAAATACTGCGCAATCATCGCATCGGATGTGGAGCTCGATCCCGTCAAGAGCTGCCCGCCCATGGCTCTGGAGAGCGTACCAGCTGCCTGAACGAATCGACGGGATGCCGCGCGGTCGTCGCGAAGCTTGTTCTGTACTGCCACGTCCACAGGATCTGGATCGACTGGATACCCCCAGCTTCTGGACAGGTCATCCATGTCAGGCAGTATCGAGTGCGCCATGCCCAAGAGCGACGTGTAGGCGAGGTGCAGACCAGATTCACCATGATCAGCTAAGCTAAAGATGCGCTTCTTCATCTTGACTGCCGTCTTCGCGATGCGGAAGTGATCAGTGCCACGCAGCTCGTTTAGCTCTTCCTGCGACAAGCCGTTGCTTGTGGGGGCCTCGATGCGAATGTCTTCCGTTTGGCCATTGCCATACCTGACCCGAAGTGCGAGATCGTCATCAACACTTCCGGTGCGCTGCCTGGAGCCAGCCCTATCTGTAGCGTCCTGCGTGGTTGACTTGGGTCGCTTTCGTTTCCGGCTCTTGTCCTTGACCCTCCCTGTGCTATCACCAGTCGACACCTTCGAAGTTCTGACCTCATCACGCGCATCGGGTGCTCTGTGAATGTCGAAGCTGTAGATGTGATCCTGTGACCAGCTGACGATAAGTTCGTTAGGGTGCGCATCGCTTATCTTGCACGCCGTGATATGTCCACCATCGTTGCGCTTCATGCGCTGCTTCCCGCTGGGCGCAAACTTCTTCACGCACTGTGTGGCCTGTCCCAGCAGCTCTTCATCTGTTTCCGACCAGTTGCTTGGACTTGACAGCCTGGATCCTCGTTCCCTGTTCTTGTCCCTCCCCAGCATTCGACGGTCGTGGAGAAAACAGTGGAGATGGGCACCACCAAGGGCTATGTAGTGGGGCTGCGATGGCGAACAGGAGACAGTGTTAAGATCTAGGCCATAGCGACTGTACGAAATGAGCGGCGGGGGCACGTTGTCGGCAGCATCTGAATCCCTGGCCCAGGACGGCAGCCGCCCATCTTGCGCAGGTGGATACGTCTTGGATGGCTGTCTTACATCCCACTGCCGTACGTCACCGTCGTTGGAGCAAGTCAAGAAGTAGAAGGGGTTGTCTTCAGTGACGATGCGCTTCACTGTGTCGTTGTGGCTGCGAAACGCCTTCTCGTTCGTCTCTGTGCCGGTGAGAGTGACAGCGTTGCGCAAGTGATGGATGCTGGGCCTTGATCCGCCAGCGCTGCGCCTGCTCCCAGACCCGTACGCAGAGTGTCCCGAGTGTTCGATGTCGAAGATACGGACGTCATCGGTGCAGGAGACAATGGTCCGGTCGTTGGAGTAGGGCATGAACTTTACAGAGAAGATGTTGGATCGGTGGCCAGTCACTATGGACGTAGTCAGGCTGAACTGCTCCGTGTCCGAGCCTGGGTTGTACGAGTGGATGTTGATCCGGTGGTCGTCAGAGCCAGAGGCAAGGAGGCGGCCAGACCGCGACCAGCTGCCGAAAGTCAGCCAACATTACATGAAGCTGCAGCAAACGACGTCTGTACCTAAGAGCATTCACACATCCATTGTGCCCCTCCAGCTCATTCACAATATCCAAATCGTTGACCCAATGCTGGTCGCCATAAATGCCTCGAATATCCGTATATGTCCTACGCTGGAGGCCGACTTCCCGCCTCAGAAGGCGGTCATACACCGAGTACTTCATGCTGAAAGGCAGTGCAGCGTTGCACGAGGGTGTGGCAGGGTCCTCGGATGGAGTTAGAGAAAGTCCGCGGCGAGGCCAATGATTCGGGCTTCACGCGTGAACTGCACGCCGAGTGACGAGTGCGGTTGTGGGGTTATCAGTCAGGCTGCAGTTTCTCAAGGTCCGGGCTCGCGGCGGATGAGCTGATACGCATTGCGGTGCATTCGCGAAATGCTGGAGTGGTGGTAACGTGTCGACCGTCTTTTGGTGTCGGTGGTTGTCTGAACACGGAATGACGATGAGCTTCCCCACTACCGGTACGAGACCTCCGAGGCCGCCGATCTCACCTCACTTACACCTACTGCGCCTTTCCAGCGCTGAGCAGTCATACCAGCTCTGAGCAGCCATACCAGCTATTGTGGGGCTTTCTTATACTACTCGATAACTTATTAGCTTTTCTTCAATCATTAATATCTTGCTATATACAGAATGGCTGCCCGGAGCTTGCAGAGCGCAGTAGGCTCGTTGATTTCTGATCCAACACTCCATACGTTTTGAACTTCTGAGGACAGAGTGGAATTCCCATAAAATCTACGATCTAGGTCTACAATTTCGTCGTCTCAATAGAACTCTATCCGCCAGAAACAAAGTCAATAAACCCTAAGCAACTGCAAACCTGCTCCTCTCGCGCAGGCCCTTGCCGAACTTGAACAGAACCCACATGAAGATTGTGCACAGGACCATGAAACCTGCAAGCAAGCTGACACCGCCGTCAATCCCAATGCCGCGGAACATGGGCCTCGCGAACAATATGGCCGCAAACGCGAATAAGCTCCTGGACAGACTGTTTGCTGAGAAGATACTAGCTGCGTATCGAGGGTAGATGTTGGGGATGTAGAGGAGGATGGATTGCGCGACGAAGTAGGTACCGAAAATGGCGAGTCCAAGACCGACTGTCATTGTTAATTTTCACTCACAAACGGCCAGACGGAGAGTACTTACTCGTCGGTGCCATCCAGTGTACCGAGGGACGAGCTGTCCAGGCAAACAGGAAGAGACCGATGCAAATAATCGGCGAGGCGAACAGCCCAGGCAGCAGGTGGTTCTCCAGTTCGCCGAATGTGCCGTTCATCATCCTCGGGAAACATCTGTACTTGAGATAGATGCAGTGGACGGTGAACGCGATGAGGCCGGCCGGTGCGACAACAAGGAACACGAGTCCGGTGCTCTCAGCGGAGAAGCCGTACATGACTGGATACACCAAGGGCAAGGACTCGAAGAACGAGTAGTATGTGCCGTAACACAGACCCATGCTTCAAGTATTGTTAGCCAGTTGGTCAGCTGCAAGCACATCTATGACTTACTAGACGGTTGTGAAGAGGATAGCAGGATCGAGCGCGTTAATCTCCCACGGCTTGATCAGCGCATCGAACAACAGGCTGGATGCCTTCAAGTTCTTCTGCTTCTTCTCTGCGTCAGACATGAGATTTTGATTGCCAGTCTCTTCACGGAGGCGCTTAGCCTTGTAGTAGAGGATCGTAGGAGCGGAGGACTCGGGCAGCATGCACAGCATTAGAACGTAGACAGGGCCGGCGATGATCATTAGTTCCCAAGCTGAGAACCTCCAGCCAAGATCGCGGACGGCGTAGGTAGAGAGCGTTGGCCCAAGAGCAGGTCTGTCGGTGGTTAGTGAAGGACCTCCTTCGAGTGTAGGCTGTTACATACCCCATAGTCGCTGTAGCTGCCCACAATGCCACTGCAAACGGGAACTGCGCCATTGTCCAGATGTCGGCAAGAGAGGCTCCTGCCGTAGCCAGGCAAGGCGAAGCCATGAACCCGAGGAGAAAGCGCAGAACCATCAGGCCTTCATAGTTATTCACCAGTGCTGTAGGGATACACAGAATGACAAACAGGAAGCCTGAGATGGCGTATGGAGGGTTTCTACCGACGCTTGGGATCTCCGAGATGGGCGAGAAGAGCAGGCAGCCTATACCATAACCTAGGACGTACAGAGCGAGGCCCAAAGAGCCTTCAATGTGCGACTTGTGGAAGACTTCCTGGACAGCCGTCTGTGAGGGCGTGTATATGGACGAGCCAACGTACACGGCGAATGTGTAGAGTCCGATGAGAGAAGTCATGAGGACCTTGTCACGCAGTGGCCAGTTCTGTGGATTGGAGGGGTCGTTGGGCCCATCCCAGCCAACAAGAGTCGCACTTTGTTCCAACTTGAGTTCCGCACCGATGACACTGTCAGCAGTGACTGTTGCAGGGACATCGTCGGTTGAGGAAGAGGGCGATATATCCTTCGCCTTGTGTCTTGAGAAATCGAAGCTCCGATGACGGATGTAGTGGAGAGCAGTTCCTACCGACGAGTGTCGGAAAAGGTAGGACATGGTGAAGAGTGAAGGTCTCCTAGAAGCTCAAGTGTGGCGAATGTGCAGGTATAGCTTGAATGATAGCGCTGGTGTATTGTTTCAAAACCTCTGAAAGCAAAAGGCAGAGGATTGCTGATACTGAGTGCCGTTCTGGCGCCTCCAAACGCATGAGAGGTTTATATCTTGCCAGAGATTCCTTAAGTCCATCTCAACGCCGCACAACATGTTGGCATTTGTCAGATTGTCTTGTGTTGTGCGAGCACCTCTTCCATGCCAAGTGCCATATCGTGACGGTGCCGATGGATCGACATCGTGAATACGTCCGTGGTATGCAAATGTCATAGGGCAGAAAGGCGGCTTACCTGCATTCGGCGACATTGCTTCACGTTAAGCTGTCAGCGGAAGATAAGTGCCTACCAATGTTAAGATAGTGCATTTCCAGCGACGCCCTTGAGCGGTAGAAGCTCATGTTTCATCATCGCCTGTTGTTACAATTGGTCGATGGTCACGGTGAGTCGACATGTCTTCCCGTAGTTCTTACAAAGCGTGGCTGCAGCCCTTTTCAGGGTCCATAAGCAAAGGGACGGCGCAAACAACGGACGAAGACCTTCGGACAGTCCTCATGTTGATTGGTAAAGATGGATTTTGACGGTCTGAAAAGTCTCCGGCACACAGTTGGAGATCCGTAGATGCAGCGAATCCACTGAGGTTGCGGTGGCTTACTCAGTCCGTAATTGTGCAACTCCAAGATACTTCCGCTTCGGGAAGCGATATGACATGTGAGCGAGATGTCGCGATAGCCACTTTACCATGCAGGCGATTTAGACTAGGCATCAAGATATGCAGAGTGTGAGCGAATACGATATTCCTACTCTTTCCAGCATCTCGTGATACGGTGCCTTCAAGAGACTATCGGTCGCAAACACAGCAGCAGAAATCTTACTCGCAGTAGTACAGCAGATCTCGCAGCTCTGGAGCCGCGAGATGCCGAAGTAAGCAGGAGGCTCTTGGTGCTGACTTGTTTGCACACCACGCCGACCTGGCAGCCTTTCGTTGGTCTGCCGGTATAAGATAACATGCGCGCAACGAAGCATGTGAAGGGAGATACGTGGGCGACTTTTAAAACAAGAACGAGCAGTGCACACCGGTGTAGAGTCCCTTCGTGAGGTGTTAGCTTTCTCAACGAATCGAGTTCACCCCGTGGTCCCTGTTGTGGGTCGCACGAAGGACACTGCAATACCAAAACACATCCCTGAGGCTCATCCTGCAACGAGTGTCTTCACCTCAGGCTAGAGTAGCAACGCCCACAATTCATCGCGAACCGTGTGTCACCCACACCCCGCATCGTGGTGACACCAGTCTCTGCGCTGTGTCTGTACGCTGTCAATGTCAATTCTCCAGCTCCGTGGTTTTGCCCAATGCATGTTTCAGGAACGCTCTTGTTAGCCGTTAAGCTTCGGAGGCGAGGCTTGGCCCCTGAGCCGTTTCGCAAGTGCTGTCAGGTGTTTCCCGACGACCTCACCAGACACGGTGGGTTTTGTGCTCCGCAGAGAACCACGCTTTTGCACAATGTTCAGACGTCTGGCAGGGCGGAGGCCGCGGCGCCCACGGCCCGCAAACATGTCGTGTTGCGAAACGCGTCTTATCAATTCCTCGTTCTCTGCTCGATTCTTTTTCGGCGGAAGCAGTGGGGACCTGGCAATGGCAAGGCAGATCTTGAAGAAGCGAGGTCTGGCTGCATGCGCGTTATATCGGAGCGACATGCAGTGCGCCGCGGTGCCTCTTGACCAGTGCCCACGTGGGTTTAGCCAGGCAGTCAGTAAGGCAGCCCTCGTACACGGGAGATGAGGTGGAAGAGGACTAGCCACACAACACATGGGGAAACCAATATTAATAGACAAGATGGTCAGAGCGGCGCTCCCAGTTGCTCAGAACGGGATAGGTGGGAAGGGCGCGTCGGAGGGACTTTGCGCAGGTTGCAGCAATTGTCTCTGGTGATCGACGTCAACGATCCAGAGCAAGCTCGTATCTGGTGAAAAGTCTGTGTGTGTCTGTGGGCTCGGAATGGTGTTTTACGAGGCTGGAAACGCGGCTCCTGGAACGCGGCACCATGAGGGAGGTAGCAGAGCTCCGCAGACGGAACGGGGACGCAATATTTGCAAACAGCAGTGCAGATCACGCGCTCGCGCCCAAATATCGCGAAGTACAACAGCAGCCGTCTACATTTCTACATTGGATCTGCGGGGCTGCCGGAGCCAGTGCTGTTGCAGTCAAGCAGCTCTGTCCGGCTGCGCCTGCCGAGCTTTGGGCGCGCAGTGGTTCGATCTAGACCGCACGTTTGCAGCACCGCAATAGAAGAACTGAGCCTGGAAGAAATGCTACTGCACTGCTTAGCGGCCTAATAATACGCCCTGCTTGGGTGCTCAGACCGCATCTGGCAGACAGCAACAGAGCATGGATAGGGCATCTAGAGCCGGCCGTCCGCGGGCCCAGCTGAGACGAGTATGAATGCGCGATTAGTGCATGTCACACCAAGGGTGGGAAGGTTCGACTGGGACCGGGCTCACGACTGGCCGCTTGAGTACATGTACGGGTTGGCCGCCGCTCGTGTTTGGTTGCTGCTCAGTATTTCCCATGACATCGACGCCGTCATTGTAGACGTTAGATTCGAAAGCATCGCGATTTCAAAAACCGATCGACATACCAGTAACCAACCTACCGTATTGTTGGGCCCCTAGCAGTTTGCAGTACTTATCGAACCTTGTACCACCTCGACCTGGACGCATCGGGCAGCTCGCATCCTCGACTGTCTGAGTAGATAAGCAACACTCAGCTTTCGTTTGGAAGAATATCAGCAGAGTATCTGAGTGAGTACAATCGAATAAGCTTGGATTTATTGTAACTAACCCAACATCTAGTACACTCTTTAATATCCATAAACCTCACAGCTCTAAGCTGCCAACAACACCACAGCCATGCGCTCCACAACACTTGCCTCATTCTTCTTCTTCGTCACAGCAACATTCGCTGCTCCAACACGGACCCAACAACGCAGCCACTGCCGCTGCGTTCTTACCTCTGACGCCTTCAACCCCCTCGAGACCCCCTCCGCCGCGCACTGGACACCCGCCAATTGGAAGCCCACAGACCCCACTCCCAGCGCCTCCCCCTACCACCAACCATCCCCAGACCGATGCGCAACCCTGGGCCCGGAGCTGGAAAACTTCCGCCATGCAAAGCCCGACCTCTACGAATCGTACGTGCGCGATAAGATTGCGACCCTTGCGCCGCACCCCAGCCTCGACGACGAAATGCCCCTGCCCACTGAAGTCCTGATGAACAAGCTGCCGCGCCCGACGTCACGGCCAAACGAGCACATAGTGTGCTACTCGGAGCCCGAGGCCTTCTCTGCGTACAGCGACTCGTGTCTGACGCTGTGGGCGCTGCAGATCATCGTTGCCATTGCCATCCTTGCGTGTGTTGCCGAGGCCGTTCATCTGGTCATGCGCTGGTTCTCCGGCTCGTGTGCTGATTCGGAGGAGGACCAGCTTTCGTCTGAGAAGGCGCTGCGTCTCCCCGGCGCGGAGCGACTGCTGCTCGCTATCCCTGCGCAGGTCAATGAAAAGGATGATATTTTTAGCCCTGGTGCGGACAAGAAAACCAAGGCGTACGAGGCAACACGGTATTTCGTTGTCAAGAGCTCAAGTGGGAGGAGAGAGTTTATTGCGTACGACAGTGAAGACGACGATGAGGCAAATAGGCCGGTGATGTGATTTCACTCACACCCAGCGCGTAATGTTGGTATTGGTGACTAGGCATGCATTTTCAGCGATGCTTAGGCAATACATACAATCCATATACCCCAATGAAGTATGATACATGTTCAGATGCGGTCTCAAGGGTTTTATCCACAGTGAGATATCGACGGAGGTTTCCATCCTCGGTCGATGGCCGACTTACTCCTTGCTGTCTTTCTCTGCCTCCTCTTGTTTTCTCTCCCTCTCATTTTCTGTCCCTCTTCTGTCCTTCGCACATTACTCCTCGCCCGTGTCATAAGAGCCGACCTAATATAGTACACCTATCGCAAGCAAACGCTAAAGTACATGAAGAAAGAAGACGCTGATGGGTATCGTAAAGCAGAACATCTTATAAAATCGACAAGATCAGTCGCGCGCTGAAAAAGAAGAGTCTGCATGATCCAGAATAGATTGTCGCGTGCGTGGGCAGGTGCAAGGGACGGCGACCGGCGTGGCTCCAGCGGTGTCAACAGCACAAGCATAACCTGCCTTACCTGCCCAGAAGGAATCGCAAACAGACATGGGCAAAGCGCTTGGGAAAAGTAAAGGACGTCCAGGTTTGTCGCTATGGGTATCTAAATCATGTGGTCATTAAATTGCTCCAGGTTTTGGGTATTGCAAGGGTGTGTTGCAGTGGTATGTCGCAATGGTCTGACGGAGGTCATCGCAGATGGGCTCCATGGGTAGTCGCTAGGTAGTCGCTAGGTAAAGGCGAGGATGGGGTCGCAGGGAGGTGGTTTACAGATGTTGTTGCACGGGAAAACGGGTCCAGGATAGCGGCAGGTGTGGTGACGCTGGGGTATCGAATGGGTTGTCGCAAATACGCGATCACTATCACCAGTGATATGATGCTCGATCGAATAGTCTAGATGACAGTCGTAATTAGAGATTCGTGTCGAACCAAGTGTATGGACATGGCGTTGCATCGATTGAGGCCAGTGGCTCAGTCATCGATGAACCCAAGTTGTCGAATGAACAACTGGAAGGAGGCGGGGAAGATGTATCGCCGTGAGCCGGAAAAACGCTGAAGTACAGGAGTTGCTGAAACAGGATGTCGTTGCGTGAGGACGACAGGAGAAGGTGGAGCCCAGGGTAGGCTCTATGTGGAAGGCGCTATGCAAGTTTTAAAGGTCGTAAACACGTGACGGTAGGGTGAGATGAGGCGACAATGCATCATTCACATGACGGTGTGCCACCCTTTCTCGTTCATGATGTCGATCCAGAAGGCGTCTTTGCCCTCGTCTGACTGTCGCCATGTCTCCTTGATCAATGTGATCAACTGACGGAGTGGTTTCCCAGGCAGGCGGTGAGCGTAGACCTCCAGGCGTCGGATAACCTTATCTCGTGCGTCGAGTACCTTTTGGTCATTGGCGTGGACATCGAAGAAGTCGACTGACGAGACAAACTTGAGCTCACAGGCAGCAACGGTGAGGACAAGTTGCTGGATGCAGAATGTACCTGAAGATGCTGGTAGAGACTCGATCATCTGCAGGATGTGCATGGCGAGAGAGTTGAGCCAGAGCTTCATGTCGGCGTCTTCGTAAGGAGAGTCCAGGCGAGGCATGGGAAAGCGGAAGTCGACATTCTCAGACACAGGCAGCTTGTTGCTGCCCAAGCGTTTGCGAAGAATCGAGGGAAAGACGCGGTAAAGCTCGAGCAAGCCAGCACAACGATACGCCTCGGCGAGTACGGTGAAGTGCTCTTTGGGCGTACGGTCGTCGCCGGTGTCGGCAATCTCGTCAACCGAAGGGTAGTCCACAGCCAAAAGATCCTCTTCCAGGGACGTTGCGTTTAGGAGATTCTCCTGACGACGGATCAGGTCCATGACCGAGTCTCTGTTGAGTGATCGCTCACTGCGAACAAGGCGACCGACCTCAGCAAAGAGAGCCTGGATCATTGGAGCAACGCCGGTCCAGGGGTGAGGAACGATCTTACCATCTGGACGTCTGCCTGCAGGAGTGCTTTGTTTGTTCGACACCACCCTCGGGCGCATGCCCGATTGTCGCGAGAAGCTCATAGCATCTTCTGTTACGAAGCCCATGACCATCTCCCAGTAGAGGAGAGACTCTTCAAAAAACTGTGCCTCACGCTGGACTTCGGCGTTCTGAGACCTATCCATCAGCTTCGGCAAGATAAGCCCCCGAGCAGTGGAGAGAAACTCGGTTCCGAGGGCGTTGCTGTCGTGCCACGAGGTAGTGAGGCCAAGCATCATGATACTGAGAAACGTCCTTGTGCAGCTTACCTTGCCAGCTTGCGCCAAGGGTAGCTCTTCCTGAAGGGCAGCAACAGCCTTACGCTGAAGCTCGGTACCAATGGCGGCCATGTACGGGAAGGTGTTCGCAAGGTGAGCTGCAGACATAGACTGGATGGCATAGCTGATTGACGGTGAGTCTTTGTAGATCTTGCCGATAGTGGTCCTGAAGGGGTTGAGATGCGAATCGAACGAAGAAAAGACAGCGCACACATCCTTGAAATAGTGTTGAATAAGAAGGGATTCCTGGTCGTCCGGCGACGAGGGGTTAGGTGTGGGGCTAGGGAGCCTGTAAAAGCCCAGGAGCAGCGAACGAGAGAGACGAGGCGGGCTAGCTTCCCGGCTGGACTCGCGGGTAGTCAAGACCGATGACTCAGTCAACGAATCATTGTGCTTGAGGGATGTAGTGTTGTCAAAGTCAAAGCCACCGAAGGTACAAAAGTCGTCCAACACGGTGGTGTCTAGGTCAGTGCTCTCGAAAGAATCGAAGTGAAAGTCATCGTTTGGCAGTGGGATTGCATCAAAGCCATCAAGCATGCCATGATCCAAAGCATGGATGTCATCCATGGGGAACGGCTCGAGGTCTTGGGGAGAATCCGCATCCTCTTCGGAAGACTCCATGCTAGCGATAGGCTCGTCCAGGGATGGGACAGATGGCGAGGCCATGGGAGGTGTTGCTTGCTTAGCAGTGCCACTCATTTCAATATCTGCGCTCCTCCTACTGGCAGGGAGCACAGCAGCAAGCGCCTCGATGCTGTTTGAGACATTCTTGGGAAGAGAGGAGCTTGTGGCCTTGGACGGCTTCCTAACACCTGCAGAGGCTGTGGCTGTCCTTGGCCTGGGTGGGGACGATGTGAACTCTGTGGGCTGAAAGACCTCGTACTTAGTAGACCACTTCAGGGTCTTCTCATAGCCAGGGCAGGGTACATTTCTCTTCTTGCATTGAAGGCACGATCCGGCAGTCTCGTCGCACTTGAGCTGTTATGATGTTAGGAGGGACGCGGATCATGGAAGTGTCTGTGAGAACCTACTCGTTTCAACTTGCATCGACTGCAGCCATTCCTGGATTTGGTCTTTTTTGTCTTCAGGTCTTGTGCAAGTGCCTTCTGCTGAGCCAAAGCGGGCATGTTTGCTAGTACGTGACGAGATGGGTAATGTCGAAAGACGATGGTGTGATACCCCAGGTTGGAAAGAAGATGCCAGAGGGGCCTTCACCAATTAATGCAGGTAAAAAGGTAAGGATGACACAACCGATAGCAGCCGCTGCGCGTTAAGGTAACAAGGAGCCAAGATAGAGCAGCTGATAAAACCTCGTCGTGTGGTTGGGATCGCAGACAACACAGCCTAGATCGGCCCCGAGCTCGGACTCGACGCGAAGGCACTTTCTCGGTCTTGCGTCGCAACTGCATCAATGCGAGGCTGATTGGCCAGCCACAGCGCCGGATCCTACTGTTTTTTGTCTGTAAACCCATCTATGGGAGGACGCTCGTTCACGCGGAAAACAGGACGCGGTTTGGATAAAGCTTCGCCATCAGTTGAGCGCAGTATCGCGAGTCCTATTTTGAAGATGCTCATTGCGATGTTTTCTCGTTGCATTGAGGCGAATTGTTAGATCACCACGCTTGTTATCCTGGATCCGAGTTGAGTGTGGGGAAGGTGGATTTGATTACTGCTTCTGGGTAGTGCACTCCACATCATGCATCATATCGCTTCACGGTATCAGTCTTAGACTACCGATAAAGCCACGTCTGCAAGCGTGCGGCTCCGACATCGTCAGTCTTCATGCAGGGCATCCAGACTTTTCTTTCTTTATCTATCTGTCAGGAGCGATCCGCCGTAGTTTCAAAATAAGGCGCCGTTGAAGATACGAGCTCACGAGGCCACAGTCCTGCGGGTAAAGACGGTGAGAGCGCCGTCCATATCGTCCAGCTGACACTGGCTGGCGATAACCACGATGCAAGCCTCAGCTGTTGCGTGCGTGGCCCCGAAAGTTGAGACGGCTCTGCTGCTTCCAAAAGGTAGTCTGGCAGTTCAGATCAATTAGTGCCGCCATGGCTTGCCAACCTTGCCGGCTAAATGTATTCGAGATGCAAAGAATGACCCCACAGGGTTCTCGAGACGAGTCATGAGAATTCTTGTTACGACATAAAAATCTATTTCTCGCACCAAAGAACGGGCGGCTCGGTCTACCCCGCGGAATTGCTAGTTGGTCGCATGCAAAATGCCAGGATGTACACAGAAAATGCAATGGCTGATGCGCAAACGGTCTGGGGAAGATTCTGGGGTAACGATCCACACCAACGCCGTGCGAGCTTCCGAAAGAACGCGATGAGTAATGCCAAGCCAAAGTCGTAACGTCGTATGAACAGCGAGTCGGTCTATCCTCGAACACTGTAAGAGCTGGACTCAAAACTTCTCCATCAAATTCTTTCTAACCGTCCACATGCGCGCGCGCTTGCCATAGATGTACATCGGAATCGAGAAGAGCATGCAGGCCAGTTGGATCCCGCCAATTGCTCTGTGAGAGCGTAAGTTGTAGAACCGGGAGTCTTTGCGGACGACTTACAAGAACGTGCTCTTTGGGCCCTTGGCCTCAAGCCAGTGTGGAAAGAACAACGAGAAAATGAAGCCATGGAGGACGTCTGTTCATGTCAGCATTGTTGTGCCAGAGCTTGGTGACAACGAGTGTACATGGGAAGCTTACTCTTGCTGAAGTTGAGAGTCACCAGTGCTTCGCCCGCGTACACACGGTATGAGTCGACAACGAAGGTTATCGCAGTTGTGGAGGCAAGACAGCAGCCGAAACTGATAACACCAAAGAATACAGTCGGCACAATGTAGTGGTCCTTCTCCTCAGCGCTCCAGCCGAAGCCCATAAGGCCAATGACTGTAGCAATTGTAATCGGGATGGCCATGACCAGACGAAACTCGGGTTCGTATACGCCGTCGTTGCGACGTGCCATGAACCGCACGATGAGATCTGAAACCTTGCCAGCAACCGCCGTGCCTAGTACACCACCAACGAAAGGTGAGATGTACACAAGACCGACCTGCAAAGAGGTGAAGTTGTATGAGTCGTGGTTTCGATAGATATGTGCCACGGACTCGGACAAAACGATAAGCCAGCCTACAGCGAGGGCGTAGACTAAGGACGACCAGAGAACGGCTGGGTATGCGAAGAGAATGAAAGGTCTGACCATGACCTTGAGCCACTTGTCTTTAGCGAGACGGCCATTCCAAGGCTTCAGAGACTGGCGATACGTCTTTGCGGGGGCCGCGCGGTAGTAGTCGGTGTAGTGGATTGAGAACTGCTCAGAGACCTGATCTACGTCAAGTGGTCCTCCTGGCACCGCGGAAGACAGACTCTGGCTGCCAGAAGTCTGGTCCTGCTTCTCGGGGTCCGACTTTGTGCTGTCTGGTACATGCGCAAAATAATCGTGTCGTGGTGTTTCCGGAGGCGAAGAGTGTATACTGATAGGAGAGCGTGGTGTTTGTAATGCGTCTGTGTGCGTATCGCGCTCCACATCGTCTGCGAAACCAACATGGGCAGTCTTTGGGGCCTTCTTCGGATGTGCAAGGGGCGTTTGTGCCGGGGTTGCGACTGTGGAGGCATTTGCTGGCTCTGCCAAGGCGTCCGTAGACTTCTTGTGGTGTCTAGTTGGAAGATGAAAGTGCTTGTGTCCCCTGGGGCTGTGGCTGCGGCTGCGCGCATGGCTGCGATCCCTTGCTCTAGGTGTGCGATCCCAGAATGTTTCAGGAACAAAGAAAAAGATGAGGAAGAAAGAAAAACCAACCACAATTGCAATGATCCAGAAGACCCATCGCCACCCCAAGCCTTGTACGACAGCTGCACTCACCAGGGGAATCAAATTTTTTCCACCAAGCAACAGCAACGTGTACATGCCGAGACGATAGGCTCGTTCGTGAAGAAAGAAGATCTCGGCAATCGTAGCACTCGGCAAGCATTCGACTGGGGAAACAGCGAATCCCTGAACAATGCGGGCAACAACCAAGGACGCGTAGTTTGGCGAGAGGGCACACCATACCGAAGAGAGCGTGAACAAGACGATAGCAACCAGATAGACAGGTCTCTTGCCCCACAGAATGGCAGTCGGCGATGCAACGACGCTCCCAAGACCCAGACCAAGCATATACAGGCCTGTCGTCAGGGCTACCTGCGAGAGGCCAACGTTGTACGTCTCAGCGACGTCGTTGAAGCCTGCCGCTAAGATAGGCGTCATGCCTCCGCCAAGCATGCAGTAGAAGCCGAGAGAGATCAAGGCAGCATCTCGACGTAATTGTTTCCAATTAAGAGGGTCGTTCGCCGAGTCCTCTGGCTGTGGGTCCAAAATGAACTTTCCGTCCTTTGTACGCTTCTTCTCAGGTTGTCGCGATCGTGACGAGTGGCGGGAGCCCCGGGAAGCGCTTCGTGGAGGGCCATACGCTGATGGGAGGGAAGAAGCTGATGTGCGTGCGCGCGCATGTTGGAGACCGAGCGGCTCGTTGCGGTTGTGCGCTTTGGAGAGGAGGATGACGGATCCTGGTGAACGTCAGTCGATGTTGGCGAATGTTCTTGACTGCAAACTCACCAGGCACTTCATCAGTAAGAGGATCACTCAATATTCCCAGGTTCCATTTCCTGTTGGGTTTCGAGCTCTTCTCGTTTGGCGGCGAAGAGACTGTTGTGTTCGCGCTATCTTCCGCAGGCGCTGGTTCTCGCTGCTTTCGCAAGCCTCCCAAGATGCCCATAATGCCCTCAAAATGCCAGGACTCCAAAGGATGCAGGAAGATATAGTAAAAGTGGCGGGAGAAGATTGTTGGAGAAAATGTCCAGGACCAACGGTGAACAAGCACGGTACACTATGTTTCAATGCTTCCCCATGGGACTGCGGCATCCATCTTCAGATTTGGCTCCACCATGTTGCAGTTGCGTGATAGGCAGCTGACAATATGGACGACTCGAGGACGTGGATGCTCCACACTATGCCATAAAAGAAGCCAGTGTGAAGCGCAAAGCTTCGTGTGTGGTCACCGCTTCACAGTAATCCGCGAAACATGACGCACGCCTAGCCCGGAAGTCAGCCGGGAGGGTCACGGGGTTTCTTCGCGACAGCCTTCAGGCAGTAAAAGCAGTAATGAGCGACACCGCTAATTCCAAAACTGCTGCTGTTGGACCCTGGCAGATCTGTGATGGATCAGTCATATCTGCCTACTGATAAAACTTCGCGAGTCGCGGCTCTCAAAATACCTTCCTCACCGCCGCCACTCAGGCCATGTTGCAAGCCTCGGCAAGCCTTCAGGCTTTGGATCATCAAAACCAGCCTCACAACACTGTTCTTTCTGCTAAAGGCCCGACTGCTTCGACTGTCATCGACAGTTGCTTGCTATAAGGTGGGCCACGGCCTTGCTGTCGGTCGGTCTTGTCAAGGTGCTGTGCCACCACGAGTGGAACCACAACGAGTGGACTTTTGAGGGATCTACTCACAACAGAAACCACAGTCGGCTTTTGCGTTGCCTGCGCTTTTGAGGCTGAACAGTAACCGGCGCGGCAAGCCTATGTATCTGAACGTCGTATTCACCGTGATCAACACAAGCATCTATCGCGCTTCTTCGCGCCGTGTCTGAGCACATCGTTGAAAACGAAAGAGCCGCGACTAGCCCAGGGCACGTGCGACAAGACGCCGCTGGTTGACCGCAAACCGACTGCTCAATACCTATGTTATTCGACCTTGTCCAGCATTATGAATTGCCATGTAGGTGGGCCTCGGCGTGTGTATGATTCAAGCCACCGCATCCAATCTGGTGCCCAAATTTCCGGAGTGCAGCGAGTCGCAACCGTTCTTCGCAGGAAAGATCGTGAACATGTTGGAGACTGGCGCTTCTGCCTTGAAAAGCCAGGGCCAGCTTGCAACAAAGCGCTGGTAGATCTGAGTTCGGCCTAGTCAGAATAGCGCTGGCGCCAAAATTGCATCACGGGGGGCCTTGAGACGCGCCCTGGAAAGACATGCCACCATTCTTTGTCTGCTGAGGGACAGGAGAAGGATACGACAAGCCAGGACCAGTCGCTGCGAGTGTTCACGCGATCCTAGATTTCATGAAAGCTGAACGACACGCGACAGGCTCGGAGCAGACAACATGTCTTTGAAGGCTGACAGCCCCTGACGGCGCCGTACCTGCCAAGATGCTCGGTAAGCTTTCGGATAGCCCCCGAGGCTTCAAGTTCTTAATCTGTCTTCCGCCGTACCGAATTTGAACATGACACTATGCCTGGTCTGGGCGAAAGAGAAATCTCCAACCCGCCCACGATGTCTCCTGCAGCAAGCCACAGGCCCGCCAGGCCCGCACTCTAACGCTTCAGGGAGTTCCTGGGAGTTCATATGGAAGATGCGCGACTCTCGTCAATACGCTATGCCTCACGGTTCCCCACCGAAACCAAAGTAGAATTTTGCAAGAGCAGGAAGGAAAGGCGACGCCTGAGATGTTTCTTTTCTGCGTCTGAGAGACCTACGATGCTGCTGGAAGCCACACGAGCGGATGTCTGACCGCAGGTCCGGACTCAGCCCTAAAGCAAGAACATCCAACTTCTTGCTTAGCCGGCCCAGTGTGTACCAACTTTAACCGAAATGAGACATCGTCCATTCAGAGCGGCTCAGCAACCGGTCAATCAGCTTTGGCAAGGCGCCACGAGATTTATGGTGCGGGAAGCCAACACCAAGCATGGTGCATCGCGTGCATGCGTGATTCTAGACGCTACAGGATCCCGTCAACCCGTATCCAGCTAGATTGATGGGCTTTCCGCCAATGAGCAGCATCAATCGTTTCTGTTCCTGCATACAGCGTCACCTAGGGCTGGCTCTATGCGGTGGGTCTGGGTGCCTCTGCCGTCTTGAAGGTGTAGGATGGCTTCATGCTAGCAAACGGCGTGGTAGCGCCCCCCGAACCGTCATGCAGGTACAGCAGCTGCCTGACGACTAAAACGTTGCAATCTCCCGTTCCTTTTCATGTTTGACTTCTCCTTCTCTTGGTCGTCGTTGTCGCTCAGTCACTCTTTCGAGTACCTACCCTAATAGCGAGCCTTTGCTTGCGTCCTTTCGTTGAGTCCGCTCATCACAATCTTTATTGGCTTTTTAGCCGTCCCTTCATTACGAAACGTACAACCGATATCCGCCTAATTCCGTAATCATGCGTTCCACCATCTCTACCATCGCGGCTGTCGCCGCTGGGCTTTTCGCCTCCACAGTGTCCGCTCAGGGTCAGGTTGCTATCTACTGGGGTCAGGGTGCCTACCAAAAGGAGCTCAGTGTCGTCTGCAGGGACCCCAGTGTCGACATTGTCAACATTGCATTCGTCAACGGCTTCCCCAAGGACCGCAACACATACCCGGATCTAAACTTCGGTAAGTGCCTCACGGTTTGCGAGGTGAAATCAATCTAACAGTATTCAGGTAACGCTTGTGGAGGGTACACCTTCCCCAACCCAGACAAGTCAGTGAGCAAGTTCCTTGGTGGCTGCACTGCCATCAACGAGGGAATCAAGACTTGCAAGCAGAACGGCAAGAAGGTTCTGCTTTCTCTCGGCGGTGGCTATCCCCCAGGTCAGCATCGCGAATCCAAGTACCGTTACGCTTGCTGACATCTTCAGACTACTACCTTGCCAGTCAGGATGCCGCCAAGTGGCTTGCAGAGGTCTTGGTTGGATCATTCGGTCCCAAGCAGGCAGGCTCCACCTTGCCTCGTCCTTTCGGCGATGACGTGGCAGTGGATGGTTTCGATCTTGACATTGAGTCTTCGGCAGCGGTTGGCGACCAAAAGTTCCAGTACTACGGAGATCTTGTCAACTACATCAAGGCCCTGAGCCCCAGCATGTTGATCTCCGCTGCGCCCCAGTGCGTTATCCCTGATGCTCACCTCGACAAGGCCATCACCGAGGCCCCCTTCGACTATGTCTTTGTCCAGTTCTACAACACAGCACAGTGCTCCGCCAAGAGCTCCGGTTTTAGCTTCGACGCATGGGCCGACCGCCTGGCGGGTGTCAACTGGTCTACCAAGTCCAAGAACCCGAACGTCAAGCTGTACATCGGCCTTCCCGCGGGTCCTGGTGCCGCAAACGCAGGCTACTACCTTACTCCCGAAGAAGCCGATACATTGATCACCAAGTACAAGAGCAAGAAGTACTTTGGCGGTGTCATGCTCTGGGAAGCTACCTTTTCGCAGAACAACACTATCTACGGCCAGCCATACTCCCAGTGGGTCAAATACAGCATCCAGGGCACCTTCAAGCAGAACTACAAGCCGCAAGTCTCGTCCTCCAGCTCCTCGATTAGGTCGTCTTCCACCCTCGTGTCCTCCACCAGGTCCAGTACCCCCGTCATCACCCCGACAAGCTCGAAGACCAGCACTCCCGTCAGCTCCAAGACCAGCACCCCCGTCAGCTCCAAGTCTAGCACTCCCATCAGCTCCAAGACTAGCACTCCTGTGTCCTCCAGCACCCCCGTGTCTTCCAAGACGAGCTCTGTTGTTCCCTCCAAGTCGAGCACTCCTGTGTCCTCCAGCACCCCCGTCAGCTCCAAGACCAGCACTCCTGCGCCCTCCAGCACCCCGATCAGCTCGAAGACTAGCACCCCTGCGTCCTCCAGCACCCCTGTGTCTTCCAAGACGAGCTCTGTCGTTCCTTCCAAGTCCAGCACTCCTGTCGCCTCGCCAAGCAGCTCGGTTCCGGAGTCAAGCAAGATCTCCACGGTCCTCAGCTCTACTGTCTACCCTACCAGCAGCTCCGCCAGTGTCGAGTCCAGCGTCCACTACTCGGACTACTTCTCGACTGCCTCGGTTCCTACCGTCGAGTCCAGCCTGACCTACTCTGACTACTTCTCCACTGTTATTCCTTCGGCCAGCTCCACCGCAGAGCCCAGCACCGTCTACCCTGAGGACGTCTCGTCGACGGTTGTTCAGTCCAGCTCCTCTGCCTATGTTACTAGCTCCGCTTCTGAGCACTCTTCGGTTTACGAGAGCAGCTCGGTCCCTGCCGATGTTTCTAGCAGCGCATCCAGCTACTACGAGAGCAGCTCGGTCCCTGCCGACGTTACTAGCAGCGCATCCAGCTACTATGAGACCAGTTCAGTCCCTGCCGATGTGACCAGCAGCGCGTCCAGCTACTACGAGACCAGCTCGGTTCCTGAGATTACCAGCTCTGCGTCTGAGTCCTCTGTCTACCCCGTCTCGAGCAGCACTTCTGACTACGAGGTTCCCAGCTCTACACCTGCTGACGTCTCCTCTACTTCTTGCACGACCTCTACTGAGTCGTACAAGACGCCCGAGGCTTCGTCTTCCGCTTCGGAGTACAGCTCTTACCCTGAGTCTTCCAAGACCCCTGAGGCCTCGTCCAGCTACCCCGTCGAGACGCCCTCTGAGTCTACCAAGACCCCTGAGTCCACAAAGACGCCCGAGGCCTCCACCGGCTACTACTCTGCCAGCTCCGTGGACGCTTCGTCTACTCCTTGCACCACCTCGACCGAGCTCTACCCCACTTCGTCCAAGGTTCCTGAGGCCTCGACTGCCAGCGAGGGTTCTTACGAGTCGTCGAAGATCCCTGAGGTGTCCAGTACTGCTTCCAGCTACCCCAGCGAGTACCTGTCCAGCTGGGCGACAGTCTCTACCAAGACTCCTGAGGCGTCTTCGTCTACTGCGGAGTACATCATCTACTCTTCGTCGACCCCTGCCGTCTCCAAGTCTGAGTACCCCGTTGAGTACCCAACTGCTTACCCAGTTGAATCGACCAAGACGCCCGAGGCTTCGTCTGCTTCCGAGTACGAAGTGATCAGCACGGCTACGCCTACCGTCAGCAAGCCCGCCGAGAGCACACCCACGGTCGTCACCACAACCTACCTCGACACATGCTCGACAGGCCTGACCACCAAGACAACCGTCATCACCAAGACCGTGTCGCCTTCCAACAAGCCCGAGGCCGACTACCCGGAGGACTGGACAACCAGCGTGTACGTCTCCAAGACACTCACTGTCACCATCACCAAGCCCATTCACCCGGCGACCGACGTGCCCGCCTACCCTACCGCAGGCGCTTCTTCGGCACACAGCTCTGCTGCTCCCAAGCCATCAGCGCCTGCCGTCGAGTACCCCGTGGGCAAGGCAGACGTGCCTTCGTACGAGACGCCCGCACAGTCCTCGGCCGTCTCCTACGAGGCCGCGAAGCCCAGCCCCAAGCCCGAGGTTTCTTCCTACCCCGAGGTTCCCTCCCACCCTGAGGTTCCGTTCTACCCCTCGGCGCCTGTCAGTGTCGCTTCCTCCAAGGCGTCCTCGCTCGCCGTCACCCTCACCAAGGTCGCAACCCCCGTCGCTTACACACCCGCTCCGTACGCGACGCCCATTGTGCACCAGGGCTACCCTGTCGGCAACGGCACCGTGCCCGCCGCGACTGGGGCCATCAAGCCGTCTGCGACTGGTAGCTACCCTACCAAGCCTTCTGCGTACAGTCCCCCCGAGTTCACGGGTGGCGCGAGCAAGATGGGTCTTGGTGTGAGTGGGTTCGTTGCTGTTGTTGCTTTCTTTGTGTTGTAGAGTGTGGTTGTATGTGTTCCTATATATACATATATACACTTTGCTTCTTTTTTATATACCATGGTTTTATGGGGGAATGGTTGGCTTGAGGTAGATGTGTTTGGTAGATGTATGCATGTATGTATGGAAATCTTTCATGTGAATATGACTGTTCTTCATTACTACTGTCACTGGTTCTCAATAATCATCATCTCACGGCAATGTTGGTTGGGAGATGAGGCATCACCAAGGAAAATGCATGTTCACGCCGGAAACTTTGCTTTTCCTCGCTATCGACTGTCAGTGTCATCGACGCCACGAAGTGCACTAACCCAACGCGTCGTGTTGAGCAGTCGCAGCACCAACACCGTGCGATGCGCTGTACTTTGACGAGAAGTGATGAGATGGTGGACGAACATGTCATCGACGTTGTAGGTAGGTGTAGGCTGACTCGACTCGACTCGTGGCAGCACTCGTTCGTTCTCTGGGACTCTTGTCTCGGCCCGCTCCCGCGAGAAGCAGAGGGCGCTGTGATTGGAAGACGGGGTGCGGCAAGGGCGATGCAGGCCCACGACCTGGCAGGTATGACGGAATGCATGGAAGCTCCAGCTCGACATTCAACGACATTCAACGACTTCAGATGTGTTTCTCTTCCCAACATCTATCTTCAGCATCCTGGATTCATTGTTAATCATTGAAAGTCCTACTCGATGACGCGCTACTCGAGAGACCAGCTTCTGAGGCGCCCTGTTCCTGCTTTGGCGCGGGGCGGGTGGATGAGCTGGGTTAGTGCTGGTGCTGCACGATGAAGTGGCAGTCGTCAGTCGTCAGTCTTCGGTCGTCGGTCGTCGCCCGTCACGTCGCTTGAGGCATTACTGGGCGCCCACTATTACTATTAGATGGCGATGCGATACGATACGAAGGTTGATTCCAGAATCCAGATTCGCGAATCCAGCCCGGTCCATGTCCGCGAGCTGCACGTGCGGCCGGCCCACTGTGTCTTGTGTGTCTCTGTCGCGGTGCCGTAGTGCGAGGCGCATGTCTCTCTGTCTTCGTTCACTTTCTCTACTGGCTTGACGTTGGCCTTTAGCCAGACAAGTCCAGCGCCTCGAGAGAGAGACAGGCACGACGCGATTGGGTCCGTTTGAGCGTCAAGTGTGTCAAGTGTCGGTGAGTGATGCGCTGTGAGAGCAACGACCAGCCACCCCCCATCAGCCACCCTATTTGCACCTCCAACCTCCCCTCCCCCCCAATGGGTCATGGCCATGCGGTCGCGCGCTCGATCAGCAGAAGCAGCAGCAGCAGCAGCAGCAGCCATGGCTCCACTGCCGCTCTCCCCACCACCGCCGCCGTCGCCGCTGCCATTGCTCACTAACCGCTGCATCCCAGCCATTGCGAGTGTGTTTGTGTTGTCGCTATAAGCAAAGCGCTGCTCATTCACCCTCCTCACTCATCCGTCGCAAGAGCCGCCGGGGACGCGCCCTCGACCGGGCGGGCTGCCATTGCGCCTGCGAGTCAAGCCCAAGACGCCCTGTCTACTCTTCTGTTGTAAGCAGGCTTTTGCGGCCAACGCTCGTACTCGTACTATTATTGCATCACCGTCGCCTTGACGAGTCCACTCGCACTCGCACTCCCATTACCACTGCCACTCCCATTACCACTCCCACTCGCCAATCTGCTGCCCTTGGACACGCCCCGGCTTAACGAGACCACGACCAACAACGACCAACACGACCCGCACTATCCTTACTACACTTCCCTCCAGCTACGCCAGCAGCAGCAGCAGCAGCAGCAATATCATCACTTCCACCACTCGCGCCCCTCGAGCTCCTCTGGCAGCGTCGCCCCAAGCCTGCGCCGCACCCCCAACTTCGACGCCCACCACCGCCTCGTCCGCTTCTCAGACGCCTCTGCCTCCGCCTCCACTCCTCCCCCCCGTCTGCGCGATCCTCGTCTCTCCGAGCCCCATCCCGCCCTGCGCATCTCGCGCCGCACCGCCTCGGCCATTCGCTTTGTCCTCGAGGAGGCCATCCGCGCCCCCTACGCCTTCACCCCGGACACGCTCGAAGAGAACGCCGCCATGTCAGACCTCATGGCCACTCGCCCGGCTAATGGCGGCGCCCGCTCCACCACCGGTCCCACGCCAGTCACCCAGGCCGACCGCTCCAACATCCGCACCCCCCAGATGATCATGAACGAGCGCCGCCAGCGAGAAGCAGCCCGCAGACAGCAGACCGAGGCAGAGGAGCAGCGGAAAGCAGACGAGGAGCGCCGGAGGAGCGTCGAGAGAAGAGCTCAAGCTGTTGCTGGCGTAGCTGGCACAAACCCCCTCACCGACCCTGCCCACCAAAGAACACCCCACCACGCCGCCTCGCGCTCAGGCGACCAGCACGTCCGCTATCCTTCTACCGGCGCTCCTCGTCCGCCAGACGGCATGCTCCCTCCCTCAACATCACGCCCCCAAGACGCCAGCACCGGCGCACAGCAACCGCGCTCGAGAGCCAATTCGCAGGCACAGCAGCAGCCTCGCCCTGCCCCAACTGCACCTGCTTCTACCAGCGAACGACGGCCCTCAGGAGCCACAGCACCACCGCGACCAGCGCCTGCCCCAGAAGCCTCACACACCCAAGCACGTGACTCGACCACCTCGACCTTCCCCCATGCATTCGAGCGCTGGGAGACGCTCTCCTCGCACTGGGAAGGCCTGACCTCGTACTGGATCCGGCGGCTGGAGCAGAACACGGATGAAGTGCGTCGAGAACCGCTGGCGCAGCAGATGTCACGCCAAATCACAGACCTGTCGGCGGCCGGCGCAAACTTGTTCCACGCCGTTGTCGAGCTCCAGCGCCTCCGCGCATCGTCTGAGCGTAAATTTCAAAGATGGTTCTACGAGCACCGTCAGGACCAGGAGAAGGCGCAAGAACGAGAGGCGTCTTTCGAGGCCAGACTCCAAGTCGAGCGCGATGCAAGAGCCGCCGCTGAAGCCGACATGGAGCGCATGGCTACCGAGAAGAAGAACGCCGAGCGCGCCGTGTCAGAGATGAAGCGCGAGCTGCAGATTTCCAAAGAAGAGGCCCGACGAGCGTGGGAAGAGCTCGGACGGCGAGAGCAGGAAGAGCGCGACCGCACCTTTTCCCTGCGCGACGGACAGCCCACGCTCGTTGGTGGCGTGCAGGTAGTGCCCATGGCGCAGGGCATGGGCGGTGCAGGACGGTCTAGTGAACGCGACACATACGTGGGAGCAGAAGGCAGCGAAGGCATCGAGCAGCACTACTCGTACGAAGATGCCCAGTCGCCCACCGACACGGATCCATTCACCGAACGCCGCCACCCCCAGCGCGAGCAAGACATCACCAACCTCTCCCAAGGCGCATACATACCCCAAGGCGCCACGTCCGCTCAGCCCACGCCCTCCACCCACGCCACAGCCCCCAGCCGCCAGTACCCCACGCCCTCCTCACAGGCCCCCGTGCAGCCCTCGTCGCACCCAGAAGCCTTCTACCAACAACCCGAATCCTACCTGCACGACGGCCGCCGCTCCGCCGCCGAAGACACGCAGTCGTACGTCACCAGCAACCCGGACGATTCCATCCTCTCTGAAAACGACGACGAGTTCGCTATTGATAGCCGCGGGAACTACATCCTCGACGACAACGGCCACCCGGTGCCCCTCCGCTCCTTGCAGTCCCCCTCCGTTCTCTCGGATGAATACGACGTCTCCGAGGACCGACGCAGGGAACTCGCGCACCTCGCGCGCTACGGGTCAGGGCCGCAGCAGTTTGCTCCCTCGACAGCCGCGGAGCCAAACAGCCCCCATGGCCAGGGGTATGCAACGGCGCCCCCGCCTTTGCCGGATTACAGCGGTGATGGGTACGGCGATGAGTGGATTGGGATGCGGCACCATCATCCTACAAGATTGAGCGACGTCCCCGAGGAAGATGAACGCAGTCGCGCTAGCCCTACGAGTCGCGCTAGTGTCGCCAGTCGCGGGCGGTTGTTCTAGTCTCCATCGACTTGCTCCAGTCGCTGGGCATTAAGTGCGTTTGTTGTCGTGTCATGTGTCTATTTTTGTCTGCGTCGTGTGCTTATACCCTTCTGTGACGTCTTCGGTCGTCTTCTTTATTTATTTCTGAGCATCGCCGGGTGTGTATTAGTACGAGGTCTGCTTTTTTTGGCGAGCATGGAGGTGTGTGTGGATGACGATGAAGAGAGGAGGGTGGCTGGAAAAAGAGAGAATGAATGGAGGGAGGGAGGGTAATATAGTCTATGCAGTGTATGTGGTGTGGTGTGGTAATAGAAGTATCGAGTGTCGAGTATTCAGTATCGAGGTTGCGAAGTGATGTGAAGTGAAAGCACACACTTCCACGGTCCTGTACCATCTAGTCAGGAAATAACATGTCAACATCGTCTCCCTCTAGATCCACCCACCCACCAACTCACTACGAGTCCGTCGTCTATCAGCCACGCAGTCCAACGACACCGTGTCTACGACCATCCACTCCACAGCCATGCTGCCACACACACACACGGGCATCTAGCTTTCTTCCTGCCGTGTCTAGTGTATCCACTTCACTCAAGACTCTACATCACCTATTCAACGCGGCCACACTGAGAGCGTTTACATTTACTAGGAGAGACAAGGAGAGACAAGTAGAGACAAGGAGAGACAAGTAGAGAGAAGGAGAGACAAGAAGAGAACTAGTCCCACTGTGTATCTGCTTGGCTTACGCGGTGTACACCTCTATCTCGCACTTCTTGAGCGGACACGGGGCTTTGCGATCTAGGGTACATAGTAATCTATGGAGTAATCTAGAGTAAGAGAGTTTAGACCCTACAGTACGGTCCGAATACGTCTGCTGATATGATTCACAGCGGACAGCTCCGTGTTCTGGTACAATCACTCACTTCATTCATAATCACAACCTAGACTATACAGCTTATATTGGTATAGAAGTATTACGGAGTTTACTCGTCCGATGCCACTAGAACATCCACCGTATTACTACTAATCCACCACAGCCAGACGCGACGCATCACCGCCATCTAAACGCACTAAACAGTAGGGGGGTATGCGCAATTTACGAAGCAATGCCAGACAAAGGGGAGTACAAAATGCATGCAGATTGGTGACAACTCAGCGGACATGGTAAAGCTATGGGTATGGGTACAAAATGTCCAGGTAAAAGTGTGTGGAGAAGAGAAAAGTATGCTCCGCTAAGTCCAAGGCTGGTGGCCTTTGTATGTTGTCGAACTGTATGTAGATGGGTTGCGTTGTCTTTGACGGTCAAGTCGGGGATTACACGTTCTCAGGGCGGTAAGCACGGTATTGCTGGCTGCCAGCGGTTGATGCGCGGCCGGTTGAACCTGCAACAGAGTACTGCTGCGACCTCGGACCATCCGACGATGCCATGCGAGTTTTGGGATTGTTGCCCTTCTGCAGTCGGTTTGTACGCCAGCCCTCATACCACTGGTCGCGGCTTGCTTCGCGTAGCTCTGACCGCCATTCGCTGAACACGCTCTCCCTCAGCCTGACGAAATCACAGTGCTCTGCATTGTACGGATCCGCAAAGCCCCACGGGAACTTGCGGCCGATCACGTCTGGCTCGTACGGATCGGGCGAGATGATGCTCAGCGGGAGGAACGGTGTTTCGGCATCCTCCTTCTGTATGGAGGCAGAGATTGCTGATGGTTTGCGGCTGTGGTTCCTGCGGGTGTTGGGTGGAGATCCCGAGGGAGAATGCGAGCCAGAAGAAGAGCGAGAGGAGCCAATCGACCGAGCTGCCTCGGAAGACGACCGTCCGAGGACCTTGTTCAAGACATCAGTCTGGCCTTCGTTGTCCGATGACTGCTCGTATTCGTCCTCATCCCGCTCATCCAAGCGGTCGGTGTCGTCATCCTCGAGCTCGTCAAGGTTGAGAGCCTCCAGCGGATCCAGCTTGGCTCGCTTTATCGTGTCCCAGACCATCCTCTTCAGGTGGCGCATGTGCGCGCCGGTGATGGTGTCTGCCTTGCTGATCACAGGAACGACAGTGGTCCTGGTTTGCAGCTCGCGAAGCACATTGAGGTCCAGGTTTTCGTCGAGTCCACCAAAGATGGCACTGCCCACGTTGATGACATTCGACTTCTTGCGCGCCTCCGCAATGTTGGCATCCAGGCGGGCCGGGTCGAGAACGAGGAAGACGCAGTGGATGTGGGTGTCGCTGACGCCTGGAGAGCGCACAACCTTTTGCTCTTCACCAAACGTATCCTCGAACTTGGACTCGAGGAACGACGTGACGATTGGCAGTTGGAAGTCGACAATGTTCTTTTCGAGTCCTTCAGAATCCCAGAGAGTTACACCCACCCTCTCGCCGTCTACTTCTGTTTCGAGGTATTGCGAGGTGAAGGGCGAATCTTCAACAACTGCGCTGGGTGGTGGAGACGGGGTGTGGGGACGCTTCCTGGCTGGCAGTGCAAGCGCAGTGCGAAGAAACTCGATAAACGACGACTTGCCGCAGCCCTTTGTACCAAGAACGAGGATACTGATGAAAATTAGCTACTTTCTGAGAATTTCAGGTGCAACACTTACTTGAATGGTGTGGGCTGCTTCTTCTTTCGCACACGGCGGGGACTGTTGACTGCGCTGATCTGGCTGCTGGCGTAGCTGAAGCGGCCGCGGTTGGTCATACTCTCTGTCCTGGCATACGGATCGGTGTCGATGAACGAGTGAGAGCTGCCGGGTACGGGCGGGAGCACCGCAAGGTTGGTGGGTGGTGCCATTCTGTGCTGCTCGATTGACGGTCTGCTGAAGTTTGGACTGAAGCTTCCGACTTTGTTGGAGACAATGGCAACAGAATCGGGGCGGTTATCCCCTCCAAAACTTGCGATCTGGGGAAGAGGTGAATGCGACGGCAGGCGGGGTGGTTCCTTGGGCAGCATCGCGGCTTCCCTCTGCTTGCGCAGTGCCTCTTCCTGGGCGAGCGCTTTCTGCTTGCGGCTCATGCTGGGCGCTCTTGACGTGCCGATTTTGTTCTCAGAAGACCGCTTTCGAAGAAACGAGAAGCTGGATCTTCGTGCTGCAGCTGCCTGGAAGTCACCGTTGGATGCAGGTGCGGCAGACAGATCAGGCGAATCGTCCTTGGCGGAGGGATTAGAAGGTATATTGGACTGTGTAGTAGTACTGGCCATCCTGATCACGCGGGATGCGCCCGTTATATCAATGGGTGGCGGACTGCTTGTCTGCGCTTGTAATTTGACCCGCCAGGAAAGGAGGGTAGCTTGGGTAGCAAGAGCTGGGTACCCTGTCCTGCATTCACGGCACGGTGGGCTGGAGAGAGTCGCGGTGATGAGAGGATGAAATTAGAGGGGGACGCTGCTGGTGATCAGCTTGGTCAATCGAAACCCTCAGCGGGCGCGCACATCAGGTGGGTCTGCGCAACGAGCAAGTGAATGGCTCATGAATGGCTCAGGGTCTGTGTGGGGAGATTAGGTCGTACTTAGCCGCGGTACAACGGACGATTCGTCTCAGCGCTACTGCAAGGAACAAGGCGAGGACGTGCAGCGGATTGGAGAGACCAGACCCTCGTCCAGCGTGTAGTGGAGTGTATTGCTGGAGCTAGACGATGCAAAAAGAAAGCCGACTCGACGTGTTGGGTAGTGCGACACGTGGGAGAAAGATGTGCAGATGCCAGAGCTTCGAGAACGGTGACCTTCAGGGGAGCAACAATCAGGGATGGCACGACCTTTCTTCAACACAAAACGCTCTACTCAAAACCAGCCACCCGCTGTAGGCTAATCTACGACAACTCATTCGCAATGGGCCTGTAGCGGCGTAGCTTTTCATGCAAGTACAACCTGCACCCGGCTTGTGTAATCGTCATGGACGCACGCAAACATTGTTGTCAACGACAACAGCTGTATCACGACAACCTGCAGTGCCACGCGGCGTAGCTCCGAGACCGCCTGCACAGCAAAGGGGTCAGTGCAGATTGGGACGGGCTCCGTTCCCACTAGGACATGATCGTCTCGATGCATGGAGATCAAGGCTGAAAGCGGCGGGCCACCCCAGCCGCGGGCGCATGAATCCCATTTGCACTTGACAGGAACAACCTCGACATGCTGTTTCATAGAACCTCACTTCTATCTATACCAGACCACTGCTGTGTATGCCAACAAAAGTATAAAGGGTCGGCGTCATTGTCAATGTCAATTCGGACGAGTGCGAGGAAAAGGGGCATATTGCCAGAGATGGCTGCTGCTCACTCAAGGTTCTCTCGTGCGCTTGGCCTTGGCTGACGCTGTGGAGGTGAGGTCAGCACCTGCATATCACGATCTCAACAGCTCTCTCACGCTACGACCACATAGCCAGGCAGCGCGCTCAAGATACGGTGAGGTACTTTGCAATTCGTCACGTCCGGTCAGCACGCCACGCTGCGATGCGATTGGTCGTGCAGCAAATCGCATGCTGACCACAATCGCTTGCTGCCAAGTAGAAATATCAGCCTTTCAATCGCAGAAGACTTGCTTCATTCACTTCTTCCACGATGGCATTGATCCAGGGCTACACGCTAGCTTCGGCTGTCGTGTGCATCTGCGTAGTATGGGTGATGGGACGTTTGGCAGCCTTCTACAAAGATCGACGTCGATACGAAAAGCTTGTAAGCAGACGTTATTCACAGCTCGACCCCACATCTTCAGAACCATGCCCGCGGGAGCTTTGTGTGCAGAAAGTCCCTCGCTGACGGGATTCACAGCCGGGACCGCCAAGTTCACCCATATTTGGCCATCTTCTCGCTATAGGCAAAGTCGCTATGAAGCTTCCAAAGCGCGCGCATCCACATACACTGGCCGCCCAACTTATGCGTGAATACGACTTACCGCCGGTTTTCTACATGGACACACGCCCCGCCTCAATTGTGTCCTTGGTCATCACTGATCCGTACGTATCGCTCGACTGTATTCGGACAGTTGCTGACATTACGTAGAGATGCTGCACGTCAAGTCGTTGATGCTGATCTGCTCAAGCACCCACTTACTGTGGAAACTCTCGAACCCTTTGCTGGCAAGATCAACATGTTGACAGCGAGTGGTCCATCATGGAAGAAGTGGCGCAGCATGTTTAATCCTGGATTCTCAGTACAACATCTCATCGGTCAAGTGCCGATGATGGTCGATTTTTGTCAGAAATTTGTTCAATTACTTGACCAGCATGCATCTACCGACCGCGTCTTCAGAATGGAGGAAGAAGTGTGTTCACTATTCCGTGCGGCTTTCACTTCATCGCTGACACTGTGGTAGGCCACAAAGATAACAATTGATGTCATTGGCAAAGCCATTTGTGACCACGATTTCAAGTCCTTTGAACCGAACGCTCTCTTTATCACATGGATGAGGGGCGTTCTTTCATGGACAATCGACCATCAATCAATCAACCCATTCCATCGTTACAGTCTGATTCGACCAATTGTTATGAAATACTATCGCTGGAGGCTGAGCACATATGTTGGCAAGATTCTAGACGATAGATTCGGTGCCAGAACTACTGCAACTGCTGATTCCAAACGGAGCAAGAGTGGAGTCGACCTTGCCCTTGAAGTGTATTCGACAGAGTACTCTGACGAATCAGATGTCAACTCAACATCCATGAGTGCAGAATTCCGAAACGCAGCGGTCGACAATCTCTTGATACTTTTATTTGCTGGGCACGACACAACTTCTTCGACACTGTGTTACTGTTACAAACTTCTCAGTGACTACCCACAGACACTCGCGGCTGCTCGGCAAGAATTAGACAGTGTCTTTGGCGTTGGCGTCAGTGCCGCAGATCAACTCAAGGAGAGCCCGTTCCTGATCAACAGACTTGACTATTTGCTCGCCGTTATCAAAGAAGTTCTGCGACTTTGGGCTCCAGCCTCGTCCGCAAGATTGGGACGCAAAGATTTCTTCGTCCGCGACCCTGAAACGGGCGAGTTGCTTCCCACGGAAGGTGTCAATGTCTGGATTCCTTCATTTGCAATAGGCCGCTCCAAGAAAATATGGGGTGAGGATGTTGACGTATTCAAGCCCGAGCGATTTCTACCCGAAAACATCGCAAGCGTTCCAACTGATGCATGGCGTCCGTTCGAGAAGGGCCCTCGGAATTGCATCGGCCAGGAGCTTACTCTGATCGAGCTCAAGACTGTGCTTGCACTAACGCTCAGGGAATTCGACGTGCGAAGCGCCTTTGATGAATTGGCTTCGCTGAGCGATGATGGAAGCCTGTGGACGAAGGACAGCAGTTTTCGAAAAGGACCTCAAGAGGTGTTTGGCGACCCTATGTATCAGGTCCTGCTTGCCGCAGGGAAGCCCAGGGAGGGTATGCCTGCACGAGTCACGCGCAGAAGGCCTTACTGACGTGTATTCACGCTCATGATACCAGTAGAGTACTTCAGCATCAACTTAGCTCCCAATGCTGGCGAGCGCGTGTGCAATTGCATGGCCAGGCTGTGTCCGTTCTTAGCAGCAAGGTTAGCTTTGTTCTTTTAGCATTCGCAAAACAAAATTGAGAAATGATATGAAAATCAAGAGTTGGTTTTCAGCACATTACGAGCATGGCAAAATCATACGAAGCGAAGTCGATCCTCCGGACGACACAGGACCCGCTGAGTGGATCCCTTGCTCGTGCTCGACCAATTACAAGTGCAGGACCCAACCCGTGCCTTTCATCTCATCCTAACATCCGTCATCTCCATCTTCCTCACACTCAACATCACGGCGACCTGCTCTATTTGTGATGGCTTCGGATAACCGCACTCGCAAGTCCCATATATAAGACATGCATCATGGGCGTCTTGCCGTGCTCTTCGTATTCTGTTTCATTTGTACCACTGTGACACTCTTTCGCGCCTTGGATCTGAGTATGCCATCCCTGAAGACTGCTGTCCCTCTCTTCTGGGTGTCTCTAGTGGCGGCCCATAACGATAGCGTGGATCTTGGGTGGCATCAACCGAAGAAGAGTTGGATCAATGATCTCGAAAGAATATTGAATGGGACTGGCACCAATGGCTTTGCATTCAACGGATCGCATTTACCGGCTGGCACGCCATATGGCATATACAATTGGTGTAATATGCCTCATGTGAGGTCTCAAGAGTATCCGAAAGCCAGCGAGGATTACGAGCTGCAGTACGTTGAGGTGTAAGTGCAACCATCATGTGCTCATGATTTACTCGTTCTGATCGTCACAGAATCCATCGCCACCACAAGAGGACACCATATGCATCGAACACATTTCCAAAAGAATCCTACGGCTGGAGTTGCGATGACCAGGGTCTCTTCTACTACGGCAAACCGCTCAATCCTGCGGGCAACGGATCGAGCTCAACATACTGGAGCGTATACACCAGCGACATCAATCCGTTTGCACAAACAGGCTTCAATGGCTCTTGCCAGTTTCCCCAAATCACGCGAGAAGGTTTAGATGACTCATGGCAGCACGGCAAGGATCTTTACGGTGTATATCATGACCTTCTTGGCTTCTTGCCAGATGAACTCAACGATGAAGTCACCTACCGTGTAACGAACAACCAAATCACTTCTCAGGTTGCAGGTATGCTCATAGATGGCATGTATGCGCCCAAAAAGGATGTCTCCCTCCGCATCCAACCCACAAATGTCGACTCTCTGGAGCCGCAGTACTCCTGCCCAGCCGCATCGACGCGCTACAGCTCCTATGGCGTCGGCAGCAAGGCATCAAACTGGACTGCTCACTTGACCGCCGCAAAACCCCTTTTCGACTCTCTTGATACTATTTCCGGGATCTCCAGCGACTCTACAGACTGGCACAAGTCCTTCGATCACTACTACGATAACTTGTCTGCACGTCAATGTCATGCGAAACCCTTGCCATGTAACATAAACAACACCAAACCATGTGTCACACAGGAGCAAGCCGATACCGTCTACCGTCTCGGCCAGTATGAGTACTCATTCATCTACCGCGACTCTCCACAGTCATTGCAAGCCGCCGTTGGCTCGTATGGTGTATGGCTCGCTGAACTAGCACAGAACTTCCGCGATGCAATCGCTGGCAAGAGCAATGTAATCTACCGCCACAACGTCGCGCACGATGGTTCTGTCTCAAGACTTCTCAGTGTTTTACAGGTTGAGCAGATGGTGTGGGTTGGCATGGGCGCTGAAGTCGTGTTTGAGGTCTACACTAGTAAGAAGATTGAGGGAAAGCAGTACCTTCGCGTGTTGTGGGGAGGTCAGATTCTGAAAAGTTCCAGTCCGACTCTGGGGAGGATTGATATGTTGGACTTGGATGTGTTTCTGGCATACATTGATGGACTAGTGGGACGGAAGGCGCAAAAGGTTGTCAGCTTCTGTGGATCATAGAACTCAAAGATCCAATTAGACCCAAAATCGAGAGCACCAAAACAGTTGAGGAGGAAAGCAGTCGACGTCTATTACTCAGCAGCCTCGCATCTTCGCTCTGCTTACGCACCTTTGGTTGATTGGCTTGTCAAATATCGTTCCCCCAGGTTCGTGTTGCGATCATGCAGGTTGTGAGTAAGCCGCAGTCATACCAACAAAGCGAAGCTGACTGACGAATCAACACATGGCGATTTGACTAGCGCTCACATGGCTGCTATCGCGAGCTTCCTTTGACGACGCCATGGGATGCGGGTATTGTGTAATTTGGAATTGAACGCCTGTATGGGGGTGCGGAGATGTATAAGTTAGCCAAGCAACCCACCGACATGTCCTCCTTTCTTTGCCATCAAGACATTTTCGAAGAAGGTCTCACCAGACCATTATTATTAGAAGATGCCTCTCTCCGAAGATCCCAAAACTCTGGAAACTGCCAACGGCCTCGTAAGCACGCTACGCACTGCGTTCGGCCACACTACCAACGAGTTCCGGCCTGGTGAGTACCGTGCCACTTTTGAAAACAGATCTTCTGACAGTTCTCAGCGCATGCCAAAGGCCATCTCTTGACTGGTAGTTTCACACCTTCCAGCTCTGCGTCAGCTCTTAGCAGTGCACCTCACTTCAACACTCAGTCTGTACCGATCACCGTCCGTTTCTCTTCCTCAACTGGTCTTCCTCAGATCCCGGATACCGACGCAAATGCCAATCCACGTGGTATCGCTGTTCGCTTTCATCTCCCGGACGTAGATGGTAAGCGGCAGCACACAGACATCATTGCGCATTCCACGAAGTATTTTCCAACGCGTACTGGCGCCGAGTTCCTTGAATTCTTGCAGGCAGCCGGCGGACCTAATGCTGCAGAAGCGGTCCCTGAATTCCTTGGCCGACATCCAGAGACTGCGACCTTTTTACAGGATCCAAAACCGAGCCCTGTGTCTTGTGAGTTACGCCTACCATGCTTAAAAAAAGGCGAGCTGACAGGAGGTAGTTGCGACTGAGAAATTCTTCGGCGTGAATGCATTCAGGTTTGTCAAGGATGGCAAGGTGACAACGCTGCGTTACCGCATTGTTCCTGTCGCCGGCGAGGAGCACCTCGATGAGGAAACGTTGAAGTCAAAGTCTCCCACCTACCTCTTTGACGAGGTTCCCGAGCGCCTCCAGAAGCAACCCATCGAGTTCAGACTTCTTGCACAAATTGCCGAAGACGGCGACGTGACAGACAATGCGACAGTCATCTGGCCTGAGGAGAGGGAGATCGTCGAGCTCGGCACGCTGAAGGTCGAGAAGACGCTTAGTGACGAGGAAAGTCGGGCGCAGCAGAAGCAAATCATCTTCGATCCTATTCCAAGGGTTGAGGGTGTAGAGCCTAGCGATGATCCCCTTTTAGACGTGAGAGCCAGCATCTACTTGATCTCAGGCAAGCAGAGGAGGGCGGATAAGGGTGGTGCTGCTGCGAGCGCAGAGCCAAAGGAGTCTGTTAAAGCTACATCGTGAAGGACAATGTCGGAGCGTTCTGGAGGACAGACGCTGAGGATACTGTAGCACAATGAAAGATATGCTTTACGGAAGATGGCCTTGTTTTGATAATGTGATCTCGTGTATGCCACGCGTTACCGGGCCGCACCGGACTGTCCGACCAAATGCCTGTAACCAATCACGTTTTCATCAAAATCTCCGCTAGGCAGCACTAATGAAAGTAGCGCGATTAGGCGATAGGGCTCGAAAGCACCCTCCACTCCTTCTCCACTGCCGAAGAACTTATTGGACATCAACTATTAGCATTCAAGACTTTGTGGCGCTGCCCTGACTACCTGTCGTCTCCTGCACTCACGAGCCACCCTTTCCTGCAATACCGAGTTTTCCTATGGCCAAGTAGTATTCTTCAGCCATTTGGAAGCTTCGCGGATAGGATCACGTACAGATCATACTTACTCGCTCCACGTTTGTGCAGGCATTGAGCCTCGGTTTGATTGGTTCGTGGTAGCGTATCCGGTCAGAAGCCTCCCTATTTGCATCTTTACCTGCTGCAGCCCCCATGAGCTCATTTTTGCTGGATGGCCAAGTCGATCTGGAGCAACTGCCCTCCGAGCCTACACCTCGCTCGAGGCAGCCCAGATATTACGCAGTAGCTATTGGACGCACTACTGGAGTCTTTACGAGTTACGATGCTGCAGCATCGAATGTCACCGGTCACCCATACGGCAAGTTGAAGAAGTTCAAAACCATCAAGGAAGCCCAGGAATATGTGGAAAAGTACAGACATCATCAAATTGCGCCCTTCCACCCCCGAAACATGGAGCCGGTAGGTGGCATCGAAAGCCCACCCACCTACCAAGAGAGTTGGTACGCTCCTGAGCCATCAAATACACGGTTGGGGGATGTATCTCGACTTTTCCAAGAGACTTGCGACTCGCATCTGGGTCTACAGCATGCGCAGCGTGATGCACTGGCGACCCCCATGGAACAAGTCATCAATCCCGTGGACAACGGCCCCCCACTCGTACCTGAGCAACAACATGTTGTCGACTTAATCCTTGCGGGTCGCAACGTCTTCTACACAGGCTCTGCAGGATCCGGTAAAAGTACTATCCTCAAGTCAGCTGTGAGACAACTCCAACAACGAGGAAAAAGAGTGAAGATCGTCGCACCCACAAATCTGGCCGCACTGAACGTGGGAGGGGTCACGACCTGGTCATACGCAGGTTGGACTGTGCAAAGTATGAAGAGAGATATCGACAAACTTATGCAAGCCGCATTGGGCGACAAAAGCTGGCAAAAATTTGATGAAACTGATGTGTTGATCATCGACGAGATCAGCATGATTGAGAATCTCTTCTTTGAGCGCCTGAACATGGTGATCAAGGCTTCTCGAGGAGAGAAATATGGCGGAGGAGCATTTGGCGGTATGCAGTTGATTGTCACTGGTGATGTAGGTTCTCAAGTGGGTCTTTCGTGTCTGCTGTTGACAAGGATAGTTCTATCAACTGTCACCTGTGAAACCGTTCCACTATTGCATGTGTGGATGGGAACTCCAGAAAGACGGATACAAACCCCCGCGGGAATACAAGTGCGAGAATAGGAACTGTCGAGAAGATACATTTCTCGACGTCGATAAATGGGCTTTCCGGAGCAAAGCCTGGGAGGTATGTAGTTGCTGAAGCCACTGTGTGCAATTACACTGATCGTTACAGGAATGCTGTTTCCAGCATATTAACTTGACTCAAATCCACCGCCAAAACGATTTCAAATTCAAATTCATCCTCAACTTCATCAGAACGGAGGGCAGGATTCAAGAGCAACATGCTAAGATCCTTATGAACCACAAATCAGAAACAGAGGGCGCCATCATGCTGTCCTCGCTAAAGAACGATGTCGAAAGGGTTAACAGACAAAACCTCGACAAGATTGCCTCGGAGGCACGATGGTACAAGTGTCTCGACACTTTCCAATGGACAGACGTCAATAGCAGTGACAAGACTTTGGAGAGAAATACTGAGCGACTGGAGGATGGAAGTTTAGTCACTCTGGTACATCCAACCTCCCTTTCTATTATATTGTCCGAGCTGACGTTTTCTACAGAAAGAGTCTCGATTTGAACCACATCTACAGCTGAAGCAGGGCCAACGAGTTGTTCTATTGGCAAATATTGATCCTGCAGCCGGTTTGGTCAACGGTTCTCAGGGCACGATTATCGAATTCAAGCCTTATGATGAGAAAGAACTACCAAAAGCAGCTACTAAAAGAGGTGAGGATGGAGAATTGCGTGGCGACAATGCCCAATATCGTCAAGAACAGATCAAGATGTTTGGCACCTCGAATGCTCGCCAGGCATGGCCGACTGTCAAGTTCCTGAATGGCGTCACGAGGACCATTTTTGCAGAGTGTATGCCCAACGAACTCGGCACTGAGCAACCATACTGTCTGCTTTCGAGAACGCAGATACCGCTCACTGCGGGCTATGCAATCACCATTCACAAGTCTCAGGTCTGTGTATACCTTGAAAGCTCCTGAATGTGCTAACAAACTGTCAGGGCATGACCCTTGAGCGTGTTACTGTTGATCTTGCGCGGGCATTCGAACCAAGCCAGATCTACGTCGCGTGTAAGTCTCGCTGTGATTGCGCTAGCCTCATCGCTTTATATTAACTGAAAAAACAGTGAGTCGAGCAAAGTCCTTGCAAGGCCTGACCGTCACCTCTCTTCCCAGAAACTTCAACCTGGGTGGCGCGAACGAACAGGTCAAGGAGTTTATGCAAACTAGATTTCCAAAGGAGCCAATCTCAGCCCGTTGATCGCTGACGTTTGCTGCTGACTGGATGCGTGTGTAATATCAACAGTGCATCTCCTGTGGGCTTCTTCTATTGTATATGATCATCGTCCCGGATGTAGTCGATTTAGACCACACTGCAGCGGGTAGTCTCATCAGCTTGTCTCTAGATACCCATTCACAGAGATCTTGCCAGAACAGAGGGCTTTAACAATGTATTCCGTGCTGACAGGTCACGCAAATCAGCCGTCATTGAACCACATACGCATAGCAGCACTCCTCTTTCCTAGCCTGGTTAGATTAACCAAGCTTACGCTGCAGCCGCCGCTCACACATCATCACTTGATATCCGGCCGATTCTCTCATAGAATCAACCTCTATCGAATGATTCTTCTTTCTATCCACAATGCCATCATCCCAAGCTAATGCCGCCGACCTCACATTACACAGCATCCAGGCCATCTTCGGCAAGAGAGATGCTACGAAACGACTACATACCATCTCTGAGACCTGGTTTTCTGATGGAGAAGTGCTCTTCGTAGGTTCTCTGGGCGTATGTAAGACACACGGGGAGATCAGCGGAATGGTGGACAAGATCCAAGGTTTTGGTGAAGTGGAGGGTGAATTCGTTGAGCTGAGTGAGCGTATTGAAGCTGTAAGAGAGCTCAATGACTGATGCGGCTAGGTGACGTCTAGTGCTTGAACCACGACGAGCAAGGCAATATTTGGATGACGAGACTGAAGTGGGGTGTTGGAGCGGAAGTCGCTGCATCAGGAATGACGGGATGGGACATCTTGACAATTGTAGGAGGAAAAATCAAGGCTTTTTATACGTTCCTTGACGCGCAGTGGTTGGCACTGGATCCTACCACTCTAAAGCCTCACTTTCTGCTCGACCCTTGCCCTGAGCCCTCTTCTGTTTCCGCGTCGGATACTGTTCTGGGATGCCTTCCTCGAGCTCCTCCACCACCCGCCCAACTCCCTCCTTCAAAGTCGCCAATCTGCTTTTCTCCCGAATCCTTGTATACAACACCGGACAATCGCGACTATCGCATCTAATCTCCTCGCCCCACGCAAGTCCTGAGCAACTGCGACAAACCATGTCAACCTCCTTTACTTTGACCTCCGCTTTCCAAATTCGTTCTTTCAGCGTCAGCAAGGCACGCGCCGGTCGTCTGAGACACTGTGCGCACAGAGGAAGCGCAGAAAAGGTCTCAGGTGCGATAGTAGGAAATTGTGTTGGCGGTGGCGGCAGCTTTGCTCGACACACGAGACAAGACGAGGATTTCATGTAGCTCTCGAGTGTCTTCTTGAGACTCGCTTGTCCGCCTACGAGCCCGAGGCTGGGTTGATTTGGCAGCGACATAGCAACATTGCGCATGCGCTGCACCTTTGGCATCTCATCATACCACTGCCGTACATTTGCGCCCACGAGATTGAAGATGCGCTCTAGCGGCGGGATCAAGTTCTTGGAGATGTAGTACTCGGCATCGAGCTCGAGATGGTCATTCGCGAGCAAGATCTCGGGCGCAACGCAGCGATCTATCAGCCGTGCACCTGGCGCACCGGTGATGACCACGTAGGGCACGCGCTCGCCGTATTGCGGTTCCGTACGTGGATCTGCTAGCATGCGTTTCGTCGCTATCAAGGCCCCTGGCGGCGGTTGTCCGCGGTCAGAATAGGTACCGAGTTTGACCTCCTTTGCGAAGAGAAAGTCCTGAATGGATATACGACCTTGCATGATTTTCGCGCACTGGTCCTGAAAGTAGGACTTCACTTGGCTCAGATCGGCTGTGCGGAACAAAATCTTCAGTGCACGCTCTTCAATCTTCTGCTCTGCTGGCGTGCCGTCTCTCCGCACAGTCTCGATACCTTTAGCGTCGAAGTCAGGCTCCGTTTGGTTGCGGTGCTCGTACTTGAATCCGACATAGCGTTTCTTTGCAAGCAAGACACAAGGGTGGTACACTTTCTCGAACTTCAGCTTTATGGGCCGCGGATTTGCGTCTGTGATGGTTTTGGCAATTTCCTCACCAATAGTGAAGGCTTGGTCGCGCGTCCGGCCTTTGAGGTATATGAACAATGAATCCGTGTCACCGTAAACGACTTCAGCGCCCCATTTCTCGGTTGCGTGGATGAGAGCAATGGCTTTTTCGAGTGTCTCGCGACCGGTTTGAACGATGCTGTCGGCGATCTCGGAGCACGGCATGCGGCCAGAGAAGGAGGCAGATGTGTAGCCGTAGGTGACGTTGGCGAGCAGCTTGAGCGCAAGCTGTCTGTTGTTGAGAAGTTGCTGTAGCGTCCTGTCGTCCTTGTCTTGCTTCATGCCACTCTTGACCATGACTCGGGTCTCGAGGATCTCACCCAGCATCTTTGCAAGTAGGGACTTTCGCATTTCGGGCTTGACGTACATCATGCCATTTGGCGCGATATTGATGTGGTCTTTCACTAGCTCCAGTAGTCGAGGTTCGCGCTTGAAGTCCATGAATCCCATCTTGTTGCGACCTCGCCAGCTCGTAATGCGTCCGAGGCATGTAGAGTAGCAGAGGTTGTACGCAATCATGACACTAGGATATAGCGACTGGAAGTCGAGCACCAGCAGAGGGCTGGGATAAAAAGCGCTCTGTGGCTCCATAACGAGCGGAAGACACTCGAGAGCATTCTGTTGGCCAACCTGTTTGCGGCTTGGGGAGATGAGGACATAATTTTCCGGCTTAGCAATGCGGAACATGGTAGATTCGACCTTGAACTGCGAGCCTCGCGAGATGACCGAGAAGAAGTCGACACCAAGTAGGCGAGCCTGCTCACTGGTGCGTGGTACGATCTCATTTGCTTGCAATATATCAAGGTTGAGCTGGATGCGAGACAGAAAGTGGTTTAGCACTTTAGACAGGTCACGCGGCTTGGTGCTGAGGTACCACCCCGTGAGGTCCGAATGCGTGTGGTGAGGTATACGTTTGTGAAGAAGATGGAAGACAACGTTCTCCATAGTGTACTGAAGCAGATTGAGCTCTCCCCGCATAGCTCTCCAGATGTTGATCATGTGACGTCCAGTGACGCGGATTGTCGAGGTATGGGTAAAGCCCCAGCGATCTGCTTCTTTGCCGAATCTGCCGTGAGACTGCGACTTCATGCGGCTGATCTCGTCGCAGAGATTGTATTCGAACTTCATCCTCGCTCGCTCAATGAGATAGCCCCATGAGCTGTTGTGAACCTCATACCCAGTGAGGATGTCGGGGTCGAATTGACGAACGATGTCTACGATGCGGTTGATGAGATCGAGTTCATCTTCTTCGTACTCCACCTCTACCTTTACCTGCTTGGCTATGCGCTCGGCGATACCATTCTCGTCGGAGAGACAGAGAACTCCGATTCGTGGTCGATCAGTAGTTGCATTCTCTTCGCCTTCCACTGTCCAGAAGATGCACTGAATCTCGTCTTCAGCTGGATCGGGCACAAGATCGCCTCGATTGTTGACGTGGACCTCGAGGCTCATGATGCTCATGTACTGAGTTTCATGCTTGACACTGGTCGACTTCTGCTTCTGCGAAAACTTGAAACCATGCTTGTGCTTTTGTGTAGGCCCTTCAATCTGGGAGAGGTGGTCCTTAAACTTGACTTTCCGTGGCTTGGGCGACTCGGCCTTGTTACGCCTTGATGGCAACTTGAAAGGCATGCTCTTCGTTGCTTCCTCTCGCGTCCAACATTCCACTTCCTCGAAAGTCGGAGGCGGCTTCTCGATTTCCCAATTTCTTAGACTACAGCGTTGTGACCTGATTCTGCTCTCTGCCTTTGCTCTCTTCTTGTCCACCAATATTGGCTTTTGTTCTCCAAAATTGGCAGGATGTTTCCCAGAGGGGTCGAACGGAGGAAGATATGGTAACGTGGTACTCTGCAGTTTGAATTCACGACCAGCGTACTCCCGGGGGCGGTCCGGTACATCTCTTTCATTGCTGTAGTACGCATCTTGGAAGATGACAGGCGGCAAGCCAGCATGCATCATGGTATCTTTCACCTCATCGAGGGACGGAGGGAGTGTGCTGAAGTACATTGTAGGCTTACCGTGGGACAATGACTCTGCTAAACGCTTGCTCAATGTCTTTGCTTCCTCTACTGCCTTCGGTCCGCTGCTACTCGGTTTCATAGGCAAAGTCTTCTGGTGCGTCCAAGGAGTTACAGGAGTCATGAGTGCTCCACCGACCATGAGATATTTTGCAGGCGTCTTAGGTAGCTCTTGCGAATTCGAGTAGCCCGACTGGCTTAGTCGCAGTTTTGTCCCTGGGTCGTTTGGATTCTTGACAACTGGAAACGACATGGTATTTGGCCCTCCTTGCCCTTGAGCCTTGACACTGTTTTGGGACATTTGGCCTGACCAAGGGTCTCCATGAGGATGTTCTCGCGGTGTGCTCGATGTTTTACTGCCTTCGAGCCTATCGAGGAAGGATAATTTTCTCGCCGCAAGCGGAGAAGAGCTCATAATGCGTTGGCGTTTCTGCAGAGGCTCGAAGTCTGGCTCAAGATGTCTCTTCCGGGCCTTCGATGGACTGTTTGGGTCACTGACGCTCCCAATATCGCTACGGTCAACAAGATCGATGCCTTCGTCGAACTGGTCCTCCGATGTGTCACCGCCTTCTGACTGCTGAAGAAGTGACTTTGTGAGCGGATCGAGGGACTGGTGCTTCTCAATGTCTGACTGCTCATCTTGGCCTTCCTCAGCCACCTCAGCTGCATCTTCGGGGAGTTGCTCAACGTTTCGAGACAGCTCATCAGGGCCAGGTAGAGCATTGACTAAGGTCATGGCACTTTTAACGTCCTCGCCGCCTAGAGGCACTGCGTCATCCGCTTGCTCTTCTTCTTCATCTTCTTCTTCATCATGTATTTGCTGGCTCCAAAGATTCTCGGGGTACAAGTCCTCAACACTCTCCACCGTGGTCCTGATTGCCTCGAGCCCAGGGACATCCTTTACGAAGGTGCCGAAGCTACAGTTGTCTCTCTGTCCTTTTTCATCTTCAATCAGACTCGCCACGAGCTCTCGATACTCTTCTTCGTGTATCCATCCACCTTTCTCTGTGTTCCTCGGATCTGCAGACATGGACACCATCACCTCAGCGGGAAATGGAGTGCTCGCTGAATCGCTGAGCCCCATTTGCCGCTTCCTGCGACGCGTTTCGTCTCTCCAGAGGCCTGCCATGGAGGGTACGAATTTATCGTCCGGATTTCTCGGCAACTGGCTCGATCGTTCCAGAAAATCATGGTGGATGGGTCGATACTGAAGTTCGTGCCGGTTCAATATGTCTTGTACACAGATGTCGACTTCGAGTGTGCAGTGACTCATTCGAGGAAATTGATCGTCTTCGGTCATGAACGACTCTGGGATCGATGCATCGTGCCATTTGTGCGTTTTGGTGTCCACCTCATCGCTGTCTGGGACCGGGCCACGGAACTGAACCTTTGCACAGTTGATATAGTCGCAGCCAAACAAGTTATAATCGCACATCCACTGCAGCAGGTATTGCAGGTGGCTTTCGTATGGCTGAAAGACGCGGTTCAAAATGGCGCCCTGGTGCAGCAGATCGGCGAAGCGCGTCATGTGCATGGGGTTGAGCATGTAGACCTTGAGGAAGACTTTGTAACCGACGTTGTAACCAAAGAAAGGAACCCCCTTAACCAGTGATATGTGGCCAACGTACACAGACTTTCCATCGTAGGCGTTTCGGCGGTAGGTCAAAGCGAGGGCATGGTCGATCGAGGCTCGGAGGGACTGGATATAGACGTTGACTGTGTTGTGTCAGGACCGTACCAGTTTTCCGATTTTACAGTCCTACCAACGTCCTTCTCCAAGCTACCTGTGTACTCAAGGTACAAGTATGGCAGCGCTCCATGTATGTGAGCGCATACTTTCTGGCCGGTCTCCGTCGCGCCGAATGCGCGAATCACTGGGACTTGGGGCGATTGCTCACGCGACTTTTGTGAAGGACCCGCACCTCGTCGCAGCACTGGGTCGAGCTCTGTCGGCGTCGCCTGATAGTTGTCGATACAGTTCAGGCGGAATCGGAAGATCTCCATGACGACATTGGACTATAGGTTCGTATTTTACGGAGCAGACTGCAGAATCATGGTTGCACCGGGTATCCAAGAGTAGCCTGCATACCTGACTACACAATTTGGGCAACTGCAAAAACGAAGCAAGGGGTGTCGCGAGCGTGACGCTGAATAACAAAAGACGCGTTCATTGCCACGCGCTACCACGTGAGGTGCTATTGCTGCAGCCCTACGGAGCTACCAGCTGCTCCACTCTTCGCCGCATCTTCGCTGCACTGCCGCGCGTGGGGCCTTCACTTTACCTCCACACCACCCAACTTCACACAGCCACCATGCCACCCGTCGGTGAACCAAGGAAGCCGGATAACTCCGCCGCTGCAAAGGAGCGCAACGAATACATTCCCGCTTTCATCTCGAAGAAGCCCTTCTATGCCATCGACGAGAATGGCAACGATAATGGCGACGATTACCTCGAGCACCAGCGTCTGCAGAAGCAAGAACAGGATTCGACATGGTACGATCGCGGAAGGAAGCTTGGTCCTGCAGCGACCAAGTACCGCAAAGGAGCCTGCGAGAACTGCGGAGCGATGACCCACAAGAAGAAGGATTGCCTGAGCAGACCGCGCAAGGCAGGCGCGAAGTTTACGGGCAAGCGAATTGAAGCGGACGAAGTCATCCAGGATGTACAGCAGAGTTGGGACGCGAAGCGAGATCGCTGGAATGGATACGATGCGTCAGACTTCAGCCAGGTAATCGAAGAGTACAACGAGATGGAGGAGTTGCGCAAGAAGGCTAAGAAGGACACGGAAGGGGATAAATCCGGAGATGAAGACGATGAGGGTGACAAGTACGATGCTGAAACGGACATGGGCAGGAAGCAGGCAACATCTACAAGGAATCTGCGATTACGAGAGGATACCGCCAAATACTTGCTCAACCTCGACCTGGATTCAGCCAAGTACGATCCCAAGACGCGATCAATGGCGGACACTGGCGCTGGCTCGGACAAAGCAGCGCAACTTGTAGCAGAAGATGGATTCATGCGTGCATCTGGCGATGCTGCAGAGTTTGAGAGGGCACAGAAGTATGCCTGGGAGACACAAGAGCGTGGAGACAAGAACAAGCTGCACCTTCAGGCGAATCCAACATCCGGCGAGGTTATGCGAAAAAAACAGCTTCAGGAGCAGGAGGAGCAGAAGAAGGCCAAGGCTAAGGCTCTTGCCGAGAAGTATGGCACGCAGCAGAAGTTCACTGATGAATCAATACGCAAGCTTGCAGTCACTGAGAACGAGCGGTATGTCGAGTACGACGAGCGGGGTGGCATCAAAGGCGCACCGAAGATCAAGGCGAAATCGAAATACGCCGAGGACGTGTTGCCGGGGAATCACAAATCAGTCTGGGGCAGTTGGTGGTCAAACTTCCAGTGGGGGTTTGCATGCTGCCACTCTACTGTCAAAAACTCCTACTGTACTGGCGAGGCTGGCAGAGAAGCTTTTGAGAAAGCAGAAGCTCTGCGAACAGGCGCTGAGCTTCCCGAGGAGGTCCCCAGATCGATTGCATGGAAGGAGGAAGAAGCTCTGGAGGAGCACGTGCCGAATGCCCCAGAAAAGGATCAGAAGGCAAAGCAGGACCCGGCTGCACGCAAGCGAACGATAGCTGAGATGACGGGCGATGTGAACGAAGAGGAAATGGAGGAGTACAGGCGGAAGCGCACAATGGCTGCAGACCCCATGGCTGCCTACTTGAAGGGAAACCTGGCCGATGCAGTGTGAGCATGGGCGCATGATCCCCTCATCAGTGCAGAGCTTCACTTTCTATCTTAGCATCGCGTGGCGCTGGTACGGCGTTTATACCCAAGGCTGCACATCAGCAACGGCATGAAGAATTACGTAGAGTTCCTGATGATCGAATGTGTTGTCCTGCAGCGTGCAATGCTGATCGGTGTCATGCAGCTGGGGTACACATGCATTTCTCTCCCTCCATTACAGATGCCAGCTCAGAAAGAATTCGATTGCGCATGCAGCCGCGCGTATGCGTTGTATAACGGCAAGGCAGCAACTTTTCAGAATCTGCGAGCGCTGAGTGGTGAAGGCGTAGTGGCTGAGCGATGACGAAAGCTTTCTGGGCCAAGCCAAGCCCAGAGGAGAGCATGGAGTGGGCACCAACCTCCAGGCGATCGCGCGTCAGGGATTCGAAGCTCATACCGGTAGTCGAGTGCCCAAACTCACCCCTCCCTTTCCCCAATTCGTCCTACACTTTTGCGCAGGCCCTGTGCATCGTGCCTGCCTAGCTAATTGCCACCTTCTCTCTTTTTCTCTCGTAGCAATCACGACGGCCTCCAGATAGAGACAGCAACAACCGTCGAGATGGCGCTCTACGGATCCAGCAGGAATGTTGACATGGGGAAGTACGTCAAACCACTATCATGTATCATAACTGGCAACAATTGTGCGATGCTAATAAGCCGGCCAGGCAGGAGTCGGAGCTCGCCATCAACATTCGCAAAGCAACCAGCATCGAGGAGGTCTCGCCGAAACGTACGTCCGCAACCTCCGAGACACTGGATCGAAGCTCACGGTGACGGCAGGCAAGCATGTCCGCGCATGTATCGTGTACACATGGGACCACAAGAGCTCTGCCTCGTTCTGGCAGGGTATGAAAGTGTATGTCATGCCAGATTCGCCAGGGGATTCTTGGGCGCATCGAGGGGCCCGGAGCACCGCTGATAGCCAACTAGGCAGCCAATTCTCGCCGACGAGATCCAGACTTTCAAGGCGCTCATTACTGTACACAAGGTCCTCCAAGAAGGACATCCCATCGTTCTCAAGGAGGCGCAATCCAACACCAGCTGGCTGGAGAGCTTGTCGCGAGGCACCACAGACGGCGCAGGTGCTAGGGGATATGCGCCGCTCATTTCAGAGTACATCTATTACCTCATGGCGAAGCTGGCGTTCCACCGACAGCACCCGGAGTTCAACGGTATGGTCAGAGCCCTCAAACAGACCCACACGGCACACTGATGTTTTGCAGGTACTTTTGAGTACGAAGAGTACATTAGCTTGAAATCCATCAACGATCCGAACGAAGGATATGAGACAATCTCGGATCTTATGACGCTCCAGGACCAGATCGACGCGTTCCAGAAGCTCATCTTCTCACATTTCCGGAGCGGCGCTAACAACGAGTGTCGGATAGCTGCGCTTGTCCCTCTGGTACAAGAGAGCTATGGTATCTACAAGTTCATTACCAGCATGCTGCGAGCCATGCACACCAGTAAGTTTTGCCTTGAATCTTACACTGAATTCAACCAACAACCACAGCACTGGGCGACGACGAGGCGCTCTCCCCTCTCCGCGGCAGATATGATGCTCAACACTACCGTCTTGTTAAGTTCTACTACGAGTGCTCTAACCTCCGCTACTTGACAAGCTTGATCACAGTCCCAAAGCTTCCCCAAGACCCGCCAAACCTCCTCTCCGAAGACGAGTCAGCACCTGCCCTTCCTGCACGACCAAAGAACGCAGAGCCTGCTCCTGCACCGCGCGCGCCATCTGTCGACCCCGAGCCGATCAACGAGTTCTGGAAGAACGACCAGAAGAGGCAGCAGGAGCAGTACGAAGAGGAGCAGCGAAGACTGGCACAACAGTGGGAAGATGCGCAGCGTCAGCAACAGCAACAGCAGATGCAGGCGCAAAGAGAGTTCGAGGAGCAGCAACGACTCCAGGCGGAGCAAGCGCGCCTTGCGCAAGAGCAACTCATGCGCGATCAATACCAGCAACAGACGCAGGGTCGCCTTGCAGAGCTCGAGCGCGAGAATCTCAATGCACGTGCACAGTACGAGCGCGATCAGCTCATGCTGCAGCAGTACGACCAAAGGATGAAAGCGCTTGAGGGCGAGATCGCACAGATGAACCAGAACTTCAATTCACAGATGGGTTCCAGGGACGAGCAGCTCCGAGCACTGCAGGAGCAGCTGAACACTTGGAGGTCGAAGTACGAGTCGCTAGCTAAGCTCTACTCTCAGCTTCGCCACGAGCACCTGCAGCTTTTGCAGAAGTTCAAGGCCGTCCAGCTCAAGGCCAACTCTGCACAAGAAGCCATCGATGCGCGCGACAAGCTGCAGAGAGAGCTGAAGACCAAGAACCTGGAGCTCGCGGATATGATCCGCGAGCGCGACCGTGCCATGATGGACAAGGATCGCAGCACTGGCGGACACCGCGAGGAACTCGAGAAGCTCAAGCGCGAGCTGCGCGAGGCACTGGACCGAGTCGACAACGCCGAGCGTGGCAAGGGCTCAGAGCTGTCCTCTATGCTATCGAGGCACAACCGCGAGATTGCGGACCTGGAAGAGGCTCTCCGCAACAAGACACGCCAACTTGACAGCCTGCAGATGAAGAATCGTGAGGGAGACTCAGACCTGGAGCGTTTGTTGCGTGAAAAGGAGGAGGAGCTCGAAATCTTCCGCGCAGGCATGGATCAAACACTTCTCGAGCTGAACGAGCTGAAGCTTAACGGCCATGCCAACGATGAAGTTCTCGATGGACAGATCGATGTTATCATGCAGGACAGCCTCCAGAAGATCAACGATATCATCGACTCGGTTCTACAGAGTGGAGTGCAACGCGTTGATGATGCTCTTTACGAGTTGGATTCGTCCATGCAGGCCGGTAACCAGAATGCGACTGGTCCTTACGTTCTCTCACAGATCGAGAACGCCTCGACAAGCGCGATGGAGTTTTCGACAGCGTTCAACAACTTCATCGCTGACGGGCATAGCGCTAAGCATGCCGAGGTCATTACTGCGGTCAACAATTTCGCTGGCTCAATTGTCGACGTTCTGATCAATACCAAGGGTCTGACGAGATTCGCCTCGGATGACAACAAGGCCGACCAGCTCATCAACGGAGCGCGAGCCTCTGCGACCTCCACGATCAAATTCTTCCGTAACGTACAGTCTGTACGCTTGTACGATCTCGACGCTGAGCGCAAGATTGACGTTGTCATCAATAACAGCTCTGAGGTTGTCCGCAACTTGCAGAGTCTGTCTAAGCTTGCTGATGCCTTCGCGCCCAAGAGCAAACTCAACACCAAGGGCGACCTTGGCGAGGTTGTCGATGATGAGCTGACAAAGGCTGCAAACGCCATCCAGGCTGCTGCCGACCGTCTGGCCAAATTGAAGAACAAGCCGCGCGACCAGTTCTCCACATATGAGCTCAAGATCCACGACTCGATCCTTGACGCGGCTATCGCCGTCACAAACGCCATTGCTCAGCTCATCAAGGCGGCAACAGCTTCGCAACAAGAGATCGTCCGCGAGGGTCGTGGTAGCATGACAGTCACTCAGTTCTACAAGAAGCACAACCGCTGGACTGAAGGTCTCATCAGCGCAGCCAAGGCCGTTGCCACGTCCACGAACATGCTCATTGAGACCGCCGACGGTGTCATTTCGGGTCGCAATTCGCCTGAACAACTCATTGTTGCATCGAACGATGTTGCTGCCTCGACCGCTCAGCTAGTCGCTGCCAGTCGTGTTAAGGCAACTTTCATGAGCAAGACTCAGGATAGGCTCGAGACTGCTTCGAAGGCTGTCACTAGTGCTTGTCGCTCCCTTGTGAGGCAGGTGCAAGACATCATCGCGCAAAAGAACAGAGACGACGGTGATGTCGTCGACTACACCAAGTTGAGCGATCATGAGTTCAAGGTCAGGCAGATGGAGCAGCAGGTATGTGTTCAATCAACGAGCGAAGTTGAAACGATTGTTAACATGATGAACAGGTCGAGATTCTCCAACTCGAGAACCAGCTTTCGCAAGCACGCATCAGGCTCGGCGAGATGCGCAAGCTGTCGTATCTCGAAGAGTAATTACAGTCCATCCATTGCCCTCATTGTAGTCTTCTTCTTGGTAGATAGTCTTTATGCATTTTCTCATTGTCGTTTGTCCCAAGGTCAGGTAGCAGAGAAGAGCCAGGAACGGCAAGTGTTCATTATCAGGTTGAGAGAAGCGTTGGCGAGTCGTGGACTGCCTTCATCAATACCACGTCTCCTATCCATCTGTGCAAAGCTCCTCACATTGCGCATGATCCATATCTTGGAGCTAAACTCGTTGACTCCCTCTAACCCCATCCTTGCCCCTCGTCTCCCTCCGTCTTCCAAACGTCATGCAAGCTAACGTAGGCTCCTTTGTAACGGACCAAGTTGTGCTTTGGATCCCTTTGAGTGAAGAGAAGGCAGCGTGGTTTCCTTGTGTAAACCCCGGGGGTGTTTGGTCACCCCTTTTCTTTGAGGATCTGTGGGGATTTTGTGAGAATTGCGAGGTTCGAGTGCGTCATCGTCGAGAGCGGTGGTGAGTGAGTAGTGTTTGAGTTGAACGCGTAATCTATGCGCACTGCTGAGGACTTCATACGTGCTGTTTGATCGACATCAGGGGTCTGGTGTGTCGTTAGGAGAACATGGTCGTAGCTAAGTCTCATGGAGACTCGGGATCTGCTGTCACGGTCCGAGGGTGTCGATTGGCGGTCTGGAGTACGATGTCAATGTAGTGTTTGGTTGATGTGTGGAACTCATAGCCGCGGGGTTACTACTCGCGGTGTGTGTGCAGAGGAGCTCAGAGATGTAGGTGTATGCAATGTATTCATGTCCATCGTTAAAAATCGTAATCTAGGTCCTCATACAGAGTCTGCGGTGCAGTACACCCTCCCACCGTCCACGTTCACGTCCGCCGTCCACGACAAACGCGAATCACCCCTCTCCACAACGGCATATATCACAACTCCCCACCAGCAGCATACATTAATACCCTCTCGTCGCGTCCAGCAAACGCCCGTACCCGGCCTCCATCTCCTCGCGACTCAGCTGCCGCAGTCTGCGCCGCAGGAGCGCGCAGTGCATACACGCGTCCGCATCTGGCGCCGGAGCATCGCCCAGCCCGCTCAAACACACAGAGTGCACGTAGTGTCTGCAGCACATTACTAGCCAGGTGGGCGAGGCGCTGACCCGGGTGGAGTGCTCGTGCATCTTGTTGCAGCCAGCACAGTGGAAGTGGAGGGGAGGCTGGCAACGGAGGCGGAACAAGGCGTGCTGTAGGAAATCTTGGTCTGTAGAAGAGGTTCCGAGTGTTTCGCTGGATTGTTGCGTGTCGTGCTGTTTCGGTGGTTCCTCGAGCGTGGCGCTATCCATGTGCTCGTGGCTTCCGCTGTCGTATCGCTGGTGGACTCGGAGCGGGTGAATTGCGTTCGCAGGTGCATCCTGGGGATTGTACATGAAGCCTTTGGTGTTCACGACTGTCCCGAGGTATGCACGCAAGCCCTGTACTCGCTTTTGGCTCGCGACTCTGCGTCGGCGGAGCTCCGCTTGCTTGTCCTGATATGTGGGCAGTGAGCGAGCGAAATGGTCCCCGAGCTCGCTCACAGGCGGCGCAGAGGTGATTGCACGAGCTAATGACGGTCGAGAAAACCAATTTGAAAACTCGCGCTGTGGTGTGTCGAGTGAAATTGCCTTGAGAGACGAGGAACTGGCTTTTGGCTGCAGTGAGAAGGTGCTGGATCTCTTCTGCAGGGACCGCATTGCTTTTGTGAAGTTTGACTGTGTCAAGGTCGAGGACTCTGTGGACAAGATCGACTTATCGTCGTCGTCCGAGCCCTCTCGTGATTTCGTGGGCGAAGACGGCAGAGGCACGCTAGAGGGCGTGCGTGAAAGCCAGGTCATGGCGTGGGAGAGTTTTGTTGGCGACGCTGGAGGTGTGAAGTCGAAGACGGAGAGAGGCTGCAATAGTTGAGACATTTGCCTTGATCTAAAAGTACAATTATGCTTCGGAATGATAACGCTGAACCGTGGTTGAGAGGATGAAAACCGTGACTGAAGAATGAGAGAAGTTCAAAGTCTTGTCCAGTACGACAGATCAGTATACATAATAGCACACACGGACTCTCTCTAGGACGAGCGTCATCGCCCAGGTCGGGTGTTGGTCTGTCTCCACCTGACAAGCATGGGTGAGCTTGTTTGGTAAGATTGGGACCAACAATCAGATGAGATCTCATAGGACGAATACTAGAAAGTGTACGTGCTCAGGAACGGCTTCGACGACGTGTTCAAAGCTACTTGGGATCAGGGTCGACGCACCCGGACTCTTTGCGGGGCTTCAGGTGGTGAAGTATAGATGGCTCCTGGCTCGAACCGCAGATTTCGAGGGCGGCGGCGGATTCATCGGACAGCAACACATTGCTTGATCAAGACGCAGATCAAGCCTTAATAGAAATTGCTGCAGTGTTGGTAATAGAGTGAGCCAGACATTGAAGGCTGTATGCGGCCTGCCCTTTTCTAAGACGCGCCTGCAGCCAAACTCTTCCTCGACCGCCCAGCGATGCTCTTCCTCTTCTCTGCGACTGCTGAACTGACTCCTCCCATTGCCACGTCCGCTATAGGCGTACCCACGTTTGGCGTCGCATCACCGCTCTTAGCACCCGCATCTGCTTCCATGTTCCCTTCCCTAGGCAGCCTGAAAGCCAGATAGGTCTCCCCGGCACGCTTGCACGTGTCAAACACCTCTTCCATGTACTTCTCGACAACGCTTGGCGGACGTATAGCGCGTGGCAAAGCGCTCTTGACCTCGTGCTCATCAGTCAGGACAAGAACTGTGACTGGCTGATAGAAGTCAATGTCTTTCATGTCGTTGCGGTCGTCGAAGTCTTCGATGCGCGGTGGAGCGACGTAGGACGGCGTAGGCGCAGGCGTGGGTGTGGCGGTCGGACCACCAGGCGTTGGCGGAAAAGGAGTGTTGTTTGGCCCGTTTGTGTTTGGTGTAGGAGTCGGCGCGGCTGCAGGAGCTGGGGTCTGTGGCGGCACCGGTGTCGATGGCGTCTTGACTGTGCCCTCTGGCTTCGGCTTGAGCTTGGTCACGAGGAAACTAAATTTCGCCCCTGAGCCGTTTGGTAGCCATTCCATGAAGCTATAGGAGGGAAAGTAGAAGCGGTCGCCATTGCCTTCAACGAATTCGAATGTGAGGGGTCGGTATGTGACTCGTGGCGGTTGAGAGGGAGCGTAGTGCGGTGGAGGCTGCTGGTAGTATGGTGGCTGGTTGTAGTTCTTCATGGGGTATGCGTTTGGAGGTGGTGGCCTCGAGTGGGATGAGGGCGGTCGTTGCAGCTGCCCCTGAGGCGGCGCTGGACTAAAAGGTTTTGGTGTGGTTGTAGAGGGCGGTGGCTGATGCTGCTGTGGAGTGGGTGGAGCAGGTCGTGGAGCTGGAGGTAGAGGGCCCGGTGCTGGCGCTTGCTGCTTCGGCGGTGCTGGTGACGGTGTAAGCGCAGGGGCTGGAGACGGTGCAAGAGCGGGGGCTGGAGATGGTGTAAGGATGGAAGCAGAGGCTGGAGCTGGTGCTGGAGCTGGCGACTGTTTAGGCAGAGCTGGGGCTGGGGTGTGTGGTTTGGGCGTCGCCGAGCTGGAGTTTTGCGATGTTGGCGGTGGTGCTGAAGGAGTTTGTTGCTTCGACGGTGCTGGAGATGCGGTTTGTTGCTTCGGCGGGCCAGTAGTCTGCTGTTTCGGCGGCGGTATTGGAGATGTAGCTTGTGGCTTTGATGAGCCAGGAGTTGGAGGCAGCGGCAACGGCAGCGGCGCCTTTGCCTTCTTGTTCTTCTCCAATATCTCTGTCAACTCGTTGATGTGCGTCTGGAAGAACTCAAGCTGCGCCTTGCTCGCCTGACCAGCTGCCACAATCTTCATGACGGCCTTCAGCTCTGGATCCGTGCCTGCTCTTGCTGCAAGCATGTGGATGACGGGATCGGGGGCGGGCGTCGAGGCAGGCCCTGGCGCTGTCTGTGGCGGCGCCTGTTGGACAGGCTTTGGAGGCGGCGGCCGTGGCTGGGGCTGCTGTTTCGGTGGATAAGGCGGTTGGTTGTACTGCTGATACTGTGGCGGATGCTGGCCGTGCTGGCCGTGCTGGCTGTGGTTCGGCCAAGCACCGTACTGTTGCGGCGGCGGCATCTTCTTGTGGACGGGCCTGCTGCCCTCCTTGGGAGCGTACAGCTTGATGGGAAACGTGTGCGGCTCAATGACCAGCTGTGCGTCCATGACTCCAACCTGAGGGAAGTTCTTCTCAATCTCCTTCTGCCGCGCCTTTCCCGCCTTGTCTGCCTCGGTGCGCTCAGAGACCTTCTTTGGCATAGCATGCTTCTTGTGGAAGGTCCTAAAATTGACGCCAGACACCCAGACGGCACGCGACCGCTGGAGCGAGGCGCTGAGAACGCCGCTCTGCTGGATATTCTGCCATTCCGCCGATGACAGATCGAGCGGCTGCGGTTCGGGGAGTGTTGGTAGCGGCTGACCCTCTGCGACTTTGAGGGGCAACGTCTGCTTTGGTCCCTGCAGCGCTGCCTCGCCCACCGGCGTCCCAGGTGTCGATGTCGAGTCCTTGACGGCGATGCTGGTGCGCTTGCGCTTCAACGTCGACTTTGCGCCTTTCGCGGGCTTCTCGCTGGGCGTCTCGGGGGCCGGCGGTGTAGCTTCTTCGCGGGCGCGCGCTCTCGTTGACCGCCGCGGCTCAGTCATGGCGAGTGTCGTTGTTGTTGTTGTGATTGATGCAAGCACATGTCGTGCACTACTTCAATCGAGAACTTGTGAATGACGCGGTTGCCTCTTGCGGGACGACGCGCCGCGCTAGTTTTCGCAGCATCGACCAACCCACTTGGAGAAATACTCGGACCTCCACTATCATCCCTGTCTGACAACTGCAGCACGTCCACCAGGTCATGTTTTCCCACAATCAGCGTTGTAAAGAGTTGGAGAATAGCATTCTAAACAGGAAGACATTATGAGCACATTGCCCTCACCATCTATCTTGCACAACCATCGCCAATCCTGCGCTGTGAAATGACATGGAGGCCTAGCCTAGAAGGCTTTCGACCCCCAACGGCTGGAGATTACTGGACGCCGTAACGACTATCAGCAAAACGGAATGGCACAATATGATCCTGGTTACCGTGCATGCCCCTAAAGAGAACGTCTCCGCCGCCGCATGGCCATTGTAATCAACGTCTTTCCCTTCTCTACCGTGGTTGTGACTGATCGCCCTCGGTGCATCCTCACGATGCACGCACTCGCCCCACTCGTGACAGCTCTCTTCTGTAGCTCCACAGTACTGGCAGCTCAATGCTACTTCCCCAACGGTGGTGCTGTTGATTCAGACACGGCCTGCAACCCAAATGCCCTAGTCTCTGCCTGCTGTTACGACAATCAGGCCTGTCTGTCAAATGGACTTTGCGTCTCTGACCCACACGACCCTGTCAAGGCGCGCCTACATCGAGGCACTTGCACAGACAAGCAGTGGAAGAGTGGAAATTGCCCGCGACACTGCCTTGGTAGAGTACACTTGTGACTGGATGAAATCTCACGACTGATGCCGGACAGACATCGACAACAACGGCGTGCCAGTCTACAGCTGCAACTCCACCACCACCGACTCCTACTGCTGCTATGATGGATGTGATTGCCGGGCCAACTCTGGCTCCGAGATCTTCACCTTCGCCCAGTCGCCGGCAGACGTATACACGTTGACTATCATCGGCGAATCCTTCACGCAAACCCACACCTCCACCGTCTCTTCAACATCGTCCTCGATTGCCACAACGTCAACTTCAAGTGTGTCAGCATCAGCTTCCAACGGCGCTTCCACCGCAGTCTTCACCGCAGGCTCCTCAGCATCAGCTGCAAGCGCCTCGTCTACATCAACAGCCGCCCCGGTCGCCGCCGACTCAGGCAAGAAAACCAACACCACCGCTCTCGGCGTCGGCCTAGGCGTTGGCATACCCGTCGCCGCCCTCCTCGGCGCAGGCATCTTTTTTCTCCTCCGCCGACGCAGAAACCGCAGTGTAAGCGCACCGCCATCCGAACTGGCCGCAGATGAACACGCTGCGGGCCCAACATCCCCGAGCACAAAGTATGCACACTTGGCCGAGGCGGAAGTCGCAATGGCGCCTGCTGCGCCCGTTACGCATGAGTTGAGCGGCGAGAGGAACGAGAAGCCAGTTGAGCTGCCGGCGGAGATGCACAGTGCGCCAAGCACATCGGGCGGAGCACAGGCAGTGGAGTTGGAGTCGCCTCTGAGCTCGCCTACAGGAGGAGTTGGGAACCGGGGTACCTAAGATGTCAGGAGCAATAAGTAGGATGGGAGAACTGGTAGACAATGGGAACACGAGTCGTCTTCTCCGCGCTCAACGAAAATGCAGCAAGGATGTCACGAGAAGGAGAGAAGACACTCCTCAAAAGTCACAACGCGCGATTAAAGCGATTCCATCACAGACGAAACCAGATACCCACTCATAGCATTTCCAGCGCTCAATAATACCCCCTCTCACACTTCACTATACCACACCCCACCTCGCCCCTCCCTCATCCCCAACGCATAAATCCCACCGGGAAGAAAAAAACCTACCCCCTCTCGCCACAGTGTCAGACTCAAGCTCAGCCACCGTCACACCATCCCACCCACAACGCACCATCCAGCCAGTCACCCACAAGCCCACACGCCCGAAATCCCCACGCCACGCCGATCTATTCTCAGCCGCCGATCACACGTCCCTTTCCGCATCCGGTATCTCGCACCGGGTATGCGCAGGGAGGCCCTGGGTTGTGTGTTGTGCCGATGGGGAGGCGTGGGACAGGTACGGTTTCAGCTTGCGGGTTGGGGCGGGGAGTGGATTTTGAAGGGGGCTGGGCTGGATTGAGGTGGATCAAATTGGGAGGGAGGCAGTGCTGGAGAAAGAGTCGTTGATATTCTTGAGGGGGAGTGGTGCGGTGGGTGGGTGGGTGACGATGGGGTGGGTGGTTTGATGCAGAGTGGCTAGGAATCAGCTGTGCGGTGTAGATTCTGGAAATATATGATAGACTGACATCTGCAATGCTCATGTAGGTTTACAGGCTTATGCGAGACACCCAAGAGTATTACCTGTTGGGTTTAAATTCTCTGCGTTGAAAGAGACAAGCAAACTGTGGGCTACTGACCGATTCAAGTGTTCAACAACCACAACTCATCACAAGCACCGAAAACTGCAAGAAATCTGAACTGTCTGAAGTGCATATATATTCATTCTTGTATATGTATAAAACTCATTTTCATATCAACATGTGGCTTCCTGGAGATGATCCAGTGCCTTCTCCCAAGCGCCAGTAATGCAAAGCTTCTCTCGTCTCTCAGCGAAAGTCTAGTATACAACAACAAATTCGGTCGCAGACCTCGTCCCCTAAAAATGTATCAAGCGAGTGACAGGAAGAATATCAAGCAATATCAATATCAGGAAATGTCTCCGAAGAGTTGAAAAGGAGCCGTCTAGTGCTTGTGCACGTGGCCGATCAGGCTGCGGCGGTTGCGGCGCACGACGCGGCCGTTGTAGGCTCGCTTCGAGATGACACCGTTGGTGCAAGTTGTTCCCGCGGCGACGGGCATGAAGACCACTGAACCGTTGTTGCAGAGGCCGAATTGGCTGGGGCCATTGCAGACGACGGCGCCGTTGGTGGAGCAGGTAGTGCCGGAGCCAGAGCCACCGGCAGCCGGGGCAGAGGTGGGTGCAGCGCCTGAGGTACCGGTGCCAGCAGCGGGAGCAGTGGCAGTGGCAACAGGAGCAGTGCCAACAGGCTTGGAGACTCCAGCGGTGGTCTTGATGGGCGTGGAGGGTGTGCCGGTGACAGTGACGAGAGTGGTCTGGGTGGAGGCGACGGGGGCGGCGCTAGAAGCTCCAGGAGCAAAGATACCACCCGGCCCGCTTGTGACAGCTGCGGAAGTCGCAGCAGGCTTAGAGGTCGCAGCAGGAGCAGAAGCACCACCGGAAGCACCGCCAGCGGCAGACGTGGGAACGGCAGCGGGAGTAGAAGCACCGCCAGCGGCAGATGTAGGAGCGGCAGCGGCAGAGGTGGCAGCAGCAGAAGTAGCACCAGAACCAGCGGGAGGGGTGTACATGCCGTTGTTACCACCAGCAGACGAAGGAGCAGCGGAAGCCTGGCCACCAGCAGCAGAGGAAACGGGAGCACCAGAGCCGGCGGGAGACGAGGGGTCAGCAGGTGTGGTACCAGTAGCGCCGCAGTTGCCAATAGGAGGCTTCAGGTCGTTGGTACCACCCATCAGGACGTTGGTTCCGGGGTCGGGGAACTTGATAGCAGAGTTCTCAGTCGATTTGCAACCCTCACCAATGTTTGCCTTGAACATATCGGGAAGAGCGTCGAACTTGGAGGTGTCGCTGGCGCCGCCAGTGACCTCGATGGGAGCGCAGTTCATGTACAGCTCAGGAACACCGGACATTTTCGAGAACCATGTCCAGGCGAAAGTTGCCTTGCCATTGGGAATGCTGTCGGGAAGAGTAAAGTCGTAAGACTTCGCCTCACCTTCTGTATTGGGGCAACCGCCCTCCATCGACATGATGACTTTGAACTTTGAATTTGCAGTCGGTACGGTATCGGTGGTAACGGAAAGTTGACAAGATCCACCACCGTGGACGGCGCTGCCTGCAAGTTTGAGGGTCTGCTTCTCCCCAACCTTCATCGTGTTCATTGTGGAGACGGTGAAGCCATGGTCGGTATTGCAAGGGAATTGCTGGCCCGAGATAGGGCTGGTGTCGACTTTGTCCACGCTATAAGGAATAGGCGATGTCATCTTAACGTGGGCGTCGGCGACGTAGGCGCAAAGGGTGGCGGTTGCCAGCAGAACTGATCGAAGAGACATGGTTATAGTAATGTGCTGAATATTTTCCAGATACTGTGATAAAGACTGTGGCGTGTGAATAGAAAACAACTAGACCAGCTAGCAGGGAAGAAAAAAGCTGAAAAGCGAAGAAGGTAGAAGCTGCTGAGAGAGCGTGTTGTGTGATGAAGCCAAGAGAGAGGCTCTGGCAAACGTTTATATAAGGTCAGGCCGCATTGCTCTACCCGCCACTATACCTTCATCGAGTTTACTATGATGATCCCCTAATCAAAAGTCTGTCTGGACGATGACAGTCCGAACGCAAAACAATGGCTTCGAAAGACGTGGACTGCCCCACAACGGCGAGCGTCTATACAGTGAAACGAGCGGTCCAGGTATGACCAAGGCTGAGAGCCAAAGAAAGACCAGTAGTCTCGCAGGGTTGACGTAGACACATCATGCGTGGTCGCCTAAACGGGCAGGCTGTGGAAGTCGGAGACTCGAGGTATGCCATATCTTGCTGGACGCCCTCAGGAGAAGTTTCGTTTCGATGGTCCGTAGGGTCGATGATTGGTTGCGGACTGAGTCGCTTAGCGGGCCGCGAGATCATCCGGACCCCTGTGTTTGGAAATATGTCGCAAGTCCGCCTCCACAGCCCCTGCGCATGCCGACCCATTGGCTGACCGCTCGTTTTCTTGGTAGACCGTCTTTTGCTGCATCCATGCTCCATGCTCCATCCACAGCGCTTGCTCACAAAGCTTGACTTCTGGAGCGTGGCCTAAGGTCTGTCACATCAGACTCTCAACAGCTGCCGAGACTGGCTGCAGCGAACCGCTAGATGCTGATCGCGACTTCTGTTGCACTGCAGACCTGCAAGTGCGGGACATTGTTCCTTGCGGCAGCCTGTCCGAACAAACTGCGTTGTTTCGCAATTTTATTCGTAAGGCGTGCAGTGCCCTTGCCTTGGCTTGTAGTTGCTGGTTTTTATGACTCCGACGCGTCCAGTCCATACAATCAGGTCACAATCTGATCCCCTTGAAGGCATGCGTCCCGAACGTGGCGGTGCTCCAGTGGCTGCGCCACAGTGCTGGCGGACATTGCAAGGGAAGGGATCAATAGATTCCATTCATGCATTGCGGGCCTAACCCACTCAGGAGTAGTAACGGCCGCGCTCCAACTTTCGAAGAGGAACACCAGCAGCGAAGGCAATGTGGCCAATGTCTTCGTTCCCGCGCACATCACCGACATATACGTCCACGTCCTTGAGACATCTCGCTCGTTCCATGGCATCCATCGTGGTACCGCCAGCGGGGATCTTGACGTACGGGTTCTCGTATGTCATCGAAGATACGAAACCGAACACCTCAGGACCAAATGTCTGCCGCTTTAATGATAATGCGACTCCACCGGTCAACAAGATGATGCTCGAAGCCGCCAGCAGCAGTGCGAGCCAGGCAAAGTTGCAGGCAAAAATTTCTTTTAAGACGATGAGATCGGCCGAAGCTGTGGCCCCAATAAATGGAGACGTAATGTCCTGGATGCCATTATTGAAGGTGTAGTACCAGTCGAAAAAAGAGTGGTTCGTTGCGGAGAGGTTGCTGGGCAGATAAACGTTGATATCGGTGGCAGGTACGGTGTCCGGCCCGTACGCTGACAGATTTCCTGTTAAGCTTCCGAGGTACCCGGTAGGCTGGATGCTCAGCTGATAGTATGTATTCAAAAGCAAGCTGAATCTTCGGGAGAAGTCCTCAGGCGACACGGTTGAAAGATTGACATAGGCAACGTCTTGTTTTACATAACCGACCTGCTGAATGACAGGGAAGATCGAGGAGTCGGCCATAAAGCGCTCTGTTGATGAAGAGCCTTGACGAACAAGTGTGGCTTTGGCAAACTCGCGGACGTAGTTCTGCATGATCAAGCTGTGGTCGAGTCCAGTAAACGCCTCCGGACGGTTGTCTGACAAGGACTTGCGAATCTTGTCTGTCCGACAATTCTCCTTCTGACAGCGCACGAAAGCCTCCACATGCTCTTGACTCAAGGAGCATTTGATAATGTTCAGACCAAATAGGCTAAGGTCCGGTGTTGTAGCATACAAAGAAGCAAAGATCAGGCCACGCTTGCGCTTGAGCTCTTCATCGGATACTCGGGACTTGTTGACATTACCTACGAACCCGTCGAAGCGGCCGAGAAGAGTTTCGTGGCCATCCTCATTACCAAATTGCATGGAGTCCATGTCGGTGTCGATGAAAAAAGATGTCGATTGATTGTCAGGAGAAAAAGGGTCCCGGACTGAGCCAGGACCTTTTTTCGTCCAAACACGGCCTGGAACGAGTCGCTCCAGCTTATTCCAGTCTGTCGGGGAACGATTGGTGCTGCCATTTAAACCTGGAAATGGTGACTGTTCGAATTCGCCGCATGATACCAATAGGTAACTGGCTTCAATACTGAAATTCGATTTGTCCACGGACGGCAGGCCTACAATGGGAAGACCCACTAGGGAAGAGTATGTCTCTGGTGTGGGGATATCGGTGGGTACCGTCACCCACCCATCAGAGTCTGTATTGGAGGCGTTCAAAGCCCCGAGACTGGGTATCTTGACGTTGCCCCATGTGTCCTGTGGTCCGGTCTTGGTGGCCTGTGGGGCTAGAAGAGCCGCCATGTACAGTGCTGATGCGTCTGCAAATTTGCCGTTTCCTGAGTACGTTGTGCCAATTCCCCAGAGTGTACCGGCTGGACCAGTTGTGAGATAACGAATTTTCGCTGACGAGGAATCTTGTTCATTCGTTCGACTCATCAACCGAAGGGATGCTTGTCCGCCGAGCGGAGATAAGGCCCATAAGAACAGGAGATGCGCACCAACTACGGTGAAGCGTTGCATTAACAGTTGGCTTTCGACAGTTCCCCACACTGATTGACTTGCCATAAGCAATTCCAGTGTCTTGGTACCCAGTTTAGCTTTTCGTCCTATTATAGGTCAATCGCGACTTACACTAAGCTTGGAACCTCGCTCGGATAGGAAGCGTGCGATCATCTTCATGCTGCGACCACAAACAGCCGCAAACATTATTGGAAAGACTGTAGGACCCTACTGGCATTTAGCTGCATTATATGAAGAAGTGCTAGCGGCTTACCAGATTGATAGCAGATTCCACCTTGCCTCCAAAGCTGTTGTCTCTAGTAGGTTTTTGATGGAGTGTAACCACAGCAACACCGAGAACTATAGGAGTCAGCGGTGCTGTGACAGCAACTTGGTTTGGAAGGCGAAAATACGTATGAAATAGACAGGGAGCAACACCAGAAGAACGTCACCGACTCGGTACAGGCAAGATATCCATGTACGCTCCCTTAGCATCTTGGCCTCCTCAGGCCAACTGGGAACATGTGTTATAGTGGGCTCCCATATCTTTGACTTTGTCTCGGCGCTCGGTACTGGCGATTGGTCCATTCGATCTGAAATGGGAGACACAAGAACCTCGTGCTGAAGTGCGTGTTCGCGTGAACTGGTGTTCGCGGCCATTGTCAATGCTGCAAGATTTTGGTGAATGCTGCACCAGGCGGATAAGACAGGTGCTTAATTCGCAACGAGCGAACGCAGCACTTTTGATGGCATCCATGAGGCACAGCAACAGCGAATCCACTTCTGACTTCTAACGTTTCTCGCCATAGGAGCGCGCTTGCGATATCGCAGGGGTTTTGACGCTGTGCTCCCAGCGAATCATCTTGCGCTGGCGCGACTGCAAGCGCCGGGACGAGCCTCAGTGTGGGTTCGTTTCGGCCCGCAATGAGGCTGGAGCTGTGTATCTATTTTCGCGTTGCACAATTCCTGCATTGCTGTATGTTCGTCGAGGAGCATTAACATGAGTACATGTAATTGTGAATGTAGATGGTGTTGCTCGAAGCTTGTTGGCGGAAGGCAGCTGACTGAGAAGCAAGACCACGAACATCTTGAGATTGTCACTCACTGCCAAGGACCTACGCGCTCCTTGTATCTACATCTGGAAACGCCCATTGCTCCTGTCTCTTTCACAATCTAACCACAGTAACGGCCCTTCAGCGGCGCAGGATTCTTTAGGCACTACACTGCGCTGCAACGTTCTACCCCACAATGGGGAGAGACCATACTATTTCCTGGTGACTTCTTCGACTCCCAGAACATGCACGTTGGCTTGCCATCACACGTGTCCCAACAACATGCACAGCACAGCCTGCCTGATAGGATCGGGAAGATGATGAGCTCAGGGCTCCACACGTTATGCTTGGATGGAGCATATCCAATTCGCACGTGTTGTTGTGTCAACGGACGCCAAGAGGACGGCGTCATGAGAGAAAAAGCAGGTCTTCGATGACAGCTTTGTATCATCACAAATCTGGATGATAAGTCTCAACAGTATGTGGACAGACAACTCACCCACATGTGGCTGAGTAAAATGAGTACCTTCCGACTGGCGGGCATGTGACCTCAAGTCCAAGACAACGTGCACATGATGCGCTCGACGGACGCGACGTGTGATCCCCACTGAGCTGCAAGCTCATCACTTGTCGATGTCAGTGTGATTTCGATAGACGGTAGGTGCCTGATCGCGAAGACGATGGCTTCCACCGTAATTCCACACTGTAGTACGCTACTCGCATTCCACTCTTCTAGTCAAACGTTTGCTGCGCCATGAAAGAGGACGTCGAAGCTGCGGTCGAGCCGGTAAATTGAACACCGAAGATACCAGATACGATGCTGACCTGCTCAAGGATCTGCTCAAAGACCGTGTTTACGTAGCATCGCTCATCCGTGTGTTGACAGACGCATTCGGATCAGCGAAAGACTTGTATCACAGACTGAAGCGGCAGTCAAAGTGCGACGACGACGATGAGAAAGTAGAAAAAGACAAACATGCAGCCAACCAGGATCGTCGAGACTCCCACTCAAACGTGCTCGAATCACTCGGTCGCCACGTGAGATGGAGCCTCGACCAAAGGGCGCGACATTACAGCGACAGAGAGGATGAACTTGTATGCACCGCATCGACCCAAGTTCAAGCAACGTATGACCGCGCATATCGCAAGATCGGCGAGCCCTACGCGCGCGGTGACGATATTGCAAGGATCCAGCTACAATCGCAGATCATCAAGCTGCAGCAAGTCCTGATCAGCATCCACCAAGACTTCGGGCTCAGCAACTACCTCACCATCACCTCCTCGCACTCGCAGCTCATACTCCTAGTCCAGACGGTGCGAACGACACGCGCAGCAGCGATACAGGCTCTCGATCTACTTCTTCAACGTTTGCTCGTGGACCCTCGGCCACAGAAACCCTCACTACCTCCGTCAATGCCAGGACGCTTTCCTAGCCCACACCACAAACCACAACGCAATCGCCGCCATCGCAGCAGCAGCTCGAGCAGCTCAAGCTCCTCAGCTCCATCCTTACCCGCACCTCTCCATCCAGCGCCCAAGCCAGCGCCCAAACCAGCTCCTGAACCAGCTCCTAAACCAGCCCCGATCCCGCACCCTTCCCCAACCATATTCTGCCCCTACGCCCTCCTCCTGCAGACCCACCCTTCCCTCCCCCTATCCTCCGCCTTCCTCCCCCACGGCTCCCTCCACTGCCCGCACTGCCGCATCCTCATCCCCGTGCGCCCGAACAAAGCCTGGGAAATTACAATGTACACCCGCGGACGACGGCTGAAGTTTCTCGTGCGCAATGAGTTTGTGGTCAAGTGTCATGTTGTGGGTGGCGGGTTTAGGTGTGTGCTTTGTAAGGGGGGAAGAGGGGTGTGGCGGCGGGATGTGGAGGGGTTGGTGGAGCATTTGTGGCGGGGGCATGGGAGGGGGGAGTTGGAGGGGGATGGGGATATTGTTTGTGGGTGAGTTTGGAGGGTGGTGTTTGGATGGTTCAGTGCGCCTTGCGGTCTTGTGAGGTTATAATTACGTGATGGAAAGCTTGCTGTAGTCCTGGGAGATGTAGACAGATTTTCTAATCAATACTGCCTGCCTTCTTTACATCTACATCGTACAGCACTACTGGAATTGGATCCTATCTTCTACACAACCATCGAAACATGCTTCACCGTCCGCAAGACCTACTCAACATCCAACCCCACGCCCCTCTCCGCCCTCATCTCCCCCGCCTCAAACGCCCTCCTAATCGCAAGACTAACCTGCGTCCACCCCACAACCTCATTGTGCCCGCCATACCGCACAACCTCCAACTCACACACGCGCTCCCCCCTCGCGTCCTCGACGCGCTTGAACGCAAAAGCGCCCCTCTTGACTCTCTCAGCACCATGAATGCTCCTCCGCTCCTCGAGCGCACTCACGCCCTCCTCAGCCAACATAGTTGACTGCAGGGGTTGGAACAACGCCTCGGACTGGCGGAAATCGATGTCCTGGTCGTTACGCGCGTGCAGGAGCGTGAGTCGGATGGGAGTCTTGGAGGCAGCGGTTATCGTGAGAAAGGAGCGCAGACGCGGGAGTGTGGGCCAGTGGTCTACGATACGGTTCAAGAGAAAATTGATGATGCGGTGGTAGGACTGTAGGGGGCGGAGGACGGGGATGAAGCCGCCGATCTTGTAGGTCTGGAGCAGGGTTGCGAGGTCTCGGAAGGGGGCTACGAGGATGATGCCTGCGAAGCCAGGGTGGGATTTGGGAAGAGGTGAGACGTGGAATAGATCTGAGGGGAGATCGTCGGAGGAGGGATCAGCGAAGTAGAGTGCTGAGGCGGCTGTGATGGCTGTGCCGAGACTCTGGCCAAGGAGAACGGTCCGAGTGGCGGGGTGCTTAAGGTGGGTTTCCAGGTAGTGGAGTACGGAGACTGCGTCGGTGATGAGACCGGTCTCGGTGGGCAGATGGGGAGGGTTATCGAGCGTGGAGAGTCCGAAGCCACGGTAGTCACAGGTTAGAAGGTGGGTGCGTGGGATGCCGGAGATGGAACGGTAGGTTGACGGGCGCCAGCCTTGACCAAGATGGCCTGCGTTCTGTGGCATGTTAGGACCAGATATATATAGGAGACATGAAACTATGCCTCCAGAAGCGAATGCAAATGACAGCAATAACTTTTGCGGTGACCTGAACAAGTGAAACAGAATATACATGATGAACTTACCCCGTGGAAATTGACAACAACTCTCGACGTAGGATCAGCTCTGAGCAACTTCTCGCCTTGAGTCCCCTTGAGCTCATCAACGACCTCCCCGGTCGTAGTGCCCATGGCCAGCTGATCCTCGTTCTGTAAGTACACATCTAGAGGGAGCACGTGCCAGCAGAACAATCGCTCCTCGTCTGAAGTCTCAAGGTAGAAAGGCTGCACTTGGCCCTCTTTGGGAGTAGTTAGTACGTATCGTCTACCAGAGATTGGAGATGGCTGGACTCCAGAAGGGGGAGACTAACTGGCGAATCCAAATTCTTCGGGATTGGTGACATTATGCCACAGATTTGTGTTAAGTTTGTGGGCATACAGAGCACTGTCAAGGTTGTCAGTTCCGGTCACCGTCTAAAGTTGAAATGCCACTCACTGTCGTTGTATTGTTGGGTTGATCAATGCCAGCAGACACGCAGCCCATATCAGACCCAGGCCAGCCAATGACCAATAGGCCTTGACGAAGATAGACTTGAGTGCCGGCATATTTGCGCACAGTAGAAGGCGGTCCTGGAATCAAGACTGCGGAGAAGGTGCGAGCTGGAGGTCACCTTAGCAGTAACGCGACATCTGCGTTGATGGATAGGAGTCGGGTCGATGAAGCTGGAGATGGTTCGAGATAACTTGGAGCTGTTTGAGACTAGCTCGAATCGGAAGTCGCCGATCTTCGTAGAGAAGTGTGTAAAGAACCCAGAAATCGTGGACTTTGACTAGGCGTGATTGACGAGCAAGCATGACATCCAATTAGTGGAAAGCAGATTGTGGGAGTAAAATTATTGAGCATGAAGCTTTGTAAGCTATAGTTAAAGCTTCGAGTCGTTCGAGCATTGCCACATCCTCTACAATGACTACTATGACCGTGTTCGCACCTTAACAGGCTACATTCACGACTGACTGAAGAAGCAAATATGAGGACACGAATGAAGTTGGTTGGATGGCGAAGATCACTATGGCCATGCGCTACTTGAACCAACCAAATGCTTGAAAATATGGAGCTGCTTCTGCGCTGCTCTGCGACATTCCTGTCGTCTCATACTGCATCTCCCAACGCTATGTGTACATACTCGCAGGTGTAAAGCTGCAATGGTGTTGTACATGTGTAGGTCAACCGCGGTTGCCTCTCCGTCTCCATCATCCCCAGGATTCGATTTGATTCGACTCCTAGTTCTTCTCGGCGCGGGCAGCCTTCAGGTTCTGGTACTGTCGCGACAGGATTGTGGGCCGGCTGTTGATGCTGCCAAAAGCCTGGGTCACGATGGGCGAGCTGTCTGTGCGAATGGTCGTGCCGATGGCCATGAAGAAGCTGTGAAGTTGAGTCAGCACCGGGCGCGCAATCGAGAAGAAGTGCATACCCAAAAGTCGCTGCTGATCCAGCCATGTACTGGCCGAGTGTTCGCAGCATGCCATTTGGCCCGGGACCGAATCGAACAATGTTTGTGAAGCCTGGCATTGTCAGTCCAGACGTGTTGATGAAGGAACGTTATGCGTACCGAAAATGAAGCCAATGATGAGGCCCACAGCTGTGCAAACTGTCAGAGAGCCATTCAAGTCGTGCTGAGTGTTTGCGACGTACATCCACCCATCATGCCACCCATCTTCACTGCATGGTATTAGCCGAGTTCGCAGCGCAGGTGGTTTGCGGCAAACATACGCTTGTCAAGCGTGGAGGGGCCATGCGCGCCGCCTCCAGGCATAGCTCCTACAGGTACGGGCATGTTGACGAGAGCGAGAAACGTGTGGAGAGAACGAATGCGGAGAGGAACACAGCGGGTCGACAGATGCTCGGTGCCGAAGAGCATCCACGTTAGCGCTAGCGCCAAGTGAGCTCCGCAGATGTGGTTGCACACTGATGCAGTGAGGCACGGTTCGAGGGAGAGCTGAGCAGGATGACAAGAGAGAAGTATGATGTGTAGGTCTGACGTGTCTAAGCATTCAAGACATCAAGTGGAAGCTACTTTTGGGCTCCTGTACGACTTCTGGTGGTCAAGCCTCACTTTCACTGGCGGCGGTTAGACACGTGACTAGTATTTGAATTGAGTGCACTGCGCCGCAAGACAATGTTTGTGAGTGGCAGTTCATTGTGTCCAGCAGCGCGTACCGATACATGCAATAATCTCACGCTACTCTCGCTCGTAGACGACGTGCACGTTGCTTCTCGTTCCACCCAGCGTCATAATAGCCGTTGTCTGCCACAAGCGACTCTGGGAACGACCAAGCAAGGCCAGGCCCAACGACCGACTCGCTCCTAGCACCTCTAGCACTTTGGAACCACGCCCACCACGCTTCACCTGCACGGCCTCTCCATCGCCCATCTCCCCAGCCTATCTGGCCCTGCTGCTGCACGCTGCACCTCATCTGCACGCCTGCACCGACCAAACGTCGCACGGGCTCCTTCCCCCCGGAAACTGGCCTGGCTGGACAGCACACGACCGACAACATCACCGCGGAGCCACCACCTCCTCCGCCCGACTGCTGCACTTGCTCCGCTCTTCACCGCGACGCATGAGTGCTTAAGCTAGACATCGCCTGCTGCTGCTGCCGCCCGCCCGCGTTGCCTTCTGGTTGTCTCGCGGCTGCTCTGCCACGCTGTCTCGCTGCGGCGCCCAGGACGCCGATACGGAACACGCTCAAAAAGTGACGACCCTGAGCATCAACAACGCGACCTCCTCCACCACCGCCTCTGGAAGCCGGCTGCGCGCCCCTCGCCCACCAAATGACGGCTGTCGCTCCTCCTGTGCAATCCTTCCAGAACATCAACCGGCAGGCATGGAGCACTGAGGGAGGCGCCAACGGCGCCATGTACATGCCGCGGAAGAGCGCCCAGCGCACAAACTCGTCCTCGTCCCTGTCGTCGCAGGCCTCGTCCACATCCACCATATCCGCCGCCTCGACCCAGTCGCAGTCGCTGCCTCAGTCGCAGCCCCAGTCGCAGCCCACCGCCGCCGCAGCCCTCCCAAACGGCACCGACGCCAGCACCTGGGCCGCCCGCAAGACAAAAGGACCAAAGGGCCTCTACCCAGCTGCTAAGACGGAGCCTGTCGCAGGCCTCTCCATCGCCCGTCCACAGCAGATTGCTACTGCCGGGCCTGGCGCATCCGCCGCCTCTGCCATGAGCGCCCTGCAGGCTCCCTCAGCCATGGTCCCCTCCCAGCAGAATGGCGTCCTGCAATCACAGCAGAACGGTGTGCAGCGACAAGCAGCAGAGAGCACCGCTATCCTGCACCTGATACCCATGAACGGCACCTTCGAGCGCAAGACCATCACCGTGCCCTTCTTCCCAGATGTCCTCCGCATCGGCCGCCAGACCAACAACAAGACAATACCCACGCCCCTCAATGGCTACTTCGATTCCAAAGTCCTGTCTCGACAGCACGCAGAAGTCTGGGCAGACCGCAACGGCAAAATCTGGATCCGTGACGTCAAGTCTTCCAACGGCACCTTTGTCAACGGACAGCGATTGTCACAGGAGAACCGCGACTCAGACCCGCATGAGCTTCGCGAACAAGACATGCTGGAGCTCGGAATCGACATCGTCAGCGAGGATCAGAAGACCATCGTCCACCACAAGGTCGCCGCTCGTGTCGAGCATGCTGGGATATATGCACGCTCGCCCAACGAGTCGCTCGACCTCAACTTTGGCGAACTGGATGGCAACCAGATGCAGAACATGATGGGAGCCAATGGCCAACAGCAGATGGCCAACATGCGCGGCCGCACACCCAGCCAGGGATCGATGAACGGACAGCGCATGCAAATGGCTGGCGGTGTCCAGGCGTATCAGAATGCTATGCAGCAGCCACGCCACCCTAATTTCTGGCTGCAACCCATCACCATGGAGCAGGTGGTCAAGAAGCTTAATGTGAGTCTCTTGCGCGGACATAAACTACCAGTACTAACTTGTCCAGGCGGAAATGAAGGCCGCCAAGCAGCAATCACAGGAGCTGCACCAAGCCCATCAGTACATCAATGCCATACTCTCCTCAGAGCCAAAGAAGGAGCCAGCCAAACAGTCACCCTTCAACTCGGTCAAGATCTCGCCCATCAAGGATATCAGCCTAAAGGCTAGATTCTCCGACCCTCCAGCTCCTCCACCACAGCAGCCTTTACCCGAGAAACCGAACGCTGTGTCGCTTAAGAGATCAGACACCGAGCGTCCCAAGACAGCGTCGCCTGTGAGGTCAGACGCACAAATGTCGTCTCTCACCGAGGCTCTAAACAACGCAAAGAAAGAGATTGAGACTCAAGGCCATCGACTCCGGGACCTGGAATCGTTGCTGAGCGAGGAGCGACGTGCGAGGGAAGCTGCTGAAGAGCGGGCCAACCGTCTTGAGACCGAGTCGATTAGAGAGCCTGAGCTTGAGAGGGACGCGGACGAGGCCGCGCAGGAGGCGGGCGAAGCAGTGGCTGAAGAGGCGGACAATACAGGCCTAGAGAACGGATCTGCGTCACCCACCGCCGATACCACAGCACGCTTACAACACCGCCTCGAAGCCATGATGCTGGAAATGAGCGAGATGAAGCAGCAGATGGAGCGATACCGCGAGCGTGCTGAAGCTGCAGAGTCTGACCGCAAGAGTCTAGCTGAGATGATTGAGAATATCAGGAAAGATAATGCGAAGTCGAGCAGCGGTGGCAGCAGAAGACGGAGCCGGAGCGGTGATAACGCAGCCAACAACATCACAGAAGATGGCGTTGATGGCTCCGAGGACGAGAATGATGCTGAAGAGGGCGAAATCGTCATCATCAAGGACCGCGACGTTGATGAGGCCAGTGCAGGCACATTGTCCCGAAGAGCCAGCCACCAGAACGGGCATGCTGTAGACGGCGAGGCTAAGGAGACCTCGAAGCCGTCCAACGCCCTCTCGATCCAGCGTCACAGCAGCGCTGATCTGATGTATCACGGTGGTCCAGTCGGTGCTATTGTGACCGTCGTCGCAATCGGTGTAGCTGTTATGGCAATGCTCAACCAGTATCCAAAGGCTGAACGCTGAGCGAGCGAAGATAACGCCTCAATCAACCAATACAGAGGCCGATCCCGACGAGTAGGAGCTGGACAATCGGAGTCGGCACAATACCGAGAGCAAGATCATTGTATCTATACGCTGGCTCAATGTTGTCTTTGCTTCACCAAACCCTCCACAGGCAGACCAGCACCGCCCTACTCATCCCGGTCTGCGACAAAGGGTCAACACCTCCGATATCAACCACCGCCAATACCGCCTTCACGAACACGACAAACAACGAAGACCACCATGACTATCAACTTGCACCCAAGCAACGAACGAACCTTCAAATCGATCCCCGCGCCATCTTCAATGGCAGCTATCTAGCATTTTTGTTTCACAGGCGTTGCATAATCAGGCCTACTGGAGATCTTATACCCTGGCATAAGTCTTCCACAACGGCATACGGAGGCGTTACCAATTTTTACTTATTTGGCTGGCGTTTCTTTGGATCGGATGACGACCCTTAGCGGGTCCTTTACCATGGGGGCGCACGTATAGGCTGCCATCCCGTACCATTCACTGTAACAGCTAGCGAACCTTTCCTTTGTAAAATCACGAACAACTGTTTGGGTATTGGATGACGACGGTGTGGAGAGCCTGTCAGGGCGAGGTGCTTTGGAGATGAGATTGAAGGAGGACGTTTCTACTTCCAATGATACATATTCACCCGAGTTGATTGACGTCCGTGGTACTGGTGCTGTATGATTTGAATTGGGTATCTCGAACGCTATTCTGAATATCGACATTGGAAGGGCTTCTAGGTCATGCCAACCCAATGCACACCGTCACCGTGCTCAGAGTGCGTATCCGCGTCTCCGGTACTTCTTCTCCCTCCTCACTACCCTCACCCTCACCCTTCCCCTCCGACCCACGCTTAATCTCCACATCATCAATCGCCTGCACACTCCCTAGCTCCACCCTCACCCTACAATCTTCCTCCGCCTGAAACCTAACCCCCAACTCCAACGCCCTCGGGATCGCCCTCCCCGTCGCCTTGAGAAAGACCTCCTCCCCGCTTTCTCTCTCCCCAACTCCCTTCTTCTTCTTCGCAGCATCCGCAATCCCAGCCTCGACATCCGCCGCCGCAAGCCGCCCATTCGCTTTCAGATTCACCGCCCCGCGACACCTTTTCGAACCCCGACTCCGAGCCTCGAGGGCCTGGGCGCGCCGCTGCGATATCGAGGATAGCAGGCTACGGATTCGTTTACATGTCGGTATGAAGGCGGACGAGGCGGTGATGTAGAGGATTTTTGGCGCTGGGGCGGCGGCGAAAGGGGATGGGATGGCTGGGTGGAGGAGGGGCCGTTTGTGGATTGTTGTGTTCACGGGGAGGAGGGGGCGTTTTGTTGGCGGTGGTGGTGCGTTGTTTGGTTTCGAGGACTGGGAGGCTGTGGTGTGGCTTGTTTGTGTTGGTGCTTGGGTTGGGATGGTGCTGCTCTTTGGGGGTTGGGATGCTTGGCCGCAGGGTGGGGTGGCGGTTGTAGGTGGATCTTGGGGTTTGGGAGCGCCGCTTCGAGTTCGTTTTTGGCCTGCCATGGTCGTGGGTGTGAGGTGTTGAGTTTGTGTGGAGAGTTGTGGAAAGGCTGTCTTGAGCAGACGCGACTTTTGGCTGGCGCGTAATGCACTTCTTTTCTTATCGATAAAGCTCCCCACTCGCAGCACCTTGGTTCATTGTACTCTTGTATCTGTGAAGAATGCAACGCTGTATTTCTCCTCTCACATCTATAGCGTCATTGTTATAAGGGCAGTTCAGCCTGTCTCATGGCTTCTCGCTGACAGTAGTGGTCCAGGCCGGAAACTGAGGTAAACTACGGCTATTGACGCAATACATCTTTTCTCAAAGCTTCATCTTCTTTGTGCACAATTCCAGTGCGCAGCAGTCCCCAATGGCAAATATTCTTCGACATGTCCACCTACCGGGCATCGTGCCCTACTCCACAGCAGCACGCCTACAAGAGTCCCTCGTCTCGCGCTTCCTAGCCTCCAAGCCGCCCTCCAACGCGCCGGCCCCATCTCCCCACATCATCACCGCCCAATTCGCACCAGTGTACACTTGCGGTCGACGAGAAATCGGCACAGTCTCGCTAGATCAACAAGAATACCTCCGCGCAGATGGTCGTGCCGAATTCGTTGAGGCCATGCGCGGCGGTCAAACGACCTTCCACGGTCCGGGCCAACTCGTTGCATACCCCATCCTCGACCTGCGCACCCACAAGCTCACGCCGCGCGACTACGTATGCTTGCTGGAGAAATCCCTCATTGCTACGTGCGCAAATTACGGCATCAAGGCCATGACGACAGAGCACACTGGTGTCTGGACCAGCCCGGACGACAAGATTGCAGCGATTGGAGTGCACATGAGGAGGAACATTACTAGTCACGGTGTTGGTCTGAATGTAGGCACGGATTTGTGGTGGTTCGATCGTATTGTGGCCTGTGGCTTGGAAGGGAAGAGGACGACTAGTTTTGAGAGGCAGGGCGTGACGGGGAAGAGCGTGGAGGAGGTGGGGGGTGAGTATGTCAGAGAAATTGCGGGACGATTGCGGGGGATTGAACGGGTGGAGATGGCTGGTGAAGAGGAGGTTTCCGGGTATTTGGAGGCAGTTCAGAGTTACCGGTAACACTCTTTTGACGCAAGCAGCAGTGCTCGCTTACCAGGACCTCAAGCCGTGACCGAGCCAGACTCCACATTGATCCCAGGACGAGGGCAGGTAGAGACACTCCAGCATCTTGACAAACAGAACAAGATTACCGAACTCTCATCCTACGTTCGAACTAACAGCATGCCTGATCCTGCCATGAGCGATGCCGGGATGCCCAGCTCCTCATCATGACCCAACAGTATGCCTGAGATGTGGAGTTGATTACCCCAGCTGGACTTCACTCCATGGGCACATGCCGCCAACGACATTATCATCACGCTATCGATGCGGCTCAGCGAGGCTCAAAGTGGAGCACTGGAACAACTACCTAAAGCAGCATGGCCGAATGCCGTCTTCAAAAGTCAATTCGTTGCTACGTCCTGCTCCCCTCTGCCAAGCATCTCAAGGGTGCGTGAAAGTGGGTTTGCAGAACAGCAAGCTTGAAACAACGATGCTTGGTATTCCGACAATCTTTCCGCAGAGACTTTCGTTCAGTGTCAGTGCCCAAGTGAGTACCAAGGCCGACATCGATCAGGCCTCAAGTTGCTTTATTGGGCAGCCAAGCACGTTCCAAGGTCTTGACATGGCAATATCAGCGCTCGGGCCAACCCATTCGGCAGATTCGACACTACGATGAGGCTCTGGCGGCACCACGGCGCCTCTTGATCATCGTCTGAGTGATTTCCGATCAGGCCTTGCCAAGCAAGAAGCTGGAGAGTTTCTCTTGACCTTCTAGCGCATTACGACTTCGGGACGTGAAAGCGCGTATCTAGGTTCGGGGTATGCACTGCGCCTCGCTGCAGCTCACTCCTCTACCTGCATCCTACGTCACCAGTTGTGATACTTTGAGCAATCAAACTTTGATGACAGCACAAAGGTAATAAGAAACGGAATGCGATCATATGATGGAGGCATAGGCTCATGCATCTGAGACGGACGCCGATCCCAACCGAATGTCGACTCCACATTGCCAGCCATCTCGAACAATCTCTTGATGAGCTCAAGTGGAGAAATGCTTTCCCATGGGGTGTCGTGGGGTTGATAGCCAAGGCACGCCATCCCATCCCGCACTACTCCAGCTTTCCTCAACCCCATAGGCTCAATAGTGCAACCGTAACGCACTAGGGCCTCCGTTGAGTTGGTGGCCCGCGCACAAGACTAGTTCACTGAGTTCCAGGAAGCCTTGCCGCTTCAGTATTACCTCGATGGTCTTCTGGTGTAATAGCATCGGTCCGATTGCCTTCACAGCGAGGCGGCTCAAAGGCCAAGTGAGAGCTGCAAGGGTGTGTCTTGTTGGCACCTTGGAAGCACCACGGAACCTGTGACTATCAACAGCAAAAGCTCAGCGCCTGATCTGTATATAATCATCATGGTCTCCATAGAAATGGAGCCAGCAGCTCCAGCTGGTGTTTCTCGTCCACTGTCCCACTAGCATTTCCTACTCTTCTTCATCAGTCGTCGCCGTTCCGTCATGGGCAGGTTCAACTTCGGCAAGAGCGCCTCGTCGACTGACAGCGATCACCGTCCGTCAGCAGTCGAAGCCATGGACAATGCTACCAGGAGGCAAAGCGTTGATGACCACGCTGTCACCGGCGCGGGAGAGATCACGACCAGGCAGTCCATCATCCCTGTACGTCGACCACTGAGTCTTTACGAAGCTATTGCTGACCTGGCCAGGTATCTCTCGTCACCATCCTCTTCTTCATGTGGGGCTTCGCATACGGCCTCCTCGATGTCTTGAACAAGCACTTCCAGGAGACTCTCAACATCAGCGCCGCCCAATCGTCCGGACTTCAGGCGTAAGTGGCTTTGTTTTACCGAAAACTCACCGTTACTGACAGTTCCAGTGCATACTTCGGGGCCTACTTCATCGGTCCTCTCACGTACAGCGGATGGATCGTCCGCAAGTTCGGATACCGATGGACGTTCATCACCGGCCTCTGCATCTACGGCGTAGGAGCTCTTCTCTTCTGGCCCAGCGGTGTCAAGCGAAGCTTCGGAGGCTTCTGTGGAGCGATGTTCGTAGTCGGAAGTGGTCTATCGACTCTCGAGACATCAGCCAACCCCTTCATCGTATGTGTCTCAACTCCTCCGGTAAATTGTATCGAAACTGACAATGGCAGGCTACATGTGGTCCTCCTAGGTGGATGGAGCTCCGTCTCAATCTTGCTCAGGCCTTCCAAGCTGTCGGCAGTGTTGTCGCGCCCGTTCTTGCCTCCTTCGTTCTTTTCAAGAACGTCAACAACAACAGGTATGTGTTACTGGCCTAGCACTTCACATACTATGCTAACAGTACTAGCCTGCAATCAGTGCAATGGGTGTACCTTGGCATTGCCTGCTTTGTGTTCGCTCTGGCCGTCGTCTTCGTTTTTGCTCCGTAAGTCGCCACCCTCACATCCAGTCGTTCAAATCCCTAACGCTTCCTAGCATCCCTGAGATCACAGACGCCGACGTCGCCGCCCAGTCCGAGAAGACGGAAGCCTCCACCGGCTACGTTGACAAGCCTTTCCGCCGCCAGTACACGCTTTTCTGGGGCGTTGCCGCGCAATTCTGCTACGTCGGTGCCCAGGTTGCAGTCGCTGGATTCTTCATCCACTACGTTACGGAGGTCAAGCCCAGTCTCACCACCGCCGACGGCTCCAACCTTCTTGCCGTCGCGCAGGCACTGTTCGCCGTTGGTCGTTTCGTCGCCTCGTTGATGATGAAGTGGGTCAAGCCGCGATACATTCTACTCGGTTTCCTCACCGGCTGCGTCATCTTCATCGCCGCTGCTATCCCCACGAATGGCGATGCTGCAATCGCAATGCTGTGCATGGTGCTCTTCTTCGAGTCTTGTATTTTCCCCACCATCTTCACTCTATCTCTCCGCGGTCTCGGTCGTCACACCAAGCGCGGTGCGTCTTTGCTTGTTGCGTCCGTGTCCGGTGGTGCTGTCTTCCCGCCCATGCTCGGCGCTGTAGTCGATGCGCGAAACACCAGGATTGCTATGGCTGTACCTCTCGGCGGCTTCTTGATTGCGTACTCGTTCCCTCTCTACCTCAACCTGTTCAAGGCGAAGGAGTTGGATGCGTTCAACGAGTCGAAGGTCGGTGTCGAGACTGGTCCCACCGACAAGGCTATCGAAGCCGAGCTGTTCGAGGAGAAGAGTGGTGGTGTTGGCTACGTGGAGAAGGTCTAGATCTAGTTTACTCTGATCTTGCTCTTCTTCGTAAGGCGCATGCTAGTGCCTGCTGGCTAATGATAGACGTCTGATATCCCCATAGACTATGATAGATGATAATGATCTCTGTTCTCTTGACAAGTTTGACCGCTGTGCGATACGATACATCCTTGGGGCCTGCATATTCAATGCTGATAATCTATTCTTTTCGGGAAAGGATATACCAACACCACAAACCACACGTAGCCTTCGGATTGCATTTTTTCGACACTTGTTTTCGGCACCACATCTATCCTAAGGACAGTAGTGTTACTGACGAAAAGAACAGACCAAACATCTCTTATCTGTCACACGATATTCCAACAAACGAAGCCGACCACCCCCAGACCATGTTGCCGTCAGAGCTGGAATATGTGCGAGCACGGATCTAAGATTGAACAGTTGAATTGAAAGAGCAGAGTAATTCAAAACGAGTGACGGCCAAAATTCCGGGGTCGTCGAACATAGGGCGCATAGAAGGTGATTTTGGGTAGATGCCAAATGGAAACGACACGCTGTTTTTCCGCGGATTTTCCAAAGCCAAATGAAACAAGCATTGGAACCCTTGTGGTGGGTTTTGAGACAAAGACCAGAGCGAGCCATAACTGGACACACTGCGCTTTTCTACAAAGAAAAGAGAATTATTTGTTCCCCATGTCCCAAGCTGCTCATGTGGATACACGTTGAGGCTTTCGACTAGACAGAGGCGCGGAAAGATGATGTGTTGCATACAGTTTTTCATCTCGAGATGTCAAATTTTCTTTTGAAGAGTGGGCGGCTCGAGGAAAGGTGTTGGAGCACAGCTTTTGTTCAACAAAGGGGGCGACCATGAAATTGGACGTAAAAAGTGCGCGCGTAGACAGCGCGCAGCAGACATCGCCAGAAAGCATCTCCGTTTCGAACAACATTCGTTTGTCAGACCGTCGGCCTCTTGGATTGAGAGCTGCACGAGTATATAGAGCTTCTTTGCGAAATTCAATATGAGAGAGAGGTCTGGTTTCCCTGTTTAGTGAAAGGAGGAAGAAGCAGACCAATTAACGAGGCCGAGCCAACGATTGTTTGAAGAAAATGGAAGATCAGCACATACAGCGCGATAGTTGGTTTTCGATGTTCTGAGTGGAGAAGCGTAATGGAACGTACAAGTCGTATGGAAGAAATAAGTTCATTTCTATATTACTTGAGTGACTAAACGTGATTCCTGTGCATGTCAAAATCGGGCCACTATATCCAAGCCCTGAAGCCCATCCAGCGCCCTTTTCTGCTTCAGATCCGCGCAAGTATACATCTGGGTAAAATACCACCTATGTGCCTCGATATCCGTAAGCAGCCACGCGGTATTACCCCTGAACAAGTTGACACTTCCTTCAATAACCTGGAAATCCCCGGCTTTCACATCGACTTTGTTCTTGACACCGATGTAGTACTCCGGGCTGATGTGGACGTACCCCATAGCCAGCAGCGGAAGTCGGGGTACCGGATCGTTCCAATGGGTTACGCGGTAATTACTGCCCTGGTTGCTGATGTAAGTGCTGAGTTTGGAACTGCCGATGCGAGGACTGCCGAAAGTGTAGAGGGCGACTGTGAAACCTTTGTTCCGCAGCTGAGCGGCGGCGAAAGGAGCGATGGCGCCTCCGAGAGAGTGGCCTGTCACTGACACTTTATAGTTCGGGTATTGCTTGATTGCGGTCTGAACGGCGGGGACAACAGTGTCCCGTGCATCGACCCAGGATTGCCAGAATCCGGAATGGGCACTGCATCCAGAGCAGATGTCGGTGTTGGTGAGGCCGAAGTCCAAATTGGTGAGCCAGTTGTCGATAGATTGGGAGCCGCGAAAGGAAACGACAATGGCATTGTTAGTGTGGTCGATAGCGACGAAGCCCGTCACGTCTGTGAGCGTCTCTATTCTGTATCCAGTGAGCCGACGAAAGCTGGCAAGGGCGAGAGGCTTACCTGCTGTATTCGAGAACGGTTGATGAGTCCGCTTGTTCGACAAGTGGGCAATTTCCTGATCCACATTGGATCTGGTCGCCGGGAGAGTTGAAGTTGTTGGAGCAGTACGCTGCCGAAGCGTATTGAGACATCAGTTTGAATGTTTGAAGGAGTGAGGAGTCAATCGCTGCTTGATTTCAGGATTTGATCTTCGAGCCTTTATTTTATCACATACCCCTCTTTTCAGCAACGAAGGGAGCGGCATTGCTAAGGTGCGCACTGAGCAAGACGGCGAGAACGAGTGAGAAAAGGACCATGGCGTTTTGGATTCAAATGAGCGTGGATACCTGAGCGCGCTGATAAAGAGGGAAAAGAAACAACGGGGATTATTATATCGACACCTATCACTTCTCATTCACCTTGATAAATGCCTTCTGCGGGGTTGAAGTCCGTAGGGTGGTCGCAGAAAGCGAAACCGGAGATGCCGTATTCGTTAAGCTTATTGACTTTGAAGCCATGCGACGCCCCGCTCCTTTCGCTCCACGAGTAACCAGAGCAGATCTAGACGAAAGCATTGGATGAGAGCTCCTTTGGCGCCTCGAGCGGTCACTCGAGCGTGTTGCGAGGAATGCGGTGTTCTGGCCTGCGATTGGTTAACGCACTTCAACATCCGGCGTCTAAGTCGCTTCCACACACCCGAAACACATTGTGATAGTGATGGGCGCGTCTGAATCACGGCAGATGGAGGCAGGCGAAAAGAAGTTGATGAATGTGGACTCATCGCGATCGTCGTCGACCTTCGTGTTGTTGTTTATAACGACTTTTAGACACATCTTGCCCTCGTTTCTGTTTACAATACGCAGCAAGAGGCTCAGGAGTGCTTGGTGATTCTCCTCCTAGAATGCTTCTTTGCTTTTACGCGCCAAATAAAGTCCTGCTCATTACTTCCTCGTCTTGCGAAAGCAAGAGTAATGGGAGCGTGAATGTAAGTCTACAACATCGTCAAACCAATGCCACCCATGTGCTTGACGCTTGCCTGATTCCTCTGGTCTATGCCACCTGTGATGGGCGCTGCGCGGTAGTTGTACAGGTAGTAGTGAAGAGAACCATCTCCAGCTCCAAAGCGCTGCTCTTCGAGGAAGAGCGGGTTATCATGAAGAGTCAGCGCGTTGAAGACATCGAAGTCAGCCTGTTGATCATGTCAATGTCACGTCAGAGAAATCTTATTCGGGACGACTCACCTTCTTTGCAAGGATCAAAGCGTCCTTCATCAGCGAGTTCAGCCTTGTCTTTAGCTTGCCCTCGTCCTTCTCGAAAGCAACTTCCGTCGCGTAGTAGAAGAGGTAGGCAGCCTTGATAGTGTCGTGTTTCTTATTTCCAATGACAGTACTCTCCAAGTTGTAGAAAGAGAAGTAATCTGTGATCTTCTTCGTGCTGGGATCCTCGACAACATAGCTCCAAACGACCTGCTCTTTCGGCTCCTCTTGAGGGCAGATCCAGTGCTCAAATTCGGTCTGATCGAAGACCTGGGCCATGTCCATGCGCTCGAGGTAGCGTTTCAGTAGGTCGAGTGCAGCAGGTACGTCTTTGGACTCCATCTTGCGTAAACCCGATGTTGACGTGGTGTCTGGCAGTTTGTAACGGTTAATCTGTCGCAGCTTCGTGCTTCCGTGGGGCAGGGGCGAGAAGCCGACATCGTAAAGCTTTTCCCAGTCGAGGGCGCGATGGAAGTAGCGACATGTCGAGACAGGTGTGGGAAGCAGTGAGCCAACGGTGTACACCGCCTGGAATGTGCCTTCGACATAGCAGCGGCGAGTGATCTCCTTGATCAGTACGGGAGCCAGTCGCTTTGAGCGGAGCTTCTTGTGGACGCAAAGAAAGTTGACCTCCGAACACTTGAGCACGTTGTCGCGTATACGCAGCTGAATGGGGATACCCGAGATGAATGCGACAAGCTTGCCAGAGCCTGTTGCGCGTACACCAACGTGCCATTCCTTCTTCCAGCCAGGTGCTTTGAGCGCCCTATCAATGTCAGCCATCGTGCTCGCCCTTTGTGCATAGCAGACCTACCAGTTCAAGAACGACGGCGAGTATTTGAAGCGGAAAGTCGCGTCCTTGTCCTCGACGTAGTGGTTTGTGAGCAGTTCGTAAACCTCGTCGAGCTGCTTCGTGTCTTCGAGGTCCATTGTGACCCACTCAAAACCTGGGTACATCGGACTTGGATTCTTGTCAACCCTCTCGATATCGATCTCCTTGATCGGGCCATCTGGTATGCGCTCCTTCGACGCCATCTCATCAAAGCTAGGCACAGGCTGTGTCTTCCAGAACGCGTGATCGGCCATGTCCTTTGTGGCGCCCTGAGGTGCCAGTCCGGTTAACATCTCGTTGATGTTGAGCTTCTTGATCATAGCCTCCAGCTCTGCCTTGTTGTTGGCCTTCGACAGGAGCTGGTTCTTTAGCGCAGGGTTGGCGTCGAGCAACATGCTCATCTGATCCTTCCCCAATTGTCCAGCAGCTGGCGCATTCAGATCTGTAGCCTCAGATGCCTTCCCTTTGCCTGAAATTGCGTCCTTGATCTTGCGCTTCCGGCTCTTCTTCTTCTTCTCTGTAGCTCCTTCCCCTCCTTCTACTGTCTCGGTAGCTTCCGCGCCGCTCTCATCTTCGGATGCGTGAGCCTCGTTCTGGTTGCTGGCTTCGGCAATGACTTGTTCCGCCGCGGCAGCAGTCGCGTCGGGATCGGAGATTTTGGATGCTTCTTGAGGCATGACGACGGCGTTGTTGTTGTGTTGTCCTTGGACTTTGCCTAGGAACAGGTAATTGTGGCAGCTTAGATGTGGGGCAGAAGGAGGGGTCCCTTCTAACTCGGACGCGTGCCTAGTTTGCGCCTGCCTCGTCGTGTCACGGAAGCAACACGATGTCCATCAAATGTTACTACTGATGATGGAGGGGATATCATTCGTTTCCCATATACATACAGTAGACTCTCCAATCGTACATGTACACCTATACTACATTACACCCAAATTTTCCAAGATGCGCCCGTCTAATATGCAAGCCCTATCCCCCTAGCAGTCGAGGGTATACTGTAACAGAAAGTAGTCGCAAAAGCTCGTCCATCTTTAGTCCTTGTCCTTCCTCTCCTTTTCGTACTTGGCCATGAGCTCCTTCTGCAGCTGCGGCGGCGCCGGGCTGTAGTGGCTGAACTCCATACTGAACTCTCCCTTGCCCTGTGTGCTAGCGCGCAGCAGCGAGCTAAATCCGAACATGGAGTTGAGCGAGCAGTCAGCGTATACGGTAAAATCTTCGGGACCGACCTCGGTGTCAATGATGACAGCATTGCGCTTGTTCAACAGGCCAATGACCGAACCCTGGAACTCCGAAGGCGCGGTGATGGTGGTCTTCATCAAGGGTTCAAGGACCTGAGGGGAGCCTTGTGCGAAAGCCTTGCGGAAAGCCTGGGCAGTCGCGTTCTTAAAGGCCATTTCACTCGAGTCGACAGCGTGCGTTGCTCCGTCGTTGATAACCATTGTGGTACCCAGTACGCGGTGACCAAGCAAAGGACCCTTGACGACGGACTGGTTGAAGCCCTTTTCGCAGGCATACAAGAACTTCTCAGACAGGTTGTCACCAGTGACCGCGGTTTCGAACTTGTTCTCTGAAAGAGCTTCTGAAGGCTCCATCCATCCGATGATACGAGCGAAGTCTCCGGATCCACCAGACTGCTTCTTCAGTGTGTGATCGAAGTCAACACGCTTGGTAAGTGTCTCGCGGTACGCGACCTGAGGTTGTCCGGTCTCGCAGTCGACGCGGTACTCCCGGCGCAAGCGTTCAACGTAGATGTCCAGATGCAGTTCTCCCATACCAGAGATAACAGTCTCTTGGGACTCGGCGTCGACATGGATGCGGAAAGTAGGATCTTCGCGAGTGAAGCGATTCATGGCTTTACTGAAGTTAGGGGTATCTTTGGTGTGTTTCGGCTTAATCGAGAGAGAGATAACGGGCTCGGGAACGAACATGGATGTCTAGTAGGTGTTAGCTTTGGTGTTGTACGTGAGAGGTTTCTGGCGCTCACCATAGTGTATCCAAGACCGCCGTCGGTGAAGGTATCACCAGACGCGCAGTCGACACCGAAGACGGCGCAAATCTCGCCAGCACCAATCTCCTGTACTTCTTCCATGTCGTTGGAATGCATGCGCACTATCTTAGGGATCTTGACCTTTTTGTCTGACCTGGCGTTGAACACGTTCATGCCCTTCTTCAGGGTACCTTGGTAGACACGGATGTAGGTCAGTTGACCGAAGTTGCTCTCTTCAAGCTTGAAAGCAAGACCAACAAACGGCAACGAGTTGTAAGAAACAAGCTTCACAGGTGCCTCAGCCCTCTTCTTGTCCAGTGCCATGTTCTCGACCTCGGAGGGGTTTGGCAGATAGTCGCAAACGGCGTCGAGCATAGGCTGGACAGACTTGTCGGCCAGAGCAGAGCCCATCAAGACAGGAGTGAACTTCAGCGCGATGGTGGCTCGGCGAATGGCTGCCTTGATCTGAGGAACCGTAGGTGTCTCCTCCATCAAGAAGATCTCGGCGATCTCGTCGTCCACGTCCGCAAGAGTCTCAATCAGTGTCGCCCTCTTCTCCTTGCAAAGATCCACCAGATCCGCTGGAATTTCATCGGTGGCCCTGATGATCTCTCCCTTGGCACCCTCACTGTAGAGTGCCTGCATCTTGATAAGATCAACAACGCCCAAGAAGTTATCTTCACGTCCAATCGGAACCTGAATGGCGGCAGCAGCAATACGGAGTTTCTTGTTGATTTGCTCCACAGCTTTCCATGGGTTGGCGCCCATGCGGTCCATCTTGTTGACAAACGACAACCTGGGAATGTTGTAGCGCTTCATCTGCCTATCGACTGTGATTGTCTGGGACTGTACACCGCTGACAGCGCAGAGGATCATGACAGCTCCATCCAGGACTCGCAGCGCGCGTTCTACTTCGATGGTGAAATCGATATGCCCGGGTGTGTCGATTAAGTTGACGTGGTATTTCTCATCCTTGCCCTCGTCGTCCTTCTTGACCCAGTCGCAGAAAGTTGCTGCAGACTGGATGGTAATACCCTTCTCACGCTCCAAATCCATAGAGTCCATCTTGGCGCCAACAGCATCCTTGCCGCGCACTTCGTGAATGGCGTTGATTCGGCCGGTGTAGTAGAGAACGCGCTCCGTGACCGTGGTCTTTCCAGAGTCGATATGGGCAGCGATACCGATATTGCGGACTCGCGATAGGCGTTCCCATTCGACAGGATCGAGGTTTGCGACAATATCATCTTGGGTCAATGTTGACGGGTCATCCTTTGCTTGTGCAAGCCTGGTTTACGATCAGTCATGTCGCCTCCTCGCCACAACCCTAAAGTTGAGACGACAACAGCTGCAATGGAACTCACACTTGAGCTGCCGCAGATTGCCACCTCTTCTGTTGGTTGTTGATCCATGTGTCTGTTTTCAATCCGCTGGTGAAGGGTGTGCGCGATGCAGCGGCCGTCGAAAGAGCGCATCGAGAAGGGGTCCGCGAAGCTGTGCGAGTAGCGGTGCGAAGGCTGCCAGAGGCAAGCGATTGCGCTCTGATGAGAGACTGGACCCTCATCTCGAACGATGTTGGATATTACAATAAGGAGAAAGGTGAAAGGACGACGCTGGCGTTCTCTGTTGCTTTGGTCGATTCCCTCCAACAAAAGTTCGATCACTTCGTCGCTGATTGGTTTAGACTCGTCCAGCGGGAGAGCCTAAGCTCCCATTGGTCGAGGCAAGCAAGTGCACAACACGACGCAGTCAATGCGTATTTGTCCAACGGCTGATGTTTGAACGAGGATATATTGATTGCTATGCTATGGAGGGGGCCAGACGCGTCTGATGATCTTGTTGAGGATTGTTTGGTATATTTGCTCATCGCACCACAGCACCTTGATCAAATGCCAGCACTCAGTCCCAGTCCTCAGAACGAATGATGATATCCAGATTTGGCGGGCGCGGTGAAGTAATGCAATGAACCTAACCCTCAAAATCAAAAACACCGCCAATGGATATGAAGCTTCGCCGAAAACGCTCCTGAAAATGCTGATATAGAAAGAAAAAGAGGAGCAGGCGCCATATTCGTGTGGCAAGACCCATTGCCTGCAGCCAAGCGGATTCTTTTCCAAGAGTATGCACGGGTAACTAACGAACAGCTTCACCTTGGAAGTTGGGCGTTGGCAGTTCCAAGGCGGATGACTCGCCCTCCGGGACTGGTGTCTCAGCTTTGACAGGCTCGCTCAGTTCCACCTGCTCGGCAAGGGGCTCAGGAACAGATTCCGTGGTCGACTCAGCAGCAGATGCCTCAGCAGCTTCTGCGTGGACAGTGGTGCCGTTGGCTGCCTCCGTTTTTGCGGATTCATCTGCGTGGCCGTTGCTCGTCACTGCCTCCTTCGCCTTCTCCGCAATCTCTTCCACCTTCTTCTTGCCCTTCTGAAGTACAGTCGTTTTGGCAGGGGCTTTTCGAGGAGGCGAGGCGGGCTTCTCGTGCACTTTGCTAGCACTGGCTGCCGTAGGCCTGGACATGCGCTCGAGGAACCCTGGCTTAGCACCAACTGTGGAAGCGCGGGACTCTGGTCGCTTGTTGGTGCTCGCACTCGGTGCGACGGAGGGACGAGGAGGCCTAGTGGTCGCAGGCTTTGTTACTGGGCGCGTTGCAGTCGAGGGCTTACGTGTGATCTTCGCTTCCTCGCCCTGCAACTTGGCTGCGGATGCGGCTGTAGGAGCGGTAAGGCGTGAGGGCAATCCCACGGGGCGGGTGGGCGACCTCGCCTTTGGCTTCTTGAGAGCAGGGGGCGAGGTAGCAGTAGGTTCCCTGCGCGTGATACTTAGTAGTGCGATACGTCAGAGCTACCTCAATACATACTTTGGCTTGGTCGCCGCTGGCTTCTTGATCTCGCTCGCAGCTATCTTTGCTTTTGCTGCAGCAGTGGGTGCTGTAGCGGTAGATTGTCGCAGAGAGCTGTGGCTGGTTTTCGGCTTTGGCGCAGGTGCTTTGACTGGCTCCTTTACTGCTGGCTTCGCTGCAGTTTTGGTGGCTGCAGCAGGCTTCGAGACAGGTGTAGCAGCCTTTGGCGCAGGTACGGCGGCTGAGGGCCTAATGTTGGTGGGCGTCTTTGGTGCAGCCTTTGGCAGCGGGCTCTTCACGGGCGTACTCTTCGATAAAGAAGCCTTGGTGGTCGATATCGCTGCAGGCTTCTTGGGTTCAAGCCTGCCTTTTGTCGACGGTGTTCCGCTCGCCTTTGTGGTACTTGAGACGGATTTTGGGGTCTGTACAGCGGACTCAGCAGGCGCTGCTGGAGCAATAGGAGAGGTCTTCGTAGGTTCGTTGTCTGAAGGCTTCAAATCTTCGGCCGTGGAAGAGAGGGCATTGCCGCCAGATACAGCAGAAGCGTCGGTTGGGTCCGCTGCCTTCAGAGAAACGTCCTCCTGCGCTCCTGTTGTAGCCTTATCTGGGTTCTCAGCAGGCGTCTCTTGTGCTGGCGCTGGAGTAGCCTCCTGCTCCTTTGCTGGCTCCTCTTTGACCGCAGCTAGCTCAGGGGCTGGCGCTTCCTTTGGCTGCGCCGCGCCAGCATCCGTATCTGCTGATGATTCCGGAAATTCAGAGCCCTTCATTATGTGGCCAAGATTCACGATCTCCCCGTCAGGCTCGTTCCTGAGGGCTGGTGGCCCAGACGAAGACTCCCGTGAAGCTACAGCCTGCTCTGGGACCGGCTCGATGATAGCGACACTTTTCCTGCGCTCTTCCCTCTCATCGCTGATAGTCTTCCGAAGCTCTGCGACCTCTCCAGCGTTGTCTTCGCTCACGCTGAAGCTCTCGCGGCGGTTTGCAGCTGTGCTGTTGGAGGGGGTGCCCTTGTTGACACCAGCAAAATCGCTGGCGTGAGGCATTGTGTTCTCAACGGAAACGAACGAAGCGCGGACTGTGGAGGTTGGGCGGCTGGTGTCGTCGACTGCTGAGGAGCTTCCTGGGGAGCGACCGCGGGGCTCAGGAGACGAAGCTGCGTTCTGTTCGAACATGGCGCGTAGATTGCGCACGCCGGAACTCATGTCTACGGTTGTGGCAAGCTGGCGTCAGCAGTGCCTCTGAAAGTGTGGGTGTGTTGTGTGGAGAGGGAGAGTGGCAGCTCAATGTGGTTGAAACGGCGTGTGAGATGATGTGGTGTGTGCGCCAGTTGCGGTCACGGAGACCAGGAACATGGGTTTCAGCGGAGTGCATCACTTACAACGATTGCTCTAGAGACAATACAAATAGCGTGGCAATGGGCGGATCAATTGATTGTGGGCAGGTCAACAGTTGAAAAGGAGTCGTTGTATGCTCCCTGACTGCGGTCACTCGGTCACTCTCCGTCAACACGCTAACGGAATCACTGCACTTCGAACAGAAGCTGTAATGATCCCCAGAAATTATGATCGAGTTATGATCCATGCATCACATCACGCCGGCTGAAACGTCGCTTTCATCTCATGTCGCTCCAGCACAAAGTTGAGAAGCGCGGCTGGTGACGGTGAATCGAGCTTCGCGGCACTGTTTGTTGTGACGACCAAAATCTCTCGCCCGACAACACGTTGCCGCATGGTCGAGAACTGCCCTCACACAAAGGAGTTGCAGCATGACAACATCCTTTCTTCTATAACGGCCGCAAATAGGACACCCTGGCCCTTATTGCCAACGCTCAAGCCCACTGGTTCATGCGAAATTGCCGAGCTCTATCCACTGTGATTGCGCCAATCGCGAGCAGCCGTGAGTCGGCCCTGGCCAATCACAGGTTCCATGCACGTTCATTGCAGTCCCCTTTTTGCTATCGTTCCTGCCCAACAGTCATGACTGTCACGGTGGTCGACACGATCGATGCGCTGTCTGCTTCGTTGTCGAGGAGGTAGTGATCCGCTATTCTGAATCCCCACATCGTACTCCGACTGCCTCCAGGCTTGACAAGCGATGCAGATTGCGTAGACCAATGCATGCTTCTAAACAGATATGACTTAGTCGAATGGCATGATGCCGACGCACATGTTCGTAGAGTCTACGCAATCGCAGAGGTAGTCGCCTATCTATGTGCAGTGCTTAAAGTCAGGACCACTTTTCTTTTCGGCACTACCGAGGTGTTCATGGATGGGCCAACGCACCCATCTTCGAGTTCAACCGTGACCAATGCGCCGGGTGCTCATCAGCAATTGCCTTGCGAAGTGCAGCCGCTGGCGAAGCTCCAATTTTACTCTCACCCTCTTCAAAATCAGAGTTTAAAAGTCAACGGAACCACTGACGGTGATGACGCAACTGATCGATAAGCCGACTTCGGTCCATCGCTTTCTGGCACTTCCACGTTGAACTGCAATTTCTCACACAGTCCATCATGGCATCGACACAGAGTGCTCCAGTAAACCTACCACGCGTAGCAATAACATATTGCACGCAATGCCGTTGGATGTTGCGGGCAGCATACGTTCGTGCACGAACCTTAATGATATGCCTACAACAAGAAAGCTCACCTTCGCACAGTTCGGCCAAGAGCTGCTATCGACATTCGGCACCCAGATTGGCGAAATAGCCCTGATACCTGCTACAGGCGGGTTGTTCCAAGTCGAACTGGTACGCTCCCCTCCTATAGACCTAACAATTGCACAACTAATAAAGTAGACCTACCTGCCACCTGATTATACAGGCTCTGACGAAATTCATGCCTCCAAAGTCTTGCTCTGGGACCGCAAAACCGAGGGCGGCTTTCCTGAGACAAAGGTCCTCAAGCAGCGCGTCAGAGACTACATTGATCCCAAGAAAGACCTAGGTCACAGCGATGTTGGCGGGAAGAAGAAGGATGCCGTGAAGACTGGTGAAGATGCGAAGGACATCAGTCAAGTCAAGGTCGATGGCAAGGTAGAGAAGGCTGCAGAAGATATGGTAAAGGACTTCGAGCTTGAAAATGTGCCGGACAAGACTAGTGTCAAGAGAAATCCGGATGGATCGGTGTGTGAGGATTGTAGGTAGAAGATCCCAGACCGTAGGATGGATCATACGGGTTGCTGCAGGATCTTTCCTAAAGCACGTCTCATGTGGAGGCTTTTGCATACAGCATTTCCGCAAGCGCACTCCTCTCGATATCACTTGACTGATAAGATCCAGTGTATCTCGTTTCTTTCATGGAATCTGTGAACACTGGGATGCACCATGAGCGCTGTTCGAGGGCCCAAAGTTCACATTAAGCCACAATTGCCTGCGAGATAGTGTCTTCGAACTTACCTTTAGAAGACGCGAGCAGCTAAGACCACCAGACGCGCGGGAAGAACCTTTGGAATGGGCGAGCCTGACACCGTCTAGATATGGCATTCATTAGTCTCGCTTCGTGACCAGATGAGGGTTGAAGTGTGGTCAGAAACAATGGATGTGGCGCTCGCTAGAACTGTCCCGCTGCTTCTGGTCCACAGATAGCCGAACGAGGCTGGAGGCTTGCTGACGTGGTAGAGTTGTGGAGTAGCCGCAGCCTATCAAAGTCGAGCAATGACTGACATGGGATATCGCAGTTCGCCACGTTTGTTGCTGGCGCCATGGCATTTAGGCCATACACACTGTTAACGGTTCCAATACCCATCTGTTATCCTTGAGCTACGAATCATATCGGTCCCACTGTTCTTACGGAACCCTACTGGTACAGCTCACCTCATGGCGTTTGAAGTGCGCATCAAATGGCTTGTGGCGACTGAAGAGACAACGATGACTGTCCCGGCGTGATGCAGGACTAGATTGCCGTAAGCTGTGGGACCTGGGCGATGACTGACGTGGAATGTTGCAAACTGCGAAAGACTCCAGAGCGCTTGCTTGTGTCGAATCTAGCACTGTGGTCGCCGAGCTTCCACTTGAGATCCATGGCAGCATCGATGTACTGCCTAATAGATGGCCGGCAAGATTACGATAAACCTCCGCAACATTGCAAGACGTAAAGGCTGTTGGGTCTTGGTGCATATCGCTGCATGATGAATCTCTCAACAAGGGTTCGTACATACTCGTCCGTAGATCTCTAATCGATGTGTCATTACTGAGTTCGGAGAATACGTTGGTTACATATGCGGATACGGAAAGCTTGTGCCATGTTTCAAGATCTTCTAGTTGCGGTTTGTGAATCCATAAGAGACAGCCTTGTTACACGTACGAACCGTCATCCAGTACGCTGGGACGCCACACGTAACACCCAATCAAAAGCAGACATCGCTTACAGTGATGATGCCTTGAAGTGTGGTGTAATTGCCAGTTCCTACTTTGCGCGTGCGGTTTAGTCGGCGAGAAGGGTGCAGAGAGACGTGGTCTTGCAGCGGATACTCATTCTCTTTGCATCAAAGACAGGGTTGTCTAGATATGAGCACGACGGCGGGAGCCGAAATGCCCTGCAGTGGCAGTGAAACCTTCTCTCCAAGCAATTGGCTCTGACAAATGACTTGCTGCATGAAGGCTGATCGCAGATGTGCATCGTTTCAAACACATGCCGTACTCAGTTCGAAAATAAAACTGCGAAGCATGGTTCTGTATTTCTTGTTCTCGGAAGTCTTCGATGAGTTGATCGGCCGTAGTGCACCATCCGTACCTGCTTAGCTTCATCTAATGCTTCTCTACTAGAATATTAAACAGTGGGTCGCGAGGTGAACGGCTCCAGTCGAACAAATTAGCAACGGTGATATGAGCCAGAGTTGCAGTTAGATACATGCCACGAAATGATGGTGTCGTGATGCATGGTGCAAACGCTGGGAGTGGAGAGCCGAGAGAGCTGCAAATCGCGGCCCCACCATAGCGGCGCACACTCCAGCAGTGAATTGAGCATCGCCTTTTGGGCGATGAGTATCGAAGAAATGGAGCTTTAGTTGCCAATGCGATACGAATCGTCTTTACAAAGGGTCTCGATTGCGGTTTTGAGGCATTCTTGGGCCGCGAGGGCTCGCTTGAGGCTCAGCTGAAAGTTCCTCGAAGGTCTACCACAGTCCAGCTCATCCGGGAAGAGCGATCAAGACCCTTGTCTAGCGGGGGGTCCCGGATCTGCAGACGGCATGTTTCTAGGCCGACATCCTAAGCTCACGGCCGTCATTCATGACGAATCCTGCGCTACGCGTGGTGTGTCTTGCGATAACGAGCATCTAACAGCGATTTATGCTCATCTTGTCATCATCAAGCATTTGCTGAAACACATCGACGTGGAGGCCGAACGCTGGGTAGCTCAGCCGGGCGGTAGAACGTGTCTTTACATCTGCGAGCTACGTGCACGATCCAGCTAGCCTCCTGACAGCTGAGCGAGGTCCAGGGCCTCGGTGCGGGCGAGCGCAAGCCACAAGTCTCCGACTGGTCTGTCGTGCACACTTGGCAGCAGATCAGCTCTCGCATGCTGCAGCCTCGCCATTGAAAGACCTGCGCTAAACCATGTCCTCTATCTCGCCTGTGTATCATGCTGGGGTCTTGGGCACGGCTGTTGTACAAAGCTGTCGCGGTCCCACTGTCAGCTCGCAAACTAATGAACCCGATGCCACAGGCTCTGTCGTACCCCTGCTTGAAAAGGCTCCCGCTTTGAAAGCTTTACACGGTCTACTTAAGCGCTACAGCCTCGACCGAACCGCCCTTCATATCGCAAAGCTGGAACCCTGGTGGCTGTCAGTCTATAAGTCACTCGATCAGCCCTGCCGCGGAGAATATCAAGCACCCACAGATCTTGAGGATCGATCAACTCCACCAGCACTACGTCAGGAAAAACAAAACTACTTCCAAGCAGGAGGCAGACTTCAAGACGGTGCCTAAGCCTCGTTGCTAGTTTCATTCTCTCCATTGGATCATTAGAGAATGCTGGTGTAGCAAAACAGATCACTCAATTTACGTACATCAATCCACCAGTCAGTCAGCCGTGCGACAGGTGCTCGGCCCTCAATGGCGGTCGAAAAGGTGCAAAGATGGTCTGGAATGACCCGAACTGTTAGCGACTGGGATGGGCTACGAAGAGTACGTATCGATACGGTAATTGAGTCGCTCTTGCCTAACGTTGCTGCGAAGGACACCGAACTATGGGTAGAAGAAGGCGACTGCTACGTTCATCTCTACGCGCAAGGAGCGTCCCTTCGAGGCCCTTCCTTCTGCATTCCTTTTCGGGCCCTGAGGCAGAAGAAGTGCAACTCTATTCTACGTGTCTGCCATGCGCAGATTGCGTCCCGTGATGGCTCAGAATCACAGCACCTTGTGAGCTTATCCGGCTCCCTCGTACTTCCAAGTCGTGAGATGGGCATCGTCAACCTCTACATCCCTGCTCCTGATGATGTGTCCCGCGAAGATGCTTTCAAGTGGCACGTCACAACACGGAACTTCTTTGCGTTTCTCCTTGGAAAGCCCTTGGTCGGCTACCACATGGGCCAGACTTTCGTTGACTTGCAAGAGAGGGTACGATTATTCCGGTCCGGATCGACTGATAACCATGAAGACTTCCTGCAATACATCGAGGACCAAGGCTACCGCGACTTCGCCGAGTGCACTGATTATGCCCTTGCCAGTCTGTTCTATGCTGAAACATATAAACTCAGGCCTGCCTGGATTGATGCTTTTGCTCATTGCGTTGGCATGAACGAAAGCCTTTCTCTCAGTCCAGAATATGCTGTACGTTTGCTGTTATTCTTATGAATCTCCCAGCTAACTTCATTCCAGGCTATTTCAAGGCTTACCAAGGCTCTTATCACGCGTGCTTTCCTCGAAGTTGACGTCCACCTTGGGCAGGTCACTACTGCGCTAAGCAAGTTCCTTGACGAGGACCTCTCGCCAGCATATCTTGGTCTTACACCGGGAGCCAGGAGCCATTTAAACCGCTTCCGCCGATTCTTACACAGCTTTTATGTCAAGAAATTCGGATACTGGCCGCCTCCTCGTGGATCAGCATTTCCCAAGGCATTGTACAAATCTATGTACTTTGACTTCCAGAACTTGTACAACTACCTAGTTGATACGACTTCCACTACCGACTTCGCTCTCCAGGGACCAGCTAGTGGAGGTATTTGCGTTCTGCAAAACGTCGACAGCTTCGACAAACGCCGCAATTTTACACCACTGCCGCATCCGTTGCCACTAGTCCCTACCTACGTGGAGCCCATGAAGACAATTGATTCGCAAAAAGCTCTCCGGCAGCTGACATTGGCGTCTCAGCATAACAAGGCCGCCAGTCATGTTCAGACTATCGGCGCCAGCCTGGCTGCGGCAACCAACACACATGATCCATCTGCCTCTAGCTCGACCATTGTACAAGAATATGCTCATTTCGAACGCACGTACAGCTCAACGCTGAACCAGCGCGACGAGAAGGTTTCGGTTGTCGATGCGCGTAAGCTCCGATGGCTTCTTATCTATGGGACTCTTCAATATCTTGTCTCAGCGTTGCGTGCTCCGAAAGAGGTTCGTGACGTCGAGGCTGCTGACTATCCTCTGTGTTGTTTGCTACCCGAGCAGTCATCATGGCCCGGCAGTTCGCAAGTTTCGACGCCATCAGTAGCTTTGAATGCCACACCTGTCTCTGCTACAGCTGTGTCTCAGGCGATTGATGAGTACCGCAGCAGCTCACAACCTGAAAACATCTCTGTACAGCCCGATTGTGACAGGGAGGACTACTTTTCGTCCCGAACAGCAAGCCGACGTGGATCCGTCGATGTTCCAGCGCCACTCAAAGTTTCGGCACCTAGTCGTTCTTTCGGATCAATCTCGTTGTCGGGTCGAAGTTCGCGCAGAAACAGCCTGAAGATGAAGCCAACACACCACTGCGAGATCCTTGTCCACGGATACGGAAATGGGTTGAACGAAGCCACCATCGATTCAACATCCCAAGGCTTGTCGCGCAGTGCGTCTGTGAACGAAGCCCAGCGCCCCTCCGCTTCTCTTTCGTCTGAAGGTGATGGTTGTGAAACATCTTGGTTTAGGCCACAGTCTCCTCCCGTTCCACAAGAGCGGACTTCGTCGCTGAACAAGGTTCGCCGACACGCACGCCAGCGAACTCCTCTCCTGGACGCTGCCCATATTGAGCACTATCTTGGTTCTGCTGCTTCTAGTGATGTAACAGATATGAGTCGTTCCGACAGTACAAGCTCACACGGCAGCCAAGTATGGAGCGAATCAAGCGCCATCTCATCGGTTTCTAGCGTCGATGGGGACTATAAAGAGCGCCACAATACCACGGTAGAAGACAGCGGCCTCTTGGGCGGCTTTGTCTCCGTTGATAGTACCCCGGTTCCCACTCCTCGCACACGGTCCCTGGCCAGGTCCAAGACAATCGCATCTCAACCGCAGCTGCCGCAGGTCATTACGCATTTGCAGGCATTCCGCTTTGATGATGATGCTCCACAAACACCACCAGAGATTGACTATTCCCACATTCATCCAGCCTTCCGTCCACGGGCTCCCGAAACCACCATTGGCATGGCGCTCTCTCCGCCAACCTCACCGCCGCTCAGTACGGGCATTGGTCTGCAAACTTCGTACTTTGAGCTGTCCCCTTCGGCACCGAAGAAAACACCTTCCCATTCTATGACGCGCTCGACAGCTTCAGAACTCACATATGCCGACCTGCCCATCTCGGGTTTACCAAAACGCAGTGCAAGTCATCGCGTGAAACATGGTCTTTTCACCACTATTACATCGTCCTCCACGACTACGGAGAAGTGCGCGAGTGCAGAGAGGACAAAGAACCGCATGTCCGTCTTGAAGCGCTTCTATGCCTTTTGAGCGTTCGGTTGCGTCTATCTAGCCTCGCTATCCGGGAACTTGACCCTCGAATTTCTTTTGTTGAGTCCAGCGTTCTTAGATATGATTAGTTGACATGGTTGTTGTTTTGGCTTGCCTGTGCTATATACCCACGGTCGCATCACCGACGTAAAAGCGAGCGTACTACTCATAGTTCATAGTTGCAAAATTGTTTACTTCACTTTGCAGTCTCATGCCTCACGTTGCAAACACTGTGTTCTTCTTGATTGCATTTTAGACTCTGAGCAATTCAAATCATGTAACACTTTCCTGTGTCTCCAAAAATCCAGGCTCTTTCTTGAGCGTCAGAATGCTAACAATTAAGTTTCTGCACAGTACGGTCCAAGGTGCGAAGGCGTCTGTTGGAGTCACGTATGAATAAGGTTGTCCCAGACGTGCTCATGTGACCTCTGGTTCATGGATTGCATGTTGTTAGTGTTGGTTGCTTAACTGCCCTTCCAAGGCTCTCGTCGAGTGATCACCCCATGTTCTGATTGCGACCTGCGTCAACATCCGTAAATAATGAAGATCCATCGGGTGGGTACACCGAAGCACCAGCCTCATGAGTACGAGCTTTCTGCCGCACCATGGCGGCGCTAATGACATCAGACAGCTTCCCCTCCAGAACAACGTCGTTGGGTCACCTTGATGGCCATGAAAGCGCGATGCTCGTCTCGTAGACAAGCAAAGCGGAGACAGTTGTTTGTTGGAATTACACGACGCTCAAGCTCATTGTGCAGCACACAGGAAGCAGTAAGCGGTGGAGGTTTGTCAGGGATACCCGTCGGCGGTAGCTCCACATTTCCATGCAAGTAATTCACGCATAACGATCGTCGCGGAGCAAGACATTGAACAAGGCACGTCCAATTTACATAATGTGACCCTCAGCGGGAATCGAACGGTTCTGAGCGGCAGTGGCGTATGGGTCACGCCTGCCAGCCCCAGCCTTGCAACTACTATTCTTAGCAGTATAGCCATGGATACTGGGAAATTACTGTTCTATGCACTTCTTCGCACGTCGTTACGCATCACAGACTTTCTATCAGTAGTAAGAGATATGGCCTTTCCGGAGGCGAAACTATTTCCGAGCAAAACGCCGTTCATGCTTGCTGTGTCTATACAATCAAGGTTGACTGTGAAATCATCGAAGTATTCTAGGATCGAGGAGACCGTTGAGCTTGTCTGGTTTACTATGTAGATCTGACAACAAGGCCCGATTATTCACGCGATAGCTTATCTCAGAGAAACTTCACTGCGATCAACTAGGAATACGAGAGCACAAGCGGAAGGATTGGCCGTCCCGCGGCTGCTACCCTGCAGAATAGATGAAAAGATGGAGGAGGAGGTTGAGAGGTGTCAATCCACGCGAGCCGTCGAAAATGACGTCGATCAGGAGAAGAAAGCACGGTGAAGATTCTTGAGAAGGTATAAGTACGGCTTCTACCAATTGCCAATTGATATTATCATCCGACCACATACTCTTCATCCAGACATTCCAACTTATCCACACCCTCTTACTCCAATCCTTCATATTACCTTGAAAATGCAGTTCCTCACCATCGCCTCCCTCTTCGCCGCTGCTGCCGTTGCGGCCCCAGCACCTCAGTCGACTGGTTGCCCCAACCCCGCCCACTGCGGCGGTGCCCCCGACCCATCCAAGTACGAGAACATCGACGTCAGCGAGTTCTACCTCCGTAAGAACGATGGCATCCAGAACGCTGGCTTCAAGCTTTCGGGCAATAACGTCACCGACATCGCTTGCGATATTGGCGCGGTCTCAAGCTTGCCGTCTGAGGTGGTAACTTGTGGTACCAGCGACTACCGCTTCGGTCTCACAAAGGGTGAGACTTCCGACTACGGTCTCGCCATCTACCACCAGACCAGCCCCTTCGCTGGCAAGTGGGCTATTGGCGATGTCCCCACCTACTGCCACGCTGGCGGCAACGGCCCCAACGACTTCGTCTGCTCTCAGGTCGCCCCCGTGACCATTGTCATCACCAGCTAGGAATCTCGCGGCTACACTTGTTATTGTACATATCTTAAATCTTAGCGACATAGTAGGGGCCCGTTTAGGCTTTTGATTATCGATTCAATGCGACGCAGAATCCAGTGACCTGTACATGGATTTCAGCGATCCATCACTTTGACAGCGCATATTGATGTCACACTTACCTGAGCATTCAAGTATATTAGCCCTGTATTTTCCTGAGTCTTGTATAGATTCCTCGAGTTCTGCAGAACCATCCATGAAACCGCACTTGAGCAACATGTTTCCCGGCCATGTATTCATGGCTCTTCTTGCTGCTGTCAACGTGATCGCCATCTGTGTCAGTTTCCAAGCCGTTCTGGAAATCCGGGCGGTTTGCGCTCAAGTCAAGGGGCGCACTAGACAGCAAGCCAAAAGGCAGGTGTACAAGCAAGCTCGCAAGAACGCACGAGGGCAACGCAGACAACGTGTAGGTGCCGGCACGCAAGAAAGTCAGATACCCATTCCGCCCACTGGCTGTAGGCTCTTACTGATCACGCCCGTTTGGCAACGCGACACAAATCAAGTCCCGCGCCGCATTGAGTGCGCTGCTCATGATTCTTCATATACTGCAGATGCATTCTCATCCACGGACCATTACCCAGAGTCTAGCTCTTCTTCTTCTTCTTCTTCTTCTTTTTCATAGATCTCGCCATCCTCGCATCCCTCCCTCACTGGTGTTGAAGATCAGATAGTCGAAACTCCAGTTGATGAACTGTCGGGTTGTTCAGACGCCTCAGGGACTGCGTAAATATAGCGAGCCGCAGTTCAAAGCATGGAATTTAGGGCCCGAGAAGACTTCGCGTCCGTCCATTGCGCTATCGACGAAGATACGCTATGCTGGCCTTCGTAATGTAGATATCGCAAAAGTCGAAAATCGTCAGGAAAAATTGGTTTGTGGCTGTGATGATGCATCATCACATGATTGACTCCTCACCTTAGTGCAAGATAGCCATACGCCACCGTCGTTGGAAGCAAACCCCGAGCCTGTGAATCGCTGAGGTATGCCTGCCTCTGCAGAGCACTAAGCATACCTGCAGTATTTACTTGAACTTCCTTAAGATGATGACCTGCGTCGTAAGAGAACCGCATCTTCCCATGCACATCTGGCGTCGAACGTACGTGTCGTGCAAATACTTTCGGAGCTATTCTGTTTCTCAATCGCCTCAAGCTATGGTATCAGTCTTGTTTATGGGAGTAGGCCCTCAGGATCCCAACATCGATCTCCCGCCCCACGTATCTGCGCAAGCACTTGACGCTGCTATCAACAAAGGATATGAGGACTTGAAGAATGCTGGTTACAAAGTCAATCTTTTCCTACCACCTATCATGGAAGGCATCGCCGCCCTAGAGAAGGAACTGCAGACGACCAATTACGATCTGGTGCTTGTCGGTGTAAGTGCTGTCTGGCCCATCATGATTGTGGATGAAAGGACTGAAGAGGATGTGCTGACATGTTGGCTGCTGTAGCTGGGCATCAGGGTCGTGCCTAAGCACACGCCGTACTTCGAGGGAATCATCAACACCGTGCTCAAGTACCAACCTGGACAAAGGTTTGCATTCAACGCTAGCTTGGAGAGCACACTTGAAGCTGCACAGCGGGCTCTATCTCTGTAGAAGTCGCCGATTCGGAATCCTGAATGGACCGCTAGAGTAGACGCTGTCGAATTCGCAGTATGAAGCCTCGATACACCTCGGCAGCCTCGGATCCATTGTTGAAATCAATATTGTGAATGTGGTTCTTACGTTTGTACCAACGCCTCAGCATTCTGCGTGCAAGATGCCCTGATTACCCTATGATGCCACCGAAGCTCAAGGTATTGTTCGCCTCGTTCCACTGTCGGAGATGATTCCTTGTGTGCTTGAGCTTCTACGGTATGGTTGAGCATGCTGCAGGGCTTCAGCTTGAGTTCATACAAACGATGCATTACAAAAGCCCCGACGACTTCCGAGTCTACAACCCGCATCTTATCTTTATAAGTTGGCGTGCCATATCGGAGAACTCTCCGGTGGTGTGCACAATGCAACAGTTCGGATCGCTCCAGGGTCTTAGATGCAACGGATCGACGACTTTGTCCTACCACAGTACCCTGATAAGGGGAGAGACTCCCTTCAGCTACTTATAATGAGGTCGATTGAGATCCAGCAAATTGGCCGTGCAACCTGTGGGTGGGAAGGCAAGTGGTATGCTAAATTCATGTCCGCTCGATCGGACGGGAGGCAGAACGCCCGAGAACAAGAACGAACACAGCGCTAGAACGAATACATTGTTCTCTAGTATGGTACGCACGACTCTTTATGGCCGCTGAGAAGCATGTCAGATTGTTGGCCCAGGACCATCAGCTTGGAGCTTGGTCTGTAGTGGGGTACCACACATCGATGCGGAGGCTATGAACCAACCTTGTACCCCGCGGTCCAGGAACGCAGCCACGAAGTCAATCAAGAAGAAATGATGGCATTGAATATCAGGCGAGCCGCTGTAGCAGCTTGCAGCTCTCAGTGGTGGCCAACTGCAGCCTCTGGCCCGTTCTCATGCAAGAATGTGGTGTCTTGCATGACTGGCTGCTGTGCGCTGACGAGAGAATATTGAAGAGCGCAGAAAGCATGAATGACGAGCGCGATTGGCGGGTGTTGAGAGATGAGATGCTGCACACCATTAGTGAGTTTGTTTGTTAACAGGGCGCGAGAGATGGAAAGAGAGTCCAGATTCGAGCCACTATTTTGGCGAATTTTGGCGAACAGAGTGACAGGCCGCTCGCGCTTTGAGGTCGAACCGTCAACAAGTGTCCGACGCGACCAGAACCTAACTTCTATTCGTGTCTGACGTCGTCAGCTGGTGAAAGAATCGAGGGGGGAAGGATAGCGCTGGGTTTATTGAATTTTAGCTTGGCAAGCGGAAGGTGCTGCCGTGAGGGCAATTGCATTCCAACATTGCACGTGTTTGTGTTGCCTTGCGGTTGCATATCCAAGTGCCATCCAATCCACTCGACTCAGTAACCTTTTTGGAAATGACTCTTCACAGGACAGCAGCCCAGTGTCCATGCTTGTGTAGCAGGGTGCGAACTCTTCACGATCGCAACCGGACCTCAACCCGGCGATGGAGACGCGATGCGCACCTTCAACGGGCCGCTAGACTATCGAAGACCCTCTGCAGGACAACGGATCCAGCGGCGGAGCCGTGCAGGGCTGCAGGTTCTGACAAGCTTACGATGGTTCTGGCCGCCCAGAGGCATCGCGACTCGGTCGTCCGCCCCAAGGTGTTGGGAGAACTGTTGCTGATAGGCGGAGGGTTATTTCATTTAGGAAAGGTCAATATGGCCTGACCGCATTGAGTCGCCAAGTGGGAATGGCTCCCAGTCGTGAGCCGAGCAGTGGAATTCTGCTGGCAAGGAGGCGGCGCGTGGCTTTATTACCATGTCTGCTGGCTGGCATTGGTGGCTTATGGCTGGGCTGCGAGGTCCATGGCAATTTTCAACATAAGGGCGGCCGTTCCCATTACGGTACAAACTTTCGAGCCGGATCATCAAACGAAGAACACCGCGGAAGACGTTCTTATTCATCCCTTCGGGTGACGATCGACATCGAAAGCAGACTGCCTTTTCTCCCACCTCGCCAAGCTGTCAACGTGCCTGCACGTTCCTGGATCCGCAAACCAATAAGTATTCGGAGCATTTCAGGCGGCCTGCAGGGGCGCGACAGTCTGTCAAAGCCGCATCAGCATCAACGCCATCTACCACTGCGTCTCGTCTTGTGCAACAGACGGTCATGCTTCACGTGCTCTTGAGGCATTCTTCCAATCCTTAATAGCAGTGTCAAGACTGTTGAAGAAACACAAATCATGGAGTTCGAATCAGTTGCGGGACGCGGGTCACCAATCATGCACCGTGCCCCATTGTCGCACCATCCAGTACGAAAGAGGAAGCACGGGAATAGATTGCGCCGCGGCATCTTCTCCTTATATACCAGCAGGACGTCGTCATCCGCAATACTCTCTGTGCTCGTCGTATTGCTGTCCTGGAGTTCTTTGCTCGGCGCCGTTATCGCTGCAGTACCACATGGTGATCGACTCTCAATCGTCAACGACGATCTCCTGTGGAAAGGATCACCACTGCGCCTCGACGCCCGCCCGCCACCAATATTCCCGCTGTTGATGCCTCCTGTACTCGCCAACGAAGATGCCACCAGAACGCTGTCCGCGCCGCCATCTAAACGCTCCCTTGCAACAGCTGCGAGCGGCTCTTCGTCCAACTTCAACGTGCCCAAGCCTTTCGACACTGGTCTATCGAACAATTTCACTAGCTCATGTGCGACCTATCTGAGCAAGCTGCTCCAGAGCGAGGCTCTTAACAATTGCCACCCGTTCTCGCTATTATTACAGGTGCGTGCTATTGCATGTATGAAGCCAAGGTTTTTTGTGCTAATAGCTTGCAGACATCTAGCGGGTTTTTCGACGCGTCAAAGTCCTTCTTCAAGATCACTCAGACTCTCGAGGCCACATGTGCAGCCAATGAGACTCAGTGTACGGTAACGCTGAATAGCTTTGCACGCGAGCTTCTGGCCGACACGGCTTGCAAAACGGATTACAACAATGACAATCCAATCGTACTGCAAGCCTATAATGGACTCGTAGCGTACAAGCCGTCATACCAAGCAAGTTGTCTGCGCGACGATGACGGGAATTACTGTAAGTGCCAAAGGTCCTCTTGAGCATCTTTGGAGCCCGACTGACCACTTCACCCAGGCTTCGCCAACGCAGTGAGCAACTCGTCTTCGACTACCGACAGCTACCCCTTCTATCTACCCATCGGCCAAGAACTCCCTGGAGGCTCGCGACCCACGTGCAACTCGTGTTTGCAGGACACCATGGCGATCTATGCTAACTTCGCCAACAACGCTACGCAACCACTCAGCAAAACCTACACTTCAGCTGCACAACAACTCTCCATCTCTTGCGGATCAAGATTCGTAAATATCACCGCCGCCCCACTGAAGGGAGCAGCCGCCCCGACCGCGAGTGCACCGCTCACCCCAACACTCGCCCTAATCATAATGTTTGCTCTCTACTTCTTCCAGTAAAACTTCGGGATTTGCTCCTCTTATAATTTTCTTGTACGTATCTTGTCATGGACTTTATGAACGGCTACGGCCTTCACTCATTAGCGATGGCGTCTGGGATTGTTTCTTGTTGCATTTTTTATCAGCCCAAAGTATGGCTGTAGCGGATACCCATTGGAGCGGATACACTGGCTGCGGGCGTGGAGCATTGGCATAAGAGGCACGCACTCAAGGCTTGTCCTAGAGGCCAGGCATCGAGGGACTATAGGAGAACCTGCAAGGATACTTGCACTCGCACACAAACGTTGAAAGAACGAGAGTGGACAAAATCGCTTAAACAAAAGTGTTTTGAAGACATTCGTCTTCTTGAATTGAGCACCATAGCATCTAGACGCACAGGTGTCGCTATCACTGATCACAATAGCCCTTAGAATGTGCGCAATCTTCCAAGAAGCAAGCAATTTCTCACAATTTACCTGCCGCAACAATCGTTCATGACGTCGCACTCCCACTATCAAGATCGAGTAATTTGTATGCATCATCCTAATTTCATTCCACTCCCTTGACAATGTTTCGGGCGAACAGACCCATTAGCAGGCCTGAGCTGGAGTCGCCGGCATAGAAGGCGGTTTATGAACGTCAACTTTGCATGTCAAACGTGGTTCTTGTGGGCCGCTAGCCTGGATTGATATCTTCTCATAGGGCTGTCGAGGTCTTGGATGCGCGTTCTGAAACACGATGATCTTAGTCACGTGCATTTTGCCATGGATGTGGTCGCGGGTCGCATACCAAACACTCACTGACGCCTGCAATGCATCAGCTCTACAAAAGCACCCTCCATCTGCAGCAACGCAGACGCAGATCTCCGCGCTGTCACAACCTTTGCAACGACCAAAAAGGGTCTCCAGAGAATTCTCGTCAGCATCTTTGGTGTTTATTAACAGTTCCCGCTTCAATGACCAATGCCGCGGCAGCGGAGCTTTCAGGACCATCGTCAAATTTCTAATGCAACGACCCCGGCATGGATAGCCCGCCGCCCCATCACGACAGGCCGGGAAGAAGCCTGACAGGGCATCAAACGCATGAATGTTTGATAGACCCGTTGCTCGCCTGTTGCTCATGATCCATGTCTATTCCTTACCTGAGACGGCCAGCTTCGCCGCGAACGTCTTGCGCGTACTCTCCTTCTCTCCTCTCATTCAGTCATTGCTCGCTTTTTTTGATATTAATTAGTTCCGGGAACCAGTATCTTTTGCATTCAATCATCCATTCACTCGCTTTGGGAACTCCACGCTCTTTACGGTCAGCGACCGAACATCCTCGATCTACGTTTCTTCAAAATCACCTATTTTATCACAACATCAACTAGACACTGTGCATTCACCTACACGCTCAACAAACCCAATGGCTGAGACTATGGCCCAGCAAGGTGCTGCTCTCAACGCTCCATCTTCGCGACAAGACGTGGTCAGCGAGCTTTTGGACGACTACACATATGAGGACTCCTACGAGGTGTCGCCGAGGTCGAGTCTAGCACCTGCATTCAAGGAGCTCCCTCCGCCACCACCACGTACAGACAGTCTTAGGGACCCAAAGGCAGAAGCATTTCAGCGAATGAACACCAAGTTCCAACTAAGAGGTAAGCGTTCTCCATGCATGTGACCGAGGTACTTGAGGGGTGCCGGTGCATGACATAGCCCAGCTGCAAGCTTGGCATCGTTTTTACGCGTCAGCTTTCACCGTGAAGTCCTCATCAAACGAATCTTGCAGACATGACAAAATCGTCTCGCCCTCATTGTCTCTGTTCTTCTCCCTACACCATCAACATCAGTAGCTGGCAACACAACACCTAGTCACACAGTGAGCATGCCTAGTACACCATGCTAACACTTAGTAGAAGATGACAACACATCTGTCTCATCCAATGGCTCACGTAGTGGCTCGTTAGACCAAACACCTAGGACTCGCATCACCTCACGCAGTCTTTCTCGCAGCGGCACACCTCCATCGCTCAAACTCTTTGTCAGTAACGGTGCCACTGCCTATATTCCACCTACGCCCATCGTCTACCCCTCGGTAAAGCCTCTACCGTCGTCAGTCATTCCTGATAGCAAAGACCTGCCACCGCCACCACCGGAACGCTCGATCAAGCGAAAAGAACTCCAAGCTGCAACTATGGGTCATAAGCCTTCAAAGAGCGAACTAGAGCGCAATGATTCATTTCACTCTCAGAGCGGAGGCACCACGACAGAATCACCCGCACCTGAAAAGGTTGCTGTAGCGCCACTCGTGAAACGGAAGGTTGTTCCTGGTCCAGGTATCAAGAAGTACATCGGCCTACTGGAGCTAAACAACGCACCCCGTGGCGGGAAGACTACCCCGGCTCCTACCTCTGCTCCGCGAGCGACAGGCGCCCATCAGGAGGCAACCAGCAAACTTCCAATTCGAAAGGACATGCCGACCAACAATCAACTACCCCCTACACCACCCGAGGAGCAGAATGCACCATCGCTGCCTCGCAAAGCGCTGGTCGGTGTCGGCTTGCCATCAAACCCTCGTTCCAAGCAACCAACCTCACCTCTCCACGCCCGCGGCAAGAGTAGCACTGGCTTCAACATCCTGAAGGTACTTATTGAACTCCCCCTCCCACCACCTGCGTTCCTCCGGTAGCCTTCGTACCGCAAGGTCAGACACCTATCACTCCTGCGGAGAAGCCCAGCAGCTGACTATGGGAATCAGGCTCAGAGACCGGCTCCCCCAGTCCCAACGATGAAGAAGGAGGTCACTACACCCGAGATGACGCCGTCTCCCACATTGAAGCCTGAGAATCGCATGGACAACGATATCTCTCCCATGAAGCCTCTTCCGCCCCCAACCGATGCTCGCCGACCGTTCAGCTATGAAGGACCCGGCGAGCAGGGCTCACCCAAGCAATCCGCAAAGAAAGAAGTTAGCACCAATATGCAGACCAAACAGCCCGAGAGCCTCACCCCAGAACCCATGCTCCCCACGCCAGCATCCCAGCCCTCATTCCCACTGCGCATCACGTCGCTCGACCCCCCAGAACCCAGCCCCTCGATCCGCCCGTCGACAGCCCCAGCACCCCAATCAACATTCCCTTCAACCCACCCCTCGCTCTCCACCAACACAATCTCCTCCCACGCCGCGGACTCCACCACCATCGAAGAACCAACAGAGCTACCTTTCACCCCGCTCACAAAACAATCAATCCCCCTTCCCCTCACGCTGATCCCTCGCATCACCCCAAGCCAACTATCATGCTACACCCAGCACCGCACAAACGTGTGGTCCAACAACTTCTTCCAGCCTATGGGGTGCATGGTATGCCACACCAACGAGAAAGACCGGAAGTGGACGTGCACGTGGTGTCAGCTGAGGGTGTGTCGGGCGTGCAGTGAGGAGCTTTTGAGAAGCGGACGAGATCTAGGGAGGCTTCTGGAAGGGCGGGAGCAGAGGGAGGAAGAGGAAGAGGACGAGGACGAGACAAGTGGGGTTACGGTTGTGGTCGAGGATGTTGATCGGGATGAGGATCAAGAGGAGGATCAGGGGAGGGGGAGGAGTATGATGAAGGGGGGCTCGAGGGAGAGGAATCAGGTGGTAACGCCGAGGGAGTGAGGATTTGCGCTGGATCGCTTGGGGCTTACGTGGGCTGAGCGGGTATCAGAGCGTGTCTTGTCGGATTTCATTGTCTCGGTGCATGGGTAGGCATTTGTGGGAGGCGTTTACTGATTTCTTATGATTTCTTTTGTTTCATGAAGAAGATACCTGGTCGCTGCGAATCGCGCGCAAACTACATACAGAGACTGAAAATTTCCAAGTGGCATTTACTTTTGAGAAAAATAGAGACTGGAGGTCCTTGTGAATTTGCATTGTACCGGGTATCTAATTTGCTAACTATGCATCAGATTGTCATTCATCCGCTGTTCTGACGAGACTGCTCGTAGTGTCAGCCGCTTCCCGAAGGTCTACTCCATGCTGTTGAAATGCTCGACAGGTGCAAGCATATCCCATTGCAGACCCTCTCCAGCATCAACAGCTGGTGCCAAATCATCCAAGCCCATCATTGCATCCATCTCTGCGTCCTCGTTGAACAACGACAGCTGATCAAAACGACCATCGAAGAACCCGTCCAGCGCCTTTCCGTCAGCCTCCAGCGTCGCGCCCCCCGTAAAGTATGGCATAGGCGTCTGCGGCATGCTCGGCGTGGCGCTGTCGAACAGATTCGGTTCCTCGCCAGGGTTCAAACCACCAATCCAGAATTGACCACCAGTGGCTGCGTCACGTTCCAGAATAGCGCCTGCGGCTTCGTCTTCGGTCATACTGTGCGCTGCCTTGAGGTGGCGGCGCAGATCGACATCGCGGTGGAAGCGGAATGCGCAGTCAAGCTTGATGCACGGGATTTCGCGTTCGTCTTCGTAGCCCACGCCGGTGAGTAAAGTCAGCATAGATGGATCCTCCTTCTTCCTGCTCTTTGCAGCCAGGCGACGCTCTTTGCGATTCCCTTGGCCGAGATGATGTGTGCGGATGTGGTTGTCGAGTGACGACTTGGCTTTGAACGAATGGCCACATGCGTTCTCGCCGTTCCAGCCGGCAAGGTCGGCGTGCCTCGATTTGCTGACCGCGGTGGGGATGCATTGGTATCTGAACACATGCTCGTGCACGGACTGGATGTGTACGGTGAGGTTGTGCTTGCGCGTGAAGAGAGCGTCGCAGTGTGGTTTGGGACATGGGTAACGAGCGGCGGTATCGCTGTGGACGGTTTCGGTGTGAGATTTGAGGTTCGCATCGCTTTTGAACTTCTGACCGCACTCTGGGCATACTGGGGGGTGACATTCGATCGAGTGTGCGTGCAACTGTTCGGCTGTTGCAAAGTAGAGTGGATTCTTGGGTATCGTTGTGGTGCCTGAGTCGGTTCCAATGGATTCTGTTTCGGTGCCGGGGGAAATACAGAGCATGCAGTAGAGAACCTCCTCCTCATCTTCACTACCTGAATGTGTTTTGGACACATGTTTTTGGAGTGCATTCTCTGTCTGGTATCCTTTGGTGCATTTCTCGTTTGTGTCTGGATCGACAAAGGAGCAAAGATATGGCTTGATATCCATGTGCTGGCCTTTGATGTGTGCCTCCAGCGCTGTCTGCTTCCGGAATGATTCATGACATGGGGGGTAGTCTGTGCAGTACAGCTTCGATTCGTGGACGTCCTTGTGTCGCTGGAGTCGGCCGGCCGATGTGAATGTCCTGCCACAACCTTCCCAGTCACAAACGTGTGCCCCAGTGTCGTTGGCGCCAGTATGGGCGTTCCTCAGGTGTCGCTGCAAGTGGTCTTTTCGAGGAAACGTCTTGTCGCAACCAATTTCGGGACAGGCGAACGGCCGCTCCTTGGTGTGGCTGCGCATGTGTGCTTCGAGGCGGCAGGGCCGGTTGAAACGCTGGCCGCAGCCATCCACTTCGCAGATGAAGTGCCACTGTCGACGGGCCTCGCTATCTGCTCTGCGGGCGCCGTTGTCGGTGAAGTTCACCTTCTGGTCTGCCGAGTCGTCTGAGGCCCAGCTAAAATCTGGAGAAGCGGCCGCAGAAGCTGGGCGCTGTTAGATTGAGGAAACAATGACGTCGAGGGGGAGGGAATGGCATACTCGTGCGAGACTTCTTCTGGGCCACAGCAGCAGCGCTGCAGTCGGTCTTGCGTTTTACAGCCATTTCAATGCCTGTGCATCGACGAGCGGAGGTCCGAGGATGATGCACTCAGCCATGAGATGGCAAAATTAAGTGGGTTGGCGCACGGAGCTGATTGGCTGCGCGATTCGATGGATCTTTTTGTCGCGTCTGCCTCTTTGACAAGCAGCAACACCACGCCAGCTCGCCCAACCTTCGACCTCGACGCACGACCTGCACTCCTGCCCACTCACACGTACCCGTACACCTACACGCAATCAAACAGCGACTATGTCTGACTACGGCGGTGACGACGGCGGCTTTGGCGACGACGGCTACGAGTATGTGCACAGCTATTGCGGGCGCATTGGGGGAAACCCAGGCTCAGAAGGCAGACACTGACGTGCAGCAGTGGCGGCGCTATTGACTTCGATGAAGAAGCGGAGCCAGAAATCATGGACGACGTAGACGATGCTGAGGGCGGCGAGGACCCAGACGTGGACGATAACATTGTGGTATCTGGAGACGCAAGCGCTGCAACAGCTGCGAAGGACAAAGCAAAGAACTCAGTCGACGCTGAGAAGGCGAAGAAGGTGCCCAACGAGAACCGCACAACAACTCCATACATGACAAAGTACGAGAAGGCTCGTGTGCTAGGTACACGGGCGCTGCAGATCAGGTATGCACAAGCTCCAGCGCACAGGCGCCTGTAGTTGGAGATGCTGACAGCTATGCAGTGGAAACGCTCCTGTCCTGATTGATGTCGAGGGCATGACAGACCCCCTTCAGATTGCGGCCAAGGAGCTGCGTGAGAAGAAGATCCCCCTCGTGGTGCGAAGATACCTGCCTGACGGCTTCTACGAGGACTGGACTTGCGAAGAACTGCTGATATAGAGTACTGGGCGTACTGAGAGTGTTTGTCTTGGCTGCATTTAGGCTTGGAGTTTTGGTAGGAAGACTGACGGGGCATCTTCGGTCTTTGAACGGCTGCGCATCTATACCCCCCGAATCAGAACCGAGTTTTACACAATTCCCAAGTCTTGTCCGCGTATCTACGTGACCGGCTGCGGATCCGACGTCTTGATCTAGTAATTCCGCCCTGAGCTACCCATTTGGTCTACCCCGCTAAGAGGGCCCCGCCAAACGTCACTTATGAAGACAGCTTCAAATGTGCCTCTGCTCCGAGCATTGACGCTGTACACCGCGACTCCTCGCTTCCACCATCATCGCCATCACCATTCATTCCTCTCATACGACACAAGACGTATCATCATGTCTTTCGAAACCACAGGCACCATCGCCTCCTTCGGGGGCAAACTGCTCCAGCTCAAGCACAAGTCGTCGAGTACCAACACAGACATGGCTCTGAACCTATACCTGCCTCCCCAGGCATTAAAGTCTGGCGCAAAGGTCCCAGTACTTTTCTACCTGTCTGGTCTTACATGCACAGCGGCCAATTGCTCGGAGAAGGGTTTCTTCCAGCATGGTGCAAGCAAGCATGGAATTGCTATTGTGTACCCGGACACATCACCACGTGCGTTTCTTGCCAGATCATTTTGAGTACTTGACTGATCTCCCGCTAGGAGGTCTGAACATTGAGGGCGAGGACGAAGCCTATGACTTTGGGTCTGGAGCTGGCTTCTACATCGATGCCACTAAGGAGCCATGGACAAAAGGCTACAACATGTACTCGTACATCACAAAAGAGCTACCCGAGGCGCTTTTCTCACAGTTCAAGGAGCTTGACTCGAGCAAGGTCAGCATCACAGGACACAGCATGGGTGGCCACGGTGCTTTGACACTGTTCTTGAAGAACCCTGGAAAGTACAAGTCCGTCTCTGCCTTCGCACCGATCGCCAACCCTGTCAACGCACCGTGGGGACAGAAGGCTTTCAAGGGATACATTGGTGATAATGAGGAGGAATGGAAGAAGCACGATGCCACAGAGCTTGTGAAGCAATGGAAGGGGCCGCTCGAGATTTTGATTGACGTTGTGCGTATCTCCACCGTCGACGTCGATATTGTAATGAGACTAATACACCGCAGGGCACCGGCGACAACTTTTACAAGCAGAAGCAGCTGCTGCCGGAGAACTTCATTGAGGCAGCCAAGCAGGCCGGCAACGACAAGGGCATTCAGCTACGCCTGCAGCCCGACTACGACCACAGCTACTACTTCATGGCCTCTTTTGCAGATGACCACGTCGACTGGGCGGCGAAGCACTTGAACGCGTAGTATGTGGTTCAGCTGTATGGTCAATGACGCAAGCTGATCGCCGTAGAAGCGACTCGAATGGTAAACACAAGCTGTAGGATGATGAGGTTCGAAGATGATTGGCGAAAAACGAAGGATGAATTGCATTATACATAGCCAGCAATAAGGAAAGCTGAACATCATGTCTTTACAGCCTCATAACACATTTACTGCTGCGCCTTACCAGCTCCAAGCAGCCACTTGACAAGATGCAGGACAGAGAGGGCTATTCAGATATGGGACTTTGATTAGTTCATACGCCTAGGTGTGGAGCCTTTCTAGTACTGTACGACAGCTTCTTGGCTATGCCTCAAGAACTTGTATCCTAAATTCGAAATGGCTGCTCGGGGCTGGTAGAGCGCAGTAATCAAATCAGCACTCAAGAAGTTTGTTGATCCTGCCACCCAATGTGTGGTCCGTGTCACACGCTGGCGGGCTTTGACAGCCCACCTAAGCTCGGCACATCACATTTGACAAGCAGTATATACACACGCCAGCTGCACATCAACAAAGGGCCAACAACACCCGTCCTACTGGTTCAAACGCAGAGGCAATTTGATCAGCGAGCCCCGGTTTTTGTTTCCAGCTCATTCACCAGCATCCCTGTTCATCGCCTGCACGTCACTCGAGCTCGAGCGTGCCCCGCCGAATACTTTCACCGCCCGCAGCATTCCCACAATGAAGTCCTCGCCCCGCCCAAGCACTCGGTAGCACATCACATCACCTCGAACAACTCTCAGCCATACCGCACATACCCTTGTATGGTTGAGCCCCTCGCCGACAGTCCGTGACTACGTATACATCTTACCGCATCGAGACGGCGGAGGAAATGGAGGCCCAGGTACGGTGTCACATGTCCGACTTGCCAAGTGCTCTTTGCTGATTCTCATTGCTCCTGCAGGTCGAAAATGCCATCCAGATCGCCTCGGACCCGACCTCAAACCAGCAGCTGCGCGGCCAGGCGATAGACTACCTCAACCAGCTACGAGCAGAGGGCACAGCATGGCAAGCCTCGCTGACTCTGTTCATCCGCGACCCCCGTCCCTCCGACATCATTCGCCATACCTCGCTCGATCTCGTCAACAATGCTATTCAGGAGCATAGGCTCGACGAGCAGAGCCTTGCGTACATCAAGGACACGCTCATGAGTCACATCCGCCAGTCCTATGCGCCCGGCAGTAGCTCGACCGACACGACCCATATACAGAACAAGCTGATGCAGACCATGACCTATCTCTTTGTAGCGTTATACCCTTCTTCGTGGCATTCCTTTTTCGACGATTTCCGCGCCCTCGCCGGCGACCAGGCAGCCATCGGTAGTGCCAACACAGCTACAACCTCCCTATACCTTCGCGTGCTTGGCCAAGTACACGACGAGATCGCCGATCAGCTAGTGTCGAGGTCAGAAGACGACAAGAAGCGCAACACCGAGTTGAAGGATCTGATTCGACAACGGGACGCCCAGAAAATTGCAGAGTCATGGCAGGAGATCCTCGGCAAGTGGAGGGAAACCGACCTTGGGCTCGTCGAGATGTGCTTGCGCACAATTGGTCGATGGGTCAGCTGGACGGATATCAACCTCATCGTGAACCAATCCATGATCAGCACGTTCTTGGAGATGGCAGGCCAGCAGGGTATCAATGACCCTGAGAGCCCAGCTGGCAGGGTGCGCGATGCGGCTATTGACACCTTTTCCGAGATTGTGGGCAAGAAGATGAGTCCTGGCGACAAGATTGAGCTCATCCTGTTCCTGAACCTCTCGGAGGTTGTGGGCCAGCTGCTTGGAAGCCCTGCGCTGGCGGAGTACCACAGCCCGAACTATGACAATGACCTTGCAGAGACGGTAGCAAAACTTGTTAACAATATTGTATTCGACGTTGTCAAGATCCTGGAGAGCGAGTCCGTCAACGATGACACCCGCCAGCGAGCTGACGATCTTATCCGAATCTTCACGCCTTACCTCCTACGCTTCTTCGCAGATCAATACGATGAAGTCTGCTCGACCGTCATCCCAGCTCTTACCGACCTCCTTACATTCCTGCGCAAACTTCAAAAAAAGAACGGGACCGTACCACCGCAATACGCAGCCATACTGCCACCTGTGCTGGACGCCATTATTGCCAAGATGAAGTACGACGATACGGCATCTTGGGGCGAGGAGGATGAGCAAACCGATGAGGCGGAATTTCAGGATCTGCGGAGACGTCTTCACGTGCTACAGCAGACCGTGACAGCCATCGATGAGCCGTACTACATCGAGACCCTCAGCCGTGTGGTGAACGGGACGTTCGGTCGTCTGTCGCAGGGCGACCAGAGCCTGAACTGGCGTGACCTTGAGTTGGCTCTTTACGAGATGTACTTATTTGGAGAGCTGGCAGTGAGGAATCAAGGCTTGTACGCAAAGCGCGGGCCTTCTTCTGTTGCTGCCCAACAGCTCGTGGGTATGATGCATAGCATGATCGACTCAGGTAGGCACATTCAACCCGAATTTCTGGCTTGCAGTGCTAACATTTTCAGGTCTTGCCAACTACTCACACCCCGCTGTTCAGCTTCAGTACATGGAGATCTGCGTCCGTTACTACCAGTTCTTCGAACAGAACCCTCAACTCATTCCCAAGGTTCTGGAGAATTTCGTAACATTGACGCACAGCAACCATGTCAAGGTCCGCTCACGGTCATGGTACCTCTTCCAACGCTTAGTCAAGCATCTGCGAGCTCAACTGGGTAACGTCTCTTACGACATTATCCAGGCTGTTGGAGACTTGCTCACGATCAAAGCCGAAGTTCCTGATACCTCTGAAGATGACATGTCTTCGGACGAGGATGATCAGTCAGCAGACGCCCTATTCAACTCTCAATTATACCTTTTCGAGGCTATCGGGTGCATCGCCTCCGCAAACACGGTATCAACAGAAAATAAACAGCTGTACGCCCGCACGATCATGAGTCCTCTCTTCGCCGACATGGAGCAGACCTTGACCCGGGCCCGCAACGGAGACGAACAGTCCATTCTCCAGACCCACCACATCATCATGGCTCTTGGTACCCTCGCGCGCGGGTACTCCGACTGGGTACCTACGGCAAACAATAGCACCGCACCCCTTACCGAGGTCGCCGATGAATTCACCAAAGCCTCGGAAGCTATCCTCGTTGCGCTTCAGTCACTCAACACTTCCAGCTCAATCCGCCACGCCGCACGCTTTGCTTTCTCGCGACTCATCTCGGTCCTCGGCGCGAGACTTTTGCAACAGCTGCCTTCCTGGATCGAGGGCCTGCTCTCTTTAAGCTCTTCCATGGATGAGATCAGCACGTTCCTCAAGGTACTTGCTCAGGTCATCTTCACGTTCAAGTCGGAGATTGTGAGCATCCTCGACACTGTCATGACTCCAGTCTTGCAGCGCATCTTCACAGCGTTGGCCGTGACGCCATCTGGCACAGATGACGAGATTCAGCTGGCTGAGCTACGCCGTGAGTACCTAAACTTCATCACTGTTGTTCTCAACCAAAACCTCGGTTCTGTGCTTGTCAGTGCGACCAATCAAGCCACATTCGAGCCTGTGGTATCATCGATCGAGACATTCGCCCGCGACAACCGCGACTACCAGACCGCACGTCTCGCCATTTGCGTCATCATCCGTATAATCAACGTATGGAGCGGTCCGGATAAGGTCGGTCCAGGCGCAAACGCTACACCTACAACTTCAGGCACCGAACCTATTCCTGGTTTCGACAACTACGTAGTTGAACGCTTCTCGCCTCTCGTGTGGTCCATTCCTGCCGCTCCCGGCTTCAACTCCAAGGACGCTCAAGCCAAGCAAGTCCTCCATGAGACGGCCAACTTGCAAACGGAGATCATCAAGAAGGTCGGCGAGCCGTACGTCGAACGCCTACGCAGTGACTTGAGCGGTATGGGTGTTGGCGCAGATGTCGTGGACCAATACTTGCGCACACTCGCGGGGGCCTTTGAGGGCGCCAAGAAGGAAAAGGAGTGGAGGAACTACTTTGCGCAATTTGTTGAGCGCGCCATGTCAGGACAGACGTGAAGAATAGACGGCATAAAGGTGAATAGCATGGCATGAGGAAGCGAATTTCCTGTATATCTCATGGCGGTGGCGGCATCATCCGGCGCGCATTGGACGGCATTGGCTTGTTTTCGAGATAACCCCATATAGCACCAGTTCGCTTTGTAGCTGGAATAAGACACCAAACTCTGCAAACAAAGGGATGCATGTGTCATGCGATGTAATATGTCTTGATTCTTAAGGTGGTATTTCTATCTGCAGTCTTGCTGCACACACAACCATCAAAGGCTCTCTCACGCTCACGACTCCAATCGTCGAACACCTCCAGCCTCATTTCGTACCATATTCCTCCATCTAACTCATCCCTCGCTCCCCGCCCCCCTCTCAAACACCTTCACACTCCCATCCCCCAGAACCCTATACAAAAACTCCTTCCCTCTCTCCTGTACCTCCTCATCCCCCTCACCATCCAGTCCCAATCCACCCCACCCAACCCTCTGCTCCGTAACCCTCACCACACCCGACACATCGCGCGCAACCCCCGTATCCAGGACCCGCGTCCCCAGCACGCGGGAGCTGATATGCGCCATCTTGGTAACGAGGTTGAAGTGCGCTATCTCGAGGGGTTGAGGGGGCGCGGACGGGCTCAGCAGGGGGTTGTCAGCGTGGATGTGCGTCAGGATGTGGGAGACGGTTGGTGTGGCGTGGAGGCGCAGGATCGTGGATACCAGTGTGGAGGGAGGCGTGGAGGAGAGGGCGAGGTAGGCGTCGGGCGCATCGAGGATGAGGAGGGTTTTTCGTGTGCTGTGGGTGGGAGAGAGAGATGTTATGGCTGAGGTGAGGGTGGTGAGGAGGTGGGATGGGGTGAGGGATGTGAGGGTCGAGTGGCCTGGGGTGTCGCTATGGTTGCTTGTGCTTGCGTTCGCGCTTGGCTGTGGTGCTGGCGAGGGCGTGATTGGGTTCGTAGGACGAGTGGGCTGAGCGGGTGGTGCTGGGGGTCCTCGAGCGGGTATCGTGCGCCCAGGAGGGCCGCGGACGGGGAGTATGTTGCCCATTCTCGGCGACTGATCGACGGCCTGTGTCAAGTGCGCCGTACGGACGGGTACAGAAGGTCCAGATCGTGCGGGCGATTGCTGAGTCTGCGCGTCCTTTGCTTCGCCCATGACCAGCCTGCTCAGTCCGTCCACAAAGGCGAACCGCTTCTCGCGCTTCAGACGCTCCAAGTCCAATCCCCCGCCTTTTCTTGCTTCTTGTCTCCAGAAGTCATAGTCTCTCATCCACGAGACCAGCACCACGTTATGCCCTTCATCTGCCCCGCCATCTTGTGTAGAGGTATTGCTCAGCGCATCGCAGAGGAACCGTATGAGTAGCCAGTTTGCGCTGGCGCCAAGTGTGCTTGTGAGGAGTAGTAGGGAGTCGTCGCGAGGAAGCTTGACGTAAGGTTGCAAGAGAGGCGGTATGCGAGTGGACGAATTCATCGTGTGCAGACGCGGGGGAGAAATTATGACGATGGATTTCTGGAAGGCTTCGATGCTATCGATAAGCTGCGACTACCTACCATCTCAATCACTGCAGCCTCTTCTCTTCAGCTACACATGCGAGTATTGCCTTTACCTTATTTTGATCATGGTCCGGAATTCACAAGCGCATCGTTGTGATAGATGTGCTCCTGCTGAGGTCTGTACCTGTTGAACATCACGGTCATCTCCATCCCAGAGCACCTACAACAATTGTCAACCGACAAGTAGATCGCTTTGCTGAATCATGAGAAAGTCCACAACGTCTGTACGTGTTTGGATAAATGCTCGGGTGTCTTACGCTGCGCCCTCCTTCGTCAAAGCATTTCCACGTTGTTCAACACCGCATCGGGCCTTGCTGTGGCTTTTATTTCTTTCAATTTTTTTTGTGCTTTTTTGCTGGGGTTCTACCTATCATACAATGCTCGAACGACCGTTACCTTCGTAACCCTGAAAGCTGGATACATCCATACGCTTGCTTTTCCCTTCCCGTTGCATCAACCAACTCGTACTGGCTAACACCTCACTCAACTCGACCTGACTTGAGAAAAGCCTAAGGCTTCGGTGCTGACGATGCTGTGGCGGCCGACGATTCTGCGTGCAAGGCTCTCATTGGAACTCCGTTCCCATCTACAGTACCACCTCGCTCCCTATCCTGCGTATTTCCTTCAGCCGAAGGGACGCCTCCGAAGTCCAGGCTCAGGACCTCCCCATGCTGAGTGACGCCTGAATCGGTTTCCAAGACGGCTATCTCTTTAATCTCTTCATTCTTAGTTGCGTGTTGCTTTTGTGTGCGCTTTGTATGCAAGGTCTCCACTGGTGGCTTCTTTCCGGTAGCCAGCTTTCCAAGCTCACTGTGGAAGATCCAAGGGAATGACATGAGAGGCATGCCCTCCGCGTCCTTCATCCGTAACGGCACTTCACGGCCGCCAACGACCTGCTTCATCTCGCACTCCTTTAACGCACTCCTCATTTCGCGCGCAGTTACCGAGTACATGGCAGCGACGAAAGGTGCCAAGCAGTCCCAATCAACGATGCTTGTTGCTCCGGATGCAGCAATGCACATTTTCCGGTACTGTGCTTTCACAACGCTGACGGTCCGACCAAACTCTTCAGTGAACTTGTAGTCGCGGACTTCTTCGTTGTGTTCCAGGACGATTACTGAGAAGGCTTCGAACTCCGTTTGGATGCCATGCTTGGCCATCGATCTCCTCAGGTCGTCGTCATACATTACTTTAATCTCCGCTGCTTTCTCCAGCAAGGACTCGTCTGGAGCAAAAGCGTCGAGAATTCGTTGATCGAACTTGTCTTCCCAGACAGGAAGGAAGTCGACCAGCTGCACTTGATCATACAACATACCCAGTATATTCTTTGACTGGTATATCAGGTTGGCGGGTTTGTAGCGCTTCTCCATGAAGTGCGGCCACTTCTTTGGCCTCAGCGTGGACTCCATAATGGCTGCGATACCGCTCTTTGGATAGTCGACTGCTTGCGAATGCAGCTTTGCGAGTTGAATGCAGGTATCGCTCATAACTCCCTCAGGCTGCTGGTCAGCCTGGGCCAGATGTGCGTGTGCGATCTGACCAAGAGAGTTATTCTTCATGTAGGTGACAAAAAACTCGCCAACGTCCGATATGTCGATTGGGCCGAGCTGTTCCAATGGCTTTTCCGGTGTGAAGTCCATTGGCGGAACGTTGATCTTCGCTGGAATCAAATCCTTGTCCCACAAGACCATGTAGTCATCTCCGTCGAGATCGCCACCTGAGCACATGTTTGCGAGGTCGCGATCGCCATTTTGTGGGAGAACGACTACGTTTTTGTGATGATGCAGCGCTGGGACATCAATTGCACGTACGATGCGGATGTCGCCAGGATGTAGGGATGGGTTACGTGCGAGCACGCAAACGCCTTCAATCACTTTGTAGTGACCTTTTCTGCTTGTGTCGTCGATCTGAATGAAGATTTCGGGTAGAGTGGCCAGCTTCTCGTCCCTGGTAGCATCAAGACGCGACTGAGGCTCGTCGCGATGGCCTTGTAGTATACCGGATTCGTCAATGCAGCCTAGTACGAACGCACCTTCATCGACAGCGATTCTGGCCTTCTTCTTGAGCTCTTTGATGGTACTTGCACGCCAAAGATGCAAGAGAGACATCATAAATGGCTCCCGGACGTCAAGAAATCCATCCATGACCATGCTGGCCATCACAAGTGTCGTCTGATTTACGTCAATGTGCTTCAGAAGACAATTCAGGGCTTCGGTCTTGTCCGTCATGGCCAGCTCGTAAGCATTGACCATTTGTTGCTGCTTTCGAATGAAGACATCGTCTGGTATACCCAGGTCTGATAGCACAATGATGATCTGTCGATTGAAGAACGGTGTAGCGAGAGCTGAGCAGCGAATAATCTCAAGCCCGTTGTACAGAGCCTCGAACTTGAACTGGCTCGGTCGAATGTGGACTTCTGTCTTCCTGATGGCTGGGTCAAGAGCAAGTACACCCTTGCACCCTCCTAGACGAAACTGGTACAACGATGGTGGATCATCGAAAGCATTTCGCAGGCCAAGATCTTGCGCCGCCATCTGCGCTAGGAAGAGGGAGAGTTTTCCCACTCCATCAGTGAACGTATAGCCATTGCGCTCGATATCCGTGATTGTACGAACAGTGACGGTAGTCTGCATGGCGCGTGTGGTGGAGAAGCACTGTCCGAGCCGGGCGCCGTACTTTGCGACAGTTCTAATATGATCGAAGTGACCTAAGGTCTGACGGATATCGTGTGCTGACTTGGTGGATGTCGGTGCGTAAAAATATGCACCGTGCTCTCGAAATTGTGAATTTCCAAAAGCAAGGAACTCGTAATATCGACCGGCTACGACGATGCCATTCTTCATGGCACGGCTTACACGTTCGAAAAGAGCATCAGATCTGCCGCCGGACATATTCCTCAGGAGGCCCTCACCCTTCTCGTCAGTGAACTTCACTCGAATGAAGCGATCGGCATCTGCTAGATATTGGCGGGTGATTCTGTTGGAGATCTCCATGACAGGCGAGGCCACGTACATCATCGTGGGCGTGATGTTAACAGAGCGTTGCATTATGCAGTGTTTTGGGATGGGTCTCCGTGAGGTAGGTTTCGGAGGTACGTTGAAGATGTCCAGAGGGTCGTAATAGATTCGCTGCTTGTCAACCACCTTCTCAAGGATGTTAATGGCGTGATGAGGATCCATCAGTTGAATCTTTTCGAGGAAGCTGCGAGTGATGCTGCTTTCCTTGATGAAACCGTTTGACAGGCAGGCTTCAAGCTGGTAACGTATCGGGAAGCTCAGGTGGACAAGATCAAAAGAAAGGTCCTCGAGAGTGGATGAGATTCTTTCGGAAACTTGCAGATGAGAGTGTGAACCAGTAAATTCATCCTCCAGCAGCTGATCAAGCGGTATGGGCGGCTCCGGACTAACGATAAATCGTTTGCAGTCTTGAATTGCTACGCCGAAGTCACTGAGAGCGTTGCGGAACTCTTCGATCTGTGGCTCGCACAGAGAGCCTGTACCAAAAGACAGACCGTAGGTTGTCCAGCGACCTATATGCGTATAAGCGTGAGCCGTTTCCTGACTGGGTGAAGCCTTACCGATGTCAACGATTGCCGAGCTGGTGCGATGCAAGAGCGGCTGCGTCTGCATCCCTCTCCGCGTGCGATGGTCGACCACATCAGTCTCGCGGAATTCGGTACTCCAAATATTCCAAGTCCGCTCATTCTTGGGAAAGAGATTGTCGTCTTCCTTCGTTGGCTTCTTTAGCTCGAAGAATTGTGGAGGCTGGTCGAAAGGAATGATCATGGAAGCTGGGTTATGTCCATTGTCTGTCATGTGGATGCAGGAGAGCTGCGAGATTGGCAATTTGAATAAAAAGCTCTGGCTTTGCTCATCAATCGTCAGAGGAAACTGTATTTCGACTTCTTTTCGTCTCAAGTTGAGCTTGATCTGAACTCTGCCGGTGGCCTGCACTTCGTGCATGTTTACCAAACTTTCCTCGCTCGTCTGTATGCCGAAGCTTATGGAATTTGCGTAAATGATGTTGCTCTCTTGATACAGTTTGCTCGAATTGACAGGGCTAGGAACAGTGTTCAAGAAGGGTTGACGGATATCGTAGCTTCGACCAATGCAAAATCGTGAGGGGAGATTCTTAGGAGGTGGTCTGTGAAATCCAGTGTCAGCAAGGTATTTTGGGGCATACGAGGTGTCTTACTGGAACACTACCCAGGCATTGTTGTCCCGGCTGCCAGTCTCCATGTCCACCTTGATCACGCTGCCATAAGCGGACATTGCGAAGTAGACGTCTTTTGTCCAGTGGCATTTGTCAATGCCGAGAATTTTTACCTTCAATTCTTGCTGCAACGCCCAGTGACCTCGAGACTCTCGAGCCATAGGCCTTTGGAAGGCGTTTTGTGTATGCACTTGCTGACTCGGGCTGCTGGTCTGAACGGCCGACGAGGCGAATGTCGAGGACTTTGGCGGGCTTGGTGTCACTCTTGAGCGAGGGCTATATGTCTCATTGATCTGTTGTCCGTTCAAGGAGAATAAGGTTCGCTCGTGAGTTCGCGTTCCCAATGCCGTAGGTGCTTCAGCGTTGCTGGGACGTGCAGATAGTTGCTCAGGCGTCTCAATACGGCTTTCAGGGCTCGTAGGCGGCAGGATAGTGGGCCATCTGAAACCACCTGTGTTGTTAGACCCACCAGAGCTGCTCGAAGACACACGGCCGTCTGAGCTGTTGCCATCCGCTTGCTTTCCGTAGCTTCTGTAGCCGCTCTGCGGACGGCCATTTGTCTGCCGATGCATAATTCAGTCTTTGAAAGAGACCAGGTCAGAATGACGCTCTCTAGGTGAGAGCGTCCTTGTCGTCGTGAAGTGCGGATGTGCGTTGAGGGTGTGGGTGGTGTAGGTGCTGTCAGTAGGGTAAGTTGTAGGAGTCAGGCAGCGCCCTTGCTCTAGAAAGCTAGTGGAAGATGGTGTGAGACCGGTGGCGATTACCGTTTGTCTGTGATTGCCTATTTGGTCAAGTAATAAGCGGTGAGTGGGCGGTACAACCACGGACGGGGTGAAGGCGCACTTTCGCAGTGCAGGTGATTTCCAGGGTGATAAGATGGCTAAGTTCTGTGGATGCAGTAAAGACAACTCGGTTTGTTGGGGCGAATAAGTTTGTGGTTTGTTGTTTGGGACGGTGGTACTTGTGAGCAAGCTGCGAGTGGCCTCAATTGGCATGTCGCAGACCCAGATCAAAGGCTAGAAGTCTCCGCAAAAACTTCATACATATATTCCATGACAAGGAATTCTTACTAATAGAGCATATCATGAAGTGTAAGACAGAGTGATGTGGTGCCTTAGCCAGCAAAATCTGAAAGTGAGAACAGTTGACGCGAAGAAGATGGTATCACAAATATGACTGGTGAGAAGACTATGATACAATGTAGAGCACGACCATCAGAAGTGAGGGTTGGAGGCAAGGTTGCACACACTTGAGCAGGCGCGGAGAAGTGAGGTTGAGGGAGCTGAAGATGGAGAAAAGGTCTGGAAAACGATGACCACAATTGCGGCAGCGAAACTGCAGTACTCGAGTAAAGATAAACCAAAATATCCAAGCGGATAAATGACCTGGAGCATTGACGCTATCACCATCCGTTATACAGTTCCATGAGCAAGCTCCTCTGAGGTCTTAGACCATGCTTGTAACCACCACATTTACGCAAACCATGATCTGGAACATGCTCATAACTCTGTTGTAGTTGCATCGTCATCGTCGGGGAGTCTTCCAGTGCCCGATGCGAACGCACCTGGTGTAAATGGTGTTCCTGCCAGGAAGTCGTCCATATCGAAGTCCTCTTGGGAATGGCTGCGGAAACTTTCACGTCTCTTGCGCGCCGAAGTAGGCTCTTCGGTCTGGTCTTGGGCATCGGCGTCGCGCAATTCAGCAAATCCTACGGTAGTGTGTCTGCGATTAGGAGATATCTGTCGCAGGGCGGAGCGCTTGACAGGCGACAATTTCCTTGATGCTGAGCGTGACGCGAGTGTCGGCCTTTGGTTAAACGGCGTCTGCATTGCAGGTACTTTGAAAGTCGGACGAGGCTTTTGGCGCTTGGGGGTTGAGCCGTTTGGTGCATCTTGGCCGGGTGATGCGTGAGATGCTTCCGCAACGCTGTCCATCGCAGCATTAGTGGCCCCTTGGGCTGCAGTGGAGACCTTCAGCATGACGTCTTGAGTCTGTATCGCCGACTTGCGACGACGGTGCTCTTGTGGGTCCCGTGGAGTCTCTGGCACCATTCCATCTTTCTGCGACCGAGGCGCTGAGCGAACCGCTGAAGGAATTTGTGTTGCGAGACCCATCGAGGCTAGCACATTCCTTCGCAGAGTTCTCAACTCCTCCAACTCCTCTTCTTGCTCCCCGCATAAGATGTCAAGCTCTTGTGCTTTAGATTCCAGCGTTGAGAACGTAGTCTGCAAAGCAGCGAGATCCCTGCTGGTTTTCTCGTATGCGTCCTTCAACTGTCGATTCGTCTGATGAGCGTTGCTGAGCTTGTTGTTCAGCTTGTCGGTGCTGTAGACGGGCTTTAGGGTGCCTACGTCTGGATTTTTAGAGGCTCGCTCGAAAACCCGCAAGAAGAATGGCTGAGCACTCGCAGGTAGCGAGATGCATTCCGGCAGGGGCCTTGACAGAAGCCGCACGCATAGTTCCAAGTACTGAACGAGATCAGCGTGGTTCAGCACGCGGCAACGCGAAACTCACGTCATCGAAATCCCGTTGCGATGCGTTTGCTTTCAGAAGCAGAGCATTGAGAAGACCCGGGCTCTGCAGCAATAGCTTTTCGGCAAATTCTGTGGAACAGCCTAGACGAATAAGCTATGCTCGTATTTTGTAAGGCGGTGCACACGTACAGAGCAGCTGCAATACATCTGAAGTGTACGCCCATAGTGGTAGAGCATCGCAAATGAGCGTAGCCAGTCTAGTAACTGCACATGGTGGTCGATCGTGAATGCAGGATCGTATAGTCACTTCATCTGCACGTGTGAGAAGATCTTCTAGTTTCTGTGTTATCTGCGCTTTAGCGTCCGTTCTTTTGTGAATGCGTAAAGTCATCCGCTACCCTGTGCAGCGGTCAAAGCTGAGGCTATACTCACAGACAATGAAGCTGGATAGGGACACTCGATCACCCTTGTCAGTTCCGTTGACAACTCGGACCTAATGGTCGCCTCCATGATGTGAGAGGTTAAGTTGTGCGGAGTACGGCCAGAGGCTTGTGGTGAAGCGTGTACGAAATTGTTTGGGGCGATCGCGCGCTGCTGCGGCAACCGAATCCGCGAAACGCACGCGCTCTCACGTTTCAACAGCAGCCAACAGCCCCATCATCCTTCGACCATCCTGTGGATGCGACAGAACGCCACTTTTCTGGCTCTGTCCCCGCATCTGACTACCTTCCCGATTTGTAGGTGCAGCTCGGGCTTGGACGTTTGGGCCTGCTGCTGCTTATGTCCAGGCTCGCACCAGAACAGCGCAGTACTTCATCGGCCTCCAACAGAAATAAGTCTGGTTCTAGCGCAGTCGCGTGCCGTCACTGCGGCATTTGAACTGGTTTAACGCCCCGCTGCCATCGATCACGAAAGCCCTAGTATAACCGTTTTGAGGAACAAGAGTGGGATGGATTGGGGAAGGATCCAAGCTTGTACCCCCACGCATCTACTCAGCCAGTTTGAACGCACTGCATCGACATGGGGTCGGCGTGTCATGAGTAATTGTATGACGCTGATTACTGACGAGTGTTTTCCGTGCTTCCAGAGCTCTCCTTCGTCGAATTTGCAGGGACTCTTGGAGCCTCAAGCTCTCGACGATATCACAAGATCTGATCCAACGGCCAGCTCCGCTCCCTTGAACTGCAGCAATGACGACGGCTACAACCACGACTCCATGCGCAACATCGCTAGCTATTTATTCTTATACGAGCTCGATTCTCTTACGCATCGACTCAAAATTCGAGGCGCCTCGTGACGGTGACTGCTCGGAACGTTACCCGATACTCGTTCACTATGCACACAATTGTCGCCGCCCTGGTCTTCCCCGCAATTACCTTGCTTTTTAGAGGCCCTTGCAGATGACCATGCAGCACATCCATTGCACGTTACTGCGCGAGCCGCAAATTTAGTGCAGTATGATCAAATATCGTCAGCCTCCCACGTCTAGAAGCATTTGTGGCATTACCTGTGCGCCGCTCGACATGATGCCCGCCAGACAAACAGCGCCAACAGTGTCTAGTCCGAGGCTACCCTCGCCTACGACCCGCTTTCTGGAGGTTCTCTAACCCGTGAAGGACGGCCGGGTCCCACTGCGGTGCTTGACTTCATGCCTCTATTTCCGTAGCTACGAGTTTGCCGCGTGACCCCATGGGCGTTGAGAGTGGATGCTGCCTTTTAGTCTCACCAGCCGCCGCACAGCTTACTTCAACATCACTTTGTGCCCTTCGTTGATATCATCATGTTTCGTCTACCGGTTGCGAGACTAAGACAGTCTCCTATAATTTCTATCAAAACTAGCAGCTCACGAGCAAGGACGTCTGGGCCAACAAGACAAAATATCAAGTCTGGCCCTGTACATGCTCAGAGGGCGTTTTGGACAACAGGCAGGGTGCTGCTATTCTCGGCTTTCACCGGCACAGCGACTTATTTGTATGGGATCAACGATGCCTCGAAATTACAGCTGCCATGGAAGACGTCTACAGGCCCGCAGTATGCTTCAAAACATGAGATGGAGAAGGCACGTAATTAGCTTTAACGGAGGGATAGTGTTTTACTGATGACGCTCAGGCAATCGAAGAGCTTAGAGCAGTATTTGGGGAAGACTCGATCAGTACGGATGATGAAGACCTCCATAGACACGGCTACTCAGAGTGGTCCTCAATCAACATCGATCAGCTTCCTGTCGCTGTCGCCTACCCCAAATCCACCGAGGAGGTGTCCAAGCTTGCGCAAGTGTGCCACAAATACAAGATTCCTATGAGTGCGTACAGATGCATCTCCAGCCATTCAGAAACTGATCTCTCGCAGTCCCGTACTCTGGCGGATCGAGTCTCGAGGCCAACTTCTCTGCGCCGTTTGGGGGCATGAGTATTGACTTTACATTCATGGACCAGGTACTTGCGCTGCACGCCGACGAGTAAGCTTGATCATGCGGAAAAGGGAAGTCTTCGCAAGGCTAACGTGAGATCCGCAGCATGGACGTCGTGGTCCAACCCTCCGTCCCTTGGATGAGCCTGAACGACCAGATCCAAGACTCTGGCCTTTTCTTCCCTGTGGATCCGGGGCCTTCTGTGAGTGACGCGATTTTGAGATTCTAACGTGCATCGGCAGCTCCCAGACTGGTAACCCGGACCTCGCTAATCGAAACAACAGGCCAGGATTGGCGGTATGGTCGGCACGAGCTGCAGGTAACATCATCACCATCAACCAGATGAGGGCTGTACTGAAACTGCTGTAGTGGAACCAATGCTGTGCGATATGGCACAATGAAAGAATGGGTCATAAACTTGACTGTAGTGCTTGCTGATGGCACGGTCATCAAAACAAGAAAGCGACCAAGGTAGATAATCGTCGTCTTTTGCAGATACACGGTGCTAACAAGATGTAGGAAATCTTCAGCTGGCTATAATCTCACAAACCTTTTCGTCGGTTCAGAAGGCACTTTAGGTATCGTGACCGAGATCACGCTGAAGTTGGCAGTCATCCCTCAAGAGACCAGCGTTGCTGTTGTCACCTTCCCTACAATTCGCGATGCAGCAGCGGCAGCATCTAAGGTCCTTCGAGCCGGCATTCCCGTTGCTGCAATGGAAATCATGGACGACGTGCAGATGGGTGTGATTAACAAAGCTGGGTCGACGCACAGGAAGTGGAAGGAAGTGCCCACTATGTTCTTCAAGTAAGTGTCTTCAGTCGACGCATTACCCTAGTCAAGGCTAATCACTGCGAAAAGGTTTTCCGGCACCAAGGCAGGAGTAAGTTCGCTTTCCACTCAGCCTGTATTAAGCAAGCTAACATGACAGGTGCGAGAAAACATACAGCTGGTAAAGGACATCTCGAAGCAGCACAAGAGCGGGAAATTTGAGTTTGCAAGAACTGTTGAAGAAGGCAAACAGCTCTGGTCAGCGCGTAAAGAGTCTCTGTGGAGTATGATGGCAATCCGGAGGGAGGGTGACGAAGTCTGGTCAACAGACGTTGCTGTCCCCATTTCAAGACTGCCAGATATCATAGGTACGTGTTACGGGCTCCTGACGATGATTCGCGTTAACATCGATCCAGAAATCTCGAAGAAAGAGATGGATGACCTCGGTCTCTTTGCCAGCGTTCTGGGCCACATTGGAGACGGAAACTTCCACGAGAGTATCATGTATAACAGGAAAGATCCCAAAGAGCGTGCAGCTGTCGAGAAATGCGTACAGGACATGGTTGATCGCGCTCTTGAGATGGAAGGCACCTGCACCGGCGAGCACGGCATTGGGTTGGGAAAGAAGGAATCTCTGCGAAAGGAGCTCGGTCTCGATACTGTCAACGTGATGAGGAGCATCAAGGGCGCACTTGATCCGTATTGGCTCATGAACCCAGGGAAGATTATGGATGCTAAGGCGTGAGCATGTCACGGGTTGATTGCAGTTTTCTTACGGCGCGTGCCACTTTGCATTGGGAGGATGTCTGTCAATACGGCATTTGCGGAGTGCATGGCTGTACGAGTTTCTTCGGCATTATCATATGACATTGAAGCTCTCCTAGGATATCTCCCAGATGCCGATGGTGCCGATGGCAGTGGAGTGAAATTTGCTGTTCGCGGACTCCCGCTCCGCAGTCGGCCTTTGGCTGTAAGCCTCCACCAGTCAGATCACCCCGCCTGCAGCGTCATCGCTCTTTAAACTTATTGAACGCTGCTTGACTCAATTTCACCATGTCACAACCAGCAAACATGGATGCAGTAAGTTTTACATCAAACAACGGGAACTTCCCCAAAAAGAAGTGCGGTACGTTAATTGCCTTACTAAACATATAAGTTTGCTGACCATTGCAGGTGTGCTCGGCGCCACAGGCTCCGTTGGCCAGCGCTTCATTCTGCTGCTGCAGCTCCACCCACACTTTGTTCTGCATGCTGTCGGTGCTTCTGAGCGCTCAGCAGGCAAGAAGTACAAGGATGCTGTCAAGTGGAAGCAGGCTCTGCCATTCTCAGAGCGCATTGGCGACTTGGTCGTGAAGAAGTGCACGGCGGAGGAGTTCGCAGACTGCGATTTGGTCTTCTCTGGGCTCGACAGCGATGTTGCTGGAGATGTCGGTATGCAACACCAATCGCCTGCATAGCGCGATTGCTAACACTATCTAGAAATGTCGTTCCTCAAGGCCAACCTCGCCGTCTTTTCCAACGCGAAGAACTACCGCCGCGACCCTCTGGTCCCCCTTGTCGTTCCCACCGTCAACCTTTCACATCTCGACGTGATTAAGCACCAGAGAGAACACCACAAGCTGCAGAAGGGCTTCCTTGTCTGCAACTCGAACTGCGCCGTCATTGGCATAGTCATCCCCTTCGCGGCGCTCGAGAAGTTCGGACCCATCGACCAGGTCTCCGTCGTCACAATGCAGGCCGTATCAGGCGCAGGCTACCCCGGTGTGAGTAGCATGGACATCATCGACAACGTCGTGCCTTTCATCTCAGGCGAGGAGGACAAGCTCGAGACCGAGGCATCTAAGATTCTGGGCAGCGTCAACGACGAGGTGACGGGCTTCGTCGACAGGCCCATGAAGATCTCTGCAGCGTGCAACCGCGTACCTGTGCTCGACGGACACACAGCTTGCGTCTCGCTGCGCTTCCAGCGCCGTCCGCCGCCCAGCGCGGAGGAAGTCAAGCAGGCCATGCGCGAGTATGTGTCTGATGTGCAGAAGCTGGGTGCTCCTTCAGCGCCCGAGAAGGCTATCGTCGTTATGGATCAGCCTGACAGGCCGCAGCCCAGGCTAGACAGGGAGACAGATCGCGGATATGCTGTCAGCGTTGGTCGCGTGCGCGAGGATGAGTCGGGCATCTTCGACCTCAAGTTTGTTGCGCTCAGCCACAACACTGTCATTGGCGCTGCTGGCTCATCGATATTGAACGCCGAGGCCGCGGTGCTCAAGGGATATGCGTAGAGGGATGAAGATGTAGATGGACGAGAATGTGAACAAGATACCAAATGCAGTCAGACCCGATTTCACCACATGTGCTGTCAATATGAGGTCGAGGAAGTGGATATTTCGACAGCAAGAAGTCTAGATCTAAATGCTCAACTGACAAGACTACAATTCTGAGCGAACGGCATCTGTATGTTGATGCCCCTTGCGGTCGACAAAGTGAGCGAGGTACCGAACGCAGCTGTCTGCTCTCACCATGCGGCTTTAGCCATTTGACGTGGAAGACTTCAACACTTCTGCCTTGATTAATTCAGGCCTAGAACTCCAACTGATAGGCCGACAAAGTTCTGCGCGATCAGCTTCTGATGTTCATGTTCCTAATGGTCGACGGCAGCGCGTGTTGGGCGGGTCCCACTTTCCTCGCCGAGACCTTAGCGAGACGCTAGCAGTGTGCGCCTGCCTGCAATATTCGCGCGCGCTGAAGACTTCTTTCGACAGGATCCCTCATCGTCGACGACTAACCCTCACACAACAGACAAAATGGCCCGTGGACCCAAGAAGCACCAGAAGCGCCTCAGCGCGCCCAAGCACTGGCTCTTGGACAAACTGTCCGGTACGCACGACACCGCACCCGCAACGATGCAGACCTGCAAATTCGCAGAGTCGCAGTTGCGCACGCTCGACGCACGGCAAAGGCAAATACTAACACACGGCAGGTGCCTACGCTCCCAAGGCCTCCGCTGGTCCTCACAAGACCCGCGACTCGCTGCCCTTGATCATCTTCCTCCGCAACCGCCTAAAGTACGCTCTTAACGGTAACGAGGTCAAGGCCATCGTCAAGCAGCGCCTCATCAAGGTCGACGGCAAGGTCCGCACCGACAGCACCTTCCCCACCGGTCTCATGGACGTCATCTCCATTGAGAAGACTGGCGAGAACTTCCGTCTGATCTACGACACCAAGGGCCGTTTCACCGTCCACCGCATCACCGCTGAGGAGGCACAATACAAGCTCGGCAAGGTCAAGCGCGTCCAGCTTGGCAAGGGCGGCATTCCCTACTTGGTTACGCACGATGCGCGAACGTAAGTTCCCGCTCTATCAGACGTTGGACCAAGTTTGGGCTAGGTGCTGAGCAGGGAAACCTCTCGCACCCGGCATCCGACCAGGATCTGGCGATGTCTTGTGATATCATGCTGACAAAAATGTGTAGCATCCGTTACCCCGACCCTGCCATCAAGGTCAACGACACCGTCAAGGTCGACCTCTCCACTGGCAAGATCGAGGACTTCATCAAGTTCGACACTGGTGTCATCGTCATGGTTACCGGTGGTCGCAACATGGGTCGTGTTGGTGTCATCACCCACCGTGAGCGTCACGACGGTGGCTTCAACATTGTCCACTTGAAGGATGCCGTTGACAACGAGTTCACCACTCGTGAGTCCAACGTTATCGTCATCGGACAGGAGAAGCCCTGGATCTCCCTCCCCAAGGGCAAGGGTGTCAAGCTCTCCATTGCTGAGGAGCGTGACCGCCGCAGGGCCTACGCCATTGGTGGACAGTAAGTGTGTACGAGGAGAGAGAAGCAGCAGGTCAGCATACGAAGTCCAGACATGACCGTATGAACAGCCTCGCGGGGCTAGGATACCAAAAAAAGCCAGGCGTTTGGTCGCTCGTGGGGAAGCCACGAGTCTGGGGTCATTCTGCATATCATACGAATACCAAATGAGAATCAAATGAACACTTCAACTGCCTGCTTAAGAGAATCGATAATATTGGGGCTATTTGCGTGCGTGCAGTGTGGCGTTATTCTTTGTCGGAGAGGCTGCTCGGTGCCGCGTGTCTGACGACTTACAAGTGGGTGTTATATGGACAGGGGATGGAGGCTTATCAGGTCCCCTGGCGCAAAGAGATTGAGATGGCCGCGCGAGAGGATGCAAGCGAGGAGGCGAGGAGGCGATGCGGCTCTTGAGCAGGGCGCATAACGTTTCAGAAAACCGGAGCAGGGTGCCAATGGCGGGCACTGGATGGGATTTGAGACAGAGAAGATGGCATTGCTTCAGGCTCAACAGGCGGTTGTTTGGGTCCGGTGTGGCAGAGGCGCAGGAATGGAGACCAAGAGGCTAGATAGAGATGGGCGACTTGGACGAGCAAGCTAGAGGTTAGATATGAACAGGGGGCCGTGCCTCGCCCAACGGGCCTGTGCAACGCGTGTAAGATGAGATGCGGGCGAACAAGCGTGGATTCGGTGGAACTCAAGGCCACAACAAGAGTCGAGCGTCTGCATTGGTGGATACAGTTGGTGTCTGGCAGATGCCAATGTCGACTGGACCGTGGATGCAGCAGTCGCTCTCCCCACGCGCGCCTTGTCTCTCACAAACTCTGTTCCTCCTCTGGCGGCCTTCTAGACGGCGTCGCTCAACGCTCGCTTCGTACAGTTTTAATTCTCTAATTGGCCCGGCCAGCCGTTGCTCGTGCCGCGCTCTCACGACGCTATTCTTGCTCTAGCGGACTATCACTCCTTCCTCGCTGGACCACACTGCGCCCACTTTCCCCGCGCGATTGCCAGCCCTCCACAGTCCACAGCGCCATCCAGCAGCAGGACCAAAAGCGTGCGCACGCGCTGTCAGACCGTCTTCAGTATCCACGTTGTTGCGCCGCCCCCCGTTCTGTGTCCATGGTGTAGAGGGTAGAGTGAACACAGTAGAGCCGCATAACACAAGCATCGCCTGTCCCACCCCCCAACCGTCACTCGTTTCACGCTGCCGCACCGCGCGTAGGGCCCGTCGGCACCACCAAAGCTCGTCCCCAACGCTCGTTCCAGGTCTGCGAGCAACGAGCAACTCGACGAGAGCGCCGCGCCCACGACTGTCGCTCACACCCACAACCACCACGAGCCGGTCTCGCGCCGCACTTTCTCGCCCGCCATGCTTCGCCCGGCGACGCCCCTGTCCATCTTGTTCTTCGTCGCCTTCTGTTTGCTGCTGCTGTCGACCATCTCGACGCCCATTGTGCCCGCCATTCCCATTGCGACGTACCGCAACATCAACTTTGGCGTGCTGGGCTACTGTCCCAATGGCGAGAGCTGCAAGGGGCCCATGATTGGCTACAACACTGGTAAAGCCTGTTTCCTATGCAAACCCCACCAAAGAGCTGCAACTGATGATGCCCTGCAGAGACACTGTTCCAGGACCAGCCCGACACTGACTTCTCGCTGCCCGCAAACTCACGCCATGCCCTCTCTTCGATCCTCATCGTTCACCCCATTGCCGCCCTCATGACGCTGATCTGCTTCGGTCTCGCCGTCGCCGCCCACTTCCACTCGCCCGCCCACTCGCCGCGCTACTTGCTCGCTCTGCTCATCTTCACCTTCCCCACCCTCCTTGTCTCGCTGCTGGCTTTCCTTGTCGACATTCTGCTCTTCGTCCCCCACGTGGCCTGGGGAGGATGGATTGTGCTGGCTGCCACCATTATCATCGTCGCAAGTGGAATCGTGACATGTGCCATGCGTAGGACGCTGGTCAGCCGCAAGGCACGCAAGAGGCGCATTGCTGAGAACGACGACATGAACGGCCAGACGTACTACGCAAACCGTACAACTGACGCGCGAGTGACCACCGAGTTCCCCAAGGCCGAGTCTCCACCTCCCCTGTCCAACGACACCATGTCGTCTGCGATGAAGGACAGCGAGTACGCCTCATTCGACCTCCACAAGCAGCACTCGCCCGAAGATACCACGCCACTGAACCAACGAAACCCTTCGCTCAAGACAAACAGCAGCGCTGGAAGAGAAGGATCGGATCCTATGGTTGCGCCAATGCGCGGTCCTTCAGGGCGTGGACGCCAGCCTGTAGACCAGTACGGAAACCCCATCCCACCAATGCCTCAGGATCAGTACATGATGAATGCTGGACCGGGCGGCCCAGGACGCGGCAGAGGAGGCCCAATGAGAGGACGAGGCGGCTACCCGCCACGAGGCGCTCCATACGGCGTCCCTGGAAGAGGAGGTTTCGGCCCTTCACGAGGAGGAATGCGTGGACCTCCGCCTCCAGGTTGGCAGGGTGGACGAGGAGGACCCATGCGCGGTGGACCCGGAGGAATGGGCCCTGGTCGAGGTGCGCCTCCCCCAGGATACAACAACTACAGCCAGGGTCCTTATGGCCAGGGTCCTCCACCACGCGAGCAGTCGCCCTACGCTCAAGGTAATCGGGGCGCGTCCCCACAGCCACCTCTGGCGATTGGTCAAGCTATCGAGATGGACTCTCGTACAGGCACACCGCCTGTGAACCCGAACCCGAATCCCAACTACGGTCTGAGGGAAAGCGATGGAGACGTTCAGGGTATGCTGGCACTGCAGCAAGGCGGTTTCCCAGCAAGCTCGCCACAACGGAGACCGTCCGACGGTGTCGCGAGCCCCACGAGCGCATACTCACAAGAGTGAGTTGTCTATCGCTGTGATTAAATTACGTTGCTGACATGTAAAAGCGAACTTCTATCTCAGCAACAGCAACAAGCACAGCAACAGAACGGCCTCCACCCGCAACAATACGTTCCCGTCCGCGGAGCCTGGAACCAAGAGCGCCAAAACTCCGACAACTCGAAGAACAGCGCCAACAGCCGTGGCCTCTCACCCATCCTGGATTCGCCCGTCGAGATGCCTGCTCAGCTCTCCCAAGTCGGCGGCTTCGCGCCCCCACACCACAATCACAGCAACTCCCTCGAACGCAGTTCCGACTACTACGAGGACGTAGACCCGAAATTCGCAGAGCCCGCGCGGCCCAGTCCGCCCGCAATGCCCTCGAGCCTGATGCCCGGCGGCCAAATGCCCGGCGCATACAGCTCGAACCCAAACCTGCTATCCGCGCCTGAACGACCCCCGCAGCTCTCCGATCCCAACCTCCCTCGCACAAGCAGCTACGACGACCTCCCCGACGGCTCCCGCTCCCCCGCCGCCAGCGAAGCAAGCCACTTCACCTCCGTCTCCCAGCGCCCCGTAAACCCCGCGTGGCGTCCCGAGATGGGCGCTCCGGCAGGCAACTTTGGACCCTACAACGCTCCTGGCGGCCGGGGCAACCGGCCCATGAGGCCCGAGGACGTGATCCTCGACGCCAACGCGGCGAATCCCGATTTCGCCATTCCAGGCGTAGGCATGGGCCGCGGACGCGGACGGGGCGGCGCCTTCAGAGGGCGAGGAAGAGGTCCCGCGCCGCCTGCGACTATGATGGGGATGCAGAGCGGATTGCAGGCGCCGGGGCGTTATCCCGGTGCAAATGCTTTATAGGGATGGCATGGCATGGGCCGGGCATGGCTCGAGGAGACGTGAGAAAAGAAACACCATTCTTAGGACCTCGATCCGTGCCTAGAGCCCTCTGCTGTGCTCTGCTTCCCTGCTTGCTTCCCTCCCCATCCCCAGTTACACTTTATTCTCCTCTTTTTCTTTCTCCCGGATTCTCCCTGTACAAAAGGTCCTCCTCCCGCGCCAGGCGAAACCTCAGCAACTGGCCTTTCAACATTTGAGACCCCTAATGTCTTATCCCGACCTTGTCTCCCTCCTCCAACCAACCGGGCCTTCGCGCCCACATTTTCCAATTCTCAATGCACGCTGCATCACGCATAACATCGCCAGCCTCCTTTTCTTCCTCTTCTTTTGCTCTTCATAACGGCTGGCGTATCCCCTTTTTTCTCCTTTTCTTCTATCACGAATACGATTCTTGTAAAGCGGGATGCGGGATTGCTGGGAGGGTGGGTGTTTCTGTATATAGGGATTCGGGCGTTTGGGGTGGGATACTTCTAAAGTGGGTAGAAATGCGATATTGTGAACCACACCTAGTTTGTTTGTTTGTCTGGATGCGTGTTGAAGTGAGGTGATGACGTAGTGAGATCTGTTGTGGACGCCTGTGCTGTGCTCTGCTGTATTCTTTCTTGTGGACGGTACGCTACATTCTGTGAGACTGGGGTGGTCACATTAACGACGTCCCTTCTTTACTTTGTCATTATGTTTATCTATCACCTGTCATGTCTGTAGGCCCCTCGGCAACAATGTGAGGGAAAGAGTGGAGGATGAACATCGGTTGTACTAGAGTATTGCATCCGGGCGCGGCAAGGCGAGAGGCAAGTGAATATGGGACTGCCAGATAGGTAGCGCAACGTGCACGAGAGTGATCGGGCGTCAAAGTAAATGCAGACGAGAGCAGAATTCACAGGGATGATCATGAGCAACAGACCAGTCTGCCTGTTTGCTGGAAATACACTTGCACTGATCTGAGGGGCTGTTGTGGCTCATGCTTCTCCAGGTAGTCTTCCTTAGTGATGTGCGCCTTCACGCGTGGCTTCTTGCGAGGACGTGACTCGTTGTTGACACTGACAGATCGGGGCTGTGCTGCTGCTGCAACCGCCATATACTCATGTGAACCATCTGCAGCGGGACTCACCTCGATCTTTACAGGCTCTCGTTGCACGTCTGGGTACTCTCGAAAGCCCATATGCGTCGCAGCTGCAGCGAGCCCATGTCTACCCTGTATATGGGCGTCCTTCATGTACTGCTCAAACTGCGGAAGTGTCATTCTGCTGAGGTTTGGCTTGATCGCTCCCATCTCGTTCATCTCGTAGTACCATTTCCACTTCTCCTTGACCAAGTCTTCTTGGCGTCTTTCCTGTGGCTTCGTGGGCTGGTTTTCTTGAGTTGCGTTGCACCGAATCTCGTCTAGAGCAATCGCCTCTTGCTCCATCCCCAGCCTTGGTGGCTCCTTGAGAGAATTTGGAAAACTAGGTATTGGACCGCCAGCGGTGATCTCTTCGTTCAGATCTCCGACTAGGTGCGACATGCTCTGCAAGTTACGGTCGAGTTGAGTATGATCAGGGTGCTGAGTGTTAGTGTGGCATTGTAGGAAGTCGGACGAGCCGTAAAGCACTCATGAAAATAGCCCCAGTGAATTTTGCTCGTGATCTTTACATTTCCAAGTGAAAGTAGCCGTTCACTCTCGCAGCTCGCGCAGCTGTGGGAGATCCACGCAGGTCCCAGTACATGCTGGCTACAGCGGTTGATCTCCGTCGAGCGGTTCTTTAATCATTCTAAACAGGCAAAAATCACAAAGGAATTGCTAGTTCTGGCGCATCTTGCGGTGAGGAGCGGAGGTGACTGCACGAAAGAGAGGTGTGGAATATGACGTCGATCAGACCCTGGAATTGAGGCCAGATTCGCATTGGCGCCTCCCCACATCCCCACCGCCTTCGTGGCGCTCCCGTGGTCTACAGCTCCATTGAACTCTCGAACCTGCAATTCTTCACCAAACACCTCAACTGTCCAATATGAAGCTCACAACCATCCTCGCTCTTGCCGCGACTGCGCTCGCCGGAGAGACCATCAACAATGATGTTTGTGCCTATCCATTGCCCTCCTTTCCCTGTTCTCGAGCATGTACCTATGTGCATATAGTCACTAACAATGGCGTAGCACCTCAAGACTGAAGTCGTAACTGCTGTCGACTGCAAGCGCCCTACCGTCGCCGGTGACAAGATCCACGTCCACTGTACGTCCCCACCATTGACACACTCGCCATGCCCAACAGCGGGCCGCGCAACTATGCCAATCCGTTGCTCTTTCGGGAGACACACACTGACAGCTCCTAGATCGCGGTACCCTCGAATCCGACGGCTCAGAGTTCGACGCCTCCTACAACCGCGGCCAGCCCCTCAGCTTCAAGGTCGGCAGCGGCCAGGTCATCAAGGGCTGGGACCAGGGTCTGCTCGACATGTGCCCTGGCGAGAAGAGGAAGTTGACCATCCAGCCCGAGTGGGCATACGGTAGCAGGGGCGCCGGACCGATTCCCGCCAACAGCGTGTTGATCTTCGAGACGGAGCTGGTCAGCATTGACGGCGTCAGCAAGGATGAATTGTAGATGGGCAGAGCGTTTGAATGGGACAAGTGGATGCAAACAAAATCAGTTAGATACCACTGGCGAATGAGATTACGAACAGACGACGTAAACGTCCACAGGCTGTACAATTTACTCGACATGCTTCTCCAACAACGCTTGGGCCTTTAGGGGAGGCCGCTGTAATTTGCATCAAATAAGATAGGAAAAAATGCCATTCTCGATACGGGTATACACGAACTGAAACGCTCAGCCAACTCCACAAGGCCTAGTAATACACATCCTTCTTCAAACCAATCATCCCTTCACGGAACCCGTCTTTCTCCATGGCCTGCAGCTCCCGCAAATGTTCCTTCCTCTCCGTGCTCCCGACCCCACCTGCCAGCCTGTCTGCTGGTAACGCCTTGAGGCTGAGATCCGGATTCGTAACCGCTTGAGGTGCAACAGTGCCCGAGATCCCAACACCCACACCGCATTTGAAAGACATGTATTCTGGCAGGCCTGACGAAGCGCCCGGGAAGCGTAGCGTCCGGACAGATTCAGTGCAGTCGAATTTCTTGTATAGTGTACAGTAGCCTCCAGGATCGGGACCTATTGATTTGGCGCTTGCAATACGGCAGTTTGTTGTCGGGAGAGACCAGCCACAGTTTTCGGAAAAGTTCTCGCCTGAACAGGTGTAGACGGCGCCCGGGAGGCCGCGGCGCTGGAGGTTGGGAAGAGCATGGCTTGGTGCGAAGATGGTTTGGAATACAACGAAAAGATAGAGCGCGATTGCGTTTGTGGTGGCGAGGCCGAACATTGCGGTCTCGATGATTAGATATTATGGTACGTGTGCTTCGTTGAGTCGTGTCCAGAGAGGTTCTCGGATGGTTTTGAAGTTGGTAGGTATTCAACCCCTTGCGGATGCCACGACGGTGCCTGTGGATCCGTAGACGATTTCTTTGTACACAGTGAGCGCTATTTCGGGAGTGACAAAGGGTACCCAGGCCAGATATTATCTATTTGGAGTCAAGCAATTATAGCACGTACCTCTAAGCTGATCGTGCACTTCGAGGACAAAGATTTGGGCTGTTGATTCTGGCGCGTTGTGGTAGCATCTGCGGTAGATGTGTTTTCCTGGCGACCTGCTCCATTGTCAAGATGATGCCGCAAACGCTCAGTGGCGGTGCGGCATGAGAGATGAAGTATTGTTAGATTTAGGACTGGAACGGGGGCGCAAGATGGCAGAAGATTGAGATATGGGGAGGGTCATATGAGTGATGTCGCTGCGGCTGATGCGGGTGTTGCAAGGATATGGTGAAGTGTGAAACATGGATCTTGACATGATGCGACCGAAAGAGTCGCAGTCACCAATCCAATTCTGCGACATCCCGCGACTTTGATTGCTGGGCTAGCCCACAACTACGATTCCCCAGCTACTGCTATATACTTGTGGCCGCCAAGCTGTCGTTGTGGTTAAAGCTGCCCACCTACACCTGACAGGCATGGATATGACAGGGAAGCATCTATTATGATCGTCAGGTACGAACACATGAGATCAGCCGAACGTTAATGTGTAAAGTGCGTACGGTCAAATTCAATGTTCGAGTTCCCATGGTGTTTGCATGAAGTGGTTGAGAGCAAACCGCGTGCGCGTGCCAACAGCACTCCATGGAAGCCTCCTAAGTGCATACCAGTCATCACGGAGCCATTCCGTAGACAAAGCAGTCCTATGGTAAGCAGTTGGTCACAGGACTCAGTATGAGCTTTTCTACATACGTTGTCTGATATGCGCCTGGGTTCTAATTCAGTGGTTGAGGCACGGCAGCCTAGACGGAAAGATGTTGCAGTAGTACGATCGATCATGATCCGGTAGTCGGTGTCGGCCACACGACATGAGTCCTCGAATGACAATCGTGAACCATGGTTCACTCTCGTGCTCAATCACATGCAATCAACGGGAGCCCTCGATCGCAAATGAGGCAGCTTTCATGTACGCGACGATGCCCGTGCACAATCAGCCTGTCTTCTGGAACAACGCAAGGTCTGACGATTCATTCGAACGCTTCTCTCAGCCATGCGAACCATGTTGTTGCAGATTCCGGGTCCTCAAACCCCAAGACGTTTTGCGCTAACGACCCAAGGCAGTGGAGACAGGCCTGATACATGGCAGGCGATCAAACGTATTTGTCCTTGCCCATTGGCTTGTTCAAAATTAAGCTCAAGAGTGGTGATGCAGAGGCCTTGTACATCAGTGGAAAAATAGCTCGACGAAGAGGCTATGACGGACGTGAGCACGTAGTCATCCGTCTGCAAGCAGTATGCATCTGGAGATGGCGTCTGGTCAAAGCGAACTCTCTGATCGGTCTCAACACTAGCAATTGCATCCTTGCCAGAGGCCGGATGTGAGACCTGGACTTTCGCGAGCGGGAGACCCAAGGAAACTGTGCACGAGCCGAATCCGAGTCGGCCAAGTCGTGCTAATGATGGCAACTGTGAGTCTTGCAGAAGAACAGGGGCAGTAACGAACATGATCATACTTTGTATGTCTGAACGAAGTTGATGAACCGAAGGGTAGCAGAGACAGATGGGGAATTAAGGAACGGCGCGTCTGTGCGCGCAGACAAGCGCGTCATCCGCTTATCGACGGACAGTCCGAATAAAAGTGTTCTGCAGTCCTGAACGCATCGGTAAGATGCCCCCATGCTCGTAGCACGTATCCGCCAGTTTTGCTGGCGCTCTGCTCCGACTGCTCGAAGACACTACAGCTCGTCTGGCATGGAGAAGCGCGATTACGCGGTAGGTTGTTGCACTCCTGTGGAAGGTCGGAGCTGACTGTTTGCAGGCCGCGGTCGCGGCGCTGAACACGCTGCAGTCCAATTTCGCTATTGTCGATGCAATTCGCAAGTCTGGACGTGGTATGAACAAGGCAGCTATACCAGAGATGATCGAATGGCTTAGCAAGGTTGGATATGAGGTATGCGACTCTCCATGTCCTACGATCAGACTGTGATTTAATTTGGATATAGCCCTCAGACTTCGACAAGCTGAAGCCTGTGCATATAGCTGGCACCAAAGGGAAAGGTTCAACGAGTGCCTTCATCTCCTCAATTTTGGCACAGTACACGCCTCCAAGTGACGCAAAGTCACAGCCTTCGAAGATCGGCCTCTACACATCTCCACATTTACGATTCGTCCGCGAGCGCATTCAAATCGACAACGAGCCTTTATCCGAGGAAAAGTTCGCAAAATACTTCTTTGAAATATGGGATAGATTGGAGGCTGCAGCAAGGGCAGAGAATGCACCTGCTGATGTCCCGACAAAGCCAGTCTATTTCAGGTATCTAACCCTTATGGCATTGCATGCGTACCTACACGAAGGTGTTGATTCTGCTGTAATTGAATGCGGGATTGGTGGAGAGTACGACAGCACCAACATCTTGATCAGACCAACAGTCACTGCGGTGACTAGCTTGGGCATCGATCACACCGCTATGCTCGGCTCAACTCTTCCCGAGATAGCGTGGCACAAGGCGGGAATCTTCAAGCCTGGAACACTTGCATTCTCGGCGCCTCAAAAGGAAGAGGCCATCAAAGTTCTGCGGGAGCGAGCTGCAGAGAAAGGCGTTGACCTGCACGTAGTTGGTCTCCATCCGTTGCTGGCCGACGGTAGCATCCAGCTTGGACTCTCAGCTGATTTCCAGAAAATCAACGCTTCTGTGGCCATAGCTGCAGCTGCAGCTCACCTACGTACGTTGGGTCATACATCTATACCGGACCCCACGAAGACAGCTCACATTGAACTACCTCCTCAATTCATAAAGGGGCTCGAACAGGTTCGCTGGTCAGGGCGCTGCGAAATACGACGAGAGCAGCACGTCGCTTGGCACATTGACGGCGCTCACACGCTTGAAAGCATCGAAGTCACCGGCCGCTGGTTTGCTGAGCAGACTGCTTCCGCAACTGCAGTTTCTGCATCGCAATCTAAGGTCCCTCGTGTGCTGATCTTCAATCAACAAACCCGAGACGCTGGCTCTCTTGCCAAAGCACTTTATTCAGCTCTGCAGAGTGGCACAACACCTGGAGCGACGTCGCCTTTCACGCACGTCATTTTCACAACCAATCAGACTTTCAATGAAGGCTACCGGCCTGATCTAGTCTCCATCAACACCGACAAGCAGGAAGTCGATGCTCTCGCTGTGCAAAAAGCGTTGGCGACAACTTGGTCAAATATTGACAGCAGTGCAGAAGTGCATGTCCTGAAGACTATCGAGGAGGCTATCAGCGCCGCGCGAGAAGTAGCACGCCAATGGGCCAATGATGCAGACGCAGAGGTGATGGTCTTGGTAACAGGCAGCCTACACTTGGTCGGTGGCGCGCTTGAAGTACTGGAGTCTGGCCCAAAAATCAATTGATAATGATACCCATAGAGAGATTTTACTACACGCGCTTCAACACGCGCTCACCTTGAGCTTGTTCGGCATTGGTATGGACTCGTACATTTCATCGCCAAGCCACGGTGTTCATGTGCGTGACTCTCAAGCAACCTTCGATGCCACAACACCACGTCAGAATATGCGCAAATCATCAATAGACGTTGCCGGCTTCCCTGCCGATCCCTGAAGCCTTTGCACATTGATGTTCTCGATGCAGAAGCTATTTGTCTTGGTGGTCGGAAGATCCCGGCAGCGAGCGAGGCTGGGTTCACGCTCACGAAGACAGGAAGGTGCTCACGAGTGCGATTATAGACAATGCTGCGCGATAGGTTGCTGGCGCTACCCCCGCGGCATTCTTATGCGGAGAACCACCATTCACAGGCCCTCATACTCCTTTCAATCATCTTGTGTGGTGCTAGAATCGCATTTGCTTGGCAACTCGGCACAGAGATCTTTTTGGGTAATCGTTCACGGATGAGCCATAGCCGACCTCACTCCCAGGCCACTCACAGGTTCACATATAGCTCCGAGCATCTCCTTCAACTTTCCACGTCATCGTTTCCCGATATCCAGCATCCACACAAACTGAGAACCGTCTACGCGCTGTCGACATGAATTGCCCCTCTAGAACCGACGACGACATCCTCCTGAATCCAACCTGGAATCAAAACCCGCCTCGCTTTGCAGCAGACCTCACGACTTGCCAAGATCTAAATGGAATTTCGAATGCCAGGGAGCTCGGTGATGCGGATCGATTGTGCAGGGGTGCACAGGGTCTCAGACCCTGCGACGTGGACGAACGCCATTTTCAAGAGAAGGAGAAGCAATTGTTTGCGCTTGGGAAGGGTGTCAAGGGTCCCTCGAATGGTACCGTGGCACCGTTCGTGTCGTGATGAAAACGGAATTGCTGACGCTGATTCAGGACCTTGCACCCGAACAATCGCGAGCGTGAGAAGCGACCACCAAGCTGGACGCAGGATGTCGCAGTCGAACTTCAAGAGCTGGGGTCGCTGGATCCTTTCTGTGCTTTGCACCTCCATGTTTATGTCTTACATGAGCGGAGATCGACCAATGCACCTTGCAGCTGCCAAGCCTGCCCTTCTATCCTTGAGCAGTAAGTCTGAGAAAGCGTACAATGTACCGGGAGCTCCAGCTCACAAACGAAGGCATCTCTGCGACTCACCACTACCCCAAGAGAGATGGCTGTGCTGTCGGCGGCGCGCAGCCTGACTACAACTTACCTTTCCACGTTGGCGGCCTTTTCATTATCCTTTTCGTCTCCTCAACAGCATGTGCCTTCCCTATCCTAGTCATTAAATTCCCTCGCTTGCGCATACCAGCGTCATTCCTCTTCAGCGCGAAGCATTTCGGAACTGGCGTTTTGATTGCAACAGCGTTCGTACACCTTCTGCCTACAGCGTTCTTGTCACTCAGCGACCCCTGCCTGTCGGGTTTCTGGACCGACGACTACCCGGCGGCGCCCGGTGCGATCATGTTGGCTAGTATCTTCTTCGTGACGATCATCGAGATGATCTTTTCTCCAGGACGACACTGCTGTGGTGGAAACGAAGGTGTCAAAGGCATTGCCCGCGATACAGTGCAAGAGAAGGAAAACGAACTACGCACAGCGCCAGACGTCCATGCGCAAATGAGGAGGACATATTCCGAAGGCAGCATGCAGGAACAAATTCGCTCGATGGGCAACCTGAGAGGCAGAGTTACTAGCATTAGTCGCACCCTGTCCCAATACCGTGCAGAAAACCAAAGGCTCGATGCTATTGAGTTTGCTGGAGAGGACAGTCCAGCTGAAATGAACGGAAAAAGCAACGAAAGCGCGATCGCGGATCCTGAGACCAATCAGCAAAGCTTTCAAATGACACCCGACCAAGCTCACAAGAAAGCTGTACTACAGTGCTTCCTCCTGGAGATGGGTATCTTGTTTCACAGCATCTTCATCGGCATGTCTCTCGCCGTCGCTATTGGCAATGACTTCGTGGTCTTGCTCATTGCCATAATATTTCACCAGACATTCGAGGGTCTTGCCCTCGGTGTCCGCATCGCTGCTATCTCCTGGCCCGCTCACTCGCCTCAGCCGTGGCTCATGGCTGTGGCGTACGGCTGCACAACCCCTCTTGGTCAGGCCATCGGCATCGCAACGCATACTCTATACAGTCCTGACTCGGAAGTTGGGCTCTTAGTTGTTGGCGTTATGAACGCCATCTCTGCTGGTTTCCTAGTGTTTGCCTCCCTTGTGGAGCTTATGTCCGAGGATTTCCTGAGTGATGAGAGCTGGCAGGTGTTGAGGGGTAAAAAGAGGGTCATGGCGTGCCTATTGGTCTTCTGTGGAGCTTTCTTGATGAGCCTGGTTGGAGCTTGGGCATAGTTGATGGATCACAGAATAAGTACCACAGCTGAGGGTGACAGCGGGAGAATGGGACGAGAGAGATATTGCCTAGGTGGTATACCCAAGCAAGTTGTGACATTACAGGGCCGGAGCAGGAGCACCCGGAAGCAACGGCGAATACTCACACCGAGGAACTGATGATGTACATAGCGACAATACTTACACGTGTACTCGTCTAACTGTGCAGTGTTGCTCCACGGCATTTAGTCCACTCAATAAGCGAACCAGCATCTAGGCGCTGCAAGGACGCTAGCTCGCATCCTTCGCACATCGATAGGCGGTAAAGCGAACGAACACGAATGCGAGATCGTGGATCTCGATGCTGCATCCTTCGATCTTCTGTTGAATTTCTGAGATCAGATGCATGACGGAAATCCTTTTCCGCTATCTTGACCAGGGCTAATGTGGAGACGACCTGAGGAAGTGATGATAGGATGGAGCCCAGAGACCAAAATCGCAACACCCGTATTCCGGATTGTGAGGAGAAAAAGCAATCAACCATGAGTATTTGTGCAGCTGCAACGTCACTCCCAATCCTTCGCCCTAAGATTCTTGCCCTTGAGAGCACAAGATCACCACCCACAAATCACAGACAAGGGTACCCTACTCAAGATAACGCAAGAAGATCCATTTCTGCGGACGTGATCTATGTGCAACTGCTGGCCTGGGCTTCCCGGCAGGTTTACAACACTATTCTACTGAATCTACGTCGAGAGCAAGTCCGCGGAGGGGTGAATCGCCTAAGGGCTTCCGACATGCTATAATATAGGTGGCATTCTCAGAACAGTGTACGCTCGTTTCTCGCATTCGAGAATCTACAAGAAGATCGATACAGCCCAAGTGGACCACTTTCCGCCCTGTATATTGCGTGCTTGAGGCTTTGCCACCGCTGAATTTTGCGCCGCACGTCAAGTGATTCCTTCGTGTTAGTGCCCTGGAAGAACAGGTGATAGGCATGAATGTGTGGACTAAGACATAAAGTGCTTTTCCTGAACCACTGCAGCGGAAGCACGCAACCGATGTAAGCAGACACAGACAGTGGGCTGCTTCAGAGCCTATATCAGTTGTTGTTGTATTACGAGTGTAAAGCTCGACATATCTCGCTTTGTTTTTTCGCGTATCAGAGCGACAAGTATTTGAACGAACATGGAATAGACGTATTGCAATCCAGGTCCATCATAACGTATCGGGAGCGATTGTTGTTGTAGATGTCAGGGTTTCCTCTGGATTGGTTTACTAAATACCAATCAGCTTTTGCACTTGTACACACCCGGTTCAGGCAATGCTGGTCGAGGCTGGGATGCGATGCTGCTAACTACGGGCACAGTGTGCAAAGTATGATAGCGCATCGTGGAGGGTTTGACGGCATCCGAGTATAGCAAGCGATCTGCTCACATGAAGTAAATTGGTGGGCATTCGGTGCCTTTTTGGGATTTACTTTGAGCAGATGCGGGCATCCATAGTTTTGCTAGCTCTTGTGAAGGAGCATGCATTAGTGTGATGGGAATGTGCCGGATTGCTTTAACTGTTGCACTCGGCACGGGTCTAGCCTCGTCCCGACCTCATGATGCAGATATTGCGGCACCAGAATGTGCGAGAAACACAAGACTCAGGACAGGCAGATGCAACTTGCATTTGTGGTCACGATGCAAGTCAGCCGTCAATCCACCCCTATAGCGAAAAATCTGCGGAATACGGATGCTGAAGAACGTCACTGAACTGGATCTTCAAGTGAGCAAAATCTAGAAGCTTTCAGGCCTGGCGGCTAAAACGTTACTAGTAGCCCGTGATAGTATTGTCCTGTGTTGAACAACGCTGAGAACTTAAGTTACAATGCAAGAGCATGCTGGTCATGCTATGACCTTCGGACCGCTCAGCTTTCCCTTCTCTTAATGTTGCCAGAAAACTGATAGACTCCTTGAGCCAATATATTACGCTGGTTCGATATGTCGATATTCTTGATCTCTGGCTTTCGGGGCCGGGTGCGGAAGGACTAGAAGCGCGTTGAGCGCGACACTAAGCCACGGTTCGGACCGGTCGCTCGAATCATAAGCGAAGACGGACTGACGGCGAGGGTGTCGTGGGAGAAGGACGACTCAATGAACCCATATGACGAATCGGGGATCATTGCAGGAAGCTAAGTGGGTATCGTTGTGGTAGGAGAGGTTGGATACAATGTTGTGTCATCGGTGGGCGGGCTTTTGGTGGGCGCGATCCTATAAGCGACGTTCATGTAAAGGCCCAGGCTTGCAGACTTTCGAGCATGTGGGGACAATGAGGAGCTGGGCTATTGCCCGCTCTACTGCGTTTGTGGCTCTCGGGTGTAAGTTCAAGTGGAGATAGACAGGTGCCTGTGCGTCTACCAAGGAGGAGTTGGTTCAAGAGGCTGGAGAAGTGATGATCTTAGACGGACAAAGTGACCGTGGCTGCACCGTACTTCGAATTCAGGTGTTGTTGTAAGCTCATGCTCGTGCCAAGGCCAGCAGCTGTGAGAGACTCGCGGTCTCCATAAGCTGACGGCCTATGTCAGCTGTCGCTGTCGCGCTGTTTCAGAGTATCGACTTCTCGTACTCGACTTTAATCTTTCCCTCCTTGACGTTCTCTTCAGCTGGCTCCTCGTCCATGGTCGGGTACTCGGTGAGGCGACCTTCAAGCATCTGGAATGTGTCCAGGTATGCTTGAGATGGTACGGATTCAGGTTCAACGAACAAAGACGCAGCGTTGATGCGAATTGGTCTAATGGTCGATCTAGCTTTGGCATTCTCGAGGAAGAAGTCATTGTCTCTGATCAGGTTCATCGAATCTGTTCGGTGAGAACCGTCGTTTGCAAATCGTTCCGCTAAAATTCTGCGGAGAACCCGTTCAACCTGTTCATCGCTAGGCCCAGCGATCTGTCGCTCCTCCAAGCGTGAGATTCGAAGGCTCAGTGCTTGAAGGGCATACTCGGTCCTCTGCAAGAAGTCATGACTAGTTGTTATCAGAAAAATTCTGAGAGACATGCTGTTGGGACTCACTACCATCCAGCAATTCGTTCGAAAGACTGGTTGATCTTCTGCAGCTGGAATGACCAAGACATCAGGGCTACGCCGTGAGAGCAGCGACAAAAGATTCTAAACACGCGCTGGGAAGCTCAATGCTAGAGCTTGAAGCCGTCAATCGCTACAGATTTTTAGACGAAAGAGAGGGATGAGGACTAGGACCTGAGATGGAATGGAAGTATAAAGCCGGAAGCGCATTACCATCTTCCTGCGGTACTCGGGTGGCACCAGCTTGCAGGCCCTCTATTGTGCAGTTAAGTGGACACATTGCCCAGGGTATGCTCGCAGGCGGTAAGGTCCGAGTTCCTGGGAAGATGGCCAGATCAAAACTCCCAATTAAAGGCGCCAATCAGCATGGTGCAGACAGCTAGTAACGGCTCTGACAAGGAGGAGCGCGTTTGGATGCGTCCAAATTCGCGAGGCCCACTTATGGTAAGGCGTCAAGTTTTGTGGCTGCAAAGCAATGTCCGCAAACTGAAGATCACGATACGCTTGGCAAGGGTAAGGGGCGATGCGCATGCGGCCACAAGGGGACGTACGAGATGGTCAGATTTTTTCGATTGGCTGAAACAAATCAACTGTAGAAACAAGAGATGTCCATAGCCATGAAAAACTCTATTGCTGATAGCACAAGAGGTACAGCAAGGGAGGCCATGTCAAGCCGGGTTCATAGGTACAGTTAGCTGATGACGACTGATCCAGAGACCTTCGCAGGGAGTCGCCGCACAAAGCGGCTGCACGAAAGCGAACGAGCACAAGTTAGGGCGGATTGGCTTCCGCCTCCCCTGGCGACGTTAGTTGCAGTGTGCATGGGAAGCAAGAGAGATTGAGCCGATAGGACGAGAAATGCGGGTAAGTCAGCATGTCTTGGCACACGGATCGTCCCACGCACCCCACCTCTATCCTACGCTGCCATTGATGCTGTAGGCTGCAACTTTTGTTCTTTGATTGAACAGGAGCTCCAACCACTCTTGCTTCGAGGGGAAATCCTTGCATTGTCTGTCTCTTCACGGATTGCGTTCATCAGATGAGTCTTAGTGGATCTGCACCGCCACTGGCCCACACGCTCTGATCGGTGAACTGACCCGTCAAGTTCTGGTCGACGAACACCTGTTCGGGCCTTGCATGCAATTGCACATCACCCACTGCAGATACTCAGTATAGGGTACTAGAACAGTTCACAGCCTTTTCGGACGCCGAGCTGGAGCAACGCAGCTGCGAGAAATACTTTTGATCATTGGTTTGAGCGAGTCCCGTAGATCCCCAGCCTCGGTACACGTTGCGCTAATTCAATTCACCGCCTATAAGTTACAGCCTCAATGCTATTGGTAAACGATTTTGCTTGCGGGACGTTCCTATGCATATCCGCAGGGAGGTCCTGCCACGACATCAGTCTAGTCATCGCACGCATAACCGCTTCGTCTTGCCCCCGCGGCTTCGAATCTCGTGGCGTCTCGATTGCAGTATCGTCTTCGTGTTGTGCCACGTGTCTGTGAGCGAGCGCGAACTTTCTCATGGTGGTCTACTATGCGACTGCGAGTCGATTGGCGGACCATTCAGCCACGCATGATAACCTTTCGTCCAGAGTGGGGAGCAACACCAATCTGGTGTTGGTTATGTCTATCTACTAGCCGAAGGTGTGGTTCTGCCGCCAGATGGTCTGATGAGGTGTGGCAGTTACAAGCCCTCTGTCTGGTGGGCTGGCAGTGGGTACGGCAGCTAGCAGATGCCGACTAGTTCTTACAGCAGGAATGGAAAGTGTACATTAACCTGTTTCAGAGCAAGCGGTAACACACGACAAGCCCCTAGGTCGACCCCAAAACGGAAAATCACTGAGAGTATGGTCGTTCAGGTGTTGAGCTTTGCAATCGGCTATGTAGCGGTACTCTGTTCCCAGGATTGACAACAGAAACAAATTGCAGCTTTGAGCTGAAACTGTACCGGGCATTGCAGATCTTCGTCTAAAAGAAACGTCGCCTTGTTTTCTCATAAAGCTTGGAAACACCATCATGGCAATGGAAGAGGTGACTCGAGGTACCAACAACGAGACTAAGCTCTTCGGGATGCACGGTAGGACCTCAAGATTGCAAGACGCACATTGCTAGGGGCATATCAGGTCGTATGACCGAAAGTACTGGTCGATACGGGACCTTAACTACGACAAAGCAAAGGGAAAAGTCTGATGCAATGGTGTCACAGCCTCAGCTGACACTTCTCGTAATTACTTGCGAGTGTTACCTTGAGCTCCGACAGCGCGACTTCACAGCGCCTACGCGCTCACTGCAGCAACAAGCAACTCTAGATAAGTATCAGGGAAAAACAGGCTCATTGGATGCCGGTCTTGCTTTCCCATACTGTTTCCGCGAGTAAGGTTAGCGCACGGAACTTGGACGCCTTCGGTTCTCTTGAAGCATACCCCTGTGTGGTTCCGTTCGCCATGCCATATCGATCGCCGATCCGCAACGGCCAGTCAGAAAGCAGGTGGCGGATACAATAGTGGCCGCAATTTGTACATGCAGGTTTCGCGTGAGGTGGGCTCGAGGTGGACAACCTTGGCTTTTTTTCTGACCATCATCGGGTGACACCTTCATTGCCGCGCGAGGCGAGCGGGATCGTGGGCAGCCCCAATACGAAGTTGGTTACCTACGCCACTACCGAGACCCTTTTTGATCTGTCGGTCAGGGTGTTGCTTTCGTCGTCGTTACAACATCCAAACTTTGTTGCCAGCTCAAGCCATGTCATATAAGGTTATGGCTTATTGGCATACTCGTGACATCGTAAGACTAGCAGGACTGCATATTTCCTTGCTCTGCAGGACTCACTTGTAATGCTTCGTCTGCTTGGGGCAAATATTGATGATACTATGCCCTATCAAACTCAACAGAGGTTCGCCACGAATTAGAGAATGCTGACCATAACAGTGTCTGCCGAGGCCAAAGCCGAGTCATACTTGACAAGTATGCTAAAAAGCGGTGTATATTCATAAGACGAGAGGTTAATATGGGACTGCTATGACCGTCTCACTTTCTGCCTTGCTCACCGATCACGATACTCAGCCGTTCCGCATCCGCATCCGCATATCCACCAGTTATCTGCATACTATTTGCCGCGGCTCCCAGCTGATAAAACCGTGTGAGATAAAAGTAATTGCGCTTGAAGATATGTATTTAAGATATACGTGGAAGTGTATACACTTGTAAGGAATGAGGAACAGAAGTATGTACAGATAAAAAGCAGCTAGAGAGCGAAACTCAAACAAGATGCCAACCAGCTCCATGGCCAGATGGCGTGTGACACTGGGGAAGGAAGTCTCACTGGAACAACTCTATCGCATCGAGGATGACGTTCGGGGCAAGGAAGGCATCACCGGTACTGCCGCTGACGCATGTTATGGTGATGGTGTTTGTTCCACTCGTCAAAGTGCCAGAGGGGATAGCGAAGTTGTACACCTCGCCAAATCCACGGTATGCACCACGTGTCAGACCTCTAGAGTCGATCTTTGTAGGCGCAGCAGGTGTCGCGGCAGTCCAAGAGTTGACAACAACACCGGGGCGGCAACTAGCGAATGCAAGCGTGGTTCCGATACGGAGAGTCGAGCCGGTGGCACCGGTGAACTTGATGGTGAGTTGATTGGTACCCTTGACGAGTGCCATTGGAACATTGCCGAGGCTGGAAGAGCCGACTGTGTAGGTCAATGAACCCCATGACTCCATGCGCGAATCCGAAGGGTGCATGCGCAGCTGGTTGGCAGCGTTTCTGAAACCCTTGGGCTGGCCATCCCATTCGCCAATGCGCCAGACGGAAGTCTTGGTCTCGGTGTCGGCGGCGATGTTGGCAGTAGTAGTAGAGCCCGCCTTGACGGTGACGCTGGCAGCTTTGACCTTGAACTCGCCCTGGTAAAGGACCTGGGTATATGTACCTGGCTTCATAGAAGGTGATGTGAACTTGCCCGCGCTATCAGCATAGACCCAGTACTGTGCGGCATCATTATACCAGTGCAAAACCTTCTGGAAGCTGGAACCAACGCCAGTCGCGGTACCCGAAACTTGACCCCGGCCGGAGTCGGCGACATATCCGGTGATCGATAGGTCTTTGAAGAAAGAAGTGTCAAGGGATGAGCCGCCCGATGGAATACCGCTGCGAGTGAACGCCATGGCATACGGACCGTGCAGACCCATACGATACGCCTCGGTTTGAACATGACCAGAGTTCATGTAGAAGTAGAGGTTGGTCGAGTCGCCAGCGTTGTTCGAGTTGATGTCACGGAAAAAGGGACCGCCAGAGGAAGCTTCGTAGGACTGAGAGTTTAGGAGCATGCAGACGTGTACGTCGTCTCCACGGTAGACACATTGCTGACCAGATCAGCATTGTTCGTGACCAATTCCAAAAAGAATCAGACTCACTCTAGAATCGTCGATGAAGCGCTCGCTAGAATAGAACTTTGACCGAGTTTGTCCGTTGACAACAAACACGTCAGAGCCCTCGACAGTCGAGCTCGAACCAGCAGTAGTAGAAACCACACCGAAGGGGTACTCGGAAGGCAGCGTCGTTGGGTTGAGGCGAGCAATGTAGCGGAGCTCACCGATGGTTGGCTCAGCAGTAGTATAGGTTGCCATGTAAATGGTCGAATCGCCTGACTTCACGACATAGTAGTGAGTCAAAGTGGAGGTCGTGCAGGTAATCTTGGCAACAGAGCCTGGTAGGGTCAGTTGGTTGGATTTATAGACGAAAGATCTTTCTGACTAACCAATAATCGCAGAAGCTACCGTAGCTGATCCAAGGCCAGAAGATATATGTGATCCCTTCGAAGCGTACTGGAATTCCTCGCCGCGGTACTTGATCGACGTGATGTCGCAGTTTGCGCCGTCCACAGTGAAGACCAACGCATTGCTCGAGCCAGCGTCGACGACGAAGTTGCTGCCAGACTTGGTAACACCGAAGGCGGCCAGCGCCGAGGAAGAAAGGGAGGCCGCAGCCAGAAGAGCGGACTTAAGGAGCATGATGAGAGGAGAGAAGGAGAGAAGTTAATGCACGCAGACTATTGGTCAGCCACAAGAAAGCTTGTTAAAACCAAAGTCCAGATAGCGATGCACGAAATCACTAGACGCCTTTTACATCTCTACATATACTTTTGCAGAGATGCTCACGGCAGTGGAGTCAACAAGCCTGTTAGATTTGCTCGGCGCCAATTGTTCCATGCTCCCCTAATTTCCACTACTGGTAAGCCCTGGCTAGCCACATCCATTCATTCATTTGTATACTTATACGAGCCTCATCAAGAAGACTTGGTCACGCGTAAGTATTCAAGACTTGTAGCTCAAAGCTTGTCACACAGTGCCGATCGCCATTCGTCCCTTCCGAGTTCTCCATCTTTCTCGCTGCATACATGTCCCGAGGCGCACTCCGTCTTGAAATTGGCGTCTTATTGACATGGGACTAGAGCCTGAAACACCACTGGCAGGGCATGGCAAAGGGACCGGGTTTAAGCAAGAGGCTAAGTGGCGGAGAAAAACAACCCCATGATACAAGCACTATGTACTTCTTGGCAGTCCTGTTTCAGGTAAGAGCTGTGGCGCCCTGCTTCCGATGTTTGTGGGGTCGATTGCAACATCGGACAATGCTCAAAGCAGCACACAGGTTTTTTTCATGTCCCGCTAGAAGGGAGGCGCTTATGAATGCGAATAATGGTGAGAAAAAGCGAGCGAAAGGTGGAATGCAGAGGTATTTGGGCCTAACCCTGCCTAAAAATGAGCAGAAGATGAGTGTGCCTGACAAGCGCCACAGGCGACGTGCCCCTTTGAGATCCCGCTGTCAGGAAGCTATCCGGAAACGAAGAAGTGGGAGGGGCCTAATGCGAAAGCGAGTGGGGAGGCCACGGAGATTTTTACCAACTCGCGAAGGAAACCTTTCAGTCCTCGCCAGTTGGACAGTCGTTCCTGTAGAGCGAATTAATCTCCACTTCTCGACACCAGAGTGCCCAGGGCCTCGTAACCGTCGCTTGTATAGACTCCCACGTGTCGTGAGATTGTTTCTCGGTCAAGTACTTGAGGTCGCCTTCCCCTTTCGCTTTTCCGGACTTTATCTTCCCGCCCGCCTCGATATCGATTTTGCCCTCCAAGATGTGACTGAAGTGGGCATTGTGAATGATCAGTGCCGTCGTCTGAGCTTTGGCGGCCTCCTTGGTGTATATCGCTTGGTAGACGGCTTCTTCGATTCCATGCGCCAACGTTGTGAAGCCGTGTCCTTGGAGCAGGACTGTTGAATGATCGGGCTGGAGCGATGGTTCAGGTTTGGCGCCGGGGAGAGCCGATCGTACCTTTGAGTAAATGAATCCAGCCGATGTCGCGGGCTTGAATGCTGCTGCGAACGATGCGCCGAGATTTGAGTCGCGGACTAGAAAATCTGGCCCGGAGGAGTTCCACACCGGGACATCTGTGCCTGTCGTCCACGGTGTCAGCTACATTTCCAAGGAATCGCACGGGTGCACCAACCTAGGAAGCCAGCCATGTGTATTGTATTCTTGAGAGGCACGCCACTAATACAGTAGGGCAAAACATCGCTCGCATGACTGTGCACAACGCTGTTGATACCCGGAAAACGCTTGTAAATCTCGCTATGGATATGACGCTCAATATAGCCCGGTCTTCCGTTCTTCTCGACGGGTTCGGCAGATTCGACCTGGTACTCGACAAGGTCGTCAGGCGAGCTCACTAAAGCAGGCGGCATGTTGCAAGGCATCCAGAAGGTCGCGGCGTTGTCTGGAGACCGCACTGATATGTGCCCGTATGCATCAAGGACCTCATGGCGGTGAAGTATGTGGGAGGCAGTAACGAGGCCCTTGAAGAGGTCCTCAAGCCCGATCTTCTGGCGTTTGGGGAAGTATCCTGCAGACATTCTGTGGATGAGGAGTGAAGGAAAGCATTGCAGACGATTTGGGGGTCTGAACGGGTGGTGATTTCAGGCTTCGACGTACAATGACGTGTGCGCATTGTGAGCGGGAGCGCTGATGCCTCGGTTCTTAACGTGGCGCTGAACTCCAAACTCAGCAACAAGACTTCAAATTCCTCGTGGCGAACTCACCAAGCGTCTTCGTAGACACGGTGGAGTTGTTACAGAACTGAATGTTTTAGAGATATCTCACACTGTAATGTCTCGGGGGTCAGCAGCAGACTCACGTACCAACCTTCGATTGCAGCCTTGGTTACATCCAGATCAGATACAAAAAGGCAAGTAGATGCTGCTTTGTTCATTCATCATTCAGCACGTCACCTACGGCCATAACAATCCTCGAGCAGCTCGCACAGCATAAGCTCAGTCGGCGAGTCGTAGGCGTAACCTGTATCCATCCAAGTCGTACAGACCTGCTTACCCGGCATCTCTGTTCTGCTCATGATCAAAGTACCCTGACCCCAACCCACCCATTCTACTGTCCCACGCGCACACTTCAGGAGCACCTTCTCTACAGGCTTCGTAACCACAGGCGTCAACCGCGCAGACTTGCGCGGTAGAACCTTGGGGCACGGCTCCTTCCAAACCTCCAGCGTCTGCCGTGCACAGTCTGGTAGCGTCACGTCCGGCGGAACTGACATGAAGTTTCCCAGGCCAAAGCGCGGAAAAGATCTGACAGCCATACCTGCGACGTGATGCTCCAACCGTAATCTGACCTGCACTTCTCCCGATTTCCTTCGGACACTTTCCTCCATCAGCCTTGTGAGCGTCCGCACCATAGCATGCGGAATTTGGCCTGCGCTGCGGCGGTTGTGCTTGCTCTTCAACACTCCATCGGGTGCGTCCCACAAGATCTGAATGTCGTACTTGGCAACCTTCCTGAGCCAAGGATGCTGCTTCGCGAGCTTTTGTAGGTGCATTTCGATCTTCTTGTCCCAATGCTCTTGCACGAATGTGTTTACTCGGCCTTTGAAGACGACACCAATGCGGAGTGTTATTGCGTGGTTGAGAAGCCATGTCCTGTATTCGTTGCCTTCGAGGAAAGAATAGCGTTGAAGTGTGAGAAGAGCACTTTGGCCGAAGTGAACGGGACAGATCTGGACCAGGGTGTGTTTACAGGAATAGGACTTGAGCTGTAATGGAAGCCCGGTGTCTGTGCAGCAGTTCGCAGAAGTTGCTGAAGGCGATAGATAACTATAGACCGAATTTCGCAGCTCTGGTGGCAGCATTGGGAACAGAGTACGGATATGTGTGGCCATTTTGAATGCTGTGCGAGTTGTAATGATGCTCTCGGGAAAAAAAGATGATTTTGCAGTGAGGGTGGAAGCCTTGACAGGCCGTCCTTGTCGCGTGGAATCAGAACGTAAGGATGCGCTGATGTGAACGCCGCGATCAATTTACTAGTCCTCACGGTTTAAAACACACAGTGGGAAGACCAATGATACAAGCTATGCTTGCGTGTGTAAAGAATATATCACGTGAAGACGATGCCTGCTTACGCTGAAGGAATGACGCTGAGGTCAGAGCACCTAAAGATCGGAGCTTTCCGTATGTTAGCCATGCTTGCACCACTATGCTGGCTGCGTATACCTCTGAATCCTCGTTGTGCCAACGTTTTGTGTGGGAGCAGACTTGAAGGAAATTTTGAAATTTTGTTTATCGGCGCCGGTTCGGCACGAAGCTTTTTACTGGGGCGTCGGCGACGATGCGAAATAGGAAGCCATCTGGATCGCAAACTGAGAATGTGATGCGAAAGTTTTTTTTGCCGATATCTGTACATGCAGATTAGCTTCCATCGGGATCCATTTGTCCAAAGACCCATCGCGCTGCAATCGCCAGGGTCTGCAGGGCCCGAGCATCGTCCCATGAGGTTGCATTCACTTACTAGGGTTGACAGGCAACAATCATTAAGCGATCCGCAGCAGATTCAGCAACGGATTCAAACTGAGGTCTTACATATTTCAACGATACGTTGAGAGCGTGCATCCACGGCGATGTACTGGGCGGTCATGCGGACAATGTGAACATGCTACAAACGAGGTGATTGTTTACGGCATGGCATTTTCGAGAAAAAGATTGTAGTGTAGGAGCCAAGCAGAGAGAGGCCGCATCCTTAAATGCGTGGGTGAGCTGACTCACGCGACGATGACTGCAACCCAGCGAGTGCAGGCGCAGCAATCCCCCAAGTCACTTTTTCTTGTCAATTAGGTGATAGGTCGCAGACGATACTTTGGCAAAATGCTGGTCAGCATCGTAAAAGCTACAGAGGAAAGTGCCTCGGAAGTCATAGGAAGCTTGGTGTCGTGCTCGCCCACCGTGATGCCGTATCCCTGTTGTGGGTCACAAGACAAAACGCCGAACGATGGTTTTTTTGGGCAATGACACTCCTCCCACAACGTGGTCACGCTGCTAAACACTGATTATAAACTGGTAGGAGCAGGAGCCGGCCAAAGGACGGTATAAAAAGGAGAGAAGTACCGGGATTTCAGTGGTTCCTATTCATACCACATAGGTGTTGTTGATGTACCTTACAGCTGGAAGACAGCGGATCTGAAGCGCAGCTGATTTTCATGGACGAGAAGAGTGTCGCAGGCCGAATGTGTGGGAACGGCTCTCCGCGCGCGGGGCGTTTTATACAGGCGGACATGTTCTAGGCTTTGTCCGCCACAATCATATGCGAACCCGACAGTAAGGGCTCGATGAATCCGAGGAATGAACCAACGTTTTTGGCAGTCCGAATCGACGTCAAGTGCGTTTCTGTGGGCTACCTTTTGGTGTTCAGTTCAAGGGTCCTGCCTTGCAAGGTGGCAGAGGCAAGGTGAAGCTGAACTTCAAGACCGCTGTCGTGTGCTGCTAGCTTCTTCAAGTTTCTGGTTGGTGCACGAGCACTCTCGGTGAACAGGTTCAAAGCACTTCACGATGACAAATCTAGCCTATCACAGCACTAGCCGCCCACAGTGTCACGTTGTTGGTGCCGATAACATATAGACAAGTTTATAAGACTTCGATTGTACCCCTCCATACTGTTCAATTTTTGAAGGAAGCCACGGCCCACGAGGCAAGCAGGGGTCAGACCGTCGAAAGAGGATTGTTTTAAGCTAGCTTGCAGCCACAGTAAGCCATGTCAAAAGCGGGATACACTGTGTTTCGAAATACTAATTCTGTATCTTTTACAAACAAGACGACTGCATCGCCACACCCATCTTTCACTTTCGACTGCCAGCCGCGCCGCGCTTGCCCTGCCGACTGCGAAATTCGGACGGGCAAAGTTGAATATACTTGTTCGAACGGACTATACAGTATCTCGAATTGTCTAGCCCTTCGCCGTATAGCTTCTTTGATCGGGCCGTTCCACTATCATTACACAGCACATGAATGACAGCATGCTCCTCGAACAAGAAAACATGTGTGCCTGTGGCACAAGTCCGAGATCTCGCAAATCAATCAGGCTCGTTTACATCGTTACCGATACTTGCTACTCGACCTCAGCCGATTTCGATCAAGGCAAAGGATCGACAGTGATCGACTCTGTGCACACAACAGTGACAGCCGCCAATGCACGCGCCAAGAAGATTATGTTCGCTCGCAGCAACCCCGGCGATAGTGCTAGCGACAACAGCAGCGACAAGTGCGAGCTAGATCAGGACAAGATCATTGAGGAAATGAAGGATGGGCTCTACACTGGAATTGGCATCGGTGGAACCGAGAGGAACGGGTGCTATGCAAGGAAGTGTGAGGTAGAGACAAAGCCTATCGACATCGAGGACGATGGTAGTAGCGAAGAAGACCGTGATGGCGACGATTGGAACATGGGTTGAAGCCGATCGGAAATACCACCGCCTCGGCACCAGGGCAGAACTGCAGGCTCTCACAGGCTGGATAGAGCAAGAAAAGGAAACGAGTAATGCCGCAGATGCGAGGGGATCTTAAGATAGTTGAGTTGAGCAACTCAGCACAAATGGGATTGGGCTAACGGGCCCACTGACTTTGGACGCCACATGGACCTACGAACACATAGGTCGCACATCTGCTACGCCTACCTACGGCACCAGCACATTCATCATCATGCTCGAACAAAAACCCCATGGAGACGCGCGGGCCATCATCCCCAGCCGTTACCTCCTCCCTCGGAAGGATTAAGAACTACCAACGCAATCGTCACGTCCGCGCGCAATATCACAATGGCACAGTCTATAGCGCCCTACAGTTCGTCAAGGTATAGGATAGTCACTTCCCCATTAATCACACTCAATTGACAAGATAATCACTTTCTGCTTCGCATAACAAGCACGAATTGAAGATGACTCAAACTTAGACCAATCCCCTCTGATGCCTAGAACACTGGACAGCGCAGGCTCACAAGCATACTATGGGCACTCTGCAGTACCAGCCTATTGTGCTCATGAGCTTTATCGACTGTGAATATGCCGGAGGCGTGCTAGATAAACGGAGCTGCGTCTGATTCGCACCTTGTAGAATGCTTGTGAGAGAGTGGATACCTAACTTGACTATCTGTTTCTATTCGATTGGAAAGAGAAGTAAACCAAGGGAGTCACATAGATGGGGACCTGTAGACACAACGAGGGGAATTTGCATGACATATTTTCTAAGGTATCATTTGCTCGCCAAAAAGTTACTAACAGTCCCATGGACCTAATCACTAATACAATCACAGTGCCCTATTTACAGAACACTCCCAGAGCAGAATTTTTGCTCATATACTTAAACTTGGCGAGCTTATACACGCGCACCAGGTGCTGAATCGGCAGCGTACTGCTCCTGAGCGACCTTCTCCTCAGTCCGAACAAGCTTGGTCTTGCGGTGGTGGTCTTTTATCTCATGGAACGAGGCAGTGATAGCGTGGAGCAGGCTAAAAGTTTCATCAGTGATTGTTCACAGGAAATGGTCTGTTCATATTACTTACGTGCTGATGATGGCCAAGATGAATGTGCCCCAAGGAAGATCACATGTGCTATCTTGCGTGTTTGCTGTCTGTCCCTGAGCAATGTTTGCAGAGTTGTTGGCGTTACGGTCCGTGTAGCAGTGCTTGGGGCCCGCAGCTCCACCATTCGGAGTCGTCAGGACGGACACAGCAATGAATGCTCCAACGAATGCGAGATCGAGAAGCACCCACAGCCAGCGCAGCGCCTTTCCTCCTGGATTGGCGGACTTCTTGATCAGGCCGAAGATGGTGGTGAGCAGTGTGTACAGGACAGCGGCAGCAAGAATGCCTTCGACGGCGCCGAAAGAGCCGTTCACGCCCCGACGCGTCTTGATGGAGTTTACCAAGCGATACACCTTGTATAGACGCTGGGAGAAGACGCCAAGTGAAATGACTGAGGACACGAATTGGAGGACGCGGGTCAGGCGAAGCAGGATCCTGTAAAAGGCTGTATGTCGCAGACGTGCTGGCACGAAGCGGGTGAGGAGACCGGTAGGCTTCTCGTCGTGGTAATGCGAGTTGACTGGGCCGTCGAGAGGCTCCTGGTAGCGCGCCATTGTGATGTGGTGTAGTGGGTGCCTTTGGTGAATGGGTAGTTCGGAACAAGTCTGTTGTTGACGACTTTGTATTTACCAAAATCAGATAGTCACCGGAATATGGCGACGAGTGAGAAGCGAATATAAGCTGAGATTATATGGCTCGGTGCCCATTTTCTTGCCCCATTGCGGCTCACATCAGGCTGTGGCTGGCACTCGTCAGTGGCACGTCAAAGCAGTGCTTCAGCCAGCAACATCGAAAAACTTGACAGCAAACGAAAACTGCTATGCCGTCACGTCCAGTCACCACATACCGGTCGGCCGTTCCGCGCATTTCACGTCGCACGTGATGACGCTAAAAGGACGTCATGTCAATCCCTTGTTTAGGATTGCAACATGTTGTATGAGGTCCACAGCCACAAAGTGGCTGTACGCATATAGGTTGAGGACCATTTACGCTTGCCGTGCGCCTTGGCTGGCAGAGCGAATCCTTTGCCGGTATGCTCTTCTCAAGCTCGCTGATCGACTCAGTGATGACGCTTTGTCCCTTGAGACGCATACAGTAGCTCGAGTCAATTATGCTTTGTTCTTTATTCAGGCGTTGCGTGAAGTAGTAAGCGGTCAACGTCAACTAAGAGAGCAGCCAGTTAAATCGGGATGTTGCGAGCTTGTCGCGTTTACAGAATGATGTTGGCGCGTTGATCTTCAGACAGCACCAGTAGATCCGGCAACAGCATCCGAGATTAGTTTTGGAGATTTGAAGCAGGTATAGCGGAGAAGAAAGGATAGAAGTGATGACGCGAAGTAGGTTCCCGCTTCGATTGTTGGCGGCTATCATAGAAGCTCGTCAGCCGGTAGCCTGTGGTCTACACCTGCTAGTCCTACCACTTCGTTGCAAGGTGAAAGGATGATCGTTTCCAGCCCACAATAATTGTCAGCCTCGTAGCATTTTTGTACCATGTGCCACAAGAAGTATGTAAATTTGTGAGTCTGGTGAGCCCAATCAAGAAGGTTTAACAAGAATCGGAGCTTGCAGGACCCTGGTGACGATTTGAGAATTTGAGAGCGCTGTGACGAGTGACAAACGCCGCGTAACCGTCTGGGCATCGGAAAGATCGAAGCAACGTCATTTGCACATTTATTTTAGTGCGAACCTTGAAACTGGGAAACGGTCTAGTCAGGTCGCGTTAAAGGTAATGTCGAGCTTTCTACCGTGCGTCCTCGATGCAGGGTCACGACAAGGACCTGCGCTCAAGCCAGTGTGTTGGGCACGGGCATTTGCGCTCCGTGGAGGGGAGCAGCGGAGGAAAGATGGATTCCCGTTGGTCGAAATGGGGATTGTAATGTTTTAGGCGTTTGAGGTATTGACACCTATACGGTGACCACGATGTCAGGAGAGTCAAGCTGCCACTGAGTCAACACCGGGGCGGCAGCATTTACATAGTCATACACAATACATACAATACATGCTTCCTTGTTCAACCCCAGCCCCACCAACTCTTGATGGTATCCCCTATTGTTGCTTGCCCTGATTCCTTCCTCTTCATGCGGTTGATGCGCTCTTCGACAAGGGTCTCTTCAACCTGCTTTGACATGCCGGATTGGGCCTTGAGCTCTCCCAGAATGGCCATGCGTTCGATATCTTGATCTCTTGGTGGCAATTTGGCGATGGCCTCCTCGTATTTTTTGCGTGCTTCAGGTTTGATCGAGCTCCAGATGTCCTCTACCGTCTCGTTTTGTGCACTCGCTTGCGCTGGTAGGGGTGTGATACTGGTTTGCCTGCCTGCCCTTGCTCGCGCGACATTGGCCTGGGATAGAACGCTCTCAAATTTCGGCGGCTCCCTGCCCTCTTTCTCTGCCTTCTCGATCTCGGCTTCTTGCTGAAGCATCTGTTGGTAAAGCTTGTCGGCGTGCATCTGGATCTTCTCGTCCTCCTCGGGGGACCGCGCGTCGAGTGTCAAGTAGCCCAATGCTTTCAGAAACTTTGCCTGCATATCGTAGCATCGGTTGAACCTCCTTGACTCTGCATTGCACATTGTGCCCAGAGACAGCCATGTCTTGGGGTTCCTGAAGCACTCGAACTGCTCCATGTACTCCAATGCACAATTCTCCATAGCAATGTTTCCTATTGTAGAATTGCGGCCATTGTACGCATCGACGAGATCCCTCAGCTTGTCCTGCTCGTTTTTCCCTCGATCCACGAGGACATCCTGCGGGGTGTAATTCTTCCATAGATGTGCATAGCGGCCATCCTGAAATTGCGACTGCGGTGGTACGATTGGCTGCTCAGGCTCGACGGGTGCTTGCGCAGACGGCGCTGGTGCACTTTCGACAGGCTTCTCTCTTGGTGCGGCGGGCAGGGAAGGCTTGGGTCCTGTCGGTGCCTCCTTCTTCAGAAACTCTTGTAGTGAGGGATCGAGCTTATTCGAGTCATTGCTGCTACTCCAGAGCCAGCCCATGTTGTGCGTGTTGGTGTGAGGTGAGAAAGCTAAAGTGAACGCACGAATCGTTCAATCATTCATCGTCCATCGTTCGTCGAGTTGGCACGTGCATCCCTGCTAGCGCGAACCGCGGCATCATAACACTGCTGCTTGATTGCACGCGATTGATGTTGAAACTCAGAGACAATTGTCGCGCGCACTCCCACCATGGCGCCTGTTGGTGAGCAAACACTATCGCGCTCGGAAATTGGGACCACTGCTGACGAGTCGTAGATCGACGCGAGCATCGTCAACAGCGCGTGCGCGGTGCAGGGTAAACAGCCCACCACAACACTGAAGCACAGCGTACTGACAAACCCAGAGCCTCGACTGTTCAGGCGTCTTTTGGCTTCGATTTCGGCGCTCTGGGCGCAAAACAAGCCTCACTCCCACCACAGCGATCCGGTCGGCGATCTCGAACTCCCGTGCAAGGCACACCACGCAACCCTAATGGATCAGCGAAGCGGCATCGAAGCCTTTCGGCCCCACGGAGTTTGAAGTCGCGGCGTAGTACTACACCGAAAGACACCCTTGTCACGCCGCAACTGGGGAAACGGAAGCGTGCATCGTCCACTGCTGCTGCGCCGGACAACGAGAATGACCTGGAAGAAGGCGAGCTGAGCCCAGACCGGGTCGAGAACGTGGAATCGGTCGAGAAGAGCAGGAGGCTTGCTAGAACCGTCTCACCGACGCGGGAGGAGCCGAACGAGGGACCGGACGAGCTGTCGATCATCGAAGAGGCGCCAACCACGGGGCGGAAAACACCAGGCAACGTGACAGGTTTGCTTTCAAATGGCACGGGTGCGTCGGTAGGCTCACTTGGTGGCGCCTCTCGAAGGTCGAGGTCGACAGATATTGTACCGTTTACGCCAGGGATGCAGCCGCACAATAGCTCCAGACAATCCTTCGTTTTGTCAACGACAGTCGAAAACACGGCATCCAACGCTTCGCAAGACGGAGACGAAGATGCTGACGAACTCTCACCACCTCGAAATGCCACGGCCACCCCAAGAGTGATCTCCCGAGAATCGATACCCAACAACACACCTCGCGAGGACGAAGAGGGAGATGTTGATGAGCTTTCGCCTGCTCAGAACACCATCCTGAACTCGGTGACGTCGGTCGCAACGAGCACACATGACGAAACCGTCGTGACTCCAGCACCGACACGGCGCGTGGCGCGTGGCAGGCCGCGCGCAACCAACATGGGACGTCAAGTCAATCCAGCAACGACACCAGAAGCCCGAAAGCCTTTGCAGAAGCCGAGTAGGAAGCTTGTGGCCGATCATGAGCCTAGTGAAGAGCAACAAGATGAGCTATCGCCTGAGACAGAAAGAACAACACAAGCGACTCCTAGGCCCGAAAGACGAAGCGGGGTGGAGGCAGATGCATTTGACAACAGTCCTGGAGAATCTGAAGAGGACATGGACCGTGAAGAGCAAGTTCTAGAGCCTACACTTCAACCCACTGCGAAGCGCAAACTTCCGAAGCAAACCCGTAGTGCAAAGCCCCCTAATGACAAACCACAACGCAAACGCCAGAAGCTCCTTGGGCCAAAGCTCGCAATATCAGTCATGCGCATGAAAGGTTATGGTGTTCGAGGTATCACAGTAGCAGATACTACGCGGACTCTACTTGAAGAGGCAATCGACCACCGCCTCAGCCGGATGTTGGAGAAGATGCAGACATCATCAGACTCCGCAAGCCGAAAAGAGATGAGAAGCAAGGTTAATCTCGCGTTATCTTTCAAGGAAAGCTTGAGCGAAAAGTTACTTGATCTGCAAGACGCCAACGATGTCTTGACAACCAACCTGAAGAAGATGAGAATCTTCAAACGCGACAACGCCGAGTTGCGCAAAGACATCCTCGCTCTGCAAAACAGTCGACAAGAGATCGCTCTCGAGCAGGACGACATTCAGGCCGAGTTCGCGGGCGAGAAGCTCAGGATTGAATCCAAGACCACTATGAGCAGCACCATGTTCGATATCGAAACTGCTATCCAGAACGGCCGCAAGAAAGCGAAACAGGAAAGACGAGAAGAGGAAGGGCCAGATATTTCCTTGAGTATGCTTCTAGACACTGTGAGCAGAGATGTGGGCTCGGTTGGAGGTGGACTGTTTGCGAACGTGAAAGGCTTCAACGGTGTCTTGGAACGGGCAGCAGGCTGGCTCGAGGGGCGATCGTAGTCGCTAGCATCCGAGTGCAGGCATTCTTTCAGGCGTATAAGTTTCTATGGATACCCGGCACAAAGCCACTTGCAGATACAAAATCAATGTAAACACCTTCACACACAGTTGTGGATTCGGTCAGAAGAAGCTTAGCGCTACGTATGCAGCAGGTGCGTCACTTCCTCTTAGCGTCGATCACGTTGATCATCTGGCCACAGCCAGCTTCATATATCGAACATCACCAGCTTTCTGGCATGTTGCCGGCAGGTCCTGTTCTGTACTTCTATCTGTTACTGTTTCTCACTGCATGATTTCTCAGTTGATATCGCAGTCATTGATAACCAGCGAAAGTTCACACCGCTCACTCTAAGCGGCGGACCGTGTACCCGCGCATTCCAACGTTCACTTTATTCAAAGTCTACGCATCAGCACAGTCTATACTGCAGCATGTGTGTCGCGTGTGAGAGCCATCAGTTCGCTCTCTGAAGAGACACCCTGCGACGAGCGATACAACATCGAGAGCCAGCATCGTCTAAGCGCCCGTGCAACCACGTCAGCCTCTTGCACTTACCTACAGGGTATCTTCCGTAGCCAGAGTCAGCCTTTCGGATCGTTGTTACTCCACACGTGAGGTCTACTACCTTTCCCCTCGATTGATGAAATCTGGTACTATGTCTCAGAGACCACAAGAAAGACACCAAGCAGCCTTGAGGCAGGCATTACATTCCCCATCTATCACTCCTGCAGCACCCGAAGCCAGCATTGAAGCTAGGAAGCGTAGGCAAGAAATTGCGAGTTCGGCCCCGACTTCGAGTGAGTCTCTGGCCTCCGCTTCGCAATCAGGCTCTACTCTCCGCAACCCGGCAAATCGACTGTGGACCAAAGCTACTCAACGCGAGGCTTTCATCCAACACCTGAGGAACTGGGCGTGTGAACATGATTCGTCAGCCCATTTCCATGGTAGTATCAGTCTATGTTCGCAGGGCGCTATGTCAGAGGAGATAGTGGGGCTAGGCACCTCAGTCAACTGCCTTTTGTTCGATACGTCTTCCAGTGGTCCGCCGAGAAATATTGTCGTCCGCCTCTATCAGTCAAGACATTGCCGCGACGATCTTCAGAAGGTTCGAAGCAAAGGTTCTATCAGGGCTCCCGATGCTGCAAGCAGGAGTCCAACAAGTAGACCCTGTATGGAGAAGGACGCTACAAACTTACTGAATCAAAATCGCCAGTCCGTTCCGTCTTACCAGTTGGTCATCCGCAGTGGGGCAGGTTGGGTGACTGCTCGCCAATACTTCGACAAGCACCACTTTACTAACCGGGCCAAAAATGCAAAGCAAGAGGCTTCTCAATCACTTGCAAGCACACATCCACTCAGCGCCATCCGGCAACGCAACGCAGTCTTTACGACCAGCCTCGTAGCTCACCATGGTGGGACAGTAAACCAGACCCTCATGCATCAATCGACTGCAATGCCCGGTTTGACCGCCGGTGTTGGCACCAACATCGACAATACCCTAGTTGCTGGCTGGATTGGTCAGAGAATCGACAATGGCACGGCCAGTGCCAACTCAGTCGGAGGCAATATCAACACCAACGGTAGCAACGGTATGACAGCGACTCCCGCCACCACACTCGGCCAACGTTATAAGAGCGTCACAGGTCTAGCCCACTCAAGATACACAGAACTCTCGGTGTCCGCAAAGAATGTTGTCGAAATCAGTCCCTTGTTCCGTCCTTTCTCCAGACTGCCGCAAGAGCTACGAGATGAGGTTCTTTATCATGCAATTGGGTACACGCAAGTATTCAGAATTGCCCATGCAGTACCATCCGAGGATTCAGCAACGCTATCCAAACCGCCGATCACGATTTCAAAGCTATTTCGAATTTCGAAGACGATCAATGAGCACATGATAGCCCATGTGTTCCGCAGAACGAATTTTCATTTCGGCATGACAGGCTTTACAAATTTCCTGTGGCAGATCGGGCCTCTAAATCGATCCAACTTGCAGAATCTAACTTTCTGTTTCGGTAAAGCATCTCTGTTGCATTGCGTACGGTGGCTAGCGCCCGATTCCATTTGGGAGCTTTTCGAGCCCCCGGTCGCAACAAATCCACCCGCTTTGACCTACTTCTGGCGCTGCCAGCTCCAGGATTTGATGAAAGAATTGACACTCCGAACACTTACGGTAGACATCCGAGATGTACCTCTCGCGGACGTACCCATGCTGATCAGGATCCTCAAGTCAGCGATTGGCAGCTCCGAACAGATTCGTGTCATCGACAATTGTGAGTCTGTAACGGACCCCAAGAAGTGCACCCATACCCTCCAAAGGCGCTTCCCGGACATGAAGGAGCCAACTTGGAGGGAGCTGAGTCTCAAGTACCACAGCCACTACAAGCATCAACGTTGGCACATGAGACACAAATGGGCTTTGCATGGAGTAGACGTCCGCGTGCCAATGAATGAGTGGATGGATCAAGACAGAGCATTCTTCGATTCTTAGAAGAGCAAAGAAGATATTGGGAAGGAAGTGTTTAGGGTCGAGTTGCGGTCTTCGGCTGCGAGTATGGAATGTCTGCAGAGACTTGATGGATATCTGGGGTGGGCTGGTGAGCTTCGTTCTGACATCTGGACCTCGGAGATTCCGGTCGCGAATGGCACAGCAGTATCGAGGTCGTTACAAAGGTAGCCTGAAGAATGCCGATGGTTTCACGTTCTTACAAGTAGGTAGTCGAGATACGCTACACCATCTCATATATTTCACATCGCCATCACGAGATGACAAAAGTTCATATCGACAATTCGCGTGGCGTAGAAGACCAGCCAGATGAAAGTCGGGGTCTTGTAAGGAATCGATATATTATCGACGTCTACACAGTATATCGGCATCTAGAGATGCATGTCCAACCAAAAACACCCTGTGGAGCCGACGTGCGCTAGCTACATCAAGACCAGGTCGTGCGGAGAAGAACCTCGGCTCAGCTCGCCCCAGACTCGCGACAGCTTACCAACGAGCGGGAGGTATGTAGCATATCAAGAAACTGTGGGCTGCAAAGCTTTCACACCTCTTACACAGTCAATATATCGCTAGTTTGTCCCATATCTACAAACATGTCGACCATCAAGCCGAAGACCGCGCCTCCTCCAACGTCCCACGTCCTCCTGTCGTACCCGGCCGATTATGTGCTCCTCGTTACTATCAACCGCGAGAAGCAGATGAACAGCATACCGTTCGCAGGGCACCAGGAGATGGGACAGGTATTCGATTGGTTCGATAAAGAAGATAACCTGCGTTGCGCCATCATTACTGGGGCTGGCAAGAAGAGTTTCTGTGCTGGCCAGGACTTGATCGAGCTGGGAAGGATCAGAAGCGGGAAGAGCGACATAAATCCAGGCTTGATGAGGCATCCATTGAGTGGATTTGCCGGTCTAAGTAGGAGAGCTGGCAAGAAGCCAGTCATTGCTGCTGTCAATGGCTTTGCCCTTGGAGGAGGCTTCGAGATCGTGCTTGGCTGGTGAGCGATGAGTTCGTAGACTTGCGGAGGGATGATACTAATGGCGATCAGCGATTTGGTGGTTGCTGCGCCTGGTGCGACTTTCGGTCTCCCAGAAGCGTTACGAGGTATCTTCGCGGGTGCAGGTGGTCCAGCACGCTTGGTCCGCATCGTTGGCTTGCCGGTAGCTTCTGAGATGGCTCTGACCGGCATACCCATCACTGCGCAGCGAGCAAAGGAGTTGAATATCATCAACCGCGTAGCGCCATCTCAAGAGACTGTTGTTGAAGAGGCATTGAAGTTGGCAAAGGACATTGCCGCAATTTCTCCAGATGCGGCGATCGTGACAAGGGCAGCTCTCAAAGACAGCCTTGAGCATGGAAGCGTCGAGCGCGCCACACAGCTTACGATTGAGCGGTACAATGATGTACTGCAGTCCGGTGAGAATGCGCTTGAAGGTCTGACCGCCTTTGCGCAGAAGAGGAAACCGCAGTGGAAGCCCTCCAAACTATAAACAATACGAGTACGATCCTTAATTTCACAGCCACTCTTCAATACACATCTCAGATGAGCTTCTCCTAAGCACCCTTTGAACACTCTCACTCATCAAATCCAGTTAGCCAAGTAACCGTCCAGAGTTTGCCGTCCTCGGTAATGCTCGGCAACTGCTCCTCTCCGTACCACGACTCAGGTCCCTGGGCGGGCTCTCCAATCATGGCGCCAGACATGATATTCGAAGGCCCAAAAAGGGTAGTGAAGTCGACCGGAAGCCCGTACCCGTTGTTGCCGGCGCTTGGCCCCACACTCATTCCCCGCATCGTGGCTTTCCCCGGATAAGCTCTATCGCTGCATGATGAAGGCATAGCGACAGGGAATTCCTGCTCAGTCAGTAAAATCTTGGTGTAAATAGAAAAGGAAGAACCCTCGAGACCACTTACTCGATTTCAACGACTTCTCAAATTCGATAGATCGTTTGCGACTCAGTGTTTGCCGATTGTTTACTTGACATCATAACCGGCATGGTGAACCGACGACTTAGCGACGCCGCTGAGCTTGCAATTCCTGTTGCACCCGTGGTGAAGCGTAAGAGAAGAGCATCTTGTTTGGGCGAACAGGAGAGGCGAGAGCGCAAACGTGCGATTGACCGGGAAGCCCAACGGTCGCTCAGGGAGAAGACGAAGACACACATTGCTGAGCTGGAGCGGACGATACAGATCCTGCGAGATCAAGATCGAAATGGAGCCACGGCAAATCTACTTTCGGAGATTGACAATCTGCGGGCGGAGAACGAACGATTACGAGACGTTATCGACAGCGTCAAAAGTGTTCTTGGAAACGAAGCTGCACCAAGGACAAACGCAGGAACGGAGCATCCACCAGCAAATCCAGCGAATGGCGGATACGCGATAGCTTCGCCAGCTTCTTCAAGCAATGGTATGCATCAACTGGAACAGACGGTCTTCTAAGACTTTGCATCACAGAAGCTCACAGACCGGTAGAGCACCGATCGCCCAAGCCGCGTACGGTATCCTTCGTCGACGACAGCAAGCCCTCACTACCTACACCGATTGATTTACCCACATCATACGACTTTGGTAAGCACAGTGGAAGTCCTAGACTAGTTGACCTGGACGGCATGAATATAATCACTGGTGCACACGTCTCAGCAACCGTGAACACGGATCTTGCCCTCGAACCGGTGGAAGAGATTCCCGTTGAGATCATCACGGCGATACAAAGGAATCGCCAAGTCGATGAGAACGACTGGGAGAACAGTTCAGCAACAGCCTCCTGGGGACCATTGATGCAAGAAGTATGCGCCCTGTGGTCCACGCCCGCCGTTGGCATCGAATGCTGACACCTCCACCCTCAGTTCTTCGGCGACGGCTGGCGCTGTCCCTCTCCAACGATCCTGCATGTCGGGGCTCCGGGCTCGTCGAGTTCAACCGCCTCGGTGACCGTTTGTCCAATTTGGAAGAAGTCGAACGAGCTATTTGAGAAAATATATAGCAGCCGCAAACCAACAAGTGTACAGACCTTAACTCTGTTCAGAAAGAAACTGTCGGCACCAGAAGAGGTTGGACTGTTATATCTCGGTATTCGGGATGGCTGGGCCAACGTATCTGACGAGTGGAGGCAGAGCCCCGCGCTCGTCATTTTGAAACAAGTCGATGAATTCCTTTTCCGCTATCTGCCTAGGACAGAGCGCCTAGCTACGGCCTACAAAAGCTTCAAGCTGCTCAAGGTGCGCCACCATGACAGACTGGAGTGTACAGACGTTGTTACTGACGTACACAGTATTACCTCAATAGCAGCGCAGAGCAGCTGTCCAAAGTCCCAAAGTGGCTGCGCCCCAGCATAACGCAATCATCTACTAAGCATCCCATCGCTGTCGATTTCTTTGCTTGGCCAACATTGCGCGACCGGCTCGTCAGTGAGCACACGTCCATCTTCCAAAGCTCGGCCTTGTCCCATGTGTACAGTCGCTATCTCAAGTTCGATTGGCCCTTTGCCTTCGAAGATGCATTCTTCTTTGATGAATCCACGGGCTATCACTACCCGAGTCCGCTGTTCGAGAGATACCACGGAGATTTGAGACGTTGGGGCGTGAAAGAGGAGTTCTACGGAAGGTTTCCTGAGATGCGGACTGATATTGAGGGGGATCGAGTAAGGTTTGCTGAGAACCTTGGGGAATTATGAAAGATTGACGGTACATTTGACCTCAAGCCAGGGTTGCATAGTGAAAGCCATTTGCAACGTAATAGTCACTGCGAATGAGCTGAGGATGGCTGTAGTTATTGAATGTTCTCTACAAACACAATACTATCTTCTGCAAAGAGCCAAACTCCAGCCGAAGAATCCCACCTTTTCAAGCTAGCTATCATTCGGTGCTTACCGTCCGTGACTTGACTTCTGAGGACACTCTTGCCGTTGCTTGATTATTGTGGAGCCGTGGATTAACCCCCGTCTCAGATCTGGCTAGCCTCACCACCCTTAGCTCCCGCGCCCGCTTTGTGGAGGATTCGCCGGGGATGCATCGACCGGTCTGTCTGCAATTGCAAGCTGGTCGAACCAACACTGTTCTGCATATGCTACGTAGAGCGATGTCTCACGATGCACAGGCCATGGTGTGAGCCCGCGATCGCCAGGTCTCCCCCGTAGACGTGAGGCTGAGCGCGCGGCTCCTCTGGGCACAGGCTTACCAAGACCTACACCGCAGTCATGTATCCACTGAGAGCCGGTCCACGACTCCTTCCCTCTCGTGCATACTGCGTCGATATGCCCCTGGAGAGTCATGGCTGAAGTATGTATACCCGTTCACGTCAATGTGGTCGTGAAACTAATACACCGGATGCAGCACTCGTCACCTTCGCACGCACCGCCAACGCTTCCCTCGAGAAGCCACTTGGAGCCCATTACCTACGGCACTTCCTCTGCATCAACCAGTCCGCATGATTCGGCCGTCGAGGTCTCGCCTACCGATCCGCCGTTCAAGGCACCCACGCTGTTGTACACATACTCGCATCCGCACGGGCACCGCATCATACCGCCGAGCATCAGCGGACACGGGCGTTTGATCATTGCACACCGGACGGTACCATATTGGGGAGGGATATTGGTGGTGATTGGATCCTTTGCGTGGGCCGTCTTCGTGGCGATATTTGTCTCTGAGCTGCTGGGCGCGAAGCATCCGAGTACTCGGCCGGACTATGGGAGAGGAGATTGCGAGGGCTGGTTCTGCTGAATCAGTACATCTTGGCATTTGACACAGGGCGAGACAAAAGTGGCAGTACTCGGTGTGACCCAGGCTATAGTCAGAGTGCTTCATGGTGTAGTCCCTGTTGTCTCGGTTGACTGTAGGTGTTGGGAACAGCATCGTTTGGGGCAACAAACAACTTTCGAGGTTCCTGGCTCGGGAGCGTTCAGCATGAAGGAGCGTCTTGATTGATCATTTCATAATAGCAATGTTACAGCATTTCTGCAGGTTCAAATCACAAGCTTGAGTGCTGTCACTTGTGAGCCTTCTATGTTCATCTCAAGTATGCTCACGATATTCTGTTGATTGGCAGCGGTCTGCTACTGAAGTGAGAACACAATCATCTATGGACATAGTCGAAAGAAACTACAGATAATGCTGCAATCGAACATAAGAGACCTTACAGCGAATACAAGATACAGCGGAGAATACCACTGCGTAGGATCCACACAAGTGGAGTCTCATACACGTAGCAAATCCTGCAACCCACATCCAATATCCGCCCCAGCTCAACCCAGCTCAGCCCAGCCCAATATCGCAACAAACCTCACTCAAGCCCGATCATCCCTCCCTATCCATTCCTTCAATCATACAAATATATATTTCTCCTTATGAGTCACATGACCATCTATCAAGCGCAACCCTCGTTGCATTCCTCCGCTTGGTGTAGTTGGTTTATCACGTTCGACTGTAATAGCTTCATTGTTATCGAAAGGTCCCTAGTTCGATTCTGGGAGCGGAGAAAACCTCGTTTTTGTTTTTTGTGTTGTCAGACGGGACGAGACGGGGCAGTGGGTGGGGACTGAAATGGTCAGTAAGCCGGGCGCTGGGCGGTGGGTGCAGGTCCTCCTCCGCTCAATGTTTTACATATTGGTGGTGCATGTTTGTCTACTGGTGTGGGTGCTCTGCTTGGAGAGTTTTTGAAAGGGGGCTCAAGGTCTGACGGTCATAGTCTTCCTTTTAACTTGTTCCTAGAGGGGTTGGAAACTCATGCTGAATCACCAAAGTCACTGAAGGATTGGGGCGCTCGTATGGGTGTTTGACTGATACCAGTCTATCGTTCATTCATCTTGATCGTTCGTCTTGATCTTCGTCTTGATCTTGTCTTAATCATGCATAACCATGTCTATCCCAACCGTAAATCGCATCCCAAACGCTAAATAACTCTCTACAACTGCGACAACAAACCAGAAGCCTCAAGAAGCAGGACAATCTGGTGGACAGCCGTCCTGACGTTGGTCTTGGAAATGTCAACAACCAGGTCAGCGTTGTTAGGCGCCTCGTATGGGTCATCGACACCGGTGAAGCCCTTGACCTCGCCAGCGCGGGCCTTGGCGTAGATGCCGCGCTTATCTGTCTTCTCGCAGTACTCGAGAGGTGTGGCGACGTGGATGAGGAAGAAGGAGCCGTGCTTCTCGACGAGCTCCTTGGCCGACTTGCGCGACCCCTCGAAGGGAGCAATGGGGGCGGCAATGACGGCGGCGCCGGATTTTGTCAGCTCAGAGGCAACAAAGGCAATGCGGGCAATGTTTGTGTCGCGGTCCTGGCGGCTGAAGCCCAGCTCCGAGGAGAGTTCTGAGCGGACTGTGTCACCGAGGAGGAGAGACACGGCACGGCCACCCTGCTGGTTGAGTGTGACGTTGAGGGCGCGGGCAATGGCGTCCTTTCCAGAGTTCTGGTAGCCTGTCAGGAAGACAGTGAAACCCTGCTGAGAGCGAGGGGGGTGCGACTCGCGCAGGACGCGGACGACCTCAGGGTAGGAGAACCACTCGGGGATCTCGGCGCCGGTCCTGAGACGCTTGCGCAGCTCTGTGCCGGAGATGTCGAGTGTCTTGACGCCCTGGGCGACTTCGTCCTTGGGCTTGTACTCGTCGGTATCAGGGAGGTAGGTCATCATCTGGAAGGGAACGACCTCGATGCCGAGCTCGTCCTTGTACTTCTCGACGGCGTCCTGTGCGTCGTAGGGGCCGTAGAATTCCTCACCCTTGGAGTTCTTACCAGGGCCGGCGTGGTCACGGCCGACGATGAAGTGTGTGGCACCAAAGTTCTTGCGGATGACGGCGTGCCAGATGGCCTCACGGGGACCGCCCATACGCATGGCCAGGGGCAGCAGAGCAAGAGCGGCCATGCCGTTGGGGTAGCGGGGCAGCAGCGCCTGGTAGACGCGGACACGGGTGAAGTGGTCGATGTCGCCGGGCTTGGTGAGGCCAACGACGGGGTGGATGAGGACGTTGGCCTGGCGGGCGCGGGCAGCGCGGACGGTCAACTCGCGATGGGCGCGGTGCATGGGGTTGCGCGTCTGGAAGGCGACGACCTTGGACCAGCCAAGCTTGTCAAAGTGCGAGCGCAGCTCAGCGGGGGTGAAGCGGAGACCGACATAGTCGTAGTGCTCGAGACGGTCGATGGCCTCGACCTTACCACCAATGTAGAACTCCTGCACGCTCTGGTTGAGGTACACAACGGCCGGGTGCTCTGGGTCGCCGCCAAAGACCTTCTTGGCCTCCTCAGCCTTGTCAGGCTGGTAAACATCGTCGACAGTGATGATGGCAAGGTTGCGGTCGTCGCGGAAGTCGCGCAGGGCCACGCGCGCACCGGGCTTCACGCTGAGCTCGTCGATGGTCTGCTTGGACACATCGAGTGTGATGGGCATGGCAAACACGTTGCCATCGCTGAGACGCTCCGTCTGCACGACGCTGTCGTAGTCCTTCTGGTTGAGGAAGCCTGTAGCATAATACGGTTAGAACACGATCTTCAATATATCCACAGCACGAGCCGGCTGCCCCTCCACCCCCACTATGCCTCTCGTTTTCGGCAGGAATGACGACGTACCCTCGAGCGGCGAGAAACCTCCGTTCAGGATCAGCTCCAAATCGCACAGTTGCCTCTCTGTCAGCACAATCGCCGGCAGGCTCTCGGCCTCAGTGAAGAGTTCCTTGCGGCGAGGGGCGTCGCGCGCAATAAGGTCCTTGAGGACGCCGCCTACTAACTGTCAGCCCTTCTGTTCCAAGTTCGATGCTCTATGCTCGCTCGCTCGCTCGCTCCTACTGTCGCTTGCGGCGGCTAGCTGCGGGCGGCCTACCGTGAGGTGTGTTTGCCATTTTGCTGAGGGAAAAAGTATATGGGGGGTATATGGGAGAAAACTTCAACAGCAGCCACTTCTGACCTTATAAACTGCAAACCGGCATAGCAAATACGGCCGGTCGTTCGGCTCGTCGCCCCCAAGCTTTTCCATCGCGTACAACTATTCGCAATTGGGTCTGTGAGCCCTTCTCTGCCCACTTGTTGACCACCATTGTGTGGCCCTAGGGTGTACGCGGGACCCTGTATGGATCGGCAAATTCTTGGAACCGATTGCGCAATTGCACGCGTTTTCTAGAGCCTGTCTGGCCGCACTGCCCGTTGGATAGTCTCGGGTACATGACGTGGGGGAGGGCCAGCTCATCCGTCTTTGTTTGGACTTCTCCGGATGGGGTAAATCACAGGCATTCAGCGCATCACAGCATGGTCCAGAAGTCTTGGTTGTGTATTTATCATTTCTTCATCGAGTTGCAACACTCCAAACCGGTGGTATCTCCGCCCCAGTTGTAGTTGTTGTTGTAGTTCTACTTCTCAAGTCTTGATGTGGCCATCATCTCGTGATGCCTGTTTCCAAATTCCGTACCCGTCCAATCCCATATGCTTCATGACCATGATCCAAACGCCTGTGCTAAATGCTTGATATAAAACGCCAAAGAAAGTTTTCAAACGACACGCTCTATACAGCCAGCTTCTGCAGAGCTCCGTTGAGAGCTTCTTGCTGCGCCTTCAGCTCTTGCTCCTTGAGGAATTGGGCGTACTTCGACTTGGGGTTGTGAATACCGCACTCAGTCTTGTTGCGACCCTTCCAGCGGCCAGCACGCTCGTCCTCTCCGGCAGCCACAGGCTGTGTCGAGTGCCAGTCACCGACGCTCTTGTAGCCCTTGTTCAGAAGCTCGTTGTAAGGAACGTTGTTGGCGTCAATGTACTCCTTGACCTGGGCAAACGACCAGTTGGCGAGAGGGTTGATCTTGATAAGGCCACTCTCATTGATCTCGATGATGTCGAGGTCACCACGCTTGCCTCCTTGGCTTCGGCGGCGTCCAGTGATGGCAGCCTTGACCTGAAGTTCGGCGTACGCTCGCTCTGCCGGTTCAACCTTGGCAATGTAGTCATAGTGGTCCTCGTTGGTCTCCCAGAGCTTGTCGCCATATCGTGCGTTGAAATCCTCAACGGTGTCGCAACCGGCAGGCTTGTAGATATGGATAGGGGTGTTGTACCTCTTGCGGATGCGGTCAACCAAGGCGTAAGTCTCATCAAAGTGAAACAAAGTGTCCAGGAAGATCATATCGGTGTTGTGCTTGTACGGTCCATCCATCTTAGAGAGCATGTCAAGGGTGACGAGACCAGTCAATCCAAAAGCAGTAGTCTGGGATAGTCCAGGTAAAGATGTGATGCACCATTTGAGGATGTCTAACAAGGGTATTAGCCACGATTCATTGCACGTCCAATGCGGGGCTACTCACCCTGCGGCTCCAGCTTTTGCAGCTGAGCATTCAAGAACTTAAGATGAGGCTTGCTGAAGTACACTTCGGGCAAGCTGTCCTGGCTCGAAGATCCTGAAGCATATCCAGACTCTGAACGAATGCTGGGGGACTGAGCTCGGGGCTCCTTCTCGAGAATTTGTGACGACATGATGTTCGGGGTTCCAGATGCAGCAATGGGCACGTGCGAGCAAGACGGAGAGAGGGAGTAATGGCGTAGGTGTATTTCCTGGGGGCTCGCTGGAAGAAATACTATTATGAATCGATTGCTCGTTGTCGTGTACTGGAACAGGACACTCTCCCTCTGGAGAATATATCGGGACCCGCCATCGGATGCGCTTTGAAATCCTTCTCCGCAAAGGTGCGATGGCTGATAGTGAAGACGTGCGATCACGCAATTCACGCTAGTCCATGAGAGAACAAAATTCTTCTTTCTAGCCTTAGGTAAGGCTACCTGACCAATGATGTAGCGGCAGTGGTAAGGCGCGAAGCAGATGGTGCCTGTGCATCATTCTGATGGCGCTCATCCGGGGGTCGTGCGGTGGTGATGGCGCGACGTCTACCGTTCGGCGTCGTGGGTTTTTGTCATCAACGTCATCTTGAGCCTCACCGAAGTTGGCCGGCAACGGTGATGTTTGATGACAGAGGTTGCGGAGATACACTCATTCGCTCTGCTGTTGCATAAACAATGCCGTGAGACCCGTACTCTATTCCTGCGACCTTCAAGCATCCTCCGCCTGATGTCTGGGGCCTGGGCTTGTCGTGTTGCAGTCGGCCGATCGCATTCGGATCGTCGGTGTTACCGTGCGACTAGCCGCGCCTCACAGCTGTCTTGCAAGGTGCATCGGGAGGCTGGCTGCAATCGTGATTAGTGTGGAGTCTCGTCTGGTGTTGTATATACTGATGTTACCCACACTCTTCCTTCCATTTGGACTCGTGCAGACGGCACTTTGATTAGGCACTGCCAGACGACCAGCCTAGCAGACTTTTCATCGTACGACACCCGGCGTATTTCTGGACATGTTGTCTTTAGTCTCCTTTTGCGTTCGGCGGGCGAGGATTGCCGCCTTTCTTAGATGGCTACATGTTGCTGTCTGGTTGCGTTCGTGATGGTGAAGTGGCGGACGTCGTTGCGGGGTGACTTTTGAAGTTGCTTGAGCCTTCGTTTGCCGAGCACAGCTTGCTCTGCCCAAGTCTATTGGGTGCTCACTTCACACGAACGAACTTCAGTGTGCAAAGACATGACTAGAAATGTTTGCTGCCAATCTGCGTTTCTCATCTTCATAAGACGAGGTATCTTTGGATCGTGTCTTTTTCTGCCGCATCAAGATATATCATACTCCTGCTTCCACCATCTTCTTCATGCCGTCTCTGTCCTCCGCGCTCAGATTACCTGCCCTCGCAGCTTCTTTCCATGCTTCTAGCTGTGTGTACTGCTCTACGTCCAGCTTAGGCTTCAGATGTCTCAGTAGTCTAGGTGCAAATTTGCCTGTAGCATAGACGACCCCTGCGTTGTGTTTGGCGAAGAGAAAGACTATCAGTGTCAAGAACAGCAAGGGACCATCGGACTTTCTCTGCTTTTGCATCCTACGTGCCATATCGCCAAGCATCGTAGCCTTCGAGAATTCCAGAGCCGATGTTAGAGGTGCATCGATCGATTGCTTCTTGTTGAATTTGTCGAGGGAAGACGTGAGCGCATGTACATCCATCCTGCCAGCGCTGAGAACGGATTCTAGCCTGTGGACATTCTTGCGACTCTTGCGACTTGTCACGAGCCCCTGAGTGATAGCTTTCGAAATCGCGTCCGGGACGAGGTCTTTCTGTATGTAGTCGGCAAGCAACTCGGACAGCTGGTCCTGCAATTTCGGATCCTCGATTGTGGCAAGCCCTTTTAGATAGATTGCAACACGTGTGGCGACGCGATCGATCCAAAAGTCTGCGAGTTCGGTTTCATTCTGTTTCTCGAGCTCCGAGATCCTGGCGATGAAGGCCTCGTCGAACTCTCGCTCTAGCGCTCTCTCCTTTATCAAGTTCTGCAAGACTGGGTTGTCTTCCAGAAGCTGGTAGAAAGTACTCGATAGAGAATACTTGTCATCTATACTGGGATCCTCTTTGCGTCGCTGCCACTGAGAAGCGGCATCAGCTCTAACAAGATCGAAGAGGATGTTACGATGCCGTGAAAAGCTGTCGTCGCTCAGCAACGTGTCACCAGCACGATGAGTGCCTGGTGAAAGAGCGCGGATGGCCTGTTCGATTCTGTCCAGAACGAAGGCATATATGCTGTCAGGAAAGTTGGCTATGACGGGCTGCTAGAAGGCATCTGTCAGAGAGTATGTCGTGTCATGAAGTTAGGTCCACGTACGCCAAAGTCGACTTCTCCCTCGTGAGCCATGCTTGACACACAATCCTTGCTGAAGTTTGAGATCCACGCATCTGATATGGCGTAGGATTCGACAAGCTCGATGTCCTGGGTGACTCCCAACTGCTTCTTCGTCTCCTCAACGGTTTCATAGATTGTTGGGTTATCTCTTTGAAAGTCGTGCAGGTCAATGTAAGCGATTTTCCCTCGCCGTAAATTATCGATAATGTCGTCATGGTTCTGTTTGATCAATTGCACTGGAGTGCAACGTACGCCACGTGGTGTGCCATGGACATGCAGCTTCCCGGCAAACTCCGAGTCCTCCAGCAGAGCGTCAACTGCGCGATGTATGAACCAAGTTGGAGGGTTACCGGGGACATCTGTTGGTTGCAATTCGACGACCCTGACCGAATGGGTCAGTTTTCTCCCTCTTCCAAGCTTACAGCTGAACTCCACTCACTGCAGATCCTCGAGGTGTTCCCGAAGCAGGTTTGCAATCGTCCCGGATGCAGTCATGTCGTACGAGGTACTATACAGATAGCCCTCTGCTTCAAGAATGTGGATCTCTGACATGTCAATGAGGAGGTCCAGGCTGCTGTAAGAGAGGCTGTGTTTGCGCGCAAATTCGTCTTTCGAGACAAGACCGTACACCACGCCAGTCTCAAGCTCCTGGTCGATAGCATCTCGTTGCGATTTGGTGATGATCTGACGGCCATCGCCACTCCGTAATAGTAAAGTACCATCACAGTCTTCCGCGAGGGTACGAACGGTCTCCTCGCTCACATCTAGGTCCTGTGCTAGCATGAAAGTTCTTATTCTTTGGTCGACATATACTTCTTTGTTAGTAATGAAAAGGAACAAGATCTTGGGAAACTACCTTGTGTGACCAGGTCTTCGAATGCTCGGCGAGTGTATTTGCGCGTCACAAACCCGTCACCGCTTGCAGAGAGTATTAGAGGATTGCTGAGATCGCCTTCCAGCGACAGCAGTTGGAAGACATCCTTTGTATCCTGTACGGAGAACATGAATCTGTGCCAGTTGATACTCTTGCGTGCCAAAGTCGGCGACGATTATTCGGGGAGCGGGAGGACAATATATGATGCGCTCCGAGTACGTTCTGCAGTGAGCAGCTGTAGCAAGCAATCCCACAGAGCTAATGAGACTAATGAGACATATGTTTGATGGTGAAAGCGGACTTCCGAGGGGGCTGATGTCGCTGATTGGCTGACATCATGTGGAAGTCGCGAAGCTTGGCGCTGAACTTTGGCTCTGAACCTCGACTTTGACCCCAGATTGTCAATTCGCCGCCCATCGCTGTTGCGCATACGCCATCATGTCCCAGTTCCGCGCTGCAAAACTCGACATTGGCTGCTTCGCCAATATCCGCAACATTCGCGACCACACAAAGCGCAAGGTCTTCGCCGAGAACGAGCCTGAGCGGTATGCGATCCTGCGTATCTCCAATGCGAACAATGACTGATTGCAATCGTACTAGACAAGCTCTTCGTTACATCATCCGCAACACGACATTACCACAGCGAGTGCGCGCGCAGGCTCAGCTTCAGCTTTCCCAGATGCACTGCTACACCCGATTCACACAGATCAAGAACAGGTGTATAATGGGAGGAAAGGGAAGAGGTATCTTCAGCGATTTCAGGCTTGGACGTGTGCGTATGCTAAGCTCCAGAATCTATTACCAGCCGCTGACAATCTCCACAGTACCAATTCCGTCAAAACGCGCTTGCCGGAAACCTACCGGGTGTGAAGAAGGCGAGCTGGTAGTCGCGTGTCGGTGTGGGGTTGTGGATATATGTGTATACTATTACAAGGCGATACAATTGCATTGGGCGGCGTTTCATATCAAGGCCATACAACGTGCTCCACTTGACGTCAAGATGAGCTCCTTCCTCGTTTGTTCACTCACCCGTTTGTTCTCTTACCCGTTGTAGCAACGACAAACAGCAACTCGCAGTACGACGGATTTACCTGGCAATAAACCAAACAGACTGCACGCAACATAAACGTTCTCAACAACAACTTGACTCCAATTTCCCTGCCGAGAAGCGCAGCACACGACATCATGTTCCGGCGAAAAGAAGATACTATCACACCGGATGCTTCTTATCCTGCAGACTTGAAAGAACTCGGGTAGGAGTGCAAAGGGTCTCTCGTACTTAGAAGACTGACGAATGCAGTTTCTTTGTCAACAAGCTCGGCCATATCCGCATGATCGAGGCGCCTGAGAAGTCTTTTGTCTTCAACTCTACCAATATTGAGCGACACAATGAGATGCGCAACGAAGCGTTACATGGTGCGAACGTGTCTTTGAGTATGCGTGGGTTGTGCACTGACTCTACAAGCTTGCTCTCGCGCTGAAGTACTCGAGCGTCTTTCCAAGCTTGGCATCAACCAGCTCTTTCTCCCTCAACTGACCACGACGAAGCCCGATGGACCGCATATTCCGATACTCGCTCCGCCATTAGAGGTTCTCAAGAGGCGCAAGCGTGTTGTAGTTGTCATCAATGATGCTCTCCAAGATCTAGGTATTCTCGCCTACCGACAATTACAGCGAGAGCTTGGGCTCAACGGCGGATCTGTGGTGAACTTCGCAAAATCTTTGGCGAGACCTGCAGGCCTGGCAGAAAGAGAGGGAAGACAGGAGGCCTCTGGCAATCTCTTCAAGGACGGTGCTACAGTTACGGACGCCAACGAAATTCCTAGCTTGGTCGTGATGAACACAGGCCAGCTTCTCTACTCGCATAAGTACAACAGAACTATGACCACGAGAAGCTGGTATGCATTGCCTCGGAAGTCCATCGCACACGATCACATCAGAATTCACGATGGGGAGAACTACGTCGTAGGTCACCGCAATGCTACCGAGCACATCAGGTCAGTATTTGACCAGCTCCTTTGCGACCCAACCCGGGTTGGGCCGGACACAGAATTGTATGTCGTCGCGATTGAAGGTGCCGCCGGGAAGGTCCTGGAGGTATTCAAGGAGGACTGTAAGTGATAAAATTGTCATTCATGCAGTCAGCACAACTCACACACACAGTCGAGAAGTACGGCAGCCGCGTGACTGCGATGGCAGTCGTCCACTCCTTGATGGATAACTCCGAGATCACACAACCAACCATCAAGGCATTTCTACACCAGCGTACAAGACAGTGGAAGTACTTCGACCTAAGTTCCATCCCGACACAGTGCGTAGAGCTTCCAGATGATTATTTCAGCGATGTTTCGAAGGACACTACGTCAGAAGACACCAAGGCCCCATCTTGGAACGAAGACACCAAGGCCCCATCTTGGAACGAAGACTTGTCCGAGCAAGGGCCGCTACCCGAGGTCACAAACATAGTCTCTGCGAGTGAAGACCGGCCCACAGAGGTCGGACTGGACACCGACGATAGCTCAGAATGGAAATGCGGATCTGTACCATGTCCAACGTTCGCTGGCGGAAAGGAGCCAACAGGCGAATGCATCTTCACAGATGCCAGCGTTCAGCGCGCCATCCTTTCCTTCTTCGAGGAGGTTGCAAAAGACCCTAAGAACTACCAGAATCCAGCTTTTACGACCTTCTTCGACATTCCTCGCCCCACGGTTGATGAACCCTTTGCCCTTTCCGCCGATACAACCATGCAGAGCTCCAACAACACCCAGACTACGTCCCACATGTTGAGACCGGAGCAGCTCGAGCTTGAAGAGACGCGGACGAAACTCGCCGATATGCGCGTCGCACTCGATGGATGTCCTGACGATGTCGACGTACTCGCCAAGGGCCGCGCGAGACTGATGGCGAAGATCACAAAGCAGGAGGTGGCGATCAAGGATTTACAAGTCAAGGCTCTTAGTACTGGAAGCTTGGGTGTTGGAGAAGCAGACGAGGAACGTCAGGAGTGGAGCCCTAAAGTCGACGGACCGCGGGTGCCTTTCGCGGGTACTATGGTCGACAGCGAGTTGCTCAAGGCCGCGGGGTTGGGCGAGACGGCGAACGAGGAGGTGGACAAGATTGAAGAGGAGGAAAAAGCATTCGTCTGATTTGGACACGCCAGCGCCCGGCCCTTCGCAGGTATTCATAGGCACACGGAGTGCTTAGGCTTTTCCAAGACCAGTAGAAGCGTAGTACGGAATTTCAGCAGCAATGAGTGGATTATATCACACCTGGTATCACAAAAGCAAGTAAAGAAACAGAGAACCAAGGCTTGGAATCGCGTCTCAGTGCGCAAATCCAACGCTCTTCCCCTTCCCCTCGTACCCGTACTCATACTCCTCCTGCTCCGCCACAGGACTAACCTGCTGCACCTGTACGAACCCAGCCGGTTCAGTTCTCCCAGCATACCAACTCTGCTGGCCTGCGTGTACCTGACCCTGACCATGCGCATGCGCAACCCAGCTCGGGTGCGGCTGGAGCGTCTGCTGCTGATACCCTGCGTGCCCGCCTTCCAGGTCCCCGAATGCGCGGGTGCGCGGCGTCATTGGGCTCTTGAGATACATGGCGTTTGCTGCTCCTGGCGTGCGGGGCAGCTGTTGCAGTTCCCACATGTGCTGCCACTGCTCTTCTGCGGTCATTTCGTTTGAGCCGTCGGGCGTGCTGGCCCACTTCTCCTTCTCGGCCTTCTTCTCGGCCTGGCGGGTTCGGTGGCTTTCGAGCGCTGCCTTGGTTGGGTAGAGCGAGTAGAAGGAGAATACAAGGAAGAGGGCGTAAATGGAGCTGTTTTCGTTGTTAGTTGCTTTCGTTTCTGGCTTGTGAGCTGGGTGAGGGTACACACAGCATGATGCAGCTGATAGCGAAACTGCTCTTGGCTTGCATGCAGTACGCTCGGACATTCTTGTCTTGTACGATGTTGCAGTTCTTGGTGATGTACCAGGGCGCGCCGGGGTTGCTGCGCTTCGGATCGATGGTGTCGGGCGAGGTCTGGATGTAGATGCCGTATGCCCAGATGGCAAGGAGTGGGATGTGGAGGAGAACCGAGAAGATGGGGAGGAAGACGTGGAGCAGCCACATTGTGGTTTTGATGAGGTAGAAGAACATGCATACTACGCCAATGACAAGGTGGTATTGGGTATTGCTGTATCAAGTTAGATTTGATACAGATAGGTGTGGTGAAGTACTCGAGCGCAAGGCATAAACCTCACGTCGATGTTCGTGTACATGCAAACACGTTTGAAGATACTTACAATCCGCTCCAGACTATCGGTATCTTGACCGGCCGATAGTTTGCATATGCGTAAACGATTGTCGACGAATCTGAGTTGAAACCCATCTTTCCCCCTTCGTTCCATAGAATGGTCCTATACAAATTTGGCGACGCGATACCGAACAGCGCAAGATTGGCGACAGTAAAGGGAAATTCGAAAATTATGAGGAACCAGACATAGCGTGCGAGTCGCCATTCTCGCGGGATGAAAAACCGGCCCATAGTGGTGGAGGGTAAGCTGGTACCAATGTCGAGCTACGATAGGCAATGAGCTTCAGCTTGGCTCAATCCGGAAGTGCGCGGGTTGTCGCAGTCGCTCAGGAAGTCTTCATAGATGGAGTCGGTTGTTATAATTGATAGCTCCAACCGTCCAGCATCGGCGCACGTCGAAATCGAGGTCACACAGTCGCGCAGCGCAGCTGGGGCGCCCCTCGCTCTTAACAGCCGTTCGCACGGTCAGCCGGCCGCTATGCAGCACACCAAAGCGAAGTCTGCAGGCTTACTCCAGCGACTGAGGGGCGAAAGTCCATCTGCAGCCGCCCAGTGGACGCACGCATATTGAACGATCACACTGCGTATGATGTGACTACCCAATCAGAGCTGTAAAGTGGGGGACTAGAGGCGGGCCCATCCTTGCCGGTGGGCGGGCAAGAATGCGGGCAAATAGCTACATCGGGCAAGCCCAGCGTTGGCTCCCGCAGCTATCACGGCTTGGTAGAATTTACGGTCATAGCGGCGCGTAAATGCGAGTTAATCGTGTGCGTGTCGAATCGCGACAGCGTTCGTTGCTTAGATCGTTTGCAATTCAAGAGTTGCGTGTTCCGGAGTGAAGTGACACTCGACTGACTATCTACTGAGATTTGAGATGCTGGATGCCGGACGTTGCCGAATATGCTGCAGGGCAGGGCGGCTATGTACCGAAAAAAGATAATGCGCTCAAGCTGAGAGACGAAAAGGGATATGCACACATGTGTTGGTTTCTACCACCATTTTTCGCACAGGACCCGTTCAGGCGCAACATTCTCTTGATCCTTCAAGTATTGAACAATCTCGTCGGTCATAGTGGGAGGCCCGCAAACGTAGAAGACCGTGTGCTTGGCATCGTCTTTGCTGCCAACTGCACTCGACAGCGCAATGTCGTTGATGCGGTGTGTCCATGCAATCACTGGTACTTCAGTCGCTGAGTCGAGGTTTGGTAGTGTCAACGACATAAGCGGCTGGATGGGCTGGTCGTTGCTCTGATTTACCTCGGAGCCATCCCATGTGCCTGTGAAGAACAGCTCGATACGATCCTTAGTCGATTCAGAGCGCGGTATCCGGAACAGATTGATAATCTGTGGTAGGAAGAGGACCTCTTCTTGGCTGGTCTCTTTCGAGGGCACTTTGGTCGAGTAGAGGAGGCGCACTTCAAGGTTGGGGTAATTCTGGTTGATGTAATACATCATCGACATCATAGGGCTGTAGCATTGTCAGTTGTCGTAGTAGACGTGCATGGTGGAGGAAGCCTTACTTGACCCCTACACCACCTGCAATGAAAATGGCGCGCTTGATCTTGGGCCGCTCCATGTTTACGCCGGGCGGTGGAAACACAAAGTTGCCGCCCACCCGCACGGTGATCTCCTTGCCCTGTATCTCCTCCACCGGCTGCCACAGCCATGCTGCCGGCGGGTTGTCTGGGCTCTTTTGTATGGCGAGCTCGAAGAAGGGCGCGTGGTCGGGGTCGCCCTGGGCCAGGGCATCCTTCGGCGAAGATGTGATGGTGAAGCCACCAGCCTTCTCAATGTCAGGCACGAAGACGTCGAGCCATTGGCCTGGGAGGAACTTGCCTCAGCCATCAGCGCATGTCGAAAGCGGAGATGGAAAGGGAGCCGACAGTACGTTGAAGCCGTTCTTATCTACAATGTCGAACCTGAACGTCTTGATGCGGTCGTTGACGCTTGTCACCTGACCGACCGTGGCCCTGTGGAGTTCATTGTTGCGCGGTTCACTCGCGGTGCGTTCCTGGTGACTTATGCTCTTCGCCTTGGCAGAGCGCGTCGTGGGCATGCTGCCGCTGTGACGCCGTGTGCTGTGTTGGGGAACAATACGAGGGAGGAGTTGCGGGCGCAGAGTGTGACGGAATACACACCGCTGCATCCGAGCCAAAGTCAGACTGGAAGAAAATGCTGCGTGAGTGGGTGCGTGCGGTGGGGTTCTTCGCTGTTGTGAGAGGGGCCATGCTGACGATCCAGCGAGGATTAACAACTGCAAGCTATGATGCAATCGGACAAGGGCAAGGACAAGGGTGAGCCGCGGTAACTCAGCTCGGCCGGGTCTCAGTAGTCTAAGGGTCTTTGATGCAAAGTGCTTCAGCTGATTTCTGATCATAATCTACACACCTGTCCCTTTCAATCTTTATAATGGCTGCTACCGAAGGCTGGCACACCTCTGACGACGGGCGCAAGCTCTACACAAAAACGTGGACCACGGAAGCGCCGGCTAAGGCTCGACTAGTCTTCATCCATGGTTTCTCAGATCACATCAACACCTACGGCAACTTCTTCCCGTATCTCGCTTCCAAGGGCATCGAAGTCTACAGCTTCGACCAGAGGTATGGACAAACTGGTCTGCTGTACGGACCGCCGCTGACTGTGCGCAGAGGATGGGGCAAGTCAGTAACAAAGAAGGCTGAGCGCGGCGATACTGGACCCACAGCAAGAGTGCTGGGCGACATTACTTCGTTCCTCAAGTCCGTGATCCCTAGTCCTGTGCCGTTGTTCTTGATGGGCCATAGCATGGGCGGCGGAGAAGTCTTGTGCTACGCTGCACAAGGTCCACGTGAAATTCGGCAACACATCCGAGGATACCTGCTTGAGTCGCCGTTTGTAGACTTTGATCCCAAATCGAAGCCATCGTCGCTCACTGTCTTCTTCGGCAGGCTTGCTGGAAAGCTTTTGCCACACAGGCAGCTCGTTAATAAGCTTGACGTTAATCTCATTTCTCGCGATCCTGAGGCTTGCAAGCGTTTTGAAGTAGATGAGCTCTGCCATGACACAGGAACATTAGAAGGTCTCGCTGCCATGCTAGATCGCACTGCTGAGTTGGCGGCTGGCAGAGTCGTTATCCCCGATGATGCTGGCGAAAGGGGAGTCACTAGGATTTGGATAGGCCACGGCGACCAGGACGGAATCACTGCATTTGCAGCCTCGGAGCGCCTGGCCAACGCTCTCCAGGTCAAGGACAAGGAATTCAAGCCCTACAAAGGGTACTATCATCGCTGTAAGTCAAGCAACAGTACTCACATTGACAGTACTAATTCCAGCAGTGCATGACGAGCCCAGCCCTGACAAGGAGGTCTTTATGGATGATGTCGCGAATTGGATACTCGCCCGCTCTGTAGACCCTGTGCAGGTGGATGTCGCGAAGCCGAAGTTGTAGGCTGGAAATGATTTGAGCAGAGGTGTCTCATGTGTGCCAGTTAATATCTGCGTTGTATGGTTAGGGAGTAATGTCTGGCGTGCTTGAACTTGTTGGATAAGAGCGTTGTAATGTCAGGTAGAGCAGTGGATAATTATTGATTCGTAGAAGTTTCGGGAGCAACAGCTACTATGCTGCTACGTCCTGCTCAACGTCCCTGTGCGGCCCCTCCTCATCCTGGGCATTAGAGCGACCATTAGCGGGCTCATGCTGTTCTGCTGTGGGGGACGCGACAACGCCAGCTGGCGGCACGAAGGTCTCGCCTTCCTCAGTATCGAGCTGCATGAGGAATGTTTCCCAGATCTCAATAAGCTAGATGTTCTGTCAGCAAAGTCTCGACAGGTTTATGAGGGGAAACAATTACCTCTTTCTGCGCCTCGACAGCGCTCTCCAGATAGGTCTCGACACCAGATTTGAAATCTTCGACCTTCTCTCGTTCAAAGCGCTCCAGTTCGCTGCGCATCAGCCTACCCATATCGTCGAACAGGAGCCTAGCCTGATGGACTTTGCGCTCAGCGTCCGAGACATCAGCGCTAAGCTGGTTGAGACGGTCTTGCTGTGAACGCCCTTGTCGCAAGAGTTTGTCTTGGTTAGTTTTGCGCTTCTGCAGCTCCTGCTCAGCCGCGTGCCACGAGTGGTAAGACTTCTGTCGCTGCTGGAATGCCGTCTTCACGGAGCCGATAAGACGGATGTATTCGTCAATTACGATACCCATTGTGAGGACGTCCTGCTGTGCTTGACGCTCGTACAACTCGCGAATTCGAATCTGAATGTCGGAGAGGCTATCAAGGGGCCCTGAGAGCGAAGGCGAAAGCTCGACGGCTGAGAGGGAGTGCAGTGAGGCAGAGAAGTCGCCGCATGCGTCGGCAAGACCCTTGCGTTGCATGACCACGGTGTCGGTAGCTTTGAGGAGCGCCTTGAGCTGGTTCTCCAGAGCATCAAGGTAAATTTTGCGATCATGGAACCACTGTGGCGCGTCAGCGGGGAAACTCACTTTGTCGATAAGTGCGTACATCGTCGTGTTCAACAAACTTGCCACTGCTACCAGAAAGCATGCCACCAAACATTCCCTTGCTTTCGCCCAGGCCGACGTCTTTGCGCTCCTTGTTCTTGATGTCCACGTTGAAGGCATCGCTCTCAAGGAAGAGCTTTAGGTCGCTGTCGTGCTGCAATGTGGGATGAGCGGCGATCTTGTTCAGCATGCGTTCCAGCGCCGCTCGTCTCGACTCGACAAAGTCAGCCTCGAAGCGACCAAGAGACTGTTTCTCCGGAGGGGGTGGGATGATGACGCCAGGGCTGTTGTTGTGCAGCTGGGTGTAGAGCCAGAGGAAGTCGCGGTATCGGCGCGAGACTGTGAATTCGGGGTTTCGGTAGCCTTTGGACGTGGTCTTGGTGGTGACCGAGTACTCCGTGTGCGAGCTGGTCAGGTCGCCCACCTTGTGCGGGTCGCCTACGTAGATGGAGAAGGTCGGTTTGGCAGCCTGTTCGACGCTCACGCTCGGCTGTGCCTGGCGCTGTGGTGCGGCGTGCGCCGGTGCTTGGACAGGTGGAGGCACCCTAGGACCTTGCGACTGCGAGCGCTCGTCGTCATTGTCGTCGTTGAGGTCAACCGAGTCCATCATGCCGCGCAAAGACGACGAGGTCGAGGTGCCAGTAGTCGGCCGGTTGTTCCGCGACGCAACATTCTCCTTGTGCGGCGGTGCTGGAGGCTCTACGGCTGACGGCGTGGCAGCTCCCAGCGGGCCAAGTGGATCGTCTACAGCTTCGAGCTTCGTCGACTGGGTGCCGTACTGGCGCCGGCGCGGTCCACGGCCGGCAGGCGAGCGCGGCGCAGCTGGAGCGCTGGGTGCAGAGCTGCCAGCTGCATTGTTAGGCGTGGGCGAAAGCGTGCTGGACTCGTCCTTGTCTTGCTTGGGGGTGTCTTGCGCCGTTCGCGAGGGCACGTCTGTTGCAGAGTCAGATTTGAGCGGTACAGCTAGAGCGCGAGTCGATTCCTACCACCCCAGGGAGAATCATCACCGAGATCCATTGTGGTGTGATTGGTGTTGTACCGTGTCTGGCTGATGGCTGTTTCCAGGTACTACTCGAACGTCAGTAGCATCAATGTGTCGACCAATGGGGCAGCCGCGCACAGATTCATCACCCCACAACCGTCATGGAGGGGAGGCTCGATTGATGCTCCCAACCCAGAACAGCTCCACAGGGGCACATAGAAAGTACAACTAGTTGCGACCTTAATCAGCCGCAATGAACACTGAGAACTCTTGTTTTGGCTGTACATGTCTACATAGTATTGTATCACACAACGCCAACCTCATGTTGGAGGCTCTTATCAGCGTTCGCAGGGCTGCTTTTCCAGACACTCTACGCATGGTGCCTTGAACCAGCGGCCTAATGATTGCTCCTGTTTATGTGCTGAAATGAATATGAAGTAGATGTCATTCTGCACGTCCGCGAGAGCAACATCAGCAGACTCAAAGCTCAAAAGGTAATACCATACATAACAGCGACCATCAAACACTCATACATCGACCACGCCTGTCCACTGCATCACAGGCGCCAATCGTGACCCCGGCCTCGAATGCGTGCGTCGAATCGGCCAGAAATCCTCCAACACTGTTATCGCAACCCTTCGCAGCTCATCAACGGACACCAAAGGTCCTCTAAGCGGTTGTGTCGAACAACACCCACATCCTTGTCTGCAACAGCAGTGACAGCACCTTCATCTCGTGGGTTAAAAGAGGGTGGTGATGAGAAGTTATTCACGTATGATGGAAGTCAGGTGCCGTGGTAGTAGCTAGAGTTGAGCTGTGAGACTAATTCTTCTCTACTATCTATGGGCAACCCCTCTAGACCGACTGCTCGTGAAAACCGACATCTCTTATGAATCGACAAGGTCTATAGACTGGACTGTCCTAGCGCAGCCTTCTGGTGCTCGCAGGTGTACGCTATCTTGCCATCCTCGGTCTCCAGCCTGATCTCTCCCCTCGTGAGACCCTGCCGTTTCCCCAGATGGACCACCTCGCTGATCACATACACCTTTGTGCCCTCGGCTGCGGGCTTCAAGTACGTGCAATTCAGATTGCGACTGACGTGCCCTATTCAGGCGTTAGCTCCACCACCTTCAGACCGACAGGTTGTTGCTAAAACCTACCTGTATCCCAGAACCCATCGCGGCTGATTGCCGTGATAGCTGTCGAGGTACAAATATCGAAGATCAGCGCAACGGCTCCGCCATGCAGATTGCCTCCCATATTGCATAGTTGCTTCGGCACTGTAAGACTGTAGACGACGCGGGCATTATGGGGGTCTGTGGGGGTTGGCTTCACAGTAACAGATTCCAGGGTCAAGAGATGTGGCAGCATAGAATCGTGTCCCTACGCTACGTATCAGGAGAGCAGATCCGTATAGCTTGCATTGTATTCGTACCTCGTAGTCCTCGGACTTTGCAATCTCAAACTACAGGCCATCAGCATCGAGGTTAGACATGACCACGAGAACGCCATACCCATTTCCTTGCCTTCTCCTCAGGCGAGATGTCGCCATGCTTTGCGAACATCTTCTTGAAATGCTCCCCCATTGTGAAAGTTCCGTGTACATCTCTAGAAGCGCCGACGACGTGCAATCTACATGTACTACGCTCCAACCTCGGCACATGGAAGCTCACCTCAACTGCGCGCTACCCAGACAGGGCTAGCCGCGGACCCTGGTTTGTCGAGTTGAATGTTTCTCATCTCACATATTGTGTTGACTGAATTTACCATCCATCAACAAACCGCCCGTCGACGCACAACACCTCACAATGGAAGCCTCAATCCTCATGCGGTCCCTCCTACGCACGCCGCCCTCGTGCCGCTCCGTCCTCGCCTCGCTCCCCCGACAAACCCGCACCTTCGCCCTCTACGCACCACAAACGCGCTTCATCTCCACGCCCACCATCCTGCGCCCCAGCTTCTGGGCATCCATGGTCCCCAAGCCGCTCAAGGAACGCTCCTCGGCGCCGCGCTCTCGCGAGTGGAACCCCGCAACGCCCTTCATCGTGCTCGCCCTGCTCGTCGGGTCCCAGGCTATCCAGATTCTTTGGCTGAAGCAGGAGCGCGCCCACTCGCAGCGGAAAGCAGAGGCGAAGATTGGGCTGTTGCGGGAGGTGATTGAGCGGGTGCAGAATGGTGAGGATGTTGATGTGGAGAAGGTGTTGGGGACGGGGGATGAGACGGCGGAGCGCGAGTGGCATGAGGTGCTGAAGGAGGTCAAGGAGGAAGAGGCGCTGTTTCAGAGCAAGAAGAAGAGGAGGGCGTTGAGGGATGAGGCTGCTAAGCAGCGCGGACAGCAGGAGTCTGTAGTTGAAGAAGTCGCAGATCATGGCATAGCGAAGGTGGAGAGCATTGGCGGTGTCAAGTTCTATTAGGTGTCTATGGATGGAATTGGGGAGTCATAAAGTCGTCGAAGAGATTCGCACGTCTCCGCCAGCAGAGATCGTACACGCCAGGGCACTCCGCCACAACCGTTTCGCCAACACCGCTCACTCGTCATACTTCTCGGCACTCTCGACCTCGACCTCCTCCACCTCCGCGCCAGCTCGAGTCTCCACCGTCTCCCTCGCCCTCTCCTTAGATGCTGTCTGCTTCAGCCTCTCGCCCCTCTTCTGATTTCCCACGTTATTGGACTCCTTGGTAAACCGCCTCGCCTCAGGGTTGTCACACAGCAGCGCCAGCGTCAAGCCCCCTCGGACCGCATCATCGACCGCGCTCTTCGACTCCCCCAGCACGAGACAAATCCTGCTCAGTCTCAACTCCACGCTCGCACCGCTGATGTCCACCAATTTGCCGCGCACAGTCTGCTTGTGGTACACGGTCGGCCTGCACCAGCCGCGTTCGTGCACGGCAATCGCCTTGTCGAAGACTGCATGCGCCGCGGCCTCAAGGTCCAGTGCGTCAAACGCCGCAAGCTGCGTGAAGCGCATGCGGTGCACTGACTTGGCGCCGTCGGTGATGTCGCGGCTGTTGATCATGGCGTGGTAGATGCGACAGACCCAGTAATCGCGGCCGAGCGTCTTGACGCGGGAGATGTCTCTGGCGTGAGATTTGGGCTCGAGCCGAGCGCGTCTGCGATATGCCTTTGCCTCGGCGGCGGAGCGGAAGTGCGATGTTGTGAGAAGCGGGTAGAGGGCGGCTGGGTCGGAGGGCGCCACGGGCTGGTTGGCGAGAATGTGTGGGTGTGGTGTGTACGTGGAGGTATTCAGTCGCGGGGGAGCGGCGATGAGCGTGTCCTTGAGCGTGTTGATGCCCACATCGTCCAGCGAGTGGGAGAAGGACACGGCAGAACCGGCAGTCGTTGCCTCCAAAGGCGAGAGCGAGGGCGAAATCGAGGGCGAGGGGGAGGCTGGAGTCGTACGCAGAGGCGGAGCCGGAGTCGACACCAAAGACGAAGCAAATGGCGGAGCCAACCCATCCTCCCCAGGAATCACAAAAGCCTCCTCAAAAAACCCGTCTTCCTCCACAAGCCCCCACCCAGCACCATCCCTACTGTCGTCGAAGAATCCGCTATCCTGCATAACGAAGATATTGAAAAGAAAATTAGAAATGGATAGAAATGAAGCAAAGACGGACCAGCGTCAACCTCGAGCAAGAAAGTATGGGAAGCAAGAACGGCACAGCTACAGAGAGATGGATAGGGGGGATAGGTAGGGTAGATATACACCCCCCTCCCACCACGGCACGCTATACAAGAGAGTGGGGCGGGCATTGTGACAATAGCAGGACCTGTTGGTGAGGAGTGGTCTGTGTCCCGCTGGATGGGATGGGGAGGGGTAGGTAGTATTGTCGTCTCCTCTGAGTCGAGGTTAGAGGGTAGAGGTGAAAGTGAAAGCAAACCCAGCGACTGGGCTTTCCGCGCAGACACCACCTCTCGACAAGACGAACATATATACAGTGTACACTCGATAGAATCAGGCCAGCAGAAAACAACATGATCAAGACAAACAGATAAATTAGACATTCGAGAATGGTATATAGTAAGCTGCTCCCCCCTCCCAACCCATGGCCTCCAAAAAGACAAAAAGTGTGCTAGCAGCGCTGTGTATAGCCGCGTGCCTGTGCAGAGGCGCTCATAGTACCCAGCTCAGCTCCCAGTATCCTGATTGCTCCAAAGTAAGTTTAAGAAAATCAAAAAAAGTGAAAACAACACAATCATTATCGTCAAAGCATGCCGGGAGGTGGCCCGTTGGTCGGCGGCGCAGTCGAAGCCGCAGCTTGTGCGGGTTTCTTGGGCGCGATTTCCTGAATCGATATCTCAGAGTCGACCGAGTCCCGCCATTGCGAGATGCCTTCATTAGTGTCGTGCTGGCCCTTTGTGGGCGTGCGCTCAAAGTCGAATCGATCGCTGAGGCGGTAGGCCTTGTTCGTAGTCTCCCAGTGACTGCGCAGAGCGTCAAGCTCTGAGGCGAGGTTGTCCAGCGCCATCGAGTTGCGGGTAGCGGTAGACGCTGGACGGTTGTTGGGCGCCTCGGGGGTGCTGGAGCCGTCGTTGTGGCTGTAGAGCGAGTCGGCAGACGCGATGCTGTCGTGCGTGCGGTGACGCGCAATGCCGCCGTTGCTGCTATCGCCCGGTACCTGCGACTGTCGGCGGTAGCTGTCGACAGAGTTCTCGAACTGGTCCAGGAACATCTGCACACGCGTCTCTGCGTCACGTGCACGCTCCTCAACGACCGTGTACTGCTGGCGAAGAGCGTCCAGATCGGCACGAGATTGAGTGGCAGAGGACTCGGCCTGTTTGGATTTGCTGGCTGCTACTTCAGCTTCTTGTCGGGCTGCGGCCAGGTCGGACTGCAAGGTAGCTAGCTGGCTCTCAAGACGACCGACGTTCGTCTTCATGTTCTCTTGAGCGTTCGAGAGCTCAGTGCGCAACGATGCTCTCTCCGCCTCCCACCCGGCAGTCTGCTCTTTGGTCGGGCTTCGCGAGGCAGATGTTGCTTGCTTGAGCTCTTCCTCAAGCTTCGTATTTGTCGTCTTGTACCTGTCGAGCTCTTGCTTCATCTTTGCGAGCATCTTCTCTGTGCCTCGCAGGTACTTGACAGCTGCTTGGTGATCGTTGTGCAAGGCCTGCAGCTTCTCCTCCCAGTCTTTGCTGACGTCGTGTTCGCGCTGCTCGAAAGATGCGCGCAATTCCTCGTGGACCTTATTCATTGAATCAATCTGCTGCTCGAGTTCCTTGACGCGGTTGAGTTCCGGAGTGCCAAATCGAGAGTTGGGGCTGTCCAGCACTCGAGAGCGACGGTGGTCAACGGCGTTGACTCCTCGCTCCTCGAGCAGATTCTTGAGGGTCTTGAGTTGGACTTCAAACGCATTGCTTTCCAAACGTAGACGCTCATGCTGTTGATGAAGCTCAGCCTTCTCTGCTTCAGAAGCTTGTACATCCCTCATCGCCTGTTGCAGCTGTTTGCGAATCGTAAGACCCTCGCGGCTGGACTGCTCTTGGTAGGCCTCGAGACCGGCGATCCTCTCCTCGGCGCGACGCAGTTTCTCAGAAGCCTGATCAGCAGCCGCCTGGTTCTTGCGCGCCATGGCGTTTGCCGATTCGACCTGTTGTTGAAGTATGGCAACACGCTCATTTGCGACGCTGTCGTTGGCGGGAGCGTGAGCAGCAATGCTACCCAGGCCAGAGAGCACGGCGGCCTGATGAAGACGTGCTTCCGTTGCATGCTTCTCCGCCATCTCCTCAGCATCGCGCCATTTCTGGGTAGCAGTCTCGAGCTCCATAGTACGAGCTTCGTGCTCGGCACGGAGTTGGCTGAGCTTCTGGCGGACGGCTTCACTTTGGCTGCGCTCCTCTTCCAATTGCCTCTCTAGCAGACTAGACTTTTCTGAAGATGCAGTAACAGCTTCACGCAGCGTCTCAAGCACAACGGCATGGCTTGTCGTCTGTGCGGTGAAATGAGCGACCTTGGCGCTCAGCTCGTCCTTGTCCACAGCGAGCAGGCGAGAAGATGTCTCGGCTTCTGCAGCGCTAGCAGACACCTCTCTTGCTACACGCTGCGCCTCGTGCAGCTCGGCTCGGAGGCTCTCAGACTCGGCAGCTGCTTTTTGTCGAGTAGAGTCCAGTTCTTGCACTCGTGCTTGCGCAGCTTCTGCAGTCTCGTCCGCCAGTTGCTTGGCCTTTTTTTCAGCGTCGACTTCATGACTCAGCTTCTCGACTAAGGTGGTCAACTCTGCCTGAGCGGCCAAAGACGCGGCAAGACGTCGACTGATGTCGTTCATGCGGTCGAGGTCTGGAGTCTCGGTATTGCGGCTGCCATCGGGTTGAGGGGTGCCTGCTTGGCTGCCTCCACCATGAGCTGCCAGCTTCGTCTTTGCGTAGATGGCTTCGCCGATGGCAGCATCTCGTTGGCGCTCTACTTCTGCAATCCGCTTCGCCGCGTCGGCGCCCTGTGTCTTGATGGAAGTCTGTACACGGTCGACCTCTGCCTTCATCTTGAGCAGCGCTTCCAGCAAGGGCCGGTCCTCATCCTGGAAGTTTTCGGCGGATCGCTCGTCGAACATGGGGCTCGTGGAAGTGGCCGGGTGGTAGCCAGCTTTGCGCGCCAGAGCGAGCTCCGAAGCGTACCAAGCGTTACGGCTCTTTGCGACGTCAAGTTCTCGAACTACGCTGTCGTCGACATGAGTCACCGCTGGCGAAGCGCCGAGGCCACTATCGACTTGACGGTTGTCAGTTTCTCGGCTCTGAGCGCGTTGTTGCGGTGTCTCAAGCGACCGCCTCGGTGTTTCTTGTTCGATGCTGGCTATGGTGTCATGGGACGGTTGCTGCTTATGAGATTGCGATCTCGATGCGTTCCTGGAGGTCAGACTTCCAGATCGGGTTGTGTCGATCGACTCCTTTGCCGTCCGCTGGCTGACGGTGTCCGAGGGTTTCCGCTGAAGCTCTGCCCCGGACGGAACGTCCCTCGGGGTTGGCGAGAAGTTGTCTCTGTCGAGGGAAGATGCAGCCTCAGTGTCGACTGCAGGGCCGAAGGCGCGCTCTCCTTTGGTTGGTGTCTTGGTCCTGGAGGCTGGAATCACTTGCGGGTTAGCACCATTCATCCTTGGCTGAGGTGGTTGCTGAAGGGGTGGAGGTCCGGAAGGTGCCTGTCCAGCTGCACGCGGGAGTCTCGACGCACCTGGCCCCATTCCGTTTGGAGCTACACCGTTGGACATGTCAGGTCCCACTCGCTGCTGCGGTCCCGGCAACATACTCTCGCGGTTTGGTGGCGGGCCGTTGCGGCTCTGAGGGATGTTGCTGCGCTCGCCACCACTCAATTTTCGAGGCGTGTTGATTGCTTGCTGGGGTGCTGCACTCTCATTTGGAGGATATCTAATCTTTGACGTGTCCAAGATGTAAGCCATGCTTAGTTCGTTCCTGTCGCTGACGGAGGAGCTCGGCTCGCCTGCTAGGGTCACGATGTGTTTCCCAAACGCAGTCATGCTGTGACCAGAGCGGGCAGACGGCGAGTGACCCATGTTCTGGAACATGTACCAGCGGCGAGACGAGATGCGGAAGGCTGCAAGATCCCCCAGGTCGACGCCCTCTTGTGTGCGACCACCAAAGACGTACATGGTGTCGTTGACGAGGGCGGCAGAGTGTCCCTCGCGGGCTACGGGGATGTATCCAATGCAGTCGAGCTCTGTCCAGGAGTTGGAGCGAGGTTCGTACGTCCATACGTCGTTGAACCAGGTCACGCCATCGGTACCGCCGAAGAGGTAAAGTCTGTCCTGCCATGTGACTATGGAGTGGTTTGTACGCGGCGGGGGTGAGCGGCCCTGAGGAGAAGCTTGATCCTTTGAATTTGGGAGTAAGACTTCCCAGCGGCTGGCGGATGACTGGAGGGAGTTGAGGTCAAAGGCCACGAGGTCATTGAAGAAGAAACCCTCGACCTGGCCACCGAAGATGTAGATTTTTGAGCCCAGAATATTAAGAGTGTGGCCATAACGACCTGTCGGGCGCGGACCCTGGGGCAAAGCGCGCGACCAGTGTTTTGTTGCTGGGGAATGTCAGTTTGTGCATGTGTCTAGGAGAAGGTGAGGTTTGCTTACAGGTATTCAAAAGGTACAAGGTATCGTCCAGATCATCGTTGTCGGCCAATTTTGTGTCTCCGCCAAAAACGATAAAGGCGTTGCCTACCAACAGACTGGCATGTCCCACGCGAGGCCCAGGTCCGTCTCCTGTGGTGGAAATAGGGTAGCAGGACAAGCTGCCATTGCCCATCTCGGTCAGCCAAAGGTCTCCCTTGACTGTTGCGCCGCCAACGAGACCTCCCATGATGTAGATGATGCCATCTTTGGAGGCGACCGAGTTGATGGCGGCGCCGTAGCGTGGGAAGGGGTTGCCGGCGGTGAAGTTGAGGCGTCGAGAGGACCACGGGTAGGGGGATTCTTGGGGAGGGCCAGGTTGAGGTCTGGCGGTCTGCTGCAGGGCGCCCTGTTGCGCACGGTTAGTAATTGATGTAGGGCAGGCGCAGAGGACGCCAATGTGTTGCGCACCTGTTCATTGGACCCTGCTCTCTCTCGCAGTGCCTTTGGTTCGGGGGCAATGGCACCCTGGAGTTCGCGACCTTGCAGGGAGCTCAACGAGTTGTTCACGCTCCCGCTCGGGGTCGAGTTGGCACTCTGCTGCTGTGGGCCAGGGCCTGGGCGGCTGGCCTCTTTCGCAGCAGGGGGCGCATTGAGCGAGGCAGGCTGGGGCTGTTCGCGGCCGTGGGACGAGGTAATCTCGCGAGCAGCGGGCGGCAGGGCGTTTGCGTGCTGCTGCTGCTGCTTGCTCTTCTTGCCAAACAGAAACGACATGGCGCGGGATGTGCAGCCGTCGGGGCGTTACAATGGCAGCGGGGGGCCGGTCAGACAGGCATTCGGAGTGTGCGCGCGCAAGGACGTGATCTGGTGTTTTGGTGTTGTGGTGTTCCAGGGCCGAGTGAGGTTGGGGAGGCGGGTCGGTGTGCGACTAGACGCAGGGTGCAAGATGGACGGCGTTAGGGAAGTTTGCTGGGGGTTGTGTGCATATCGGGGAAGTGTGGAGGCAAGAGGGACTCTGGGGGAGAATGTGCGGCGTTGGGCGAGGTGAGGTCTGGTAGTACACAACTACACGACTTGGCGAGTACGGCGACGAGAAGAGAGATGCAAGACGTCCAGAACCGCGACTGTGAAATGGCCAGCAGCCAGCGCGCACTTTTGTTTCTGGACAGTGTGCGGGGGAGCAACGACAAGAAGGCAGAGATGGAGACAAGGAGAGAGGCAGAGCACAGCAGAGCAGCGCACCGCGTTTGTTTCAAGTTGGCCTTTGCAGCCAAAGACGGCCCTTGAAAGTGGACATTGAATGGGCGGCGCGCGGCCCCCTGAGCGAGCTGCATCACGCACGAGGACAGGGATGAGCCTCGCCGTGATTGGGCCGGCACGCGTGGTTTGGTAGTCCGTTTACTACCGCCATGTGCAGTGTCTACATGATTGTTGCATGCTGAGTCTTCTTCTGGTAGTCGACAGTACAAGAATAATAGTATGTAGTAATGCGTTGAGTGGTGGCAGCAGCAGCATCAGCAGCAGCGAGGCCAGCAAGAAGTCATACGTCGAGCCGTGTTTGCTCACCGTGGTTGTCTAACTCGATGATGTTCTGCTGCCACTTGACTTGACCGCGGTCCCGTTTGGTTTTGGTGACGAACGCTAAGTATAGAGAGAGCGACCAGCGCCCACCACCTCGAAGCTTGCCCGCCCACATCTCGAGCCACGACAGACAGCAGCAGAGACAGCAGGACAGCATCTGCACGCTGTTCTTCGACCTCTCCTCCCCGCCCGTCTTCCTGCGCTCCCGTACCAGCGCCCACCGCCCCAGCCAGCCCGCGCGACATGGGCGCTGCTGCGAGCTTCCCAACTGCACGCTCGAGCTTGCCCGTGGTATGAGAACGGCGTCTGGCCAGCTCCTCTACTACAACCAACCCCTCTCTCTTGCCTCTCACACACACGCCCCTCGATATGGCCACCGCGCTGGCAGCGTCTTCGGCCCCGCGGGAGACGCGCCCTTCGCAGGACACAACCAGCTCTTCCTCGACTGCCGCCGCTGCCGCCGCCCATCTCGACGCCCACTCGCCCACCTCGACCGTTGCAATCCGCCCACGTCCCAGCGTCAGCAACTCCTCGCACCGTCCCAGTCTTGCACGTGCAAAGAGCGACTTTGGGCCTCGCCTGCCCGTCCCAGAGCCCCAAGAGCACGCCGACGATGCCAGCAGCGTCGACGGCCACTTCAAGATCCGTCATGGCTGGGATGACCAGTTGAACTCGGACGAGTACAGCAATATGCTGACCTCCAACTTCTTCATGTACTACACCGACAAGAAGCATGAAACCGGCGGCCACCCAAAGGCCGAGCTCGGCGCATCCACCGTCCAGGAATGGCGCATGCGCGACCGCCTCAAGACCGTCTCGGCCGTGCTGGCTCTGTGCCTCAACATTGGCGTTGACCCTCCAGATGTCATCAAGACCAACCCATGCGCCAAGGAGGAGTGCTGGATCGACCCTACGCTGACCTCGCAGACGCCCGGTCACACCCCCATGAATCAGATCGGCAAGGCCCTGCAGACCCAGTACGAGCAGCTCAGCATGCGTACCCGCTACAAGCTCCTACTCGACCCTACTACGGAAGAGACAAGGAAATATGCCTCCACACTGCGACGCAACGCTCGTAACGAACGCGTCCTGTTCCACTACAACGGCCACGGCGTGCCCAAGCCCACTTCCAGCGGAGAGATATGGGTCTTCAACAGAAACTACACCCAGTACATCCCTCTCTCCTTGTACGACCTGCAGAGCTGGATTGGCGCGCCTAGTCTGTTCGTCTACGATTGCTCCGATGCTGGCCTCATCATCAGCAACTTCAACAGATTCGCCGAGAAGCACCAAGCCGAGTTCGAGGAGGCTCGCCGTCGAGACCCAAACGTCGAGTACGTCGACTTTAGTGACTGCATTCATCTCGCCGCCTGTCGAGAGAGGGAGTCTCTGCCCACAAACCCAGAACTGCCTGCAGACGTCTTCACCTCCTGCTTGACAGATCCCATTACCATGGCTGTGCGCTTCTTCATCCTGCAGAATCCCCTCCCCAGTAAAGTCAACCTACGAGATGCCCACAACATCCCAGGCAAAGTCTCGGAGCGTAGAACGCCCATCGGCGAACTCAACTGGATCTTCACTGCCATCACCGACACCATCGCCTGGAACTCGCTGTCGAAACCTCTGTTCAAGAAACTCTTCCGCCAGGACCTGATGGTGGCAGCCCTCTTTCGCAACTACCTGCTGGCACAGCGAATCATGCGCGTCTACCACTGCAATCCTGTCTCGCACCCCGAGATACCGCAGACACACGACCATCCCTTGTGGCGCAGCTGGGACCTCGCTGTCGAGCTGATCCTGGCTCAACTCCCTGACCTACAGGCTGAAGCTCGAGGCGAGAAGGAATACGTGTACAAGCACTCGGATTTCTTCTCGGAACAGCTCACTGCTTTCGAGGTATACCTTTCACAGGGAGCTGTTGAGCAAAAGATACCAGAACAGCTTCCCATTGTGCTCCAGGTCCTACTGAGTCAAGTCCATCGACTACGTGCTCTCATCCTACTCTCAAGTTTTCTAGACCATGGACCATGGGCCGTCAACCTCGCGCTGAGCATAGGCATCTTCCCATATGTCCTAAAGCTCCTGCAGTCCCAGGCCAACGAACTCAAGCCCGTCATGGTCTTCATCTGGGCCCGCATACTCGCCGTCGACTCATCATGCCAAGCCGATCTGCTCAAAGACAATGGTTATCAGTACTTTATCAACATCTTCAACCCGAGCTCCGGTATTCCTATCCAGAACGCAAGCGAACATCGAGCCATGTGTGCTTTCATTGTATCCATGTTCTGCAAGGACTACAATCAGGGCCAACGTGCTTCGCTGAGCACAGAGCTCGTCGAGAGCTGTCTCGACCACCTGAAAGACATGGCCAATCCCTTGCTCCGACAGTGGTCCTGTCTGTGTCTGAGCAAGCTCTGGGTCGACTATGAAGAAGCAAAATGGGTCGGTATTCGATGCATGGCCCACGAGCGACTTTGCGAGCTGGTCATGGACCCAGTCGCTGAAGTACGAGCCGCCATGCTCCATTCGTTGACCGCCTTCCTAGGCATTCGAGACGTCACAGCACAAGTCGCCAACATCGAAGAGTCTATTGCCTCGACTGTCCTTCTCATGACAACAGACGGAAACAGCATGGTCCGCCAAGAGTTGCTGATTTTCTTCTCGACGTTCATCGCGCGCTACAAGACGCGCTTCATCGTCACAGCATTCGAGCACTTCTCCGAAGAGAAGAACAGCGACGTTCTGGCACAGATGGAACAGAGGAACGGTGACGGACTATACATGAAGATGTGTGCGAGCGCGAATGGGTCCTCAGGTCCATCGGGCGCTTGTTCGCAGAACACAGTCTACTCTGCCATCTGGAAAGAGATGCTGGTCATGTCCGTCGACCCCTATCCTGAGATTGCCAAGGACGCCGGGATAGTTGTCGACTACGTCTTGGTAGCCTTGCTCGAATCGTCGCTCGGCCGTTTTGCGCAACCACACTTCAGCGAGACATTGAAGAAGAATGCTGCAGTTCGTCCTGCGCGTCGTGTACCAGAAGAGAAGCCACTTCAGCAACTGGTCTCTACCCCACCAACGCCATCGAAAGAGACCGGCTACCTATCTCTCTTCGGTGGTATGCGTAAATCGACTGCGTCGCTCAAGAGCCTCTGGTCGAGTCACGATCCTTCTACCTCGCCTCAGAAGCCAAACGCGAGGGGAAAGATGGATGATTCCGATGCCACCCTAACAGAAGTACGCCCTGACACACCCGAGGGCTACCATGCTGAAGAGGAACCCAAGTCGAGAGGCTTCAAGCCTCGATCTCTGTCCGAGAAGCCACAACTACCGCTCAAGAGTGTCTTCCTCGAGTGGTCGGTGGAATACTTCCGCGAGCCTCAGATGAAGCCCACAGAGGCGGACGAGCCAGGTAGCACAGACTACAACGGGCGACTCTGGCGAAGGAATCGCAACGATAAAATCATTGCCGAGACTCAGCCCCTCAAGGAAGTTGCCGTTTCGAATCGATGGGATCACCCGCGTGGTTACTTTGACAACCTCAGCCAGCCTATGAAGATGGCTTTCCATCAGTTCGAGGATCACCTCGTCGTAACTGACAGCCGGAACACGATCAACATCATTGATTACACTGAAGCCGTGAGGAGGATCAATTGCTTCTCCAACGGTAATCCTTTGGACTCGAGAATCACAGATGTACGATTCATCAACGAGGATGACCAGGCGCTACTAATGACTGGATCATCGGATGGAGTCATCAAGATTTTCCGCAACTACGACTCCAAGGGAAAGACGGAACTTGTGACAGGATTCAGGGCTCTCACCGATTTGGTGCCCAGCAACAAGAACGCAGGGCTTGTCTTTGACTGGCAACAGGGTAGGGGCCTGGTACTCGTGGCTGGAGATGTCAAAGTGATCAGGGTCTGGAATTCCGCCACCGAAGTCTGCATCAGCGTAAGTCCTACTATTACTACCTGTCACAGACCAGCGACTAACTTTCGTAGGACATTCCTGCACGGTCAGGATCCTGCATTACCTCCTTGACATCTGATCAAGTCGAAGGTGACGTCTTTGTTGCTGGGTTTGGTGATGGTGCCATTCGTGTTTACGATCAGCGCCAGAAGCCCGCAACCGCAATGGTCAAGGTCTGGAAAGAACACAAGCAGTGGATCACAAACGTACACTTGCAGCGCGGCGGTCAGAGAGAGCTTGTGAGTGGCTGTCGAAGTGGTGAGGTGAAGCTGTGGGATATAAGAATGGATCAAAGTGTCAAGACCATTCAGGCGACGACCGACCACCTGCGCACACTGAGCGTTCATGAGCACGCGCCAGTCTTTGCTGTGTAAGTTTTTGCACAAACAACCAGAGCGTCTACTAACCACGCTGCAGTGGAACTCAGAAGCATCGCATCAAGGTCTTCAACATCAACAATGGGAGGCTCGTATCCAACTTCGAGCCCTACTCTGGCTTTCTGCGCGATCGCTCTGCTCCTATCACTACAACGGCTTTCCATCCGCACCGACTCATGATCGCCGCTGCTGCTCTGCACGACAACCATGTCAACTTCTTCACATGCGACACGCCCAAGAACCCCACCTTGAAGACGGTGAAATTATGGGACGGCGGTGCAACAGCTTCAAGTCGGGCTTCTATCCACGGATGAGAAATCGACACGCATCTTTTCTTCGGGCGTTTCGCAGCGCACAAGTTATTACGGCAGCTGCTTGCTTTGCATTTTGGCTGGGTATGGCGTGTGGGTACATGTTTTTATCGGCTGGCATGGGCATAGCGTGGACATTGACATGGAGCGACAGCATGAGGGTTTCGAGCTCCAATTCCTTTCGATACCCACTGTAGTGTCTTTGTAATTGTAACGGGTCTTCCAAACCCTACGGGTTCGAGTATCGTGCCTGGAAAGTCTTGCTCTTATGTGTGCCTGACTCAGTGAACCGTGCGTGGTATGACGCGGGGTACTCACAGATGAGTCGCGCTGCCCCTCCGTGAACTCAATTTCTTGAGACACCACACTTTCCGCACTCTTCCAATCCACTGCAACATGAGTGACGCACCACCACCAGCTGCAGCTCCGAGCGAAGCCCCACAGGGTGAGGCGCCCTCCAAGAATGCCTTGAAGAAGGCGCAAAAGGAGAAAGAGAAGGTGTGCAGCAGTCGTGTGCTTGGCTGGACAAATGAACTTGCAACTGACTCCATGCCAGGCAGAGAAGAAGGCCGCTGCAAAGGCGCGCGAACTGGCCGACCGAACAAAGAAGGAGGCTGCCGACGCCGAGGATGTCTCTAAGGACTCGTACGGCGAGCTGCCTTTGACTGGCTCCAAGGACTTCAAGCCCACGGGCATTGAGCGCGTCAGCCTCAGCGATGTGGCCGACCACGTCGACAAGGAGATCACCTTCCGCTCCTGGGTCGAGAACGCTCGCTCCCAGTCGGCGAAACTGGCTTTCCTCAACTTGCGCCAGAACCTCAGCACCATCCAGGCTGTGATTGCAGCCAGCGACAAGCTGTCCAAGCAGATGGTCAAGTTCTGCGGTACCGTCCCTACGGAAAGCACAATTGTTGTTACTGGGCTGGTCAAGAAGGCCCCGGAGCCTATCAAGAGCGCCTCCATCCAGGACTACGAGATCCACATCAAGAAGCTGTTCATCGAGGTCAAGGCCGAGGTGCCGCTGCCGCTGCAGGTCGACGATGCAGAGAGGCCTCTGCCGGCTGAGACTGCTGCCGAGGAGGAGCAAAAGGAGGAGGGTGGCGAGCGACCGCTTGTCAGCCTCAACACGAGGCTCAACAACAGGACCATTGACCTGCGCGCCAAGATCAACCAGTCCATCTTCGTTGTCAAGAGCGGTGTCTGCGCCATCTTCCAGGAGTTCCTTTCAAAGAAGGGCTTCACACTTGTCCAGACTCCTAAGATTTTGGGCGCCGCTTCGGAGGGAGGTGCTAACGTCTTCGAACTCAAGTACTTCGACCGCCAGGCTTACCTTGCGCAATCGCCACAGTTCTACAAGCAGATGCTGATTGCCTCTCGCTTCCAGCGGGTCATGGAGATCGGCCCTGTTTTCCGTGCTGAGAACTCCAACACTGCTCGCCACTTGACCGAGTTCACTGGTCTCGATCTCGAGATGGAGTTCCAGGAGCACTACCACGAGGTCATGGGTGTTCTTGAGGACTTGATGTTGTTCATCTTCAAGGAGTTGAACGTGCGATACAAGCGCGAGACCGACCTTATCCGCAGTGTCTACCACGTCGACGACTTTAAGCTTCCCGAGTCCGGCAAGGTACCCAGAATCCCGTTCACGGAGGGTATCAAGATGCTCCGCGAGGCTGGCGAGGAGCTCAACGACTACGATGATTTGAGGTGAGTACAAACTTCGGCTTGTAACGACCACACTAACAGCCCACAGCACACCCCAAGAAAAGCACCTCGGCCGTCTGGTCCTGGAGAAGTACGGCACCGACTTCTACGTCCTCGACCAATTCCCCCTCGCCATCCGCCCCGCCTACACCATGCCCTCCCCCCACGACCCCAAGCTCTCCAACTCGTACGACTTCTTCATGCGCGGCCAGGAGATCTGCTCGGGAGCCCAGCGCATCCACGACTCGGAGCTGCTATCCAAGCAGATGCGCGAGCACGATCCGCCCATCGACCCCAACGGCGCCGGCACAAAGGACTACGTCGACTGCTTCCGCTACGGATGTCCGCCTCACGCGGGCGGCGGCTTTGGTCTCGAGCGCATTGTGCAGTTTTGGCTCGGTTTGCCGAATATTCGCATGTGCAGTTTGTTCCCGCGTGACCCCCAGAGGGTGGCACCTTAAGCGGCTGTGTTTGTGGTAGTGGTAGTAGTAGTGGAAGTAGATACAGGACTTAAAAGCTTGAATGCAGGAAATGTAACACTATATCACAGTTGTGCTCTGGAAAAGTCGTGTTGCGTGTGTATCTACAGAAGGCATCAGATTGTATGAATTGTGCGAGTGACTAGACATTGAATGTCTCAAGCAAATCAGCGTGACTTTGTCTGAAAAAAGACAAATGTCATTTCACTCTTGCAGTTCACGAGCACTCATCAAAGCCTACAAGGTCGTGCAAGCATCACCATTCCACAAACACCGACTAAGTCCGTAGAGGGGCCGCAGCAAAACGTCATCCCCATCTATCTTTCAACAGCCACCGCTCCCACGCACGCACGCACGCGCACACGCCAGCTTTTTTGGAGAATCTTCTGATCCTACACCCTCCATTGCTTGTCCCATGGTCGCTCTAGACGCCTTCATATGCCCACGTACGCAAACTATCTGCCGGATGAGATTCTGCTCGAAGTCATTGCCTATATAGAGGCGTGGGATACGCGGGTCAGGCAGGACTCGCTTGCGCGGTTTTGCGCGGTGAATCGGTATGCTGGTTTACTTTTTTTGCTGCGCAGACTCCTGCTCTGATCGGCTTCACTGCTCGACCTGTCCGGCTTCACTGCTCGCCCTGACCGGCCTCATTGCTCGCCGTTCCTCACCCTGGGTCTCGGACTGACTCGATAATCTCGCAGACAATGGTACGACGTCGCCATCCGCTCGCTCTACGACCAGCCCTTCCTCACAGGCGCCGCCTACACCCTCTTCGTCCGCACAATCTGCCCCTCGGTGCTCGCGCATATCAAACACCAAGCGCTATCCAGTCTAATCCGCATCCTCGACCTGTCGCACATCATCCACCAAGGCACCAAATCCACCACAGCACGCCTGCTGGGCCGCACGAAAGCGAGTCTGCAAGTCTTCATCGCCCCGCAGGCCAGCTTCGCGGTCAATTGCTGGGCGTCGCTGTCCAAATGCGAAAAACTGCGGGTTCTGGACCTCAGTCTCGTGAGCGAGTGTATCAGTTTCCAAGCGCTAGCGCAGACGCTGCGGAAACTGAACGGCGTGGAGAGGATCTATCTGCCGCGGTGCACGAATCGGGATGAAAGCGGCGCGTTGAGCATCAATGTGCGCTGGCCGCCGAAACTCCAGCACCTCTCGCTGTCAGGCTCGATATACGGGAAATTCCTATGGGATTTACTAAGACAACCGGATCATTTCCCGCCGAGTCTGCACTCGCTCTCGATATCCCACTCCCCGAAGCTGGATCACACGGGCATCCGACCGCTTCTGCAGAACCTCGCCGCCACGCTGACAACAGCCGAACTCCACGACTTACCACACGTCAAACACGGTCGGCTAAACAGCGTACTCGACTGGCTTCCTAGACTGACCAGCTTAACCATCGCGCTCGATTACATCGACACCCGCTTCGGCCACATGCCCGACTCCTGGACCCCCGCGCAATGGGCTTCAGCCAAACCCCTGCAGTCCCTCACCCTCGTCACCAGCGGGCAAACGGGGATCAACCCCTCGCGCTGCTTCACCGCCCTAGACCTGTACACATTAATCGACGAGCGGTTCCTAGGCAGACTGCGCTACGTGTCCATCGCGCAGAGCAGCGAGTGGGAGAACGAGCCGGACGGGGCCGAGGTGGGCGCGCTGGAGATGTTGTTGTGCGATGAGTTGGATCGGGAGAGTTGGGAGAAGCGGCGGTGGCATTATGAGGATGTGGTTTTTGGGGGCGGGTGGGAGGAGTGGGGGCGCACGGCTGTGGGGAGGAGGATGAGGGCGCGGTTGGGCGTTATTCGGGATCGGTGACGGAGGGGGTTCAGGGTGATGGTTTGAGGTTGTTGCCCTGGACATGATACTTTGGAGTGATTGCGTGGTGTTTGTCGAGGTGGGAGGGGAAGAAGGGGTGTCTGAAGAGAATCGAGTTGGGTCTGGAATATGATGGACTGGACTGTTGGACTGGACTGGATATCGAATGTAGTCTGGATCAAGTCGAGTTGAAGTCTGGACATGAGTCACTGGACCGTTGGATGATCTATCTTGAACCATATATCAAACGCTCATCAACACATTCACTCAGTCAACATGCAAAGTGAACCTGGAAAGATGAACTGAAATGCTGGATTGTCTAATCGCGCCTCGCCAGCGCTGGTCTATTCAATCAATCAATCAATCAACCATCACCCATCCATCATGAATCATCCTGAATCATCCAAATCATTTTGAATCACCCCAACTTTTACTTAGGCACTACCATTAGCGCTAGCTTTCCCCTGCACCTGGCCCCTGACGCCGCCTTTCCCGCCAACCTCGCGGAACAGGGCGGTAACGCTGAGATCAGTCTGGATGTTGATCTGGACCTCGATCTTTGCGCCCTTTGTGACGGAGCGGAGCGCGGCCTCGCTGAGCGGGGCGCCAATCTTCCATGTCTTTTCGCGGAGCTCTTCGTCCTCTTCCTCGCTGTCGTCGTCCGAGGCGTCCGAGTCGTCGGCGGGCTTCTCTGTCTTGGGCTTGGGCTCGGGCTTGGTGACCTTGATGTGGCGGGCGCCTTCGACGAGCTTGATGAGGACGTCGCCGCCTTCGCGCGGTGTTGTAATGGTCGCGGTGCGGCGGACGGGGAGGGGTGTCTCGGCATCGACAATGGCGTGGAAGACGCCGTGGGACTCGTCGCCGGAGATGAGCAGGACACCGACGGCGGCCGACAGGTGCGGTGTCACGGTGACCATGGGGTGCAGGCTCTGCTCAATGTCCTCGGCCTCGAACTCCTGGATCAAGCTGGCCTGGATGGCGGCACCGCGGACGGCGAGCTCCGAGGGGTTGATGGCGGTGGGCGAGGTGGAGGGCGCAAGGACGGTTGTGGACTCGGGGAAGGCGTTGCCAACGGCCGAGGCGACCTTGGGAGTGTGCGAGTTGCCACCAGCGAGGATGATCTCGGAGATGTCGAGGGGGTCGAGCTCGGCCTTCTCGACGGCGTGGGCGACGAGGCGAGTGAAGGCACCGAAGAGCTTGTTGCCGAGCAAGTCGTAGCGGGAGCGGTTGATGGTGGCGGTGAAGTCGATGCCACCAGCCAAGCTCTCGACGGAGAAGTTGGCCGACTGTCCTATCGACAGAGCCTTCTTGACCGACTCGCACTCGAGCTTGAGCTTGGCCATGGAGCGGTCGTTCTCGCGGGGGTCGCCGGCCGACTTGTGCTTCTTGATGAATTCCTTGGCGAAGTAGTCGATCAGGACCTGGTCGAGCTTGGAGCCGCTGACGTCGAAGTCGTGGACGGCGGCCAGAATGGTGTAGATGCCGCCGCGCGAGGCAATGACGGTGACATCGGAGCGAGTGCCACCGAGGTCAGCGACAACGATGATCTTGTCGGCGAGCTTGGCTTCGGGGCGGGCGTCGTAGGCGAGGACGGCAGCGGTGGGCTCGCTGATGAACTGCAGGACCTCGAGGCCGGCGTCCTTTGCGGCGCTCTTGAGGGCATCCTTTTGGGCGTCGGAGAAGTTTGTGGGCACGGTGATGACGGCGGCGTTGACGTCCTTGCCCAGGTAGTCGGAGGCAGACGAGCGAAGCCTCCTCAAGTGGCGGGCTGTGATGTCGGCGACGGTGACGGTGTTCTGCTCCTCGGCCTCGCTGTCGCGGATCTTGAAGGCAACTGTGCTGTCGTGCTCGAGGGGGTGGGCCGACTGGTGGGCGGGCGTGGGGTCAATCGACTTGAAGCTGCGACAGAATCAGATCATGTATAGATGTGTGGGGAACGGCAAGACGAGACTCACTCCTGGCCCACAAAGTCGCGGAAGTAAGCGACTGTGTTGGCGGCGTTGCGGACGAGCTGGCTCTTGGCCTGTCCGCCGTGCAGCTCCTCGCCCTCGACGTACGAGAGGATCGAGGGAATCTGGCGATCGCCGTCCTCGTTGGCAATGACCTCAGCCTTGCCCTCCTGCTCACTGTGTCAGACTCTGCGCCGCTCCTTTCTCTCTAGTGTTGCATTTGACCACTACTCACGCTCGATGTGTACGCAATGGAGCTGTACGAGTTTCCGAACGAGATACCAATCGCAACCCGCTGGGCGGGGTCTGCCTGTGCGCTCATTTTGGCTGTGTGTGGTGTTGTGGCGGCGGGGCGCTGGTCTTGCACTCGAAGGGGTTGTGATAAGTGACTCTGAGGGATCCGTGTGCAGAACTCTGGTGTCTAAGAGTTTGCGGTGCTGGTTGTGGAGGCTGTCACTGGGCCAGGGCTCGAAATACTACTACTCATGAATTTTTGGTGTCGGACGCTAACCAATCCCGCGGCCCCAAAAGTTCACAGCTCGGTGACGTCCAACTGGAACACCACCAACGCTTCCACGAATCCAGCAATTGCCATGGCCACAACCCTCAACGTCGTCCTGCCCGGCGATGTGATTCCCCAGCATGCCCTGCCCACCGGCACAGGCAAGAAGAAGACGCTCACGCTCGGCCCCGGCCTGCGACACATCCCCCCCAACACCGTCACCTCGACCGTCGCCGGCACGCTCGTGACGGACAACCGCAAAAACGCCGCTCTAGTCGAGTACAACAGCGGGCGAGTAAGTCTCTCCAAAAAATAAAACTACCCAAGATCCACACTAACCCTCCAACCCAGTACACTCCCTTCGCCGGCGACCTCGTCATAGCCACCGTCAACGGCAGCGCAGCAGAAAACTTCAACTGCCTCCTCACCCCGGAAACACCACCCGCCGCCCTGCCCCACCTCGCCTTCGAAGGCGCAACCAAAAAGACCCGCCCCCAGCTGCCCCCCAACTCGCTCGTCTACTGCCGCATCGCAAACGCCGGCCGCGACCAGCCGCCAGAACTGACCTGCGTGGACCCTTCGACGGGGAAGGGGGAGGGTCTGGGCCCGCTCAAGGGCGGCATGGTGTTTAAGATTAGTCTGGGTATGGCGCGGAGATTGCTTGCGCCGAAGAGCGAGTTTGTGCTGCTCGATGTCCTGGGGGCTAAAGTCGGGTTTGAGATTACTGTGGGAAGGAATGGGGTGCTGCATGTGGATGGTGGGAATGTTCGGACGACGTTGGCTGTTGGGAGGGGGATTCAGGACGTCGATCAGAAGGCGCTGGGCGAGAGTGCGCAGCGGAAGCTTGCTGCTGATATCCTGAAAAGCCTTTGAAGCGTTCGAGGCTTTGCGATGGATTGAAGAATGACGAACATGTCGAGAAGCGTGGGAATGTCATGCCACGATACATCCGTGTCTTGAAACACCGCGCTTCTTGAACTACGCCACCACAAGCACTAGCCTTGCGAGAGACAGCGTATCTGCAACGCCTGTCTGTGGTGCAAGACCATAGCATCCGTTCGAGAAACGCCCATGGAGCCCGAGCAGCACCTCACGAGCCTGCTTACTGCACGTCGTACAACGACATGAAGCCGGGCGAGAAGTACCATAGCCACGGCCAAACGCGTAGATCCGAGTAGAAGATAAAGTTGAAGATAGAAAGGCACATGGCCCTCACTAGAAGAACATGCCATGGATGATTGTATCGAGATTTCTCATCTACCATTCTCTGTTTCTTATCCACCTCTACTATCTCACACGTCAATCTCGAGCCACTCCGACATTTCCTACAAGCTCACATCATAACTCACCCCCACATTCGATCTGACGGCCGAGAGAACCCTGCTCCTGGCCATGACGGTCGACCGTTGCCCTTGCCCAAGTAGCTCCTGCTCTGCGGTGCTGCCGACTTCCACTGTCGTGTGAAATATGACGGACTGCCCCCGTCGCCACGTTCCTCCACGTACTCGGAAAGATTCTCATACAGGCGTACAAAGGGTCCAGTGTTCGCGTACGGTCCGTCCTCTGACTTAACAGACACTTCACCGATCACTCCAAAGTACCGATTCTTGTCGCTGGCCATAGCAGCAGCAATGAGGGATTTGGTGTACTCTCTCTGTCGCCCAGGACGACAACCGTCACGGAACCAATTGACTAGCTTTTCTTCTTCGCTGACGTGGACTGAGAGTGATGCTGTGAGGTCTTGTGTGGTCGGCTTGGAGTCAGTAAAGAAAGGGCCTTGGAAGCTCTGTGCAGTCGGAGCTTGTTGGGTCAACCCATTAGCGACCTCGTACTGTTGCGTCTTTCGCAGGCCATCTGGATCGCTGTAGTGCAGAGCGACGCCAGCAGCATGCACGGTACTAGCGCTGGAGCTTGACCTTGACGTTTCTGCCCGCGTAGGGGCCTGTGAGTAGGATGCAGCAGTAGCACTCAGATTTGACGTCGTATACTTGGCTGACAAGACAGATCGCCTCGGGGCCGTGAGTCGAGCGGGAGGAATAGGTACAGCGGCATTCAATGCGAGATCTTTGTGCCAGGACAGAGAGAGACTCGACTCCCCAGCTTCGATCGGGATGTGTGAGTGATCTTGGAAGGGCTGGCGAGATGTGTTTAGCGGAAGCTGTTGGAACCGTCCGTTTTGAATCAGCGATGACCTCCGTCGAGTTGCAGCTTCCTCCCCGAAGACAACGCCTTGGACTCTCAATGCGGCTAACAGCCCGGAAGCACCACCCATGTTGCTGAAAGTGGAAGACCTAGAACCGACTGTCGGTGCTGTGTCTGAGCTTTCCTTCGTAGGAAATCGGTACGTGAGATCCAAGGACCCTGCCGAATTGACAACGTCGTATGAAAGCTTGTTGCCCTGCTTTCCCTGTGACAGAGTGACACCAGCTGCGCCAATGAATGGATCTTCCAACGCATCTTTCGTAAGCAGATTGTGAGCGGTCGATGGAAAGGATGACGCTGCCCTGCTTTGTACTTGGTCGGTAACGTGAAAGTCTTGGGAAGAAGAATCCCGATGGACCTGATTCTGTCCGACTGCATCTATGCTTGTGCATAAAGCCGGACCTGCTATCAAGGTCTTTTTATGTAGACGGCCCTTCTCGATTACAAGCGCTTGACGATTCTCAGCAGCCAACTTGAAGCACTCAATTGAGTTTCCAGGCTCGCCAAGACCTCGAAGACGATCAGACGCCAGTGAGCCTTCCATTCTACCCTGCGAATGAGAGTATCGACCGATGTTGACCCACTCGAAGGAGGACGATGACCATTGGTGGGCGGAAATGTCCCGATTTGGGTGACCTATGAACACAATTTGCCCATCGAACTTACCCACCTGCTCACTGAGTCGAATTGGGTCAGGCAGTGTACCGAATAGTCGCACGCGGGTAGCTTGTGTGGTGGATAGCGCCTCGACCTGGCCATTACTGATGTCTTCAGCACTATTGAAGACTGCAACGCCTTCGACATTGCCGGTAACGTTGTACACGTCGCCCAAATGAGCGTGAGCGGAAGTGGCATTCGACAGCGCTGAGAGTCTTGATTGAAGATCGATGAAAGGGTCCTGGAAATCGCACTGGGTGAGTGCATCGTGGAGCCCATGTGCGTCAGTGAGTTGGAAGTTGCCATCACCGCTGATGCCGTCAGACTCTCCTATGTCACTTGCCTGCATTGGTCGCCAGCTCCTATTCGTCTTTCGGCGAGTCGACTGTAACTTGATGATGCCAGCTAATGAGACCTTACTTTGATGATTCTGTTCAATTTCGAACTCGTTGATCCTGTGCGACCGGAAAGTCATTCTCTCAAATCGTTCTTCTTCAGGTTCTCCAGTCAAGCGCCGGCGTGGGGAAGTAAGGCCTGGTTCAAATTGCTGCGGCATGGTTTCAGACACTTGACGCGAACAAGAGGAGTGCCTGCTGGCAGCCGCTTAATGGCAATACGTCTAGCAGTAGCGAAACGATGACCTGCAAGTTGCTCAGAGGTAAGCAAACGTGCAGCGATAGGATCAGGCTTACTTACCGCGTAGGAAGCTTTCGATAAAGTCGCCTTTGTGAGCAATGGTTAAGGACAGCTCTTTGATTGCCACTCAGCTTGCATAAAAGACTGTATGTAGGTGGGTTTATGCAGGAAGTGGTTGCAGGAATGTGGAAGGTCTTCAGATATTGCTCAGTTGTGTTGTGATGTGACTCGCCAAGGCAGGTGCGCCCGGCGGTGAAGTGACAGTGAGGCAAGAGCTCACAGGAAACCTGGAGATCCCGGCGGCTCCGACATGCCCGACTGCATCAAAGGAAAGACGAAGGGCCTCTAGAGGATCACTCTAGAGGTTTCCATTCAGAGGTGCTAGTAAGAGCATGTGGATGTTGAATTGGGGAACTTTAAAAGCGAGAGAGGAAGCGAGAATGCAAACTTTAGACTGAGAAGGGAAAGCTAGAAGGAGCTCACTGTGATTCGAGGAACTTCTCGTGAACATTTGAGAGTTGAAACGAACGTGAAGTGGGCAACAAAGCAGGTCTGGCAGCGATTGCTGGAACGTACAGATTATGAACTACTCAACCTTTCCAGCCTTCTTGTGCGGCAGCCCAACTCACCGCATCCCAGACATCGCCAACGATCTGTCGTGGCTGAACGGCCGGCGGCGAGCCCTCTACATAGACACCGGTCTTGACTAGAATACTTGCCCAGTCTGTCCCGTAGGGGCTTACATAGTTGTTGCCACCTGCTATATCGCTGGCAGGATTGTCACCAACCATGTACACTCGCTTTAGAGCTCCAAGCCCATGGTTGGTCCCTCGGAGTAGGTTGGCCCGATGCGCAATTAGACGTTTCTCAGCAAACTCGTACGTGGGCTTATAGGGTTTGCCCATCACGACCTTGTGCAATTTGACCCCTTCCCTTTCCCCTCCAGTGACGGCGGCCCAGATACCTTCCAGCGCCTCGCGAAACCCACCTTGACCTAACCGTGGCAAGTGATATTTAGCTGCCCACAACAGATCGGGGTTCGAGAAATATAGAGGAGGTTGTCCGTCCTGCTGATACCCTTTGTTTGGCAAAGTCGCATTGCCATTCTTTGCAGAAAGTGTGCCAAGGATGCCACGCTCAGAGAGCAGAACGTCCTTGATGATCTGAGCGTCAAGCCCCCAATCGCGCGGATCGTTGTACACGAACACTGCATCGATGCGAAGAGAGGACAAGGGCGAAGTCGGATCGATGGGAGCTGGAAGCGGTCGTGTGAACGTCTTGTAGTAAGGAAGAAGCTGTTGTGAAAAAGGCCAGACATCTGGATAGGCTGCCAGTATATCACCGGGCGTGACGACTGTCTTGAACCTGAAGAAGCTGAGCAGATCGTTACGAGTGCTTTTGCAAGGCACAGACGTACCCGTAAGCTTCCGCGACATGTCTGCATTTATCCTCGTCCCCTCCTACAACCATAACGGTCTTATCCTTGTACTGATCCATATCGGCAAACGGAGTATGGCTTTGTACGAACATGCTGGTATCAAGAGGTACGTTCAGCTTGCGGCTCAGGTCGGCCACTCGTTCGGACTCGTGTTTGCCGCCGCCATTGGTGAGTAGGATGAAAGGTATGCGTTGCGCCTGGAGGTACGAGAGCGACTGATGAGCGCGCGGCAGTGCGTCGGAGCTTCGAACCTAGCGATGCGTCAGATTCTGTCTTCATAACACTGCAACATCATATTCACCAATACACCGTCAATGCTAGATCCGTCAGTTAAGCTCTTTCCACAAGCTGAGCAACATGCCTCCCTTACTCGAATGCGAATGCGAATTCCGGGATACGGGGTGTAGCACTGGAGGCAACCGTTTGCAGATTCCTGCGCAACGGCAGTCTTGCCAGGCGCGGGGCCAGAGTACGGGTTGCCATATCGTTGATGTAGAAGAAGGTGGGCTACTTTTCGGGAGTATCACAGAGGCGACGCCTCAGGGTCCGAAGCTCGGACCAATCAACTCACTCAGGTCAAGCACACATCAACTCCAGATCCGTCCGTTTAGTATTGTTGCTGTAATTTACCACTTAATGAACTCATCAAACATCAATTATACGAGCAGAGCTGCAGTCAATCGAGTGACCTTTTGACTTCAGAATTGCAACTTATCATGCAAGTGTAGCTAGAAGCGGCCCGAACTTCGAAAGTCTGTTCCGCCGGTGCTGTGTATGCCTCCACAGAGAGGTCCGCGCATTTCATGTTGCGGTGGACGCTTGGAATAAACGATGATTCTCATACGTTCACGTCAGAGTTAGCTGGTACTCGCAAACATAGGAGAGCAATGCTAGAGGAAGAGCCACGACACCGGACAGAGGCAATGAAGTTCATCACCTTGTGAAGAGGATACTCTAGTTTCCTCGTTGTGAGATCTAACGCCGATAGGGGCTAAGCCTCCCGGTCAAGAGTCAATAAGGTCGGCTTCAGGCGATGAAGAGAGCATGCTCACAGACCCATCGGGCTAAGCAGATTTATCAATTGATAAGCGAAACACAGGCATTTCTGGGGAGAGTGTTTGTCATTTCAAAGAAGGTTTGCGATAACCATCAAACTTGACGTCTGTACAGTACTGAGCCCACTTATTGTTATCCCAAGACTGCAATCTCAGGTCCGCTATTAAATATCCGCGGCCGAGATGTCAAGTATGTCATCTTGCAACAGTGACGGTAGATCTCCACGCTTGATACGAGTGGGGCGGGCCTTCCCCAGTTTTTAACTCCAGCCCCAGACACGCGCTAGCAGGGCAGCTGCAGCACGGACGGACGATGAGGGGAAGCTCCAAGCTCGCCAGTACAGCACTGCCCATTCCTCAACCTTTCTTCACCAATTCGCATAATCCTCACACGGAGAGCTTATATCATCCCGGAAGCTCCTTCAAATTTCGCCTTCTAAAACGGCCTCATTCCCCCTGGGTTCTATCACAATGCTCACGCGACGTGCCTGTAGCAACGTACGCGGCGTTCTGCCCATCTCTCGCTCAGGAGCTGTCTCTACGCGGTCTTTTACCGCTGGCGCCATCACGCAGGGCTCAGCTCGAGCACCAGCCTTAGCTGATATCACGCCCGATGCCGCCGAGGGCTTCACCAGGAGGCAGAAGGAGTTCCGCGAGGGCCTGATAGCCGCCCAGAAACAGAAGGAGCAGCAAGAAAGTGGGTACTTGTCCGATAGTATGTTTGCGTCGGGCTTTGACCTGATGAGAGCACTACTGTATTTCATGAAGCTTTTGGCATGCTAACATTTCAAACTCAGAGGAAGCTCGCGCTCGTGAGCAGGAGAATGGAAAGAAGAAGGGCGGCGCTCTATCATCACTCATATACGGGACTCCCGAAGGCCGTGACCTCGACAAAGACATTGAGCGCAGCTTCTCTCAGGTTCTCGCACGCGGGAAATACGTGCACTCGATCGTCTTCCACGACGTCAAGCCAGACAAGATCGAAGAGTACAATGAGCTTGTCGGTGAATGGTACCCAAAGATGGCGGCCATTCCCGAGAACAAAGTGCATCTTGTAGGCAGCTGGAGAACCGAGGTGGGCGATTGCAACACCTTTGGTAAGTACACCGTGTTCGGTTCGATGGCATACACAATACTGACGGAAACCACAGTGCATATCTGGGAGTACCAGCGCTACGAAGGCTACCACCAGTCATTGCACAACATTCAGTCGCACCCAGAGTTCGCCGCCTTCGATGCGAAGCTAAAGAGCCTGATTCGATCGAAACACTCGTCGCTCATGCAAGAGTTCTCGTTCTGGCCTACAACTCCGCCACGCCAACTCGGCGGTCTTTTCGAACTGCGCTCTTACACACTTCACCCAGGCAATCTGCTTGAGTGGGAGACGCACTGGAGGCGCGGCTTAAAGGCACGCAGAGAAGTCATGGAAGGTGTCGGCGCCTGGTTCGTTCAGATTGGCGAGCTGAACACCGTGCACCATCTATGGCAGTTCGCTAATCTAGAGGAGCGCAAGGTCCGTCGCGAGCAAAGCTGGAACGTTGAAGGGTGGGGTGAGACTGTGCACAAGACAGTTCCGCTCATTCAAACTATGAAGAGCCGCATCTTGGTACCCTGTGCCTGGAGCACCGTCGCATAATCGGCCGTCCACTAGCAGGCACGCCCAGCCACCGCAGAATTGGGGGATAGTGATTGATCATGTGCGCGTATACGCAGGTCAAAGCAGATAAATGCAGACCGTGCGAATGAGATGGAAACGCTTGCAAGCGGCGATCAGTACGGACAACTGTAAACAATGTAGAATTTGTGCACCAGCACATGATGCTATGCAGCAATCCCAGTCTTTGCCCGAAACAACGCCATGATGTTGACAGCTGCTGGCTACTTCTGTGGCTTCCAAGATTCTGCTGCGGCGCCCCGCTCTGGTGACCCACGTCATTGCCGCAATCACGAGCCAAGACCATCCACTTCGCGACTTTGTGATTTTCCTCCAACACAACAGCAACAATAACAACAAAGACAACAGCATTTTGTCGCACTCTCCAGGGATCCTGCAACCATGGTCTACATCCGTCAGGATAAGCTGCCCAAGCTCAAAGAGTACAAGTACTCAGGTGTCGATCACAGCTTGCTCTCACAATATGTCATGAAGCCCTTCTACACACATGTTGTCATCAAATGTTTTCCCATGTGGATGGCGTAAGTCAGGTAACCCTACAGCAAGACAAAGCTAACGTTCACAGACCTAATCTTGTGAGTTGCTCCCGTGTTCAGCATGCTTCCAACATCCGACTATCAATTTTGCGTAAGGTAGTCGAATCACATGCTGACTAGTTTTGATCAGATCACACTTTCTGGCTTTGGCTTTGTGATTGCTAACTTCCTCACTCTGCTGTGGTATACGCCCACCCTCGATCAGGACTGCCCTCCGTGGGTTTATCTTAGCTGGGCGATCGGTCTATTTCTTTACCAGACTTTCGACGCTGTCGATGGAAGTCAAGCTCGGAGAACACACCAGAGTGGTCCTCTCGGTGAGCTGTTCGACCATGGTGTTGATGCGATCAACACAACCTTGGAGGTTCTGCTCTTCTCTGCCACGATGAATCTTGGGCAGGGATGGAAGACCGTCCTCAATCTTTTCGCCTGTGAGTATTACGACGCCTATACACGTCGGCGGAGTTGTGTGCATGCTAACACTGCTAGCATCAATGACTTTCTACGTCCAAACCTGGGACGAATACCACACTCATATCCTCACCCTTGGGGTTATCTCCGGCCCGGTGGAGGGAATTCTCACCCTGTGTATCATATATGCATCCACTGCATTCCTTGGCGGTGGCAGCTTCTGGCAGCGCTCTATGTTCGAGAGCGTAGGCCTACAGAACCAGAGTTTCATTCCCGATGTCATCTACAACCTCGCATGGAATGAATGGTATATGGTCTATGGAGGAGCAGTGCTGGTCTTCAACGTCGTTTCCAGGTAAGTCAAGGAACACTCAGAAGACATAAAGGAGGTTGCTTACACATGACAGTGCGCATAACGTGATGAAAGCACGTCGCGCCAGAGGCCAGAAAACCCGAGTGGCACTCCTCGGCCTTCTCACTTTCGCCGCAGCTTGGGTCCTTATTGTGGCCTATCTGTTCCTACAGCCAGATGTCCTGCACCACCACTTGGTGCCTTTCATGTTTTATGCTGGTCTCATCAACGCCTACTCCGTCGGCCGTATGATCATCTCGCATCTCACCAAGTCCCGTTTCCCTCGCGGTAACGTACTGATTTACCCATTGATCTACGGCGTCATCGATTCTTTGGGCCCTTGGCTGCAAGAACATGTTGGTGTAGGCTGGCCAAGTGCTCTGGGCGACGGTGTTTACCAGGTCGCCTTTGTCTTCATGTGTCTTGGCCTGGCTGTAGGCGTGCACGGGAGCTTCATCGTCGACGTCATCTGGACCATCTGTGACTACCTGGACATCTGGTGCTTGACGATCAAGTACCCATATCAGCCAGTCAAGGAAAACGTCGAGAAAGAGAGGAAGGGGCAGTAAACATGCATGAAGAGCGGAACCGATACAAATGTAGATACTACAGAAATTCAAGAACGTTAACGTTCTTATCCCTTATGACAGTCCAAATGCATTGCGAATTCTATTCTTCTGCAGGTGTGCACATGCTTTTCACTACCCTTTGGGGAAAACCGACCGACTTGGTTGGCGTGGACCCTTGTTTGCGCGCAACATGTCGCAACTCTTTCTACCCTTGAACACCCTGGGACGTATCAACACGACACACCATGGCGGGACCTCGCACCAATTTAGCTGTGACGAAAGACGGCGAAACCTACAACAAGTTGCAGCGACCGGATGACTTTCTCAATCAATCAGCAGCTCCAAAGCAGGCAAACGAGCGCAAGCGCGAGCGGGGAGCTTTGGATGCACCTGTCGCAGAGCTGTCCGCAGTGAACAAGCGCGCGAAAACGCAGCATGTAGGACCGACGACGAGAGCACCCCAGCCCTCAAAAGACAGACAACAGTATCGGAGCGGTGGTGCGATTGCTGATTGTGGCATGCGCACAACTTTGCCAATCGACGACGAAGAAGCACAGTACTCGGACGATTCTTTGGGGGATGCACTGGCATATCTGCGTAGCGTACGGTCAGTGCGAAATAATCCACGTGGCTCTCAGAGGAGCTTCTGTTGTTTGACATTCAGCTAATTGCTTCTTCTTCAACAGCTCAGAAGCCTCCTCGATTCCGCACCTACTTTTAGCCGCAAATGAATCCAACAAGGACACGAATATCAAGAGCTCGCAACTAACGACAGCTCGCCCTGGGCAACATACCTTCTACCGTGACGGCGCATGGATTGCGGTTGACGAAGGCTACGGAGCCACGCACGACGAGTATGAGACTGGCGAACCGGATCCTCAGGATCTATACCATAAACAGCTTGTAAAGCGCTTCGAAACCCTTCGCGATAGCCTAAGCCGACGCCGGACCGACAGGATGTCTGGGACAAATGCCGACACAGCATCCTCGTCTGCCAAAATACCATCCAACCGGCATGAGTGGCTTTACACGATCGACCGGGAGTTTCCAATGCGCAGTCAGATATATCAACTAGACGAGAAGAGCGTCAGGCGAGGTCTCGAATATTGCGCACATGCAATGCTACGATTTGAGACGATTTCTAGTCAGAAGAGTTGCTGGATCTGGACTCTGCTGGCGCTGTCTGGTGACGTTGGGACGCTCGACTCCCAGAAGATGAGTCACATAAGAGATCTTGGGAGCAGAGCCGGCGAGATGAGTGTCCGTCTGCATTCAAGTTCCACATGTCAGACTAACGAGCCTGAGGGTGCCGCTCTCGATGGAGATGGAGAAGATGAGGAGCAACGTGACGATCTCGAAGCTGCTTTCTGCGATGCTGCCGGCGTAGATGGTTGTGATTTGGAAAAGGGGTACGTACAACCACATGTCAGTGCAGAACTACAACAAGGGACGGATAACCCGCACGAGGCCGTGTCAAGAAGTCAGCATAAACTTCACTCTCATGCCTCCAGCCCAGGAAAGTCAGATGTATTCATCGAGATCCATGAGAGCACTAACACTGACACGAACGACGATACTCTTGAGCGTGCGCGTGCGCGCTTGCTTGCACAGCTTGGCGATAATCTGGTGCAAGCTGGCATACCGACATCCACCACTGAAATGGATGACACTCGTCTACTTCATCTTGGGCAGCCTCAACAAGGCACCGATGAGTCACAGCATGGACCGCAAATCCGTGCAATACCATCCCGAGCGGAAGCTGAGAGACAGAGACAGTTGATGCGTATGGAAAACTCAGCGACTGCAAGCTTGAGGGAATCAACTCCTTCAAATACGAAGGTTTATGCTGCCGGGGATGACATCGACCTCAACACACGGGTAACGATTGATATGATCCTGACCATAGTCGCGGAGTGCTACGGGCAGAGAGATCTACTCAAATTTCGACAGCCGTGGTAGGTATTCACGGATGGTCGCATCTCGATCTCATCCTTCGTGTGATTCTTTTGACGAACATCTGCACACTAGATACCCTAAGAGAGCAGATGAACATGATTCCAACTTGCACTGCAAGCATCCAATTACCATATCAATCGGCGCACGGGCCAAGATTTCACGCGACTTTCGTTCTCCAACTTTCCTTTGCTCTGACGCGCTTGCCCTTGCCCCGTTGAGTCACTTTCTTGCTCATGCGGCTGCTTCCACCCCACTTCGCCTGCCCCGCGCTCTTCCAAAACATCCCGCGACACACAATTGTTCGATATAAATTTGCTCGCCTTGCCGCGCCAACTCGCCCACTCCAACCCCGCCGTAGATTCAGTGTCCATTCTTCGATTGGCGCAATTGATGACGACATGGGCAAAGACGACAAATCCAAGAGTTTCAACCTGAAGGTGCCAAAGGGCACACGAGACTGTACGCTGCACTGGATGCTTCTATGCTACACCAGTGGCATTAGGCTGAGTTGTACTGACGTTCCCAGGGACTGGCGAGGATGCCGCTCTCCGTGATCGTCTCTTCGAGACCGTAACCACCGTCTTCAAGCGCCACGGCGCCACGACCCTCGACACACCCGTCTTCGAGCTGAAGGAAATCCTTAGCGGCAAGTACGGAGAGGACTCGAAGCTTATTTACGACCTGCAAGACCAGGGAGGAGAGTTGTGTTCGCTGCGCTACGACTTGACAGTCCCGCTGGCGCGATGGCTCGCTATGAACCCCAGCGTCCAGAGCTTCAAGCGCTACCAAATTGCAAAGGTCTACCGCCGCGATCAGCCTGCTATGACAAAGGGCCGCATGAGGGAGTTTTACCAGTGCGATTTCGACATTGCTGGCGCATACGACGCTATGATCCCAGATGCTGAAGTACTGAAGATTGTCAACGACGTTTTCAAGGCTCTTGGCTGGGAATCATATACCATCAAGATGAACCACCGCAAGATCCTGGATGGCATGTTCAAGGCTGCTGGCGTGAAGGAAGACCTGATTCGGCCGATTAGTTCCGCTGTGGACAAGTTGGATAAGGTAAGATTCACACTGAGCACGGGGCCATGTTGAGGAATACCTGCTAATTCTGTTTAGCTACCCTGGGCCGAGGTGAAGCAGGAGATGGAGACAAAGGGTCTGTCCTCAGAAATTGCAGACCAGATCGGCGAATGGGTACAACGCAAGGGCGGAGACGACATCATCGAGTTCCTCAAGTCAGATCCCGTGCTCTCGCAAAACGAGGATGTTAAGAAGGGCATATCCGATATGGAGCTGCTGTTCGCCTACCTGGACGCTTTCGATGCGAAGAGCCACGTCTCATTCGACCTGTCACTCGCTCGTGGTCTTGACTACTACACCGGCCTGATCTATGAAGTCGTCACCGAGGGGTCTGCTCCCAAGGGTAAAGGCAAGCAGCAAGAAGTCGGCGTCGGAAGTGTTGCTGCGGGAGGTCGCTACGACAACTTGGTCGGCATGTTCAGCGGCAAGCCTATTCCTTGTGTGGGTATTTCGTTCGGTATCGACCGCATCATCAGCATCATCAAAGCTCGAGGCGAATCGACACAACGCGCCAAAGACGTCGACGCCTTCGTCATGGCGTTTGGTGGCAAGGGCTTCACAGGCATGTTGACAGAGCGCATGCAAGTTGCTCAAGAACTGTGGGCTTCTGACATCAAGACGGAGTTCTCGTACAAGCTCAAGCCCAAGCTGCCACAGCAGTTCAAGCAGGCAGAGTCAGCTGGTGTGCCACTTGCTGTTATCTTGGGTGAGGAGGAGCTGAAAGCAGGCAAAGTCAAGATCAAGGTCATGGGAATCACTGACGAGAACAACCCAGAGAAAGATGGTGTGCTCGTTGACAGGAAAGACATGGTAGCTGAAATTCGCAAACGGTTGCCCACTGCCAACGACGCATGATTGTGCGCTCGGCAACGGGACCAGGTAAAAAAAAGTATAAGATACCCATAGATTCGAATGCCCTTGGCATTTTCACACTGAGCTCCAACTATACAGCATGTGTAGCGTGAGGATCGTCTTGCTGGGCATGTCTCGACTTGCAGCATTTGCTGTCTTCCTCATTACAGGGGTGGTCACTCATCATAGCATAACCCACATGGCGAAGGAATTGTCCCAAAGCTGGGATTCAATGTTTGAGCTGACCATGTTCGAGGTGAAAATGAGTCTGGTTGCGGGTCTTCGATTGCTGCTACATGATTTATGTACAGTTGACTTCTAAATGAAAAGGTTTCCAGCCATTGGCGTGTGCTCTCCTAGAGCAAGCATAGGGGAATTTGGGCATCAGCTGATTTACAGCATCTTAGTAGCCGTCCTTGCCCCACTTGTTGTATGTGTCGTGGAGCTCCTGCAAGCAAGTCGTCAGCCAATGCCGACACGGGTATAGTCGTCACGACTACAAAAGAGCCAACATACCTTGGGGAGAGTGACATTGGGAATTACGACAACGTTCAGGGCCGAAGGGGCGTCCTTCTTGATGCTGGTATCACCGCCGGGGTGGTACTGGTATGGGCTGGAGCCACCACCAGACTTCCAGGGCTCACTGTGCTCGGCCTTGGAGACGGATCGCTCAGATGAGGCGCTGGTGGGGGAGCGGGCTGCGCAAGGTCAGCATGAGAGTGCCCAATCGTGCGTCGCTCGACTACTTGGGGGGCTTACAGAAGTGCCAGCCTGCGAGTCCGAAGACACCGCTCATGATGGCCAGGAGCACCTGTGCAACTCAATTAGCCTCCACATGCATCTCCGCGCATGACTGGTGTTCGCCGCGTACATAGAGCTCGGGGTCGCGCTTCGCTCCGGTCTTGAGGGCGTCCTTGCCGGCCTGCCTCTCGGCAGCTCCAGAGCTGGAGTCAGAGGCGGCGGTGCTGGCCCAGCGGCGGGCAGGGGCGGCGGCGCGAAGGCGAGGGGCAGCGCGGAAGGCTGAACGGGCGGCGAAGGCAGACATGGTTGCGTCGGTGTGGGTGTGCGTCGACGGTTGTTGCGGAGAGAATGCGTCGTGGACTGGTGGGACTGACGACAAAGCTGGGCACGGTGGTTCGAGCCAAGCTGCGTGTCCGCCGCAAGCAGCTTAGCGGGTCGGGGACCTTGCAGCGACCAGCTCACGAGCCCAGCATTAATCACCGGCCCCTTTGCAATCATTAACCTTTCTTCAGCGCCCGCTGCTGCCAACGCGCGCCCTCACCGCGCCACAGAGCCGTTCGCTCGCCCTGCGCATCTTCTCTTCCTGTCGCTCCTTCGCTCTACCGCACCTTCGCACCTTCCCTTCACTATTCCGCGCCTTCCCCCCATCGATGTCATGCAGGCTTCAGCCACGACTTTGACCACCATCACCACCACCACCACCACCACCGCTACGTTCCGCACATGACGACAATCGAACAAAAACGCAGCTCGACGGGCAGCCGAGTGCTGGGCTTGACTGGCCCAGTCGGCGAACCGTCGCTGCCTCCTTCACGACCTTCCTCCGTCGCAACCGCGCATTCTGGTAGTCAGGCACGATGGTCGCAGCCTTCTGCACCGCGACGAACAGGCGGCATGAGCGTCCAGAGCCGCCCAACGACTGCCGCGAGCAGAACTCATGTTCCTTTGGCTGCGCATGGCTTCTTTCGACCTATGAGCTCGCAACGCCTCCAGCAACAGCGCAATCAACGACCGTCCTCGCTCCTTGGCAACAGCTCTGTGCGTGCTGAGAACATACGCGACTCGACCGCCAGTTCCTATCGCCAGAGCGTGGGCTCTACACGCACCATGCGCGGCCAGAGCGCCCTCGGTCTCCACCACGAGCTGGACCAGCCTCCGCCGTCACGCGGGACCGACATCAACGACCGCGACCTGCCCGACCGCACAACCGCAAATTCAACACCAACAGGAGCAGAGACGGTGCGCAGTCAAAATGAGAGCATCACGCCGCTCCAGCGACCTCGACCTCAGCATCTGAACCTCACCAGCAACCACAATAATGACACTGGCACTCTTCCCACCCCGGGCAAGTCTCCTCGCTCTTTCCGTTCCAGCTTCATGCTCTCCAATCGCGATGGCCGCTCTGCTCAGATGCGTGTGCATCAGGGGCATGAGAAGTTGACTTCAGCAGAGTCGTCTCCCCGACTAGCCCGGAGCGAAGCAACCAAAGAAGCTGTGAAGAGGGAGCTTGGCAAAAATTACCAATACTTTTCTGGCAACACTGCGTTCTGCTGGGGCGGGCGATTGCAGAATACTCGCGACAGGCCGGTCAACATTGCCACGGCCATCTTGATTATACTACCGGCTGCACTCTTCTTCGGTTTCTCGTGCGTCTCTCTCTTACTCTAGCTTCCTTAACTTTCAGCTAACTAGTGACAGTGCGCCATGGCTATGGCTTAACGTTTCTCCATCGATACCCATTCTATTCGCGTATCTCTTTGTAATATCCATGTCTTCGTTCGTCCACGCATCTGCTTCCGATCCTGGAGTGAGTACTGCATTGCGCTTTTACTGCTCAGTTCTGACATATTCAGATCTTACCACGTAATTTACACCCCTATGCGCCCACTAATCCTAATGAAGATCCCCTCAACCTTGGTCCGCCGACGACCGAGTGGACAATGGTCGTCTCGGCTACTGGTACCAATGCGGCCATGGAAGTACCAACCAAGTACTGCAAAAGCTGCAACATCTGGCGCCCTCCACGTGCTCATCACTGCCGTATATGTGACAACTGTGTCGAAACTCAAGACCACCACTGCGTCTGGCTCAACAACTGCGTAGGCCGTCGTAACTATCGTTACTTTTTCGTTTTTGTTTGCGCCACAACTCTGCTTGGACTGTTCTTGATGGGAGGGAGCCTGGCACACATCCTAGTCTGGCGTGCGAGGAACGCCACTTCTTTTGGTCAAGCAATCAACCGTTGGCGAGTCCCATTTGCAATGGTCATATATGGGCTGTTGGGCTGGGCGTACCCGTTCAGCCTCGGCGTGTATCATTTGTTCCTGGTCGGCAGGGGCGAGACCACCCGCGAGTATCTCAACTCTCACAAGTTTATGAAGAAAGATCGACACAGACCCTTTACGCAAGGCTCGTTGATCAAGAACTGGCTCGCAGTTCTGCAACGTCCACGCCCACCAACCTATTTGCACTTCAAGAAGGAGTTCGAAGAGGGCGACCAAAGGTTCAATCCTCAGAAAGGCAAGCGCACGGCGCCTCTGTCTGCCGAGCAGCAGGGTGGAGGACTGGAAATGCAGGATGTAAGTAACAGCCAAGGCTTCCAAGGGCCGGCTGGCAGAGCACTTCGAGGCTCGCCTGATACGAACCCAACGTAATAAGCGTTGAGCTTGCACTTGTACATGTAGTTAATGAATCATTGATGTCTGCATCGTGCCAGCGGTGGCTGATTAGCCTTTATACATGCAGTGTTGTTGGCAGTGTTGTTCGCATTGTTGTTCGCAGATGCACCTTGTTCGTGCACGGCATCAAGATGTGGAACAGAGACCGTGTAATATGCAAATGACGAGCTGATTCCTGCGAAAACCAGCATATGATCCTGCTTCACCAACTAATCAGACGGAATGCGTGGGTGGTGACACTGCCAGATCTGGGTAGCCTAATTGGCTGTGCTGACTAGCTTGATATTGTGAACCTCACGCCCGTGAACGCTTCTCCGACCGAACCTCCACTCCCAATCGACCTTGCACTTTGTTGCCATGTCGGTCGCGTCTGCACGCACCTCTGTGCAGACCTGATTGACCCATCTGCGCCTTCTTGGAAGTGCATGCGCCCCCGCCACGCGTGTACTTTGGCACTGTTGTTCCGCGCCCGTGAGACCTCCTTTGCGCGTCACTGCCCTACCCTGCAACGACACGCTTGCCACGCGACCCGTCCGGCAGTCCTGCGATGACCATGGCTGAGCGCGAAGGCTCGCCCTCGTCCACGTCGTCCGTGCTGTCCAACAACGCGCTCCCTCTCACCGAAGCCCGCGCCACGTCCAGCGCGTCGCCGCCCATCTCGACTCCGCCCACGAGCCACGACGACGGCGCCAGCGTCATGTCTGAAATCACAAAGCTGGAGCAGACGACCGAAGTGTACGAAGATGCCTCGGCTAGCCCGGTAGCTGATGCGCAGGCTGGCACGCCACCTCCCACGCACGACACGCCCAACAGTGAGGCCCGCCGGCCGTCTCGAAGTTCGCGCAAATCCGTCGTCACGTACAACGTACAGATCCTAGCCGGCACCGCGATTCACACGCCCACGAAATACCTCGAGAAGCACCACACAAATGTCCTGCACGGCTCTCTCGAGGAGCTGGCTCCTCGGAGCAACGACACTTCTGTGAAGAAGAGGACACTCAAGGCGAGAGCCATCACCAACGGCACCGCCGACTCCGCAGAGGAACAGCTCGCTACAGAGGCTGCTCAGGCTGTGCGCCGCCGCACTTCGTCCCGTGGCACCGACCTCCGCAAAGAGGCTTTGCGCAACCTCACCGGGGCTGGCGAGGCCGTGGCGTCTTCATTCTCTGGAGGCAAGTCTCTGGTCCAGAGAGCTCTCCGAAGGACCGCGTCAGATTCCAACCTCAAGTCCACGACTTCCTCTGCCAGTCCTGCATCATCGAGACGTCCGCGCACTGCAACAGACACTCCTGACGAGGACGACACAGATGCCACTTCAGAACAGAAAGAGTACTTGAAACCAAAGACAAAAGCCTGGCTGAAGCAGGGTCTATACGTCGGCCAACATCGCAACTTCGATGCACGCCTGTCAGAAACGCAGAATCGTGCAAAGAAGAGGGTCAAGAAGCAAAAGGAAAACGAGGCGCTTCCCCTCCCCATGTTCGCTGGCGGCCGTATGCTTGACGAAGACCCTCGACATGTCCACCGACACTTCAAGCTCCCCTTCGACACATACAACCCTCTGCCCAGGAAGGTCAAAGTAGATGGATGGGTCAAGCTTTCGAAGAGTGCGTAGATCGTACTCTCCTTTTGTCTTGAAACTAACATTGCTCCAGATCGGTTCATCGGCGATGCCTCTGCTTTGTGGAAACGTGACAAGCAAGACTCGTCTCAGTGCTATTGCGACCCCGAAGATGGATGCGGAGAAGCCTGCCACAATCGCATCATGGCATACGAATGTGATAGCACTAACTGCAGGCTCACGCCTGAAGAGTGCGGGAACCGCCCATTTGCAGAGCTCAAGCGTCGAGGCAAAGGAAACGGCTACGACTATGGCGTTGAAGTCATGGAGACCGAGGGGCGCGGATATGGTGTTCGAGCAATGAGGACGTTCCAGCCACACCAGATCATTGTCGAATATGCTGGTGAAATCATCACCCAATCCGAGTGCGAGCGGCGCATGAAGCAAGTCTACAAGAAAGACAAGGTACGGCAACCGGATCGCAACATGGCCCTAGCTAACATGAACTAAGTGCTACTACCTAATGAGCTTCGACAACAAGATGATTATCGATGCCACTCGAGGAACCATTGCGCGCTTTGTGAATCACTCTTGCGAGCCCAATTGCGAGATGATCAAGTGGACCGTTGGCGGAGAGCCAAGGATGGCTCTCTTTGCCGGTTCTCGCGGCGTTATGACTGGCGAGGAATTGACATACGACTACAACTTTGAGTAAGTCTGTTGTTGATATACTTGAGTAACAAGCTCTAACTCGACGAAGTCCTTTTTCACAGAAGAACATTCAGGAATGTCGCTGCGGTACCGAATCATGTCGCGGTGTACTTGGTCCCAAACCAAAGAAACCTGTAGAGGAGAGATCCCTTGCTTCTGCTCTGATCGCCGGAACAAAGCGCAAACTTCAAGACTTCCTTGGTTCCCGTCGCGCTAGATCAGAAAGCAATGCCGATTCGCCCAAGAAGCGGAAGGTTCATGCTGGAAACGCCTTGACTACGAAGGCCAGGAATTCGAACGCTGCGACGAGAAAAGCTCGCGAACAGGCAGAAGTGGAGGCAGAGAAACTCTCCAAGCAAATCGCGTCTCGCGAAGACCGTGCCTTGAAACGCTCGTCGGCCTTGAAGGTCTCGAAACGTGGACGTCCAGCTGTAGTGAGGCGCACAGTCAGGGGCACGCTCAAATCGACCAGGACCACGACCATCAGCCTGCAACGCAAGGTAGCAAAGCCTGGCGCACTGAAAGCTGTCAGCAAGACTGCACGCACAGCTGCCGCTGCACGACGGACCCCGGCAGCGACGAATGGCAGGAGAGGATTAGCTCCATCGAAACGACCCAGCACACCCGAGTCGGATTCCGACCTTGAAGACGATGACTCAGAGTCAGACGCATCGCCCAATATCACGCCGGCATCCCTACGCAGCGCGTCCAAGGACGGCAAGAGGCGTCTCTTCGGCTTCGATCCAGACACCCATGCCTTATCCCCTAGGTCTACTGGGACCCGCGGTAGAGCAGGGCGCGCTGCTACTGCCATCAACAGGTCTGCAGCCGCGCGACGCAAGCTAGCTACCCCATCGCGTGGCCTGCACAGCACTGGCTCTGGTGTGAGCAAAGCGTATCACCCGGCCCAAAGCAGGCCCAGGACTATGAGAGGCAGGTAAGTACAGCAGCGCGTTCCGTCCGTCGCATCATGTTCCCTTTGCTAGGATTGAACTCGGCTGATGGGGTTTTAGATTCCTTCCCAAGGATCAACGCTGATGGGTTTTCGTCATGATCATGGCTCTCTTTTTTCGGCCGGGTTTCGAGGGTGGCTCTTATCACGTTGGGTGGGTGTCTCTTCCGCTTCGAGTGTCATGACGACACGTGCAGCGTTGTTTACAATAATGCTTCTTCCAATTCAACATTACCATACTTTCAACGTGGGCAAATGCCATTGACAGGTGCTGGCGTGCTTTGTGGGTGCGAAGATTAATGGTGAAATCGTTTTCCTGCGAAGAAGATGCAGGCGAGACGTGTTTCACGGCGTGTTCGCATGCCCGTTAGCATGGCGGACTGGCTTGCATCTCGTGTATGATAGCTTCTAGTTCGTTTATGTAGCACGAGCATGATTGTTGTTGTTGCGGGTACGACATTGCAATGTAATCTGATTGTTCGTCACACAGCAGGGGCACGACACAGTGGAAGAGAAAGCCTTGTATATTGACAAGCTCTATGGAGAGGACCCATTCCAACAAGTTCAGGACCATTTACATTGTAAAAGAAACCCCTCATCCGCGCGCCAGCTTTGTACCATCCCATATGAGCATGAGCACGAACTCATCGCAAGTGTCGAAAACGGCGCTATGTTGTTGAAGCTGTTCACCGAGGCAAAAATGAGGAGATGGCGACGGCGAATCCTAGAGTGCTGAAACTTGAGTTGAGCTTTCTGAGATCGACGTCCCCTGTTGTGTAACAAGTATCGAGCGAAGTGAAAGTTGATGTCAGGCCGGTAACGTTTCGATCGGTGACTGTCCAGTATGTCCAATGCTATGCAATTTGGCGAGTGATTTACTGAACAGTGCACTGAGGACCCCGAATTCCAGGGTCATAGCGAGACTTCTGGACGGTGCACTGAGGGCCCCGGATGCCTGGGTCGTAGCGAGATTTCTGGACGGTGCACTGAGGGCCCCGGATTCCAGGGTCGTAACGAGACTTCTGGACGGTGCACTGAGGGCCCCGAATGCCTGGGTCGTAGCGAGACTTCATTTTGACTGGTGGGTTGGTTGGGGAAAGAGTGTAGAAGAGCTTGTAATGAATGCTTTCTGTTTGCCGGTGGAAAATTTGAAGAGCGCAAGTCGAACAGTGTTATATACTGATGGAAGTATCTCAGTGGTAAACAAACAACTACCTAACAGGTGTGGCCCCTTGATCCTACTTGCCGTATGCATGCTGTTGATATTGTGCTCTTTACTATTATTCCTGCCCCGGTTCTCGATACCGCGCGTAGGGATGGCCGCATTCGATACATATCACAGCCACCGAGAGCGACTTCTTTGTGCACTCGAAGGAGTTACGCATCCCCGCATGCGTCAAGGCTCTTGTGGCGGCGCCAATTATGCCTTCTAGTTCAGGCGAGGACGTTGATATGCAAGGGGTAAGAACAAAGCGCCGAGTCCCACAGAGTAGGAAAGTACCTGAGCTCGTGTTACCCTCTCATAGCCATGAACTTCCTCTTTTCTTGAACAATCATGTGCATCCCTACTGACATGGCGTTGGATAGCTCTGAACAATTGACAGCTATCTGCATCGACGCCCGAGATTTTTGATGCTATGTAATCTGACAACGCCCTCGAGTCAAAGATCTCGAGTTTGCCTCAATGACACAGGCCTGCTAAGGATTACGAATACGCCTTTTCATTCTGAGATAGTGGGAATGGCTGCTGGCTGCATTCATGGCATACTGCTGAGCGGGGTACCAAGGAGCTAGTAGTATGGTACTGGTAGGTATGAACTACTCGGAAACAGTCTTCTGAAATGTAATCAGCAGTACAGGTGCCGCTGGATAAGTCAGTCACATCTACAAATTTGCCTCATTGTAAAAGATTCCATATTACGACGTCAAATGTGCGATTGATGGCTGCTGCACATTGAGGATAACTCCACTACAACTTCTTGCTTGCTCGACCAAATTTGAGGGACTTCATCGTGTGGTGCTGGCTCGATGGCAATTCTCAAGGATTGTTTGGCACAGTTGATTATGTCAGGGGCACTAAGCACAAAGAATGTACCGGAATCAGCACCGACAGGCAAAGAGACATGTGTATGTTCATACGGGATTGAAGAAACATTGTTCATACGGGATTGAAGAAACATGCTTCAACCATCTGCGTAGATCTTCTCCCAAAGAGCAAACTACATTTGAGGCGGAGCTCGCTTAAAGATAGATTTAGGATCACATCAGAGATCCAAACTGAGCCAATGTGTCCTCTGAGAAGCTACGAGCTTGGACTGAGCTTGTACGCAGATATGGGATGTGTCCTTTGGCCTGACTGTCAATAGTTATGACCTGTCAGTGACAATTTGAGCTCACCACGAGCTTATCCAAAACAGATCAATGCGGAGACAGAAGAAGCTGTCACCATGAGCCCGGTGAGTCTCGTTGAAGAGTTTTGTCCGCCATCTCAAGTAGCAGACGTCAGTCTGAAGTCAGCCCCTGTGTGAAAAAATGCTTCGTGGAATGGTACGCGGACAGCATTCGCACGACCAATGCTTAGAGAACAGGACCGCTCAAATCTGGAGATCCGTAGCGGGCATCGACGTAAGATCTAGCACCGTGTATCCCAAGCAGCATACCATCTAACAAAAGGACCGATGTGCATACACAATAATGGAGCCTCCAACGGATTTAATGCCATGGCGAAGATCGCCGACAAGCTAATCTTCATCAAATATTTGCAACACATTGTCCAGGATCGTTATTATGACGCGAGCCTGAAGTCCGGCGTCTGCCATGTTGTTGCCTTTGTGCGGGCCCATGATGGAAGGACTGATGACGTTAGTGGATGCTCCAATCATTGAGCACTTTACTTACGCCCAACATATCCCAAGGTTAGCTGTGCTCATGCGGTTGATCTCCGAGGACTGTTGCACTCGGTGCAAGTGCAGGACCAGAGCGCGGAGGGTCGCATAATTGGGGTCCGGGAGTGCGTTGATCAGCGCATGCATGGAGTCTCGGCGCATGATGTCATCGTCAACGCGTGCAGCATCAATGAACTTGTTGTAGAATTCTCTAGTGAGAAGTGGGTCAGGGAGCTCCCGGAAGAACTGTTTCAACAGGCCGGCAACGCTATTGACGTCGTGTTGAAAGGCTTCAGGATTTCGGAAGTCGACTTGGGATGCATCTGGGAAAAGTCAGGCTTCGCACGATGAATGAGTACAATATAACAAACCGCTGTCGAATAAGGCTTTCATCTGTTGGATATGGGAGGATGTTCCCGGTATGCGGTAGATGCCCTCAACCTCTAATCCAAAGAGATCCACAGCTTGGATGGCTTGGTAAACCACCATAGGTACTGGTGAGCCATCTCGGTGGAAGAGGTCCTCAAGAGTGATGCCAAAGACTGGGTTAATAGGCGGCTGGGGGTTGTTGTACAGTACACCGCTTGTCTGTTGTGCTGTTGCTTGACCAACAGGCCCACGTGGATATTCAGGCTGGGAGAATGAGTTTGCTGCGACTGGAGAGTAAGGGGAATTTCCGTATGAGGAGGATTGAGCCTGGGCAGGCTGGGTAGGTGCCTGGTACGAAGAGAAACTGGCCTGGGGATCTGAGTCGAGCTGGGGAGGTTGCTGCTGCTGCAGCGACGAAGAGCCATTTGCCTCCGGCTGCTGAGACGAGAACAATATTGGCTGCTGTATCTGTGGGGCCATCGACGTTCGACGATCGTTGTTGGTCGGAGTCATGGAAGGGTAAGCCTGTGCGGGCGCTTGTGTAGGGTGCTTAACGTAATGCAATTCTGGTCTGACTATAGAGACTTTGGATGCAGTCTTCAAGATGTAGTCGTCAAAGTCTTTGTCGTTGTTGATCTGGTAGATGAGCTGATTGATGCTTGGTGGAGGTTGTGCTGTGCTCCCCTTGAGAGGTTGTGGGCTAACTACTTGGCCATTGTTGACGACCAATTTCTCATTGAAGGAAGCTGGTAGGATCAGTACAAGGCAGGGCTATGGCGTTACGTTCAACGTACCGTATTTCTGCATCTCCATAGTCAACGCAGCATCTGTCTCCTTGATGAGATCTAGGAGGCTGGAGACAGCCTGAGGGCGTGCTGATGCCAGAAGCTCCTTACGGTAGGTTTGTGCTGTCTGAACCTTGCTTGCGTAGTCTTGGTCGGCGGCTTGTAATTTTCGCTGGAGGTCCTCCTCGTGTTGCGCGGCTGATTTCGGACCTTTCAGTCCGAACTTCCTCCCAGCACCTGTATCGCCAGTCTTGACGCGATCAAGATCCTCAGCCAACTGGTCGTACTTTGCCTTTGCTTTCTCGGCAAGCTTCTCAGCATCCTGGACTTTGTTCTCCGCTGCGAGACCGGTCTGCTTCAACGTCTTGCGACTTGCATCCATCTTATTCGCTAGCTGCAGAAGATTCTCGTGCATAGCGTGTAGGGCAAGCCCGAACTGGGTGCCATTGTCGGCGATGCGCTCGTTCGCGTGCAAGACATGCTCGAATTGGTTTGCATAGGACTCGTGGCGGGCGTCGGGTTTGCGCAAGCCGTCAAGGGTTAGCCTGGAGAGCTTCTTTAAGCTGCTGGCTTGCTCTTCTTCGAGGGCCCCGCGGCGCTTGAGGAAGCTGGCAAAGTCCTGCGCGTATCCTGTCAGCCAGATCCCCCAAAATGCGGGGAAGGTGCACGAACACGAGCACTCGCAATGCTGGCTTTGAGTCGACTCAACAGCGTTGTAACGCCGATATCTGAGTGCAGAACCTCTTGCACGCGCTGCTGCGTTTGTGTGTCCTGGGCCGGTGCGCGCCCTTCTGGCGATGTAGGCGCGATTGATTCCTCGATGGGCGAGACGTGCGCAGCGTCATCGTTATGAGCGCTAGAAGTGTTGAAGTCGGGGTTGAAGCTGTCACTGCTGGCCATAGGCGGTATGGAGGGTGGTGCAGCCATTGTGTTTGGTGTCAACAGGTGTTGTTGATGTGGATGACGACGCAGCTGTCAACGTAGGACATGGCATGGCTACCTAGCTGGTTAGCTGCCGCGCTTCGGCGCTTCTCTTCGGCCATACTTGTACCACTGGTGCTTTCTTCTTTCAACGTCATCCCATTAGCACTGCCTGGTGCTGCCATTACTGCTCCTCGGTTCTATCACACATAAGACCGTATACGATCAGACCTCGACCGCCAAGAACTGATCTCCTCGATCACTATCTTTTAGGTGTTGCGTTCAACCCTAGCCTGCTCCAGGCCAGCCTGCTGCGTCAACGTCACTACCACTCTCTGCAACCATGTCGGCCGCTTCACATAGCGGTTTGCCGGAGGAGGTAGTCACCTGTCTTCAGAACGCTCGATTTGTAAGTCCCTTCAAGCTCTCCAACTTTTCGACCACTCCGAACGCGTACTTCAGGTGTACTGCTTGAAAGTTGTTGGATAGGCCCTCGGCCATGCCATCCTCAATACTTGGCTTGTCTTGATAGAGCCCCGCCTGTCTACTATGCCCCAACGTTCATTCGGGTATTCCTCACCCCTCTGCTCAATCGGCCTCAACTTTCGTCGTCTGCACCGTTTCTCTACATACTTGCTTCTTCAATTGGCGGTTTGCTGTTTGCTACTTTCGCTCAAGTCTAACTCCCACAGCTTCATCTTGCAACATGTTCGGACAATGTCCCTCACGTCTCGTTGATGAACTACACCTATCTTCCCAGCACGCCATATTCACCAGAACCAATCATCATCATGACGACTCCATCTTCTTCTCGCAAGACTGATAACCTGGAGGCCAACACTCGTGTGTCGCTACTGGTACACGACTGGATTTCTCATCGACCACCAACACTCGGCCAGCAAGGTCGCTCCCCTTCACCGTCAGCTGCAGGCCCACGCTCTGGTTCGTTAGCCGAGCTTCTTCTCGGCATGAACACAGCTTCACTTAGCAGAATCAGCACTACCATCAATGGTGTTGCCGAAATCGTATCGTCTGGATCAGAAGAAGAGCGCTGGTATAGAGCGCAACATCTCGCAAACAACACCTTTGGGACCGCGGACGAGGACGCGTATTCGAGTTCGCCTGGTGACGGCGGTCTGTGGGGTGGAGGTGGTCTTACACGTACAGCATCTCGTGAGGGAGATACGCGGGAAGGTGATGGTGGCACTAGATGCTATGTTGAGGGAGATGAGGTCAAGGTCGTAGTCGTTAAGATCAAAGATGGGAGAATTGCAGATTGGAAGGGCCAGGTTAGGGATTGGGCTCTTCGAGACACACATGGGGTGTGTACAGTGAACGGATCGATGTCCTGAGCGCACCTAATGCTCTGAAGATGCAACGATTCAGAAAGGACGATTGAGAGACCCGCCATTGAATGGATTTTATGCACAGAACTTAGAGGAAATGTCGTTCTTGCATCAACATCATCAGGTGGAAATTCGAGTGAGTATTGCGTTTGCTAGCAGCGATTGCCCAGTTTCTACTTTGCGGAGCTTGACTAGCCGTTTTGGCGTTGTGCCAGGGGCGCTCGGATCGACACAGGCCTAGCTTGTAATCCTGTTCTATTACAGTTCCACTCTAGGAAGGATTCACATTAAGCCCGTTCTGGTATGTGGCGGCTCGCTGTGCCTTTGTCTCGGTATGCCACAAAACAAAAGCTGTCTACCGCCCTCCACTTGCATCATGTTTTCTCCATGTTTATCGGCTTCATACTTTAGACACCTCCCCAATTTGCTTATGAGAGAACCGCAAAACCACCAAGGTCTCAGCTGTCAGTCTGACTTCTGCTGCATGCTTTCGCCACAATTCCCGACAATAGTTATACACTGGTAACCTTTAGACTGTAGCCAGTAGGGAAGAGTAGGGAATTGAAGGCGAAAGGCACATCTTCATACGTGGCAAGACACAATTACACAGCACCCTTCGAAGGTCAGTAAGAAGCGAAGGTTTCTGTGCAGCTCACCCTATTTTCCTGGCCATATGATCTGAGTGACGCGTGCTGATGTTTAGCTGCAGATTTGTCTCATATGCCAACGCATTGCACCAAAGTTTCTTGGCCTTTTGTTCATGCTGAAAGCTGCGACTGAGCAATTAGGTGAAGGCAAGCTAAGCTGAGCCGAACTAGTAAGTGAAAATGTTCTATTGGTACGCGGTGAATGCACTGACCAACGGTGAATGCGCAGTCTTTCTATCCTACTCGCCTTGGCACCAACCGTAAAGTCTCTCCGTTCCCGCCTACACTTGAACCTCTCTCACCCACTCTCCTCTTTGATAATCCGTACTTTCCGAAACTCCCGCGTCACTTCGTTCGAGAGCGCTCACTTCCAACACTCACGACAATGACGACCGAAGTACACTTCTCACCGGTGCTCGCTGAGCAGTTTTCTTCTTCCACCGCTGCAGACCACGACGCCATGGCACAATTTCAGGATGCGCTGGACACTTGTGTGCACAGCTGGAGCAACGGTGACAGTATCGTTCTTCTCCAGAGCAACGTACAGGAGCTGTTTGGTGATATGCTCTTGCAGTATTTCAAACACAGCTTGGCACAGCAAGTGGGCCAGCCTCTCGCCTTCACATTCTCTTGCGACGGCAACGGCGGCCAAACCATTGTTCAAATGCCGAAGAACAACATCTCGCACCTTCACTACCACGCAGACACCATCTTTCAGAAACAAACCGCCCTCTCAGTCCCTGCTGAGTCCCACGGCATGTCGGCCAGTATGAAGAAGGCACCTCGTCCGATGAACTGCTGGATCATCTTTCGGGACAAAATGCATAAGAAATTGAAAGCAGAGAACCCACATTTGACCGTGCAGCAGATCTGTAAGCCTTCTACTGCTCATGTTTTTCAAGACCAGTTTTACTGATTTTTTTGACAGCCACTCGTTGCTCACAGATATGGCATGGGCTCTCTCCTGCAGAGAAGAAGCCGTGGCAGGCCGCAGCCAAGTCAGCGAAAGAGGAGCATTTGCGCGCGCATCCAGACTACAAATACAGCCCTCGCAAGCCTGGTGAGAAGAAAAAGCGACAGTCTCGCAAAGCCAAGCAAGCTCCCACATTTGTCGCGGATCCCAGCCTGTTCAGCTTCTCGCCTGTCAGTGATCTGACACAGACTGCACTCAACTATATCGATCCAGGCCCTCTTGCCCAGGTACCATTATCTGCAGTCCACGAGAACCCGCTTGACTTCGGGGCTACCTTCGCTACTGATGTGGCACACTTCATGGAGCCAACTACACTACTTGGTATGGAGATGGATGATCTTATCGCTATCGACTACCTGCATGATTCAGAGAGTCTTCGTCACGATCGACTCGAAGCTGAATTTGGCACTCACCTTGAGGGCACTATGCCATTCGATTTGTTTGGCGAGGAGGCTTTTGCTTTTCGCGCCGGCGCGGATGGTAATGCCACTCTGCCATCGATCTACTCCGACCTTTACTGATCGCTGTTGACCATTTTGCTGCTCCCGGTTTGCTTCACATATTCGATACGTCGCGCTGTTTACCACCGCTACCCTCAACTCGATCTTCTTCTCCGCCGGCGGTCTGGTCTTCGACTCGTTGAAGACCTTATTAAATGATACCCCTTTACCAGCTACATGTGTTGCAGCTGCCTGGCTTACATCCAGAGATCACGCCTACGTTACGACCACCCCCCCAAGCCTGCCGTCTTCAGCCTTCACGACACATTAAACCACTCGCCTTCGCCTCTACCAGACATTGCAACGACATGGTTGCGAAATTGCTTGTTCTAGAACTTTTTGCAGATGCCGAAGATGCCGCAGATGCATTGGCACTCATGAATTCCTCATTCGATGAATCGCTACATAGTCACACCCTAAATAGTTTGCGTTTTGCACTTGCATCTAGACGCAACAGTAATGAATTCAAGACCTCCTCTCAGGCCGTGCACAACGTGACCACCAGTTCCTCCCTCATTATACCCATCGCTCGCTCAGTGCAGGTGCTCGTGTATAGACGATACCCCACTGAAAGAAAGACAAAGCGGCCTGTCCCAACGGATTGATTCCCTCCCTGATCATGCCGTCGTGCTTGCAAAACGCCAACTAGGTAGGATTCAATGGGCGCACGTCGGCAATTGAAGTAAGAGGTCGTGATGTAGAGGTACCTCGCATTGGCTCGAGAGCTACATCGTCAATTGGCTGGGTCTATGATACGATGCCCAGGATACCTGTGGAACGCCTCATCGCCGCCGTTCGCCCCTGGCCCCGTCAATCCCACCTTGCTCGCTGCAATCCATCAGAATCCTACTCCCACCGCGGCTACCTATTGCCCTCGCCAACATTGCTGCATCAGACCTTCGGCTCGTTGTATCGGATTTAGAGCGTCCGTCGCGTGGTCCCTGCATCAGGATGCTAACCCCCGTCAAAGTGGATACCTTCGCTTCGCATAACCGCGCCTCAATCGGAGCTCTTCCAATCACTCGCCCAGATGAACGTTCCGCAGCGCCATTGCGTGCCCGATTCCTTTTGCCCTGAAGGCCCAATGGGTCTGGCATTTGTGGTCAGTCCTTGGCATACTTAGTCTGCAGGTTATGCATAGAGTTGTGGTCCTCTCGTTACGCATAGCAGGATCAGGGTCTGGCTGCTGCTACTGCGCGCTGAATGCATGCACCCGCCCCTTGCAGATCATGCTCAAGAGGAGAACAAAGGCATTCTTGCAAACGGGATACGCGAGAGCGGAGATTACGTACCGTGGACACATCCAGAACTGCCTTCCGCGGTTGACGCCAGGCTTCTTCGTTGTGAGGCTAATGCACGGCTCAGCGTGGCTCTCGCATCGGGGAGGCGGTTTCTTGGAGAACAGCTTGGTCCATCCTTCCTTTGATGCTTGCTGAACTGCGCCTGGATCACACACTTCGGGCGGGGACGTGGTCTGACTGGCGGATACTGCCGGTGGAGCCACGGGCGGTGGGGTGAATCCGGGTTTGGTGTCCGCGGACGAATCATGCGAAACTGATGACGGGCTTGCAGCGCCACGAGCAGTTGTCAACAACGTCGATTGCGGCGTGGTGGTTGCCGCAGGGGTGAGCCCGGCGAATTTTGATTGTGCCTGAAAGAATCCCTTCAACGACTGTTGACCCTTGGCGAGCGAGGCGGAATAATTAGAAGCCGTGTTGGAAGACTTTGATCGCTTGATAGATTTACTGGGCGATGCAGATGCAGATGCGCGTCGCTTCTCGGGCGAGTTGACAGGGCTCGGGGCGTTCACGATCTGACTATTCGTGGGGAACAAGGCATTTGTCGCTCCCGGCAGCTCGGGTCCTTTGTCTGCCCCTTGCGTTGGTGGGACGATCGCGGCCCCTTTTGATGTCGCCTCAGTGGACGGGGTAGGCGTGGTTGCAAGTGTGTTCGCTTGTTTTGGAGCTGCCGGCTTTTTGCTGAACATATCACGAATGTTCTGTCGCTTGTTGAATTCAGTAAGTAGCTTGCCTGAGAGCGGGAGCACATCTTTGCTGGCGCTGTACTCCCTCAGCCGGATGCCGTCTTTGAACATGTCAGGCGGATTCATGATGTCGAGGATGTGATGCTCTTGATCTTCCGCGCCGATCTGCGTGATATTGCCCAGTCCCGGAACTACATCCTTCGTGATTGCGTACACTGGGCAGTGATCAGAACCCATCAAGCCTTCTTGGATGTTTGATTCTTTGAACCAATCCTTGATCTTGATACTGCAAAGCACAAAGTCGATACGTGAACCAAAGTTGCCCGGTCGTGCGTTTATCTTCTGCTCCCAGTGAGTGTACATGCCCTCGCGGGTGGGGTGGAATTCGCGACATAGATCGTACAAGACAGGTTCTTCTCTCCCCTCATCTCGTTCACCCACGACCTTGCCATTGAACAGCATCTGGTTGAAGATCCGCCGGTTGGACGTGCTCAGGTACTCACTGTGGGTCATGCCTTCCGCTTTCATATTCTCCTCTGCCTTTGCGGTATCGATGAGATCGCGGGAGTTGTTCAGATCGCCGGTCAAGATGACGTTCTTACCCATCTTCGTAAGGTTTCGTATGCGCGTGTCCAGCATGTCTAAGAAGCCATAGCGGAAGTCGTCACGCAGGCCATTGCTGTTGGCAGGACTGTACACGCCGAAGATGACGAAAGCCGGAAACTCGAGTACTAAACATCTTCCTTCTGCATCGAGAGCAGCTGGATCGAGTCCCAGTGCCTCGATGCGTTCAAGCGGCGGGTAGCCTCCTATGCTATCGGAGGCAGGTCGTTCACGGTAGGGTGTTGTGGATCCAGGTGGACACAGAACTCCAAGAACACCTTCTTCGGCGCGGATCGGTGCACAAACAGACTGACGAGTGTATATCCCAACACCTGAATATCCTGCAAATGAAGTCAGCACGTGATACAGTGCTGCATTGGGTCTGGTCGAAGCTGTACCTTTCTTGTGCTTGGGCAGGCTGAAGTAGCAGTCCCAGCCAGGGACCAGGACCATATCATCAGTCAGGTCTTTGCGCTGTATCTTCAGCTCTTGCATGATGATAATGTCAGTCTCAAGTATGTCGAACATGGCGCTGAAGGTGCGGTTCCTGCGCCACGGCTCGTAGCCAAACGGATTGCGAATGCCATTGACATTCCACGTCGTGATGCGGACCATTTTGCGAGTCGCTGGCGATGCTGCAGCTTCATCTTCGTCCCTCTTCACGGCATCGTTGTTGATGACCAAGACGCGCCGCGCGCCTGGCCTATGCACTCGAAGCAGTCGCGACGTCACATGGCGCGCCAGGCAAGTGCAATTCGGAGCAAACCGCGCAAACTCGCCAAGCCCAGCGGAAGCTCGAGCTTTGCTCACACCACACCTCACGAGCTGTCATCGCACGCAAACGCCCAACACCGCTTCACGCACCAATCTCCACTCCACCACCGCCCATCATGTTCGCCGCCCGAACTGCTGCCCGCGCCACCCCCCGCATGGCCCTCGCCCGCGCCCCTGCCCGCGCCGGCCGCCGCAACTACAGCTCCGAGAGCCCCAAGCAGTTCGCCGGAGCCGAAGACAACGAGTTCAACCGCGAGCGTGCCCGCATTGCTGAGCACGGCGGCGAGAGCGGCGAGTTCTGGCGCAAGTTGAGCCTCTAGTAAGTCGCCCTGTGTGATCGGACAGCTGCCAATCAGCGGCCGTGTATATGTGATTGCGGCATTGGGATGGAGAGAGGGGAAGAGCGAATACAGGCATTGCGGCTGCCATTGGGTCAATTGGGCTCCAAAAGATGTGTACTGACCATTGCAGCGTCGCTGTCCCCTGCATCATCGTTGCCTCCGTCAACGCCAAGTTGAGGTGGGACGCTCACTGGGAGCACGTTGCGCACGAGGAGCACGAGAGCCCCCGCGCTGAGAGGCCCGAGTACCCTTACCAGAACATCCGCACCAAGAACTTCTGGTGGGGTGATGGTGACAAGGTCAGCCTTTCCACCGTCCATTGCAATCGGTCGCTGCAATACTGACGTATCGACAGACCGCTTTCTGGAACGACAAGGTCAACTACCACAAGAAGGACGAGTAAATGCTTCTACTTCCATCAATCAATTGGCTTTGTGCTATCGTGGAAGCTCTCTCAGGCCCAATGTGTAAATAGTAGAACGCAAGCTGCAGGCGTAGAACCAGCAATACATTTCCTTTGTACCTGATCTACGTCCGCTGTGCTGCAGTGCTTGCGCTTGCCATGTGTATGCTACAATGCAGCTCGCATATCTCAGGTCTGCTCGACGGCCCTCATACCCTCCTCCCAGACTCGGTTGTGATTCTGACTCCATTCCTCGGCAAGCTTCCCGTCGCCTCTTAGCTTTGCAATGATAGCTTTCTTCATGAGCTGCTCACACTCGCCGTCGAGGTAAGAGCATCTCTTGAAACACTCCCTAGCCCTGTCTATGTACAGCTCGGCCTTCGCGATGTAGCTCGTCTGCAGCCGTGGTTCAATCGTCTTTGCTGGATCGGCAAGGCCCATGAAGGAATCGCCGAGGTGTGAGTAAAGCGTGCCCGAGAGCAAATTATCTCCATTCTCGAGGGACTGCGGCAGCACAGCTTCAAGTAGACGCCGCGCACTCCCACATTCGCCTAGTGTATTGAGGATGTTGGCAAGCAGCCCGACTGCGGACCACAAGCTAGGCATCAACCTGGCTTTGTAGGCTACGCTCGCAGCTCGCAGAGCGATACTAAAGCCACGCTCCGGCTTTCCCGCTTTGCGAAAGAGGTCGGCTTTCATGAGCAGAACAGTGACGCGCTGCAAGATATCTGCATTGTCTTCCTTCAGTGACTGTGCGAGGTTCGAGATTGTTGTGAAAGCGAGAGGGTAGTCGCCCTTCGAAACGAGGTAGTCGATGTAAGTCTCCGACAAGAGATAATGAAGCTCTGGTTCAGGAGTATCCGAAGAAGGGTCTTCCGAGGGTTTGAGAGTTGCGAGCAAGTGAGAGCAAGTGGACCAGTCGGACCTAGCAGCGTCAATTTAACCCCATGGGAACTTGTGGGAAATTGAGGCACTTACCTTCTAATAGCGCGCTTCAACTTGATGATGCCCACACACAGAATGAGGTACTGGTTGAACTTCAGTGATTTGTTGTGGGCAGTCAGGTCGAAAGACTGAAACGCGCTGATCGCGTCATCGTATCGTCCATTCTGGCTCATCTGGCAGTCCGTCAGTCGATCTCTTGCGAGAGATGACAGTATTTGCGGCATATACGTACAATGAAAGCCTGTCGTCCAACGGCGCGGAGCTTTTCGTCGATCGGGCAACTAGAGCCATGACAGCCCAGTAAGAGTGCACAATGCGCGTTGGCCAGATGTGGTATCCCCAGACGGGAGTACAAGGTCGACTGCAGCAGCATCTGACCGCCATAGCTGTTGATGTGTTCTTTGATGTTAAGATGTGATGATTGGTAGATGTGCTCGAATGCTCGAGAGATGGAGTCACCCTAGCAGAGTCAGTTTCGGAGTGCCTCGCATATTGGTGCCGCGCAAGCGGGTAACTTACTGTCGAGAGGCTCAGTTTTGCTTCGTTGAGCAGTGTTGCGCTAAGTAGATTGTACATTCTGGACTCACGCGCCTTCGCCTTCAGGAAGGTCAGGGCATCACGCTCACTTCCCAGCATGCTCATGTAGCCTGCAGCCTTCATCTGTTTGGGATAAGCCTTTCCCATGTGATTGAGCCAGCTCAGACTGAAACTCAGGCAGGTCATGTCTTGTGACTCTCGCGCCGTTGCAATAGTTTCGTTGATGGCAGCGATTGCCTCACCAAAGCAACCGAAGTCGGCTTGCAAGATTGCCATGTGAAGCAGAGCGTACTGGTAGTGGATCTTCTCGCGGGTTTGCATGGCATAGTCATAATATCGGTGCAGGTTGTCGAAGGCGGATGTGTAGTCTCCCGCTTTCCAGGCGTCAAAGAACCGGACCAGGTGCGCTTGTGGATGTACTGTACCGGATGATGCAAACATCCCACGAAGCTGTGTTCTCATCGACTCTGGCACTCGGTCCCCAAAGCGTTGTAAACGATCAAGCTGGAACTCTAGAATATGGTCAAGGTCGTCCAGACTTACGCCTTGGTTCCCGGTATCTGGCTGGTTGAGGTCGCCATACGCTATCTCGTAGACATCGTCGCCTTCTTGCATGCCCATCTCGGCGACAACGGCGTCCACGCCGCTAGCAGCAAGCCCAGCAAGTCGTTTGGTCCATTGCGCTGTGGGAGCGCGGTACTTGACAAATGATGACCATAGTGCGATGGTGTCTTCGAATTGTAGTCGGTCAAACTCAAGGCGCGCCCGTCGCACGAAGATGCCCAGAGGAGAGGTCTTGGAGAGGTAAATGCGGTCCTGCCCCTCTTCTTGACTTGGAGGCCTCATTACAAGCTCATTGAGATTGTCAAAGAGTGCGTGCAACGCATCAAATGAGTTCATTTCCCACATGCTCTTAAGAAACAGGTCCAAGAGCGTGCGGCCCGGCATATTGGACGTATGGCCTTGGAGAACATCCTCGAAGCTGTCGATTGAGAATGACGGGTTGTTGGCTGCAGAAGAACGTAGGGATCTGGCGCTCGAGGAAGTTGAGGATACTGTGGTTGCGAGGATGAAGGAAAGTATGGGTATCGTCGCTGAAGAAGGCAAGGTAGAGCTGCAGTACAGTCGCAGCAAGACCAACAGGCTGATCTTCTGCGCTGTAAGATAACGCGCCGTACCCATGTTGAACTTTGATAGTCTGGGTGTAAGCAAATGCGTCGTTGAAAGCCTTTTCACCTGTAGAAGTTATGAACTCTCTGCACTTGCAACATTCCTCTCTGCATGGTCTGTGACTTCTCAGGCCATACTAGCAAATGATGGTCAGCCGAGCAGCAGATGTAGTGGCGTTGACGAAGTGCTTGTTGTTTGCCCGCACGAGGTAAGCGCGGCCTAAGCGAAACGCCCAAACGCGTAGTCACGTTCGAACTCATTTCACCAACCTTGATGTCGAAACTGACATGTGGAAAGACTGACATTTCAGAATATTTTCTCGCGTGGTCCTATGTACACACAGCTCTAGATACGACAGCAACGCCAAGAAGTTATAACAACGCTCAAAACGACAGACCTCGATGGGACTTTCTATCTGTTTGTCTCCGTGATATCACGCACTTCTTCCTCCTGAACAGAATCCTTCCTCCCAATGTTCTTGTTGTAATCACCTTGCCTCCGCGACCCCATAGGCAGGCCCTGGATGACACCAGGGGTGTTTCGCAGGATCTCATCCTCCTCAGTCGCATTCGTTGCCCAGATGTTGCCAATGCTCAGATCGTAAGGGCCAGGTATCCGATCTATCAGCGATATGCCCACGGTGCGCACCTTTTGCGTCAACATCTCCCTCTGCGGCTCAACAACCTGGCCGTGGTTCGTCCGCACAAACTCGCTCCACTTGAGGAGCACAGTCTCCCACTCTCCCGGCGTCTTCGAATGCAACAGGTGCTGGTGGATGTCTGTGGGTACAATCGAGTCGGTCTGCACGTTGATGAAGTACTTGCGCCCATCTGACTTGAATTGCAGCGCCAGATAGCCGTACAAGCTTACGTCCCAGAATGACTGACCGAAGATGGTGCGGCCCCGCTCGAGTGTCCTGAAGCCCGCATACCCTGTCCTCTGGATGTGCGGCTGATTGTGCGGGAGTTGTGTGGAGATGGTGCCGTGGAAGCGTGCGTGTGCGGGCTCGGTCTGAGTGACGGGGTGGTGATCGAAGTTGACGGTCGAATATCCACCAATGTCCTTGTCGCTCATCTTCTTACATTGCTTCAAGTCCTCGGCTGTGTCGAATCGAACCAGAGGGAATGCTTTGCGGGGCGAGCTCAGGCCTTCGAGCTTGAGAGCTACACTCTATTAGCCGGTATCGCGTGGGACTATTGTGGATATTATTTACCAAATACCGAGAGGCGCTTGAACTCCTCCAAGCTGCGTGAAAGGAAGCCGCCTTGGGCAAAATACTGTGGTGTTGGACGCATTATGTGGTGTGTTGGAGCGCCGCGATGCGCTGGGGGTTGAAGATGGCGACTCTCTACCGCGGTGAAACGAGACGATGACGCCCGCGGCGAATCATGCAGGTGCCCCCGGATTCTACGCTAAAATTTGGTCTGGAAGTATTGCATCTCGCGTCTTGAACGCTGCAACTCTGCATCCTAATTTGCCCTCCAATCACCCAATCCACACCCCCAAATTACTTCGTTTCTCTCATCCCAATACACGTCTTACTTCGTGCGCCTTCTCCACTTGGTCTCGTTTTGCCACGCGACGCGCATTCTCCGATGACCTTCGATACCACTTCCACGCCTCGAGGCCTTCGAGACAACAACCCACAGTTTGGCCAGACATCACTACCTTCGTCCCGCGAGCTTGGTGAGGTGGTGCCGGCGAAATTGCCCAACGGAACGCCAGTCGCAGCCGGAAGTCCGGCCTTTGCAAAGTCATGGGCGCATTTCGTTGCTGGAGGGTAAGGCAGACCCAGTCCCACGGCAGCAGGGAAATTGTGGAAAGCTGACAAGATCCAGTCTTGGTGGCATGGCCTCGGCGACCCTGACCGCACCGCTTGATGTTCTCAAGACACGCCTCCAATCGACCTACTACCAGCAGCACCTTGCCGCCATGAGAACCGCCCGCGGGCTACCGCCGATTGAGTCCATGTCGTTTGCTCGCAGTTCACTGCTCCACATCCGCGAGACGGGAGAGATCTTGTGGCAGGTTCCCAAGGCCGAGGGCTGGCGAGCGCTCTTCAAGGGACTCGGGCCCAACTTGATTGGCGTGGTCCCTGCTCGCGCCATCAACTTCTACATGTACGGAAACAGCAAGAGAGTCCTCAGCACTCAGTTCAACAACGGGCAAGAGGCCGCCTGGGTCCATCTGTGCTCTGCCGCAATCGCTGGTATCGTGACAGGAACCGCAACGAATCCTATCTGGCTGGTCAAGACTCGTCTGCAACTCGACAAGAACATCCACAGCGACGGCCGCGGTCGCCAGTACAAGAATGCTCTCGACTGCACAATGCAGACCATCAGGAAAGAAGGGTTCTTTGGCTTGTACCGTGGTCTGACCGCCAGCTATCTGGGCGTGTCAGAGAGCACACTGCAGTGGATGATGTACGAGCAGATGAAGCTTGGTCTAGCGAGGCGTGCTGAGCGAGTTGCTGCGAGCGGACGGGAGCCCACAATCTGGGATCAGACAGTCGACTGGACCGGCAAGATCTCTGCTGCTGGTGCTGCCAAGTTCATTGCTGCACTCGTTACATACCCTCACGAGGTCGTCCGAACACGCCTTCGACAGGCTCCCCAGCAGGACGGCCGTTTGAAGTACACCGGTCTCGCGCAATGCTTCAAACTCATCTGGAAAGAGGAGGGTATGGCTGCGCTGTACGGTGGACTCGTACCTCACATGTTCCGTGTTGTGCCCAGCGCGGCCATCATGTTCGGCACGTACGAGGGCGTGCTGAAGCTCCTCGGAACGTCCAGCAACATGTAAAACACAACCTCTGTTCTTTTTCTTGGCATGTACAACATTCGGCTGCATGGGCACGGCGTTGCGATCTTGGGGCATATACTAACGGCGTCTTTCCACACGGTGTGAATACCCACCATCTTCTCTTCTGAACGCATGTACAATAAATGATGTAAAAGATGTATAGATATAGGCGTGATTGGACGGGGATTTGGAGTGGTTGGATGTAGGAGTACGAAAGCGTGAGCGAGCCTCAACTCAGTCACTGAAGACGCAACGAAAAGCAATATAATGATAATCACACCAATCTCTACGATATTGCCAGACGAGGATGTCTACTCCAAGTTTGATGTCTGAGGAGTTGGAAGGGCGGATCAAGGTAACTACAACAACCAAATTGTTGTAGTCTCCAAAAGGCTTGCTCAAGGCGTGAATGACTTAAACACAAGCAACATTGATGACCCAGAATTCAGGAAGTTCAAACCCTACAATCAACTTGTTCTGCGACTTGAGAGTATCGCCTGTTCGAGCATCTGGAGAAGAACTGGCCTGTGCTGTGCGCTAAGCTGTACATTCGACATCTCGTCCAAACCTCAACTTTTGTCCCATCTCCCACGCGATCCCAGTCGCGCCAACCACACCCACCATGTCGACACAAATACCGCTGCGAATAGCGCGCTCGCCGCTGCACCGCCAATGCCTCTTCCAACGGCCCATACCCTCCGCCCCGCGCCGCCTCGCCGCCCCATCGCCACGAGCCTTCTCCTCCACCCCGTCGCGGCTCCGCACAAAGCAGAACCGCCTCGTAGACGTCCGCATGCAAATGGCCGGCGCCGAGGCCACTGTCCACGGCCAACCAGCGCCCAACGTCGCCACGACCGAGAGCGAAGCGCAGGAAATGGCCGACGACATTGGGTTGCTGCAGAACACGGTGATTCGGGCGCCCTTCAGCAAGCTGCCGAGCCCGACGAATTGGGAGTTCTACAGCTACTTCTGGACGGTGCTGAAATCGCGGTTTACGGCCTTGTACACACGCAGCCATTTCAAGCGCTGCGTGCATAAGAGCGGGATTGCGAGCTACCTGCCCGTCGACTTCCTCAAGCAGAAGAAGTTGAAGAACATGGCGAAGAAGTTCTACAAGCGCTACTACGACTCACTTGCCGCGTACGTCTTCCTACTCTGTTTACGCCCCGTTTATACGCCGCACACAAGATAGAAACTAACACACACCCCACAGCGGCGACGTAAAGACCCTGCGAACCCTCTGCCTCCCCCCTCACGCCTACGCCCTGCGCTCCCAGATCGCCGCCCGCGGCCCCATCAAAATGTCCTGGCACCTGCACCGATTCAAATCCGCGCGCATCGTGTCGCACCGCGCCGCGCCCCTCGGTTCAGACCACCCAGACACCTCGTACCGGCAGTGCGTAGTGCGCATCGAGTCGGAGCAGTCTCTCTCGCTGACGCCAATCGCCGCGCGCAGCGATGCCCACAGGACGCGCACGCCCAAGTGGACGCCCAGCGGCGTGGTGTCGAAGACCGGTGCCGTGGTGCCTACGAGTGCAGAAGCGGATGTGAGCGTGGAGCCCAAGCAGGTTCAGACCGTGGTCGAGTATCTGGTGATGCAGACGCGGGTCATGGACGGCAAGGAGGAGGAGTGGAAGATCTGGGGATTCGCGGACGAGACGACGCCGGCGAAGATGGAAGAGGACGAGCAGTACTGGAAGAAGATGCTGGATATCCAGGCCGCGGCGTAAGTTGCGCTGTTGTGTGATGAAGAAAGTGAATTCTGAGGGCAAGGGGAGCAGGCTTGAGGAAGAGCGATATTTGTAAACATAGCTGTGTACATGCCAGACATAGGCAATTGTATAAATCACTTTCACGAGAGCGGCGAGCTGTTGCAACTCGCCGCAGTTGACCATTGTCTTGTGCGAGCGAAACCAAGTTTTCCTCGTGTTCCCATATCTCGCAGGTCATGAAATGCAGCAGCCCAAAATTCCAGATTCGCGGGACTTTTTTGACGACAGTGCACGCTTCGCCAATGTCTATAATGTCTACAACCTGCTAAGTGGTCAGGCCCAGTCCTGAATGAGGCGTGAAAATCATGTTCAAGCTCCCTCCGCAAGTCGGCAGTGGTGTCTGCAATGCAACGTCAGGAGTGGGGCAGGTGGAGCAAGCGCTCAAGACTGGGAGGAAGCAAAGATTCATGTCATGAAATTTCTAGCCATTGGTATCATTCATAGACGCATGAAGCACTCTCGACGTCCAGCGCATGTCGCGAACAGTCCCGTGGTCTCCGTCCCAGCGGCATCTCGTGCCGTTTCTTCCGTGTCAGCCTTGGGTAGACAAGCGCCATAACCGCATAAAGGGAAAACGCCTGTAATCCTCAGGATCCGTGACACCGGTGCCTGGAGGAGGGGAGTCGCGCATGATGGCGTTTAGAAACCGTGGACCTGTGTTGTCGTTAGCATGCAGCGCTGCGCAGACAGGTGCTTGAGGTAACTCGCCTTGATGGTCTTTGCATCAAGACCAAGGCCCTCCTTCTTGTTGGTCAAGAAGTCCTGGATGTCCTTGCGCTGATCTCCCTGGAGTTGGATGACCTCACCCATCTCGGAGTCAGCGACTATGGTTCCATTGCAGGCGAACTGCTTCTTGATGACCTTGAGGATCTTCTTCTGGTCGAATTTCTTGGGCAAGCCCTGGACCGTGGTCAAGGTCTTGCGTCCATTGCGCTCTGCGACGTGTTAGCGAATATTCGTGAGCACGAGAGCGACACAACAGCGCCCCCCTGGGAACATGGCAGAATTTTAGGAGGTTGAGATCGGCAGTCTCGCAAAGCTACCGGTTGTTTCAAGGCAAGGGGCTCAGGACGTGGTTACGTACGCTGGATACGGATGTGAATGTAGTCCTGGGACTGCGCTGAGGACTTCTCGCCGGTGCCTTCATCGGCTTCCGCGAACGGGTCGAAGGTCTTAAGATTCTCGATGGACATACAAACAACTGTTGCGTGTGCGCTGTGGGTGGGGTTGTTGTGAGGTGCGCTGGGGTATGCTATACCGGTATGGCTGAGAACAGTAGTGGAAGCGTCTGGTGGGCGGTGTGGTTGTGTGAGTGGAAGACGAGAGTGTTTGGGTGGGGTGTTTCGTTCGAGGGAAAGTGCCCCCGCGGCGCACCGACCACCTTTACGTCGTGGCTGCGATTCCTAATTCGCGAGGCAGGAGCGATCCGGTGAAACATTGAATTGCGAGCTGCTCAAGAAATCAAGATCAGGGCTGATTCGCTTGCTTGCAGAAATTACATGTGTCTATCCATTATCTTGCCAACATTGCCATAGGCGAACCTTTTGCGTTTTCATGCCTCATTCGGCGCATCTCATTCTACAGTTACACAGCACATCTGTCGTGCTCAACGGCCTGGCGAGCCGGTAGTGGCCACAGCAACGCTTCATGCATGCGTGGTCTAACCTACGACGGAGGCGCCGCAGCTGGTGCTGCCTGTGTCCCGGTGCCTGTACCAAAGCTACCAGGTGGGGTCGGCAAGAAGAGAGAAGAGTAGCTCTGTGATACCAAGTCAGCCATGCGAATCGGCCGCTCAGCGAGAAGTCCGATCACTTACGACGAGCAGAGACATGACTGCGGCAGGGTCAGCAAAGATTTGAGTATGGGCGATGGGAGTAACTTACGACCCATGCCAACGGAGAAATAGGCTGGGGTGGTAGATGTCTTCTTTTGCTCGGGGGTCTCAGCGAGCCACGACTGCACGGAGAAGACAACGGATACCCTGTGCGGCGAATCAGTGTCGAAACCGGCAAAAGCAAATCAAACTACATACCAGCCGATCATCCTATTCGAGACGAGCCATGTCAGTGCTGCAAGCCAATTTAGATGGAGACGCCGTACTTGTTCCGGGTGAAGATCTGGACCTGATATCAGCCGTGCAACGCAGACGCAGAGGGGGTGGTACACATACAGCAGCCATGGGCAGAGTGCTGGCCATTGTGCCTGGAGCTTTGCATCAGCATACTGCAGCGGCGTACAGACAGGCAGGCCGTGTCATACTCGACATGTCTCCGTCAGACTTGTCCTTGGCTGGCTCCGCGTAGGGCACGACTGTGAGGTGGTGGTGTTAGCTCACGTGACCTAAACGGATGCATGATTGCGATTGCGGTTGCGCATAGGGGCGACAGCGAGAGCGAGCTGGCGCAGAGCCATTGGGTTGGGGGCGAAGGGCACGTACTGAGGTCGGCGCGGCGCATATCCTTCTTTCCCTGGAGTGAGGCCATGGTGTGGAGCTGTGTGAGCGGTGTAAGGCCGCAGTGGAGACGAAGAGTAAGATGGTGGTGGGTTGTTGATTGCCGTGCCGGTAACGTAACGTGAGATGGTGTTGCGGCTGCGGCGAGGAGCACTCTCAACTCGGCATAACCAGCGATCACATCAGCCTATCCACATGCGCTTCGGAACCTCTCAACACGTCTGTCCGTGACTTTGCCCACACCCTTGCCAGCTTCGGCCGGACCCTGTGTGCAGATCACGCTCTTCGGTTTCCCCTTTGCCCTTTGGATTCCTCTGCTTCCTCTGCCTTGTGTGCTGGCTGCGTCTTCTCTCTCTCTACTCGCAGCGTCTACTACCGTGTCTGCTATCTGCTATACAACCGCCCCAGCCGCTGCCCGACGTCGCCGACTGTCCCCCCTTCGCGCTGCCCCCTCACCAGCCCGGCCGCCCAGCACGTCAACGATGAACCCGCTCTCGGTGCGATGACCTCTCGTCCTGGCCCGGGAATCCATGAGCAGTCCCGTGGCAGTGGTGTGCCTCCGCGAGCCCCGGTGCGGCGCCGGCCCTCGAAGCCGCTACTCACCACGGCGCTTCCCCCCCAGCCCGACTGCATCGATCCCACGCTGGAGGACGAGCGACCACCCGCACACCACAACGGCGCCCAACAAGATGCAGCAGCGCGACCACTGCCCCGCGGGCGGCCTCAGCTATTCTACGGCACTGCACCACGCGACCCTTTCGCCCTGCCTATCCACCCTCCCTTCCCCTTCCCGCCGACCGCGAGTCTGCCCGTGCCGCCGCGCCCAGGCTCCGTACACCTGCGAGATGCATCGACCCAGCCGCGCATTGTGCCAGGAGGGACGGGCGTGAAGGAACATCCCAGTGTTCAGGCGCCCGAGGTCGTGTCTGCGCCTGTCCACTTTCCTGGGGGCAGGGCCGCTGATGTGTCTCCATGGACCGGCAATAGCCCCGACGACACGCTGACCGAGGCGCTGGTCAAGGGAGGCATCAGCAACAAGCCGCAGATCATGAACGAGACTAACACGGCCCGTCCGTCGCTGTGGTCTAACCTGAAGAACAAGTCTGGCCTCTCCACCCTGTCGACCCTGTTTGTCGCCGTCCTCGAGAAGCGCCAGCAGTCTGGACGTCTGCAGGAGCCCAACACCTTCAAGCCTCCTCCACGCCTCACTCTCCGCGACACCGCCAGAGAGCAGTGGCTGTACGACTTGTCGAATCCAGCCATTGGCCTCCGTCGCCTGAGTCGTACCATTCCTCATGGCCTGACTGGCAAGGTGCTGTTGGAGCAGTGTCTCAACAAGAACATTCCTCTACCCAGAGCTTTGTGGCTGGCCAAGTGTGTGGGAATCAACGAGCTGCGTGCGCACAAGCGAAAGGGACAGGCAGGTACTGTGACGTGGGTCAGAGGTTGGACAAGTTCGGTTGAGCAGTTCCTGGACGGCATTCTCCAGAGCATTGGCACGGGAGAGTGGAAACAACGCATCACCTACTCGTATGTCTTTCCTACCAAATACACAGAACATTTCCTCGACAACACGCTGACTCGCACAGACTCCAACTAGCAACCTTCCTCTACAAAGAGTGTCTGCTGGACGTGGACCATTTTCTCGACTGGATACTTCACAGCTTGGGCGCTTGTACTTCTGAGCGCCTGTTCATCTGGCTTCTCATTGTATCTATACCTGCTTATTGGAAAGACATTACATCATGTCGGCTACGGGGCAAGCGCCTAGCAGAGGCGCTGCTCAACCACATGAAAAAGGCGAGCTCTTCGAGCGCAGTTTGTATATACCACACATGCTAACACATACCAGCTTTCTCAACACGATGCTGGGATACCGCCGTCTCGATTGTCGCACTTTCTCGAAAACACTGTGATCAAGCTCCTCGCCATACGCCCGGCATGTTTATTACTCCCGGATTCCTGGCGCCAGCACAACACCTCTCTCCACGCTCTCGCAGAGAAAACCAACCACCCGCAGATACTGCACGCCGTGGAGAGACTGGACGAACGGAATCGCCGACTACAGCAGTCGTCCAAGATCGCCCCAGCGGCTTCCATGACACCTGCCGGAAAGGTGTATCGCATTTTGGATGACGTCGATTACAGCAGGCTGGTTCGTATCGAGCAAGTCTCTACTGACTGCATGGCCCTTATTCCGAACCCCATTGAACTGGTCAATGTCCTGCTCCAGTGGGCATGTTCCTGTTATCGCGAAGGCTCACACAGGGTGTGTTTGGCTACACGACTACTGCGCAGGTGGGCGCATCTTGGTGCAGACATATATGATTGCGTTACGAAATACCTCGAGGGGATGAGTTGGGCTAACGGTGGTGAATCTCGTATCGTTTTCAAGATTATCTCGGAATTGGTTCGCTCCAGGACATTCGCAATTGGGCGGTATATGCAGTGGCTCATTGCTACCGGATCGATGGCTCAGGATTTGGATCTGTCTCACTCTGCCGCATGGCCTGTACGTCTCATTACGGAGATACCCATCAGTGGATTACCAGACCAAATCCGCACTTTGCGTGCAACCCTTCTTCGCGGGACAGACCTCTCAGCCGATTTGGAAATCCAGACTTTGAATAACGCCAAGCTTGCCATTTCGCAGCAAATGCCTGCACTATGCGGCTTGGCATATCTGGGCATGGATGATCGCAAGTTGAATATTGGCAAACTCGGCTCCACAGTCAGGATAGAGCTTGGTATATGGCTGCGTCAGCAAGTCGCTCGATATGCCGAGGTCAACGAGCAGTGAGTCCTCGTGTATCTGTTGTTTTGCTGTTGCTAATTGGTCCAGTGTGCCCACAAAAGACCCTCACGTCGAGGAAACTAGCGCAGTCTCTCTAATCACGCCCTATGACTTCCATACTGTTCGGTCCTACCTCGAGCAGTTTGAAGATCTCCCGCTGCTTGCAGATGTTGTAAACATTGTAACGTCCTCGTTGGATCCCAGTGTACTCGCCTCTGCCACGGACACTATGCATTATCACCTGAAAGCTTTCCGTGCTATAGGAGCTTTCGACTCGCTCTTTGGGAGAGTGGTGACAAGGTATGCCGCTATACGGACTGTACGGTTTCCCGAACGCGAACTGCTGCTCAGCCTCCTCAACCTTACGCGAACACTCCGTTTGGATGACTCGCTCCTGCAGCTTTTGAACTATGACCTAAGCCGGCTTGATCAAAAGAACTCCGTAGCCGCCTGCTCTCCAGCATCCGACAACATGGGTGAGGTGATGTACAGCAACATCTCGTCTAGTCCCGAGGATGACATTGAGCGTATTCTGTCGAGCGGCAATTCCATGGATCAACAGGTCATGGCTCGTGTGCTACGCAAGATCACCGGTAGTCTACAGGACTGTTTCAGCAAGGGTCTGATGCAGTCTGATAGCTACTCTAGTTGGTTCTATCGTTTGCGTAGCTTCGACGACTCGACCTTTGATGTTGTACTGAATGAGTGGGTAAACATGTCCTTGGTCAACCACCAAGTCGAACTCCTGTTTCTCGCATTACCAACTCTAGTTGGATCCGGCTGTATGCCTCTTTCTGGCTTCCTGGATAGCTTACGAGCTTATGTGGGCAAGACAGCACCTGGACAGCCCGAGATGGCTTTTCGCGTTGCTCTGGAGGGTCTTCAGAGCTTGTTGCCTTCGGACGTTGTGACGGGTACATGGTCACCGCAAGACAGATACCGCTACCGATTGGAGCAGCACAACCTGTGCTACGAGGCAGATGCGCGCGTGCTGCATTTCATTGGCGAGCTGGTTGAGCTCGGGACAACCTTACCTACACAGAAGGTAGGGCAACCGTTGCGAAACTTACTGTCTAGCAATGCCGTGCTCGCTATATTGAAGCACTACACACTTGCCGGCATGGCTTCGCTTTCTAAGCTCAATGCAGCAAGTTCAAACGGGGATCTGAAGAGACAGTACCTCAAGGTCTCATTCAGCTTGTTGTTGGATCCCGCTGGTGAAGTTGGTAAGCTACGCATTGATGGCGGCTTGGATTCGGCCTCTCTAACGCAGAGCCCAGGTTTATCTGCGAAAAGCCCGGAGCAGCAGATTCTTACCATCTTCGAGATAGCAAGTGAACTGTCAATGCCCTTCTGCAGGTCCACGATACAGCAGATCTTCGAAACGGAATCAACGCCCACAGAGCAGTCATCCGACGGTCTCTCTTCTGCCCTTTTAGACGCTATCAAGTCCGCCATGGAGAAAGGTCAGACGTCTGGATTGGAGCTTTTAGCCACCCTAGATAATGCTCTCACAGACAAGGTATGTTCGCTGCCATACCCGCTCCAGCTTGTGCTAACCTAGGTAGATCCGTCAACATGCCGAGCGCGAGATCATCGACGCTTCGTCTTTCCTTATAGCGTCGCCTTTCGACTCGCAGAGCTTAGTTCAGATGTCGCCCACACTGGTCCAGAAGTATCTTGCAGTCATCGATCTCACTGCGGGAGAAGGCTCAGACTCTTCTGATCAAGCGGCAATGTTGATGGCTCTGGTTGATAGATTCAAGGGCGTAGCTCAGGCTCTCAGTTCGCTAAGTGGTATGGCCAAGCCACCAAGTCACGCCGACAACTTGACGGTGTCGGACCTGTATACATGGTATGTATGCTGTCTACCGGACTGTTTCTTTGCTAATCGCCGACAGGATGAATGCTTTATTCCGCGTGTTGCTCTCGCACAGCACCTCGCTTCTGCAAAGCGCGACACATCAACACCAGACCGCCCTGATGGCTGCTCTCAAATCTTTGATCGTCCATCCGGTACTCGAGATCTATCCGCGCATCGCCGAACACATCTTTGATGTTGCTGCTGTCCTGTCTGACTTGCTATCAGACGATGTGCGCAACCAGCTTGCACGCGCCGAAAGCGCTACATGCGCGGATGATCCTCGATGCTCATTCATTGTCGGCTCTGCGATGCCAATCGATGGGTGGCTGGTATTGACAAAGCCCGTATCTCAACCACAGCCCGCTCAGAACCTTACGCCTTCGCAGCCGCAGACTCCAGCTTCCATGCAAGGCCAATATCAGAATCCGCAGATGTCCGGCTCTGGCCCACCTACGCCGCAACAACGGTACTTCAACCAACAGCAGCAACGACAACAGCAGATGCAAGCGAATCAGACACAACCAATGCGGGGCTACCCTCAGTATCCTCAGCACACACACCCACAAAACAAGATGCTCCCCGCACAACTCCAGCGGAACCCATCGAACCAATCGACATCAACGCCGCTGCAGCAAATGCAACACATGCAGCATATGCAGAGCCTTGCACAGCAACGCGCAACCCAGCCATCGCCCGTACAGTCCCAGCGGCCTACCCCTGCAGCGGGCGGATCTGGAATCACGACCGGCAAGTTGCCATCACAACCCAAAGAAGTCAGGCAGTTCCCGTACGCGCAACCTCGATGGGAAATACTAGCCGAAGGCTCTGGCAACGCCAATGCCAACGAGACGGCGATCAACTTGAGCTTGTTTGGTGCTCGAAGAGCCTAACAACATGCTTGCGGTTCCTCGTCTCTCTATACGTTACCCTAGTTTTCTCTTTGTTCGTTTCTTTTCTTTCATTATTTAGGTTCGCATGCATGCAGCGTAGCGGTGGCGTTGCTTTTAGGAGGCTCCTCATGACATGTCTGCATACAACGGCGTTTGGTGTTGTGACGACCAGCATAAGTAGTTGTATATACGATCTTCGGTATAGCGGGTTAAGAGAATCTGACGAAGATGGACCATGAAGAGGCTTTTCGGTACCTTGCACATAGATGTAGTAGCTATGGCAAAGGCTTCTCGGCGAATGAGATGTTTAACTTCCACAATCTACAATTCTGAGTTCAAAGTTGTCGTCAACAAACACTCACGAGGCCTTCCCTGCGATCTTCTCGTAGGCCTCCTTGTACTTTGCCGCAGTCTGCTGCACGATGTCCTCTGGCACCTTGACTCCCTCCTTCCCCTTCAACCCATTGCTCGTCAGCCAGTCACGCAGAAACTGCTTGTCAAAGCTGGGCTGCGCCTTGCCCAGATTCTGCTCCCACGTGTCCCTGGGCCAGAACCGACTGCTATCAGGAGTGAGCACCTCGTCCACCAAAACCACCTCATCCTTCTCATCCAGACCAAACTCAAACTTGGTATCCGCAAGCACAATGCCCACGGACTCTGCACGCTCCGCCGCCGCCCGGTAGATGGCCAGACTGAGCTCCTCGACGCGCGCCGCCACCGCGGGATTAGCAATAATCTCGCGCGCCTTCTGCGGCGAAATGTTCTCGTCCTTGTCGCCCAGCTCTGCTTTGGTGCTCGGCGTCCACAGCGGCTCCGGCAGCTTCTGGCCCTCGATTAGTCCCGCGGGCATCTGGATCCCGTTTACGGTTCCCGAGGCTTTGTACTCGGACCAGCCGCTGCCGGTGATGTAGCCGCGCACAATGGACTCGATGGGGATGATGCGCAGGCGGCGGACTTGCATGGAGCGGTCGCGGAAGCTGGTTAGTGAGGAGATGGGTCCTGGCAGGGTGTTGCTGAGGTAGTGCGTTTTGAGCCCGGGGACGTGCTGGGGGAGGTAGTTGAACCAGTAGATGCTGGGTTGGTTGTTAATTTGATAGAATGCATGGCGTGCGATGATGGGTACCTCATGGCTGTGAGTAGGGCACCTTTTCCTGGGATTCCCTGCGAGATGTAAGTATGAGCTTCAGAACAGACATGCCACATTGTTTCGTTGTTATTCATTCATCAACTCACATTCTCCATAATCACATCGTACGCCGAGATGCGGTCGCTCGCAACAAAAAGCAGCGTATCATCGTCGACGGCAAATAAGTCGCGCACCTTGCCCGACGCTACCTTGGGCAGCTTGTCCTGGATATCAATCGTCGTCACGGTCTCTGTCATGTTGCCTTGATTTGGGGTTTGGAGGTTGTGCGACTCATACGATTGCCCGACTTGGTGTTGAACTTTTGTGCCTGCATGACGCCAGGGTGGGGCAAGGGTCTGTTTGCAGGGCCGACTATCGCTCGGGTATTTGTTCACATCAGAACTCTTTGAAGATCTCGACTTGTAATTTTTATGGTAATCTGAAGTTATGAATGTAGAAATGTTTGGTCTCAACTTTAGATTAGATCAATGATCTGGTGACGGACTCTAAGACTTGCTCGTTGGATGCCTGCGCGTGCAGTGGTTCATGCGTTCCCATCACAGCCTAGCCTGGTTCCCCGACATCATCTCACCCATCTTACACCGGCATATTGCATCAATTTTGCGCTTCTTCAATGGCTTCCACGCAGTTCACAGCTTTGATACGGCTGCCGTTCCCACGCGGTAACTTTGTAGATCCACCACAAGCACAATGGGACGCTGAAAGGGACCGTCAACTATGGAAGGTCATCTCCAAGTCTTCCAAAACGAGTGACCTGAACTGGGTAGAGCTGGCGTCCAAGTTCCAGGTCCCGCCAACGTTTCTGCTACAGCAAGCAGCATGGCTTTATGAGCGTCACTTTGAGCACGTTCGGAATCAGATGAAGAAGGTTAGCGGATCTAATGTCAACGCCGCGGCGTCAGGCGGTGGTAGCACCCTCACTCCGCTTGGTGGTGTTGCAATGCAAAGGGCTGGCAGCGGTGGTGCTGGGCCATCAAGAACGAGCTCGGCTTTATCTGGTCATCGCAGAAACAGCCCCAGCCTTGGTCTGCAAGAGGCCATTGACTCTGGACCGGCATTGACAAGGACGCCTTCCACGACAACTATTACGCAGTCCCGTGCTCAGACTCAGCAGCTACCGACTCGGACATTGTCTGCGCGCTCAGCACAACGACCAAACCTTGCCAGGCCTGCTAAAGACGACCGCTCTGTTTCCCCTGGGACTTTCGCTCACCCCGCGCCTCAAGAACCACCAGACTCTCCAGAGATCCCGGCGTCATCCTCATCGAGCTCATCTTCGCTGTCTGATATGGATCATCCAGCCCACCGTAGTCAGCTGTTTAAGAGACCACCGCGCTTCCAGCAGAAACGACCCCGTGAGCTGGCGCCGTTTGCAGAAGTTGACGGCACGCAAGAAGGCGACGAAGCAAGTTCGCAGGGAACCACGATGCTGCCATTTGCCTCCGCTGCTCGACGACCTGGAACAGCCAGACAGGCACTACCCGAGCAGAACGCACGGCGTGCAGACCGGCAGGACAGCTCGGTAGCCAAGCAACACAGCCCACATTCTCAAGTAACGACCGAGACAGCGTCATCTATGACCAGCTCTGCGTCAGCTAGCGACGCGCCCTCCGGCCCTCAAGCAGCTGCGAAGAGTCCTGTGAGCCCCAACTTCAACCACCGCGCTGCGATGGCGAATCTCGGGAGTCCAAGGGCGCAGGCGCTCAGGCGCAGGGAGGGCAGTGAGGGTACGCCGAGTATGGGAAGCAGCTTCAGTGACATTGACGGTATGGAGTGTTAATCTAGGAATATGATCAGAGCTGACCTTGACAGATGCTGGGATTAGCCAGTCGGCGTTGGAGGAAGCTTTGCTCAGTAACATGCAGCATGGGAGGATGAGCACGCTGAGCCGGATGTCGTATGCGTGGAAGCAGTAGTTTTTTGCTTTCACTTGTGTAGTATAACGTAGTTGCGTAACTTTCCAACGCAATCACATTTCTCACTCACAATCAATAATGGAGCCACCGATGATACGTATCGAAGACGCAGACATTGTAGCAACTGTTCTAACTCTGCACTATATTCTCGGCGCAAACTCACTCGACACTATCGCCGTCTACGCCACCATCCACAGCCTCCCCTCCCACCCAGGGCGCGCCCGCGTCTGCCATAGCAAAGGTGTGACACCATGCACCACCCTCTTCCTCAGCACCTTTTGGTCCGCCGCAGCTTCCCTCCTCGACTACTACGCCGACTTCTACGCGACCGACACGCCGCTGATGCAAAGCGTATGGTTCTCCTTGCTCGACACATGGCAAGCCGCCAGCCCTGTTGCGGTGTACAAGCAAGAACGCCATCTGTGGCGGTCAAGCGAGTTGCAGATCTTTGTAAGGGAGTACAATGACGCGCTCGCCCTGCTGCAGCGTCTAATCGCACCGGGAAGGCAGTCAGACAAAGCGCAAGAGCCGCTGATTCACCCACGAGGGAGTGTAGAAGCGCAGACGGGAACCTACACAAGAGGACCGTTCCTCAGCGGTCTAAATCCGTGGCAGCAATTCCTGTACGCGGGGGCGCCGGGGTTCCGCCCTGCGGTAGATAATGAGAGAAACGAGAAGGACACGCAGTACCTCCCTCAACCCGCCATTGCCCTCCTCGCAGCCCATACAGCACGCGCCCGCACGCTATGCTCCCGCATCCATGATACCCACCCCAAACCAGACACCACACCCGCAGAAGCCCTCGCGGTCTTCGACGCACACGCCCTCACCTTCCCCACCCTCACAACACACACCTCCTCCCCAGACACAAAATACACGTACACACTCCTCCAAGCCGCACCGCCAATATCCCGCCACGAAGGCCTGGGCGATCCGAGTATGCTCGTTGAAAACCCCGGGTTTGTACTGTTGGATGAGGCGGTTGGGAGTTGTAGGGGGAGGGAGGCGTATGTGCCTATGACGGGGCCGAGGGGGGTGGAGGGGGTGGGGTTTGATGTTTGGGGGGTTAGGCGTTGTGGTGCTGGGGGAGGGGGGTTGTGTGGGGGGGAGATGTTTGGGGAGTGGGTTGTGGAGTAGTTTAGATGGGTTGGTAGTTCGTGCTGCGATGTGGATGACTGACTGACTGGACAAGTGTATCTAGTCCAGTCCACGACAATTAAGGAACGTACTGTAGACCATGACGACTCGCCCACTGTCAGTGTTCACCTTTGTATTGTTAAACAGTGATAAAGGGCATTGGATATGTGTGTCATTCGTATGTACAACTTCCTACGGCTAAACAAACATTAAATCATGGATATCATATACTCTCCCCGCGTCACCAACCAATTAGATCATTACACCCTTCTCTCAACATCCACCATTCCTGGTTCATCACTGACAACTCCCATCTACGCAGAGTAGTCGTCCTTGACGCGGCGCTGGGAATCCGTGTCCATGAAGCTAGCGCGACTGCGCGTGCTCTTGGTCGAGCGACGGCGCGAGACACCAGAGCTGCGATCGTTGCCCAGCGCGCCGCCGAGACAGAACAGCACAGTGGCGATGAAGAAGCAGGCGAACGAGGCCCAGGCGAAGCCCAGCAGGTAGCGGCCGATGGACGCCTCAAGGCCGGCGGAGCGGAAGGCGTTGCGGCCCTTGATGACCCAGGCGCTGAGTGTGTTAGTATATTTATCAACGAAGAGAGATGGTGGAGGGTGGGTGAGGAACGTACGTCAGCAGCGCAGCGGCCAGGGCCTGGAAGAACAGCGCAATCGCGACGGTGAGACCAGACAGGTACCCGCCAAGACGACTGCACAAAGCCAGCAGACCCGTGAACAGCGCGCCCACAGCGAAGAACAGCGCAATCAAGTAAAACGCAAACATGAACCTCGAGAGGTAGAAATACATGTGCGTGCCGACAAACTGCTCAGGAACATTCTCGGTCGAGCCAAAGTTGCGCGGCGGGTCAAAGGGCAGCGCAGGCACAACAGCGCCGCAGTTTGCATTGTGGCCTGATGCTGGGTCGCGGCCGCAGACGGCGAAAAAGGTCCAGCGCGAGGGGTTGCGGGCGTTGGGGATGTTGGTTGTGGCGGCTTGCAGGAAGTAGAATTGGTTGATGGGGGCGCTGTTGACGGCGCCAGAGAGGATGGTGAAGAATTGCATGACGATGCCGCCTGCGACGAGGAGCAGGGCCGCGAGGGCGAGGACGGGTTCTGGGGGGTGTTAGTATTTTTTTTTCATGGCGTCTACACGGCGTCTATGATTCTGCGATCATCATCTTGCAGTGGTGCTGCGCGCAATGATGTGGTTGTGGTGGTTCTGGTGTGGTTGATGGGTGACAGGGGTACGTACTGGCTGCAGCGACCATGGTTCGAAGCTGTGGTGCTGTGGTGGTGGGCAAAGGATCAATTAGAATTTACAAGACAAGCTATAAATTAAAAATGTTGAGCAAGGGAGATCAATCAGGGCGGGGACAGTTGTATTTGAGGCCCGAAACAGATTCACCAACGAGTCACGACGTGTTTGGACGGGTCAGTGGCAGGATCTTGTTTATGTGAGGAGGTGCGAGAGGATGACGTCGAGCGGGAGCGCCGTCGAAAGTGTGCGAGAGCTTGGGTGGGAGCTAGTGTGGAGCTTTGCATCATATGGCCGAGAGTCACGGACGCAAAGGGGCGGCGCGTTGCTAGATGCAGCGTAGAGTGGTAGATTGGGTTGACTAGAAGAGGCTTGACGTGGCAGATGGTGTGGGATGATTTGATGTTTGCGGAGCCGGGTACTTTTTGGGTCTGTCCAGTGTCCAAAGGTGGAGTGGGAGTGCTTCGACTCTTGGATGGAAAGGAAGGGATGTGCTGCAGGCATGGTGGAGCGGCGCGGGAGGCCTTGGAGCGGCAACAACCGAGTCGCAGCATCGTGGGTCGACGTTGACAAGTAGCTGTAGCAGGCCTCACAGCAGTCTGAAGCTTTGCCCTTGCGTTGCTGCATTGCGTTCCACTACCTACTGTCACCTTGCCCTTCTACACACTGCTCTCTACGTATACTGCACCATGTCCACCGCCGTGTGGCCGCCCATCGAGGCCGCCCAGCTGGCGCGCGAGCAGTCGCAGTCGCAGCAGCGCGAGCTCGAGTGGCTGCTCGTCCAGCTCACCGAGACGCTGCAGTCGCTCAAGGCCGGGCTGGAGGAGTGCGCGGCCTTGTTGGCTCCATCCGAGCACGGCTCGACGCTGGTGCTGACTTCGGTGCGCTCAGAGAGCCTCAAGGGCCTCGTCACCCGCGTCGGCACGCGAATCGTCAAGGGGGTGTGTACTGCTGCTGTCACTCATAGGAAGCTATACAGCTAATACAAGACCAGAACGTCAAGCTGCGCCTTGCAAGCCTGCCCCCTCCCCGCGGCTCGCAGACGTTCGACATTGCCATCTCGGCTGCGCCCACCGCGCCCACGCTCGTTGTGCCCCAGCTCACGGCGGTACGCACCTCAATCAACAGCTGCCTCGACGCCATCGACGCCGTCTCCTGGGGCGGCGACGCGACCAACCCCAGCTTCGTCGCCGGTCAGCTGCAGTTGCTGCACGACCACATCCAAGAGGCCCGCCACGCCCTCCAGGGCTACTCGGACGTCCATCTGCCGTGGTGGGAGCATCCCGTCGACGCCCTCACCTTTGACCCTCCGCTGCCCGCCACTCTCTCTTTCCACATGTTCGTCTTCGACGCCGCCCTGTGTCTGGAGCTGCGCACTCTCGAGCCTCACCACGACGACGAGCCCGCCTCCTTCACCGGCTTCAACTTCCGCGACCGCCTGTCTTCGGCCCTGGGTGGCACACGCACCCCCGTCCACGACGAGGCTGATAAAGTCTACACCTATAACGGCCGCGACGTCCGCGTCAAGGAGAAGATCCGCGTCGAGACCCAGGACCCGGCCCTCATCTCTGCCTCGGCTAAGCTCAACGCCCTCGAGCACAGTCTGATGCTGAGCCGCAAGGCCCTCGACATAGTCATGGAGGTGTGATGGTAGTACCTCGCCATCGAATCGGGCTTAGCTCATGACAAGAGCTCTGTACGACTTCGCGACAACTTTTGCCGACCACCCGCGCCCGACCGCCCGGACTGCCAACGCGCCGCCGCTGATTCGCCGAATCCGTCAACCACACTTCTCCGCGGGACCTAGCGCGGATTGCGTTATCACGCCCGCTCGGAAATGCTCCATCGACATCGGAACAGAAATGTGACTAGCATTCGCCCCAAAATGTTGCTGCGATAACCCTCAACCATTGTACTTATACTCTACCTCTTGTACATACACTTCCTCTACTTGAGACATTCACTTGTTCTTGAGTCACTCACCATGGCCCCTGCACTCCTCACTGCCGTCGACTCGGCCTCCCACATCCACCTCATTGTCGGCTCAAATCCACTCGCTGCTGCGCGATGCACCCGCGCCATTGAGGTCGGCGCCAACCCCATACTCATTGCCCCAGAGGACGCAACATTACACTACGGACTGGTCAAGCGCATCGAAGAAGGCGACGTCAAGTGGATCAAGCGCAACTTTCAAGAGGAGGACCTGACCACCCTCGGTCGTGCTGAGGTAGATGGCGTGGTCGATGCAGTCTTTGTGACTGCTGGCGGGAAGCAGGGCCAGAGTATGCTCGAACCTACCTTCAACTCAAGTCTCGTCTGACGTGGTGTAGGCACACAAATATCCAACCTGTGCCGCCGACTGCGCATTCCCATCAACGTCGCCGATGCCCCCAACCTCTGCTCCTTCACACTCCTCTCCACACACTCGGACGGCCCTCTCCAGATTGGCGTGACAGCCTCTGGAAAGGGCTGCAAGCTGTCAGCGCGCATACGGCGGGAGATTGCCTCGTCACTCCCACCCAACCTCGGCGACGCAGTCGAGCGCCTCGGCACGCTGCGAAGACGCATTTGGGAAGAGGAGCACGCCGCCGAGCTGTCGCAGGACCTCGAGGCCGAAGAAGAAGACAGCGGCCAGCCTGCAACCTTCAACAAGCTCGTCTTGGAAGAGAGTAAAGAAGCTGCCCGTGGCCGACGCATGCGCTGGCTCTCGCAGATTTGCGAATACTGGCCCCTCCGCCGCCTCGCCGCCATCACAGACGCAGACATCGACACCCTCTTCCGCGAATTCGCCAGCAGCTCGGCCGCAAAGATTGGGCCCACGAGCACACCCACCCCGCCCGAGCGCAAAGGCCGCATCATCCTCGCTGGCTCCGGTCCAGGAAACCCCGACCTCCTCACCCGCGCAGCCTACAAAGCCATACAGTCGGCCGACCTCATCCTCGCAGACAAACTCGTCCCCAGTCCCATCCTCGACCTCGTCCCCCGCCGCGCCGTCGTGCACATTGCGCGCAAGTTCCCCGGCAACGCGGACCGCGCGCAGGAAGAGCTTCTCGAATGGGGGTTGGAGGGCCTCAAGGCAGGCAAAGTCGTCGTCCGCATCAAGCAGGGTGACCCGTACATCTACGGCCGCGGTGGCGAGGAGTACACGTTCTTCCGCGAGCACGGCTTCATCCCAACGGTGCTGCCGGGCATCACAAGTGCGCTCAGCGCGCCGCTGTTTGCAGCCATCCCAGCCACGCACAGAGGTGTCGCCGATCAAGTGTTAATTTGCACCGGCACAGGGAGAAAGGGCGCGCCGCTCGACCCCCCGGAGTTTGTAGCGAGCCGCACCATCGTCCTCCTCATGTCCCTGCACAGACTCGAGGCACTCATCGAATCCCTGGTCAACAAGGGCTACCCCGCCGACCTGCCCGTCGCCGTGCTCGAGCGCGCCAGCTGTCCCGATCAGCGCGTCATCCGCACCACGATCCAGCACGTTTGCGCCGCGGTCGAGGAGGAAGGTAGCCGGCCCCCGGGTCTGCTTGTTGTTGGTAATGCATGCAGAGTGTTGAGCAACTACACGCAGCGCTGGGTCGTCGAGGAGGGGTTCCACGGGTTGGACGACCTGGGTGCAGATGGGGAGTTGCAGCTGAGTAAGCTGGGCGAGGAGGTGGCGAGGGTTGCCGTGTAGGCGTAGATATGAATAACGAGCATAGAACATATGATACCAATAGACATGTTGCACACCCACCTGGCATTCATTAATCTACCCGTCTCCAAGTCCAGTGTCAGATTTATCATCGTGGACGAGAAGATTCGCAGCGCAAAACATCACAAAAGATCCTTATAGTTAATATCCTAACGCTATATCTTCACACACCTCCAGACCCATCCCATCCCATCCCATCCCACTCTCGAACCCACACCCGCACGTCCCAGCCTCAAGCCCATCAACCAAACCATCACATCCCAGCTCATCACAAACAGAAAGTAAACAGTGAATGATCTCGAATTACTCGCGTGGAATTACGTCTATTCTATTCTATTCATTACCGTATCGTGCGTGTGTGTTATATATTTACCAGTGCTGTGAAGGGCGCCGGGGGTAAATGGGGTCGTTATACATGAGTCGTCTTTCTTCGTCTTTCTTCGTCTCGTCTTTGCTCGAGTCTTTTTCTCATCTTCTCATCACTTCGCTCTCGTACTCTCTCGGATTACTTCGCCGACTTCGCTCGCTCCGCTCACTTCGCTCACTTCGTTCACTTGGCTTACTTCGCTCACTTCGCTCACTTCGTTCGCTGCGCTCGCTACACCATATTCTCCGTCTCACTCCCCTTCCTCCCCTTCCCCCCCTTCCTCCTCCCCCTCCCCCTCTTAACCCTCGGATGCCGCTGCTGCTCCTCCCAAATAACCAACCCCGTCGGTCGCTCCCGGCGATAAACACGATCAACGCCCAAATGCTCGAGTCCATCGCGCCCCACATAGATCCCGAACCCGTACTTGATAGTCGCCGGATCGCGGGTATCCGTGTGCGGAACCTCTCGTCGTTTCTCCTTGTCGCCCAGGGTGAGACTGCGGACGGATTGTGCGAAGGAGCGGTCCGCGTATGCGGTGCCCATTAGCCGCGCTACGAGCTCGGGTTTTGTCTGTGGCTGGGCGAAGGCCCGGTCTAGCAGCAAGGGACTCTGGTACAGCCAGCTCACTACCTCGGCGAGCGTGTTGGATCTGTGAGGTAGCTTGGCCTTTTTGCGGCCTGGGAGGAGGGCGAAGAGGGCGAGCATGTACAGCGCGAGGAAGAAGCAGAGTGCGTGGTATCCGGGTAAGTGCGCTGCGACGCGGACCGTGTCCTCGGCGGCGTAGTACTGGGTCCAGAAGCAGCCGCCTGCGAGGACGGGGATGGCGAGGCTAGCGAGCGAGACGAAGGAGAGGAGGGCGGTGGCGAAGTGGCGGTTTGCGAGGGCGGCGAGCGGCGCGCTGAGAGGGAGGCGACACGCGTAGTCGGCGAGGAGAGAGGTTTCGGCTGTTGCGCCGCCGGCGGAGGAGAGTGCCATGTAGGGCTGGAGGACGCGGCGGGAGTAGTCGACGGATAGCAGGGCGAGGAAGAGAAACATGCCGATGACGCCCGGGACAAACGAGTACAGGAAGTTGCTCGTCGAGAAGCCAGCGCTGTTGGTGCGGGCTGTCACGGCGGGCAGGAATCCCAGACGCACCGCGGAGTTGACGTAGCTGATCACGAAGAAGGCGATGAGCAGAATGATGCCAATTACGATGTACGCAATCACAGCTCCATCCTTGAGGTACCATGGCAGGAAGCGCAGACGCACCGCAGGACTGCGGATGTCGGTTCTGATGTGGAAGTCTCCCGGCTGGTTGGTTGTTTGCTCAGGAAACGCCGACGCCTTCTCCCTGATCCTCCCGTCCTCAATCGAGAAGCGGCGCGTCTCGCCGTTCTCCTCGCCAATGCCGTAGAAGATGTCGTTTGTGCGGTTCGACGTGCTCCAGTACCCGATGCGGTCAGCGCGGTTGCGCAGACGGTCCCAGTCGCCTTTGGCAAACGTCTCGGACCCTTCGTACTCGGTCATGACGTTGGAGCGCTCGAGCAGCGCGATGATGTCGGCGAGAGATCGCGGGTCCCATCGCAGACCCGTGGGCTTGCGCAGGGTGATTAGAACAACAACTAGTGCAATAATAAGGAGTATGTACAGGGCAACGGCTGTCCAGATGACGCCCTGCACGGCGACCCATCGCCAGACAGACGCTGTCAGGTCGTAGCGAACGTTGAAAGATGCTGCAAGAAGGGGTATCGTCCACGCGAAGAGCCAGAAAACAATGTAGCAGGCCCCGATGGCTGGATGTCCGGCGCGGAAGTGCTCGAGCCTGGGGAGCAGGAACTGCATGGGGTGGAGCTCGAGGAAGACTGCCTCCGAACGGCGATGGAACGAGTCTGATGCCATTGACAAAAACGGAATGACGCGCTGCAGAGCAGTCTGGACTTGGATGAGCCAGAGAAAGATAAGCATGCCAAGTAACGTGGGGAGGTACTCGAATACAAAGTACCGCCCGTCTCCAAAGCTATTGTAATCCCACAGTCCGTTGCCGCCGTCCCGTAACGACAGGACAGCCGACGCAATAAGAGCAGCCAGCATCAGCAGGCAGAGGAAAATGAAGAATCCCAGCCAAACGGGGCGGAGGATGGCAGGGACAAAGTGCAGTGGCGAGTGGTCGAGATCGTGCGCTACGAAAACGTCCTTGTCTACACTAAAGGCCGAAGCCTGCGGGTACTGCACGCGGGGATCGTCGTGTAGCAGTGGCTCTGCCTGCATTTGTGCCGGCGTCCGATATTGAGGGTATGTCGGTTGTTGCCGTGTTCGAGCGGGCGACTCGTATGCCGGAGCCGGTGACGAGAACTGGACGTTGTGCGGCGCAGCGACTGGCTTGCGAGGTATCGAGTGGCGTCTCGAGTGTCTCTGGGGGTTGGGCGACATGTGCTCTGACAATCTTCTCTGCGTCTGCTGTTCTTGCGCCATGTATCCCAGACCGTCATCAGGCACTATCCGCTCCACAGGGTAGTCCTCCTCGTGTGCCGGTATGTCAGGGTACACACGTGACCCTCGCACCTCCTCATCGCGGGTGAGCTGGTCAATGGCAAAGCGAATGTAAGGTGTTGTGTCTTGGCCGGGCGTCGTGGCCTGCGACTCTGGGTCCATGTTGGACCGTCTTCTGGTGTCCATTGATCTTCGCTCTTCTGAGATTGTCGAAATGGGACGACCTTGGAGGTGTGCGGCGTGTGGCTGCTGAGGCTGACCTCTTGGGATGCCCACGCCTCTGAGTGATGTTACCGGGGCTTGGTGCTGTGTCTGCAATTGCTCATGGCTTCGTGTAGGTGTGCGGCTGGCGGGCGTCTGATATATGCGCCTGCGGTCGTCGCTGTCGCTGGAGTTTTGCTCAGAAGCGCTGTAGTAGCCTTCTGATGCAGTCTGTGATGCCGCAATGCTTCGCTGCGAGCTCGAGTGGGAAAGTTGGGGGTGTGATACTGCTTGGGCATCAGTCAATGCTGGCTGCCGTTACGTCAAGTCACTATACCGTTGGTGTGCTTGAGATGGTACTCGGGCTCCACACTCATGATCTTGGGAACGCTAAAACAAGTGGAGTCGTGAGGAATGTTAGCATTATCATAGACGGCATCAAGAGCGGCGGCGTGGACAGTTATTGCACATGGAAAGCTGGCTCGTGGCAGCGGGCTTGTGGGGCTGTGAGAGGCTGGGGAGGCTGGCAGGGGCTCTCTTTTTCGTCACAGCTGCGCGCACATTGGTGAGACATGGCTAATTGACAGCGCAGTCTGAGCGGCGCATGAAACAGGATTTCCCATTGGCTATACTACTCGTCTAATAAGTTGCGAAGGATGTGGTGTTGTTGGCACATCCTGGCAAGTGGTGACGATGATCGCCCTAGCGTCCGACCCGACCCAAACCTCCGCCGTCCACAACAACGTTCATCCTCGCACTGCCTCGACCGTGGACACATCATCAATCTCAGGCCTTCATCATCGAACCTATATCATCAAGATTTAATTTTCTGGGGTTCCCGAAAATACCTTTCCTTGGAATTGAAAGTATTTCGATTACGAAGGAAGGAAGGCTAGATGCAGCCTCATTTCAGACGTGGCTGTCAGAGTAGGTGACAGCTCAGCTGCGCATCCTCACCGTGGATATCGCTATGTATCGTCCTGGGGCGCCTTGATCAAGACGCATCGCCGGAGCTGTTGCGTTGCGCCATGTCCAGATGACGTCGCTCGCCTTGATTGTTCCTGCTTTGCAAGGTTGACAGGAGTTACTTCCCGTCAGCGCTTAGACCTCTTTGACCTCTCGCCATCCGTGATACTTGAAACCTCCTTTGTTGTTCTAAATTGTATTTTGCGCATCATTATCACCTCGAATTGACACATCAGTCCATTCTACTACTCCGTTTTTCCAATGACTGGCCGACGTTCTGCCCGTGCCGCTGCGAAAGCGCCTGTTAAGTATGGGTCGGACTCAGACAACTCAGACTTCGGCGACAAGAAGCGCAAGAGATCGACCAAGAAGACCGCGAAGGCTACTCCTAAGAAGGGTACAAAGCGATCACAATCGCCGGATGGCGAGGCTGAGAAGGCGCCAAAGCGTCGCAAGAAGTCCCCTGAGACACTCGCAGCGGAATACAAAGAGAATAGTAGGGTACAAGAGGAGAAGCTGGCTAAAAAGCAGTCCAAGCAGCGGTGGGAAGATTGGCTGTCCAAGAACGACGTATCTGGCAAGCTTCTTGATGCAGAACCCGAGCGCGATGATACCGTCACACAGACCGACGCTCATAAGCAGTACGACTTGAAAGCGAACGAATTGATTGCATTGGAACACTTCGAGAAACCCAATCAGTATGGCGGTCAGACCAAGCTGTTTCTGGCGACAGAAGTGGGAAAGGTGGCGGTTCGAAAGTTTGGCTTGCTCGCAGGCTTCACAGAGGAGGCGGAGATCTTGGAGAAAGGCGAGGAGCTCTTGAATGAGTGGAAGGAGAAGTAATTGTGCTCTGTCACCATTAGACATGTGACGTGCTGACTTGATAAAGACACGGCAACGATGCTCCCGCTTCTAAGCAGCCGAAAAAGGAAGAGGTTACTAAAGATAAGTCGGAGAAGCCCAAGACGCCCAAGCAGAAGTGGGCTGCGTACGTCAAAGACCACAATGCTGGTGACGAGAAGCTCTCTGAGGAGCCAGAGGACAGCATCAACCAGACGGACAGCAAATCTCACTATTTGCTCCTACCCGGCGATCTCGTCTGCTTGCCTCACTTCCCAAAGCCAAATCCCAAGTACGGCAATACTACCAAGCTCTTCAACAAGACAGACGTAAGGGACTTGGCATATCGCAAAGCAGCTACAATCGAGGATGTCGAGGAGACTGCTGATGCTGAAGCTTTTCTCCTGAAGGGAAAGGAGCTTCTGGCACCAGCACTTATAGCTGCTGCGAAGTCCAAAGCGCCAGCAGAGGCCTAGAGAGCTTACATTAACGCCCGCATAACCAGTGGCAGGGAATTCCTAGCCGAAGAACCAGTGCCCGCCATAAGTGAGGCCACTGCCATGGTTTACTACCAACTCGATCCGCTTGATGTGGTTTGCTTGGACTACTTTGAGAAACCCAATAAGGTCCTCGGCAATACGATGAAAACGTTCAGAGCACACGACGTCAGATTGCTTCTATACCTCAAGGTCGCGACTATGGCAGGCATAGAGGATGTCACTGACGCGAGGTTCCTCGAATGGGGGGCTGAGTTGGCAAGGGAAGCGCTGATGGAGCGTGAGAGACTGTGGCACAGGATGAGTGCGTATGATCCGAACATCAAGTTTCTGTTCATGGTATCTATGCGCGAGTGAGTGCTGGTCTTGCTTGGGGATGAATTTGACTGTATTGATAGTATGAAGCACTGTCTATGTTACTACGAACGTGTTCACTATGCACGTGCTCACTAAGAACTTGTTTACCATAATGTATTTACCACAATGTATTCGCCATAACTTATTTACCTTGAATGTATTGTATTTACCACGAACGCATTCACCGCCGAGAATCTCCACATATGTACGAGAAGAAAGAGTATATTTCGGCCACTTCAAACAACAGGCCACCCACTGGAGAAGTCAATCTTGTTGACACCAAACTGTTTCTGACTATCGCCATAGCCGATACGGGTGTCGACATAGTGGTAGTAGAGCACAGGTCCGAGCGAAGGATCATTCATAACGCCTTGCCCGCCCGGTCCGTAAATAGAGCCATGAGACTCAAGGACAGTAGTGCCGCCGCCCTCGAGACAAGACTTACCACTCTTGTCAACCTGTGCACATGTCAGCGATATATTCCTTCAGTCAGCATCAATCTCGGACTTACGAAAGGTCCGGAAACAGAGCTCGACCGACAAGCCTGGATTTTGTATTCCTTCCCAGCCGCCGGCCGACTGGCATCGTATCCACAACAGCTCCCCACACTGAAGAACAGGTAATAGTAGTTTCCATACTTGTACCCAAACGCCGCCTCCTGTGCCTGCGGACTCGTCGGGACAAACGCAATCTGCGTCGCACTGGTCACTGCCTTTGCGGCCTTGGTTGGCGTGGCGGTCATTTCGATCTGAAACAAATCGCTCCAGAAACTGCCAAAGTTCATGTACAGCTTGCCGTTGGCGGACTGCAGATTGCCGTCGATGGCGTTGAATTTCGAACCTGCGACGCTCTCAACTCCCGTCGAACCTAGATCGGTCCAGGATCCGACGTCCATGGTCGTAGAAGTAGCGACGCCGACGGCGCTGTTCTGCGATCCGAACGCGGACACGCTGTAGTAGAGGTAGTACGTGGAGCCGACTTTGGTAACGTCGGGGGCCCAGAGGTCCTGGTTGCCGGCTTTGTTGATCTTGGAGCCGTTGGGCAGCGCGGCGCCTTTGTAGGTCCATGGGCCCTGGATTGAGGGTGCGGTGTGGACGGCTACTTTGCCACCGGTGCTGAAGCGGAAGTAGGTTCCATCGTCACGGCGGACGAGAGACGGGTCGTGTGCGTTGGTGCAGGTCCCGCTGCAGGAGAGAGGGTTGGCGTAGGCGTCTGCTGTTGTTGATAGAGCAGAGAGGACTGCTGAGAAGACGAGAGCGGATTTCATGTTGAAGTAGTCTGACGAGGAAAAGATGAATGAATGGACTCTTCGCCGCAAGCTTGATCTGTACAAGCACTGTATATCTGATGATCGGACTGATCTGGATCTGGAGACATCATTGCTTCATTTTGTACCATTTCCCTGGCATCAAGCTACAACAGAGAGAAGAGAATGCCGAACATCTTGCACGGCGGGTTCGCCGACAGCAAGGCTGGTTTAACGAGGTCAGAGCATTAGATTGATGCTACGTTAGACGTTTTTCATCAACCACGTCGTATATATGGTCAAACTAAAACGCATGATCTCCATGCACATCCTTGAGTGGTGGAAATGCGGTACCCAACACCTGGAGAAGGTTCCTCACATATTAAAGTTTGCATTAGCGCTGATTTTAAGCTCCGAATGTTAACCAAAAACGCGGGGTGGGTCATAAAACTGCCGGCTGCAGCAAGGATTTTCAGTGGCAGTTGGTCGCCTTGTCTCGAGGCGTGGCAGCGGCAGTGGCTGGCTTTGTGGAGTGCTGCTAGAATGTTTGGCTTGTCTTGGAGCTCGCGCGACGGTTGGTGGAAAGCTTGGAAAGGCTTCCTCACGGTCACGGGCTTGTAGTGTGGAGCCCTATCCTTCTTGGCCATGTCGCAAGGAGATTCTCCGAAGCGCGGGAGTTGCGTGTGACGTGGTAATAACAGGAGATGAACGTAGTATTCGTCCGGGTGACATCGGGAACGCGTACCTTGAGCTTCTCGGTACTTGCCATTTTCTTAATATATAAGGAGGGAATGTCACCGAACGTCAGAGTGCGTATGGGGCGACCCCATGGCTCTTCACTAAAGACACTTGGACGCTCGATTAGGTAGCGCGTGGACTGTGCTTACCCATGTCGAGCGCTGTTCTATTCGCAGAACCTTTCAGCAAAACCAGGATGATATATTCCACGCGGTACGCGTTGACCTAGTCGATCGTACTGACAGCGAGAGTGCGTTGAAGTAGATGTGGGTGGTTGTAAAAACGAAGGAAACATCGAAAGGTTGAAAATAGCGGCTCGACTCGCGATACGAACCCACCCCCGCATTCACGACTCGGCAAGGGTCTAGGCGGCATGCGGAGATACCCCTGCTGTTGCAATTTCCAATTGGCGGATGGTGGCGCTGTCTTTGCCAGTCACATGGCACTCGGTCTGCGACTCCACCTTCATGGACTTTGTGTCTCCAACTTCTGGCGATCCATACCTTTTTTCTGCTACCCATTACTGGAATGCCTGATGGCTCAGAGATGTCGCAACTCAAGCGACCGAGTGAGGACGTAGATCATGAGGATGGGAAGCGTCCCAATCCGCAGCAGCGGACGCCTAGGATCCGAGCCTGTAAGCGTTCGTCCGGTATTGACCAGCAGCTTTCAAACTGACGTCGGATCAGGCGCCGAATGCAAGAGACACAAGATCAAATGCGACCCGGTAGATGGCGAGTCGAAGTGCGCCAAATGCCTGCGCAGCGGCACGGAATGTGTGCCGTACAACATGAACCAGCGCCTCCTCGATGAAGACGCCTCGTGAGTCGCACGTGCTGTGTGGCACCGCATCCAAGTATACTGATCATCATAGATGGAAAGCGAATGCTGCAGCTGAGATCTCGCAGCTGCGCTCTGCAGTCCAGGTTCTTTTGCGACACAGTAGCCTCCCGGATCTTGCTGCAATTAAGGAGCTCCCAGTCACATCTCCGGAGCCCCGAAGGCACTCAGAGATCACTGTCAAGGTCAGTCCCAGCCACACTGGGAACGAAAATGGCACAGCCATGGTTGTGCCACCAATTGCCATGGACATGACTAGAGAAAACTCCGTGGAGCGTGATTCTGTGGAAGAGGCCGACCTTGTCACAGCGCCTATGCGCAGTCTCTATGATTTGACAAGGATTCGCAACCTTCGCAGCAACGTCAAACTCAGGCCTGGACAAAACCCCGAGTTGGAGGATTTCATTGCTCAAGGAGTTGTCTCATTACCAGAAGCCGAGGACCTCTTCAGGCACTATTTCCAAGGCCTCCGACTTTACCTGTGGGGCGGCGTACTATGCCCTTACGAATCTCTGGATGCTGTTCGCCGGCGGTCATCTTTACTCACAGCTGCCGTTCTCTCGATAGCAGCGTTGCACACGCCCGGCCGGGACGATGTATTGGAGAGATGTTATGGCGTCTTCGTTTCCGGCGCATACGGCGCGTGCCTCTCGCGGGTCCAAAACGTAGACGACATTCGCGCATTACTGCTTGCAGCTTTCTATCTCTCGAATCTCAGCTGGAAGCTCTCAGGGGCCGCTGTTCGAAACGCCACAGAAATGAATCTACACCAATCATTCAACAAGCTTATGAGAGGCCAAGAAGACCACCGAGACAAGGTCCGCCTATGGTACGTCCTATATGTCTGCGAGCACCAACTCAGCATCGCATATGGACGGCCACCTATCATCCACGAGGATATTGCGATCAAGAATATTGAGCAGTTTCTCGACAGTCCGGAGACCAAGCCTGGCGACATCAGACTGAGTGCGCAAGTCACTCTCTTCAAGATCCTCACAGAAGCGTACATCGCCTACGGAAGCGATCCAGAGCAACCCCTCACCGAGCCCGACTTTCAGCGACTACGGATGTTCAACTTTGCTATCGAGCAGTGGCGCTTAGCGTGGCAAGCGAGGTCGGTCGATAGCCCGACGATTGGCTCGTATCCATCAAAGGGTGTTGTCCTTTATTACCACTTTGCACGTTTCCAGTTGAACTCTCTCGCACTACGCGGCCTGCCACCACCTAGCGCCGTGACGTCGGAGACATTGTCCTATGACCGACGCGAAGCCGCCAATATCGCAATTACCGCGGCAACTAGCACGCTCACTCTCATCTTCGAGGAACCGGACCTTCGAAGAGCGATGTCTGCGGTGCCCATTTTTACGCACACCATGATCGCATTCTGCGCCACCTTCCTACTCAAGATGGCAAAGACTTGGGGCAGCGCTGCCCAAGTACGATCACCAGAGTCAGCAGGCGAGCCCATTGGTCTTGGCCTCAACTTCAACACGGTACAAGTCGTATCGCTAGCCAGGCGATCAGCCACCTTCCTCGCCAAGGTGGCTGAGAATCTGAGTGAGAAGCACCTCACTCGACATATTGTACATGGAATCAACCTTCTGCTGAAGCAGCTCGACATGATGGGCACGCCCTCCAGTTCAACCGAGCACGCTTTCCCAGCATACAACGTGCCGCAGGGGCAACAACCAAATGGGCACTTCGATCCTAATCAGCCCAATGGAATCACAGCAGTTGACTTTGGCCATAGCGACATGGCCAATGCATATAATATGTATGATCTGATTGGATCCTATGGCTTTGGGATGGATGAAGCTTTCCTGGGTCAAGTCGCTTCCACAGATCTTGACTTTTGGCAGACGGAAAACTTCTGATACCCTCGCGCTGACGATTCAAATGTGTATATGAATATAAACCTTCTATTTCTTCTTCTGCATCTATTGGATCCTGTCTGCCATTCCTGTCGAGCCCATCCAGTCCATGTACTGCTCAATGCTCTGCTGCATCGCGTCGGTCGCCTTCTCGATCAATCCGGTGATTGGTGTCTTGCCCGCCTGCTCTTGCATGATCCTCGTAAAATCATTGTTAAATGCGTCATTAATGTTCATCTTCGCGACGCCGCAGTCGATGCACTCTCTCAACAGCTTCTCCTGGAACCACTCCGCACCAGCGCCGTGCAGCACCAGACTGACGCGGTCGCCGACCTTCTTGTGTACGCGCTTTAAGCGCTCGTAATCGAGTTGTGGCCCTTTCGGCCCGTAGTTACCATGTACGTTGCCAAAAGCGGGAGCCAGCCAGTTTATCCCCGTAGCAACGAACTCCTCGGCCTGCTCCGGTGTGGTGAGGATCGCCTCCAACCCCAGGTCCGAGAGGTCCCCCACACCATCTTCCCCGCCATCGATTCGCCCAGGTTCCGCCTCGGTGATGATGCCGCGCTCGTTGCAGTACTTGACCAATTCTGCCGTCTTCTCCAGGTTGTCGTCGTAATGCGACATGTCGACCATAATGCCGTCGAACCCTCTCTCGAAGTTCGCTGCTTTCTTCACCATCTCTGGTGTTTGCGCGTGATCCATATGCAGCGCGACTGGGACGCTGGCATTGTCGGCAGCTTCGCGTGCTGCGTGCACGAGAATTCCATTGGCATACTGCACCGCCCATGGGAAAAGTTGTATGATCAGAGGCGACCGCTTCGCCTCAGCAGCTCGAACCGAGGCCAAAATTCCCTCGACATTGTAACAGCAAGTCGCGCAGATGGCGTAGTGATTGTCGGCAGCATGCTTGACCAGCCTAACGGCCATGTTCTGCGAGAGATCGGGAAGAGGAGCCATAGCGAAGGTCGCAATTGTGCAAAAGAGACGTTGTAGTGAAGAGAAGAAAAAGTTCGAAGAACGGGTAAAGTCGCAGTCTCACGCGCTCGACGGCGGCAGCCTCCAGGGTGATGTAACCCAGCAATAATGCCAAACCCCCTCATATTCCGATTTCCGAGGGCGCCGACTAGCGTGAAGTTCGGCGTATGCTCGATCTCGAACGGCGAGATGACCGACCTCGATGCGGGCTTCGGGATAGCTCCCGGCTAATCTGTTTACGTGCAATGCGACTGGGTGAGGTGGAGGACCATCACTGTCGGCAACTGAGACCAATTGCGGAGCTCCTCCGCGGCCGCTGCGGCCTTTGACCATGTCAACTGGTGGAATCAACTGCCAGAACATCGGATGAAGGCTTCCTAAGCGGGTGCTTGCTTGCTACTGATTATGGCGCGTGACCAGCTATGTGAATCAAGACGCGTGTGGTCTTGCTGGAGTTCAATTTTAGTAGCCTTGAATCAATTCGTGGGGTAGCTGACATGGGGTAGCTGAGGAGCAAGGCTGCTACGGCAAAGCCAATACAGATTCTAGATACCTCACATCGAATCAATAAGCCTGTATACGTAAGACCTGCCTCGTAGGAGTACTTTTAGTGTGCAGCTGTTCTACCTGCTTCTATGTAGACAGGTTCGGTTGCCGGTGCTGGGGCTGTGCAGGAGAGAATAGCTGCAAGGTCGCTACAGTTGACAGCCTTGTGTAACGCCGACTACGTGTACCGAAATTTTCTGAACCTGACAAGGCAATGTCTCGTCAATTCTGGCCTGGGGTTTGGGGCAAGGCTGCAGTGGTGAACCACATGCAGGCCTCGAATGCTGGCGGTTACACAGGGTGTATCATTGCTGTCTTTGTTGACGGCAGCGTGCCGAGAAGGTCTGAGGTACTGGTGAGGTAGTAGCTGCATTTCACACTGTATGTTGGAGGCACAGCATCAGTCTGGCAGACAAGAAAGAACTGCAGTTCGTGCATAAGGTGGGGATAAGCACGTGCTGAATGGGCCTGGCGGTTGCGGCCGCCTTCTTTGGGTGACAGCCGCTGTGATTTGTTTCATGAAACAAACACTCGAATCGCCCGCTTATCACCATATCGCGCGCTTAACAACGCTTTGCGCGATCACTCTGTCACAGTCGCTCTGGACGCGCATCCTCTATTTTGGTGTTCAGTATCTTGGTAGATGCCCAGCACCAGCAACGTGGTGTTCCCACTTTCGCGGGCCGCTGTGTGCAGACGCAGGCCCTGGAAGACTCAGCCCTGTGAAGTATTGATGACCACAAGCACCCTCGCACACTTTGCTGCAGCCCTGCAAGACGCATTCCCGTGTGGTTCGCCAAGAGCACTATTTTGGCCCCATGGATTTGTCGTATCAGCGTCGAGAACTGCGCGCTTACCTACAAGGGAGCCGCCGCCCTACCTCCACATATCACACCCTTCTGGTCGGCAGATGTTATTCTTAGGCACAGCCGCATCAAGAGCCTCAGGAACGGCTCTCAAACAGGCGCTTCTGTCACAGACACCACACCCTTGTTCTAACCTGGACCGGCCTGCTTGTTGGCCTACTTGCCCTTTCTGACAGCGCTTCGAGAGGTCTCTGCCTGGTTGCACACACCTCTTCAAGCAGACAGGGGATCTATCCGGCGATTACAGAAACACATCCTGGTTTCAAACAATTCTCCGAGCGGCCCATTGGTCTCCAGCATGATGTAGGTACCCTCTGCGGCTCAGACTTTGGCTTTGTATAAAGTAAGTGGCCGTGACCTTGGTCGAAACCTCAGATCCCCAAGCTCAAGGTACGAATACAAGTTCCTTCGTTTTTTCATATTGTCAGGATATTTCCTACCTCTCGTTGCCGCTCCGTCACTCTCGTTGATCGACCTCCACTTTACCGTAATTATAATACATCTCTCGGTCGCTTCTGTCCACTTGTATTTCCTTCGATCAACACATAGACTATAGTCTCTTCTTTCTTCCCTCATTCTCCGTCATCATCATGCCTAAGTCTGAAAAGGCCCCGATCGGACACCGCAGTTCCATCTCTACTGCGTCAGCCGCAGGTGGGAGCACACGAAGCTCGTCATGGTCTGCGCAAGACGACGAGACTCTCATCCAGGCTAGGACACAAGGCCTCAACTGGAACCAGATCGCCCCGAAACACTTCCCCAACAAGTCGCCAAATGCGTGTCGGAAGCGTCACGAACGATTGATGGAGAGAATGAACGCCGAACAATGGGACGGTGTGAAGTTGGACGTTCTAGCCCAAGCATACATGGAGGTTCGACGAGAGATGTGGAGCCTCCTTGCTGCTCGTGTTGGCGAGAAATGGCAATTGGTCGAAACCAAGGTACGTATCTCCAGCAACACCTGATGACAACAACTAATGTAATTGCAGTGCATGGAGAAGGGCTTCAAAAACTTGTCGCAAGCTGCTAGATCAGCAATGAAGAAGCAGGGCTATCACTCCGGTACTTACGCCGACCACGAGGACAGCGCAATAGGCGTTTCTGACTTCGATGAAGAATCAGACGACCACCACACTGAGATGGCAATGTCTGTTGCTCCAGCACCTCATTATCAGAACACGCAACTTCAGTATCCGGGCAGCTACCCGTCTCAGCAGCAGCGGGTGCCAAGCATCCAGTCCATGTTGCACCAGCATCCGATGCAGTATGCTCCACAGCCGCTGATGCACCAGCATCCGCTACCTCACGCGCATGTGCAGCAGCAGTGAGCGACTTCTTCCGCTCCTCACAAGGATTTCCTATTCCGGAAACAATAGCCCACACGATCGTTACGACTCTCAAGCAGCGCACGCTTCACGACTTCACTCGGCGTTCTCTCCGCTCGGCATTCTGCCGACACTGGATTTCTCTTCTTTCTCACTCTCTATTTCGACGTACACGCTACTAAACGTTCTTTTCTCTTGAACATAGCCTACTGCATGACTTGCATGCTCCAGCAAAGATTTTCCAAGATAGATTGAGACGTTCTTGGAACGCAACAAGCAGGGCGCTCACCCAACTTTTGTAGAGATCTGAGCAGTTGTTGATCTTGATCCTTCAGTTTTGTTTCTTTTTAGTTTTGCCGGCGTGTCAGATCGCTCTATTTTGCACTTTCTAGATTTCTGTACCTATTTCGTTTCGATATCTCTCTTGTCAATGCCATTTCACATCTTCGCTGCATTCTATACCCACATTGTTTACGCCCCTGTATGATAGTTAATGGCTTCTGTCGATCGAATACAGTGCTCTGAGTGCATCACAGCATGCTTGTGTCAGCATGCTGCTGTCTCGGGAGTAGTTGGCCAGACCTCCTCACTGCGTGACACAGAAGCCTACAAAGGCACCTTTGAAAGAGCCTCAAATGTGGCTTGCACATTAAGTTCACTACCCGAACCCGTCTCACCTCCAGGGCCATACTCATCCTCGGCTGCACTTGCACATCTATCTGCAGGAACACATGACACAGCCTCATAGCCTCGCACATGCACACAGCCCCTTCCATTGTCACATCGTAACACTCCGTACCCATGTCTCACTCGAACAAAGGTGCGGACTCGGCAAAAACACCATGCCTGCAATTCCATCCACCGTCTCGCACGCCCAAAATAGCGCCCGCGTTGCGGCTCTTCGATCCCCGCCTCCACGCGACAAATGTAGATCTCGCACGGGCCTATCACTGACATCACCACTGAGAACACGCTCCGCCTCAACGCCGCAATAGCATTCCTACCTCTCACAATGGAATCGAATTTTCCACGCCAGTCCTGCACGCGCTCGCCATGGCAATCCTCCGCGTGCCGTACACGGACCCCCTTCCTCTTCCAAAGATAATCCCTTCTAGCGCAACAACAACGTCCGGCGCGATCGCTGCGCTTGTTGACTTCCTCTCGCCTTCGCTATCGTCTCCGAGACCATATCTGCGCGGTTCTTCGCCTATCAAGACGAATGGGAAGACGTTACTCTTGACTGGCGCGGGGATAAGCGTTGCGTCTGGGCTTGCGGATTATCGGGGCCCAAAAGGAACCTACACGCAGAATAAGTCTTACAAACCGATATACTACAACGAGTTCTGTGAGAACCATGAGGCAAGGAAACGATACTGGGCGAGGAGTTTTCTGGGTTGGACGAACTTGGACAAAGCGAGGCCGAACGTGGCGCATGAGGCTTGTGGCGATCTTGGAAGACTAGGTGTTGTGGAGAGAGTCATCACGCAGAGTAAGTATCTAAGGATATAGCTGAGGCTGGGAACTCAGGGACTGGGGCTGACGAGATCACAGATGTTGATTCTTTCCATCCCAAAGCGCACCCATCCCTCCCCACGACCGAACTCCATGGCTATCTACGCAATCTAGTCTGCATAACATGCCGCAACGAGTACGACCGTCGATTGTTCCAAGACCAGCTTGCGCAGCTGAATCCAGCATGGGCCACTTTTCTCGAGGAAATGCTTGCATCTGGTGCACTGGACTCGGAGAACCCCGACGAACGGAGGAAGAAGGGATTGAAGACGAATCCAGACGGTGACGCAGACGTGCCCGACGCACCATATACAACGTTCAGATACCCACCGTGTCCGACATGTTTACAGAACCCACCGCAGAAGGCGGATGGTAGCGCTGTCAGGGTTGAGACAGACCAGGACGGCGCGTGGAAGCATGGCAGTGAGGGTGGTGTGCTGAAGCCTGCTGTGATTATGTTTGGAGAGAGTATACCGGCGCTGACAAAAGTTGCTGCCGAGCAGGCTGTGGATGAGGCTGGGAGATTGTTGGTTATTGGAAGTAGTCTTGCGACGTACTCGGCGTGGAGACTGGTTAAGAAGGCCAAAGAGCAGAAGCTGCCGATTGGGATACTTAACATGGGTGGTGCGAGAGGGGAAGAGGCGTTCTTCAGTGATGTGGAAGACGTCAATACAGGGCGGCAGGCTGTGAGGGTCTCGGAGAACGTGGAGAAGGTCCTGCCACAAGTGGTGAAGATACTAGAAAAGATGAAGACACGATGATACAACGAGAGTTGGAAAAGTAGACGTCTCTCGCCATTGTCACCAAGTCACTTAGAAACTCTCGTCAGCCAGCCGCCAAACCATATCAATTCCAAGATCCAACGACGGATGACACTGTCACACAATCAACACCTACAATTGTCTAAGAGGACATCATTAGTCAAGGCTCTTGACGCTCTGCCTTCGACACCAGGAGGGCTTTGCTACCCTTTGTGACACCTACCAAGCCATCGCCGCATGTACTCGATTCTATCAAGATCATCATTATTATTGGTCACATCGCAGCGAGGCTGATTTCATGCGTTGGCAGGACCAGTGCATGTCGCTTCGCTAAGCGCCTGGGGCTGAGCCTGACCGGATACGCAGGCTGATTCATCACAGCCTGCTCGTCCCCCTTCCTTCATCATACCTACAAAAGCATCCGCTGTTGCTGTTGTTCTAGAAGAATTCCCAGCGACTGAGACCAAGTTATTCTCCCTTCTAGACAGACCCTTCAAGCTATCTCTCAGCACAGCATTCTACAACAGACGCCACGTCTTTTACTATGACTGGATCCAATGACAGCGGCTCGAAAGGATCTCAGGACTCACACGAAAACTCGCAATCACTTCAACCTCTGAAACCAAACGCACATTTATCGGAAGCAGAAAGTAAAACGATCGTTGATCCTCCTGGATCGAACTTCACAGAAGCGGAACGTCACGATATTTTCCTTCCAGATGTCGCATCGAAGGGTTTCGTGTCCGAGTCGGTCGACACGGATCAGCGGCCTCGCACTAGCTTAGGGCACTCTCAGTTCTCGACGTCTTCAGTCTATGAGGGGAATGAATCGAAAGACGTCCTGATGGAGCCTCATGACTGTTTGGTTCCTAGTGACCCGTCCCGAATGGAGGAATATACAGTTTCTTTCCGTGCAGGCCCAAAAAAGCCTACTGGAGCTCAGATCGAAGCTACTTCGTCCATTCTGACTCATGAGTCGGAAGGCCGTCAGGCGCTACTTGATGCGCGATTCCCTCTCTATCCCAGTGTCAGTAGCTATATGGAGTTACGTGACGCGAGACGCCTACCCAGGACACCATCTGAAGACGACACATCTACTGAGGACTTTACTTCCTGTCCATCCGCAGGCTGTTCTGCGACATTTTCTGGCAATTGGCAAAGATCCCATCTGAAAAGACATCTAAGGTTGCGCCACAGTGACTCCGTAGCGCGGTACGAGTGCAAATTCCCACATTGTTGGCGGGTCTTTTTGAGAAGAGATGCTCTACTCAAGCACTACAGGAAAATCCATCTGCATCTGGAGGCAGAATCTGTGGTGCAAGCCATGACAGCGTCTGGTGACGGCGGCACAGATATCCAAGAATGTAATACTCAGAAGCCTTCGCAAGATGTTCACATGACAATCCATGCTGGATCGGCGCCTGACCTTGATGCCACATGGTCAGAGGTAGGACACTTGGCCAGAAACGACATCGAGCGAAACTCTGCAGATACGACGATTGATCGCGAGCTGTCAAATCAGTCGCTTCGCGAAGAACAGTCCCCCCGTACGCCTGGATTTGTCAATCCCTCAGATCAGGAATACCGGAGTAAAGGCGATGGCGAAGATGATGGACGATCCGTGCAATCAGTGAAAACATGTGGCACTCTTGTCTCCACGCTCAGCGGTGCAACGGCCGTGGATCAGAGTGCTACTATCGAACTTGAAAGATTGTTCTTGGACGACCCGTGTCTCATAAAACTTTATCGCTATGCCCTCGAAGACCCCACTATAGGCCCTGAGAGACTACAACGTAATACTAGCCGCTTACTACAGAATCTGGGTCGAGATTTGCGCCAGGAATCAAGCAGTCACATGGAGAGATTGGCATCCCAATTAGTATTGATAAAAGCGCCCTACATAGCACGGTGTGTCATTGAAAAGTTCCATGACAAGCTCATCGAGCAGGATCCACACGAGCTCGACACGGAGCCTGTCGGCGCTGACACAGGCGATGTGGATGAACTGGCTCCTATTGACGAAGATCATTTCGAGGATCTTCCCATGTTGAGAGCCTTCTTGGTGAACAGTGCTGCTTTCCAAACATTTCGGAAGGATTTAACGAAGTTTGCCACACCGAAGAAGTTGCGATTAGAGACTCCCAAGGTGGACAACTTCACTGAAGAAAGGGTCATTGTAGAAGCTCCAATATCGGGATATCGGAAGTTGTTGAGCTCAGTCGCGTTCACCTGGAGGGCCTTTCTCGTAGCGGTAAAGTGCTTAGAGCCACCACTCGAACCGGGTATGACTCGGATCAGATGGCAATGCGTAAGCGGAGCTGCGTAGCTTCTCTACGTGGCAGATTCACTGATGTCATTCAGGAATGTGGCGAGTTCCTCTTCGGAGATGTTCAGGAGTATCGCGAAGGCAGCATTTCCAGACTGGTAAACCAGATGCAACAGTGCTCTACTGGGAAGGTGACTGCCACTCCTTACCGGGAAGGAGTAACAAATGAGCAACATATCCCAGGTCAAATCGCTCGAGTCTGGAAGGATGCAAAATCTCTGGCAGATGGATTTTCGCATGTGTTCGATCGCAAGGTTGAGTCACCGCGAGACGATGATCCTGAAGCATGCACGACATCTGAGTCAGTGAATGTCGAAATTCCGCCGGCTCGAGACCTTTTGTTACTCGCATGTATGCACGATGACCAAGATAGACAAAAGCTACACCAGGACAGTATTGGAAACATCGATAATGATCGGGGGCTTTTCTTTTTCATACAAGACCGAATCGCATCTGTACGCGGCCTGAGCTGGCCAACGGTGTCCTTGAAAATACTCACAGGCGTACACTTCACCAAGGCTAGTATACATGGCAGATTTGAAAATTTCGATAATTTGCTGATTGAATCATAGTTCCATCTACGCTCTGACAATGATGTCGAACCTCGTCTCCACAAATCTTGCTGCAGACAGAACGTGTGCCATTGTATTCCGGTAAAGGACAACGCTGAGTATGACTGCCTACCAGGTGGACCTTTAGACTTCGCACCTCCAGTTATGCCTGCAAAGATGTTGCATTTTCTTATGCACCCTACACTTATCGCCGAAAGAGAGAAGTCAGTGCTCAACCAGCTCCCGAAGCGTAACTGCGGAGAACTTGAAGCCGATGGCCAAACCCCTGCCGAAGGATGGGGCTTGTACTACGAAGAAGACTGGAATTATCGCTTGATCATTAATGTGTTCGTTGCAACCACGGTCTTCGCCAGTCTAGTGTTCGGTATTGGTTGGTCACTCAAGAGAGCTGACATGCAGGGCGCCTGGGGCGTCAGTTCATATATGGTGACGACCTGTGCTCTCGTTGTAGCGCTACTGAGTATGGTCGGTCACTCGAAGAATGAATAGGCGTCCTCTCGGGAGGTGCATCGATTTATACATTTCCTGGTGCAGTCGAGCTAGGTCTGGGCTAGATGGGTGCGAAACGTCATCACAGCCTCAGCCACAACGACTGAGTGATGGGCAATGAGATGAGACTATCTTGGACACGGTTGCAATGCAGGTGACCCTGCAATTTTTTCTTAGTCTTCATTATTAATCATAAAAAATTTCATGTCAGGGCTCGTGAGACCAAGGTCACTACGCTTTTGCATACAAGCCTGTGAACCTCAAATCAGAGCTGCGTGACGTGTACTTTCAAGAGTAAAGCTACGTGAGCCGGCCAACTCGCCAGCTGTGCGAAGAACAGCAATACGGCCAGGAATGACTGGACTTTCGAAGACGGTTGAAACTCTACATTGTAGGAACGCAGCAGAACAAACCCTTCAGATATCGCTAGGGAGATGATTCAGTCATAGTTTGCAAACAACTTGCACACTTACCCATACCATCAATCTCAGAGTAGACCCTGATGAACCTCAGATTGGTGCCGTCTTGAATAGATAGTCCTGCCATGTTAGTATGTTACAGACACACGGGGTAGCTTCAAAGGCACGACCGGGGACGACAACGGCAAAGAACTATAATTGTTTGACCCAGTTTACAAACCTTGGGGGGTTTGAAGGAAATACCAGCAGTCCCAAGTGGCGTGACATGCCAGCTCCGCAACATGTCACATCTGGCGACGATATCGTGAGATGACAGCAACACCACCGCCACTGTGGAGCCTCCAAAAGCTTGACATGAAACCGCCTACACTATGTGTAAACTATGTGGGGACGTTTGAGGGCGTGCAAGGACACAGATGCATGATGATGTCAACGTTGGGTTTGATGGCACGGTGGAAGCTGGGTACCGGCGCATTTGCAGGGAAACCGGCACATTGGGCGATAGCCGGAACTAAAACTACGTATGTAACTTGAGATGGATTGATGCGTTGGGTTGGGCATTTGAAATGCGTACCCAAGAGGCTGGTAAGGAGGCTGTCGTTGATGTGTGGCTCTTTGTCAAATGTGGAGATACGTGAGGCTTCACCGCCAATTGGGCGAACATGATTGCATAGTCAGAATGGAGAGTTGGAATGCAAGTGTCTCAGATTTGTGATCATCATGTTTGCTCGTGAAAGTGTGACAGTGGACAGACAAAGCACGGCAGAGTTACTGCAAGGTTGTGGATATGCGGATGCAATGTGACAAGTTGCACCCCTGTCGATTGTGAGGCGGCATTGCATCAACCGCGTCCAGTAACAAGCACTGACTGCCATTCGAAGGTGTCGAGCTGTCGAACCCCACGGGGCTGTTTCTCTCGGCAAATGATTTAGCGGTGAAGATCGAACAAAGCTGGAGCATGCCAGTACAGTTGCACTGCATGGATCGGCTGTCGAGGGAGTGACACTTGGCGGTTAACGGGGTGGACTAGCCTGCGAGAATGAGGGTCGAGGCCATTGGTGGGTTGCGTGAAAATTTCGCATGGTGGTGTGGCCACTTCGATCGTGCGATCGCGGTCGAGGGACATTTCATGGTGTTGAGGGGCAGAGACAGCCTTGTCCAGCTCGGAGATTCGGCTAGCGCGCTCTGGTGCAGGGATTAGATTGCTGATTTCCGTCTGTCACGAGAAAGGCAAGTGGGGTTCCCAGGAAGTTTATCGAAACGTGCTCTCAGCAAAGGACACCCGCACCAACGTGGTCTGAGTTCACGGAAGGATGAGAACAGACGTGCTGCGAACCATGCTTCGAGCCCGGCGATCCCGCCGCCTGCCGTCGTGTCTGTGGCACGAGGTTTGCTCAGTTGCTTTGTCGTTGTTGCCAGCTAATCTCGAAGTCTGCAAATGGGCGCCGCGAAGACCCTTGTAGACGGCATGGTCTGTGCATAGCGAATACGCAAGCTGTGAGTGGTGTCGGTTTACGGAGGAGGATTGAAGGGTCCGGCGCTACCTGAATGTTTGATATCCAAGCCTTGTGTTACTCGGTTCGCGTATCAGCGTGCAGCAGCGCGGTAGCCGCAGGATTGTAGAGCCTGGCAAAAGTCAGATGAGCACTCTCGCGGATTGCCCATTGAGGAATGTCTGGAGCGCTCTGGATGTAGCGAAGGGGGAACGCCTCAATCTTGCAGCTGTCAGCGTTCGCAGGCGTGCAGAGAGGTTCATGTCAGATTCGATGGACGTCGGCGGACGCGGGTCAAGGTCCCACTGTAGCCACCAAACTTACCTGACTCGGCGGCACGTTCAAGATTGCCTCATGTGCTTATGATGCACGGCCTGTGCGACGACAGCTTGACCACCATTGTGACCGTGTGTCGCAGAGCTGTTGAGCGAAGTGGAGCGGAGGCTATAACCAGGCGCAAAGGCTTCAAGTGCAATCTCTTGATGAGCAGCACAGTGAGCACTGAGCAGCAGTATCATCGTGCAGCCGCTGCCGTCAGGCATGAAGACGGCACTCGTCTTGGTTTGCCCCGAGCGATAGGCCTCGTATCTGACCATCCCTTAGCGCATCTGCAGCCGGTGGTGCTCGGCGCAACCCTTTGAAGAAAGCCATGGCTGGGAACTCCATCACGACATCCTTCAGTGAACACCTTGCGCATGCTGCAATGTGGCAGCTTGCACAGCGTCGAGCTGGTGTGGCGTGGTCGCCTACTCTTCTGCCACCTCATAGAGATGGTCGATACTGTACATGACCAACAATAAGTTTCTTGAGTGATCGAGGAGGCTCGTTGATGCCCACGATACCTGACCTTGGAGTCGTAGCACGCCTGAGATCCGAGCGTGCACGCCGCAGAAGAGGATTCAGACAAGGGTGCGGATTTAGCGCGTTATGGCTCTGCATGGCTCGTCCCTCCTGACCAATTGCATGCCCAAAGGGTCTTGAGGGCTTGCTTGTTTATCGAAGGTCTGCGAAAGCCTGCTCGCTGTGATGCTGCGCTTTGGGCTGACCTCTTGCTTGTTGGTGTGGTCTTCTTTTCCTCGCCGCAGCTCATATTGTGATCAGCTTCCTGCCAGTGTCTGCTCTGTATTCAAAGTACTGTCGAACGTGAGACTCGACCCCGGCTGTGTTGCGCAAGCCTTGTCATTGAGCCCCTCCAGGCAGATCGCCCGGAAGGTCTGAACGCGGCAGACCGAAAGGGCATCTAATTTCTCGACATACGGCCGCTCACCACTGTCTGGTTCTGTTCTTATTGTAAACAACGCGCCCCCCTGCGCTGCTGCAGCGTTGACGGCCTCCTCTTCTCGCACCCTGCTGCATCCGCGAGCGCGTGCATCGGGTTGCCCTTTTTCTTCCTGACCAGTATTGCGGGCGCAATTCGGACTCTTGTGCACACGCAGCCTAGCTGCTCCTCCTGTACCACCCGCCGCCTCCAGTGGGCTGTCCTTCCGTGCGCGCCGCCGCATAACATCTGGCTCGCTGCCAGATTACTTTTCTAGTCACCTAGGTCTCCTTGCCTAGGGCATCAGGAAGAGGTCAAACGGTATGTACCTCGAATCTGCGCCGGCCACCCCCCACCGAGCCTGCCAAGGTTTTGCAGACAGCGACCATGCCCTGCGGAAACTGTGCTCGCTGCCTCTGCGATACATCTTCACTGCTGACGCTCTGAGTAGCATTCCGGTGACCTCGTCTCACGACGTAGCCGCTCTGCAAAGGTCTCGCGACTCGACATAACGAGCGAGTACCGCCTCGACCTCCAAGCCCTCACCCAGCGGCCTACACCACAACGGTTCTCCCCGCGCCCGCATCTTTTACTCACAGACACGCCTGGGGCTCTATATGCAGTCGGTGTCTGCCAAACATACATCATGGACACAGAGGATGGACAGGTTTTCATAAGAGTGCGTGCGAACTTGCAACTCTACACACAAGACCGATGCTGATCTAATCTGTTGCAGAACTTGGCGTACTTTGTACGGACACACGAAAAGGCGCTTGCGAACGCACTGCAATTACAGCGACAAGCTCCCAAGCATGAGCGAAGCAATTCCCTCTCCCCTACCTCGCCCATGAGCCCCTCGAGCCCACCAGCCTCCTCATCCTCCAGTGTCTGGGCGGCAGCGCTCTCGTTGCCTTCTTTGACCTTCACCTCCCCCACAATCAAGCCCGCGAAGCTGACCTTGACACCACACCATCTGTTCTACCTGCTCTCGCGATTCGAGGACGCCGCTATCCCCGTGGGACCCATGAACGTTCGATTGGAGAATATCCACACCGATGCCTCGCCCACGAACTATGTCTCTTTCCTCAGCAACACCCAGCGCCACAGGCAGAAGAACTCGGACGGCAACTCAATCCACTCGGTGTCGAGTGTGCGCAGTGTCATGTCTGGCATGTCCTCGCTTTGGTCCAGTCTGCGCATTGGTTCCAACAGCGCAGCCAAGGCTGAGAAGCAGAAAGCGTTGCTCCAGGAGGACTTGCGATACCTCTACTCCGCATTCACCAAGATACCATGTCTGCGACTAGCTCCCGATCATAAGGCTCGTCTCATCGCGGGTTACGAGGAATTTCCTTTCGACACCGCTGTGCCTCTGTTCGCTTTCAAGAACGTTACAGCGCTCGAGATCTATGATGTTGACTTCCGCCAGTTCTATGGCTGGGATAGGCTCGCTGAGAATCTTCGCAGTCTTACTGTCAAGCGAGCGGGTGTCGACGACCCTGCAGATCTGCTTATCAACATCGTTCTGGACGACATCGACAAGCGCCGCAGACGCTCTGCTAAAGCCCCCCAATCCCCGGCACCCTGGCCCACGACAAGTCCTACCGCACGGCATGCACACTTGGCCCGATCAGAGGAGTCCCCGCCGTCGTCACCCAATGCTTCTAGCAAACAAGGATCGAGCCCTCGAAATTCAGACATCATTCGTGACAACACTAGCAAAGCGCCTGCGACCCAGCGCCAGCGAAGCAATTCCCCTACTCGACCGACCAGCTCTCGACACGGCTCGAGCCATGCTCATGGCCATGGAAGGAGCACTGCGCCAAACTACAGACGGTCCTCTGGAAGCTCAGCGTCGAGCGTGCGATCAAATACACCAAGAGGCAGCTCTTCAAACCTACTTTCTTTGGGCTGGTTTCCTTCGACTAAGTGGCGCTTCCTGAGGCATCTGAGCCTGGCTGACAATGCCCTCACGAACATATCCCCCCAAAGTCTTGCGCCGCTCACGAACACCCTGCAGTCGCTCGACCTCTCCGCCAACCTCTTCAGCGAGATCCCTGATAGTCTGGCTACCTTAACGTGTTTACGTGCGCTCAACTTGTCTAATTGTATGATCGAAGGGTTGCAGTCCTTGGGCCGCAACCCTTTGCCAGCAATCACCACACTCAACCTGCGATCGAATCGTCTCTCCTCCTTGGCCGGCATCGAGCGTCTACTTTCCTTGGAACGAGTCGACTTCAGAGACAACAACCTGACTGATCCTACCGAGCTTGCCCGGCTCACTGTCATCCCTGATATCACCGAGATCTATGTTCACCGCAATCCCTTCTGCAAATCCTATCCTAATTACCGCGTCACCATCTTCAACTTGTTTCGCAGGACGCCCGGCTACACCGAGGATGTTATTATTGACTCCACTGGTCCAAGTAACGCAGAGAGGAAGCAGCTGGTTGACCGAGCGCCTGAGCTTCCAGGTGTTCCTATCGTCAAGCCACCAGTCGAAGACGAAATGCCCCCGCCGCATGTTCCGCCAAAGGTCGTCAAAGCCATCGATTCCACTACCGAAGACCCAGACCATCTCAGGCGCTCTGGCTCGCTGCAGCGCCAAAAAAGCGCACGAAGCTCGCAGGTTGCGCAAGGGTCACAACGGAAGAAGAAGGGCCCCAAGAGAAGGATCGTCGAACTCTCGCATGCCGAGGCGCTGCAACAGTCTACCGCTTCTGGCCTTGCGGGCTTGCCTTACGAAGACACATCCGCAAGGACGCCACCCAGGTTACAGAAAGCCGCCACAGACGTATCGGTACACGACAAGCCTCGCTTCGAAGAGCCTCAAAACAAGAAAGTCACCGGCGATCCTATCAAGCGTCCATCTCTTGATGAGCGAGTCGTTATAGACACCACTCACACCACTCACCAGCAATTGCCGCCCATCGACACCTCGACCGACAGCAAAGCTCCTCAAATCCCCGAGCAGGAGTTCGATGTGAGCAACGACCTATACAAAAAGAAGATCGAGGCGCTTCGCGAAGACTTTGGCAACACCTGGCTGACTGCATTGGGCGACGAGAGTTGGGACTCTGCAGCGTCAGGGCTTTCGCCAGACCGTGGTTTTGCCTCACCTACCATACGACCAGCGATACCGCGGACACCCAGTCAAGGAATTGTCTCAGGCGGTCGCACATTGGGTTGAGTTCCACAGCTCTTTGATCTAATCACTTTCGCGATACCCAAAAGATTTGTCTTTTCTATTCTCACATCTGCGCCCATCATTTTGTAGGTGCCGGCAGATGATTTTGGTTTATGTCGTATCTCTGCTGTTTCGATTCCCGCTGATCATCTCTCTCTCGCATGGCGTTGGTTGGGTCTTGGCTTTTGAGCGCTTGAGCGCCTGCGTCACGCTCGTTGTCCTTGCGCGTATGCTCTCATCTATATCGATACACCGGCGGCATTCTCATCCCCAAAAAGGCTGGTTGTGCTTGCATTTTCTGCGCGGTTTACGGACCTGTTATGACCTGTCTTTGTATCATTAATCATCTCATGGCGTTGTTCGGGCTTGGAAGACTCTCTGCTTTGTTATGCACACATGGCTCACCTAGCTTGGCTTGTGAGCAATGAAGGGGCGTTGTTTGACTTATTGCATAATGAAGAGCGGGCAGTTGGGCACGACCCTAGGTAGCTGCAAAGTCGAATGTAACGATGATTCCCATGTCAAGATTGAGGTCTCCTAAGGTGGCTAAGACGTGTTGTATTTGTGCACGTGACATTAGAGCGTCTTAGTTAGACATATGGAGAAATCGAAGATGGGGGAAATACGATGTCTAGCAGATCGCAGTCATTCACATAACGTTGGGTCGCTGAAACGGTCTGGCGCATAAGAAAATTCGGTGCCTAAGGGGACGCGCCGAGCTTGCCTGCAAAGGTGCCCAGGCCTATCTAGAACGAGAGACACAGCTCGACGTTTCTGGGACATTGTCAGACGCTCGCCGTGAGCAGTCATTAAGCTAAAAGGGCTACATAGCATCTCCGTGGTAATTTGTAGACAGGAGGTATTGCTGTGCTCGCTGACCAGACTCGCGAGGGCACAGGAATGCACATGTGCAGACATTAGGTCAAGCTCGCATGTAGATAATTGCGCGTGAGTGGGCGAGCACAGGATGATGACAGAGCGCTTGGGCGGCTCCATGCAAGCCCTGATCCCAAACACACTTTGCCTCGCTTCTCTCGGATTCATTCGCACTTCACTTGCTCTCTACCTCAGCCGCCAGACACTGCTCGAGTATCTGCGATTGCTTACCCGTCGTCGGCCGCGCGTTCTGTAGTTGGTTAGCTTGTACTTCTCTGCCAAGCTAGCCCCGAGGACGAAACAATCCAGGCAAAACTACTACGCGGCGACGCTCTACCACTCGCACCACCCTTCTGTCCCGACATTCGAGTAGCAAAAGCCTTCTGACGCACTCCTCTGCCGTGCAGCATCGAGCACCACTTTACAGCAACCGCCTCTGATCCCGCATCCCAACGTCGCAGCCAAGGCGGTGAGGTTCCGTCCCTCAGCATCCCACTCGACACCGTTCGGCCACAACAACGCCTCAGCGCCCCGCTCCCATCGCGCACCCAACCGCCCTCCGCACCACCAGCGCAAGTACACCCTTGAGCACGTGCACAATTGACGAAGCCGACTCGCAAGTCACTCCTACCTTTGAGTCGACCCAGCACTGCCGCAAGGCGTCTCTGAGGGGCTTCGAGCCATTCTTCACACAGCGCCCACCGCTAGCATCCAGCGTCTACACGGACCGGCCCATCTGCACGTGAGGTATGCACTCCTTTCTGCTGTGTCTGCCCGGTTGCTCCTCATGCTGGTGTGCATGTGCGCCTAGGGCCGCCTGGGAACAACGAAGCCGCGGCAACGCGGCCTCGTGTCTGCAAAGCTTCTCACGCTAACATCAATACTCCAGGAACAAGAACCATCGAGTCAACGCGCTCTTTCTCTCCGACCCCACCCGCGCGAGGTACTCCCTTGCTCCCTCCTACACTCTACCACCAAGCCAGTAGCAAGTCACAGCTATGGCCGAAGCAGGCGAGGTAGATCTCGACTCTATCATAGACCGTCTCCTAGAGGTCAGGGGCAGCAGGCCCGGCAAGCAGGTCCAGCTTCTTGAGACTGAGATTCGCTACCTGTGCACCAAGGCGCGTGAGATTTTCATCTCGCAGCCCATCCTCCTTGAGCTTGAGGCACCAATCAAGGTCAGTAGCGCTCAACAACACTGCATGATTCACTTCACTAACATCGGCTCCATTAGATTTGCGGAGATATCCACGGCCAGTACTACGATCTGCTTCGACTCTTCGAATATGGCGGCTTCCCTCCTGAGGCCAACTACCTCTTCCTTGGCGACTACGTTGACCGTGGCAAGCAGTCGCTAGAGACCATCTGCCTGCTCCTCGCATACAAGATCAAGTACCCAGAGAACTTCTTCATTCTCCGTGGCAACCACGAGTGCGCTTCAATCAACCGTATCTATGGTTTCTACGACGAGTGCAAGCGAAGATACAACATCAAGCTGTGGAAGACGTTCACCGACTGCTTCAACTGCCTTCCCATCGCTGCCATCATCGATGAGAAGATCTTCACCATGCACGGTGGTCTTAGCCCTGATTTGAACTCGATGGAGCAGATCAGGCGGGTCATGCGACCAACTGATGTGAGTTTTTTTTAAAAGCCTTGACCTCAATTATAAGCTGACTTGCTCAGATTCCTGATTGTGGTCTTCTCTGCGATCTCCTGTGGTCCGACCCTGACAAGGATATCACCGGCTGGAGTGAGAACGACAGAGGCGTCAGTTTCACATTCGGCCCTGACGTTGTGTCACGCTTCCTGCAGAAACACGACATGGACCTGATCTGCCGTGCCCATCAGGTTGTAGAGGACGGTTACGAGTTTTTCTCGAAGCGCCAACTCGTCACATTGTTCAGTGCGCCAAACTACTGTGGAGAATTTGACAACGCAGGTGCCATGATGAGCGTCGACGAGAGCTTGCTGTGCTCTTTCCAGGTATGTTTGAGAAATGGTCAAGAATAGAACCAAGGCTAACATTGTATGCTTAGATCCTGAAACCTGCCGAAAAGAAACAAAAGTATGTACCAAGGCTCAGCGCCTGCGGGCCGTCAACTCCTGCGAGCAAAGGAGCTTGAAACTTCTCTTTCCCAACTACACATTCAGAACACATACTGACAACTGTTACAGCAGGTTTGGGCGCCGATAGACGGCAACATCTCGATAGCCCCCAGTCCCGAAGCCGACCCACCTTTGCGAGTCCATCCCCAGCATATTCGAAAACGCTTTCAGACCCATGACAACCCAATTACTCTTCGACATTTGTACACCAACACCAATCATGTCCTTGTAGCGAGCGCGACGCACGACACCTTGTAAACGAACACCACGACTGCGAACTGGCTCGACGTTACCAATGGCGCTATAGACGGTCTTTCGCGCTTCGCTTCGCCTCTCGTGCTCGCCGGCGAAACAAGAGGTTGGATGATCAGAGGTTGTTTGCTATGTTCGGAAGGACGGAAAACATAACATGACTTACGGCTGCGCTACGATCACGGTTGTCGCATCAGCTGCGATTCCGCACGGTTCTCTCGATACGTTGAAATTCTTGATATGGGTTGCGTGGGGTGGGAGCATTTGGGAGTTCCATGGGTGGCCTGTTTACCGGGCTTGTTTCTACGTTCGATGTGCCCTCATCAGGCGGCGGACGAGGCTTCAACACTCGATCGATAATGTCTGTCATTTCTTTACTTTGTCGCGTTCATCAATCAATGAGCAAACTTTTGAGGATGTAAGCTATGGAAGCGGTTCATGTGTGCATCATCTGATATGCGCCTGGGTGCCTCTCCTTTCTCTCATCATGCCGGTTGCCATGCTTCACAGGTTTTCATTGTTGCTTTCAGACAGGTCTCCAGTTTCTATTCGTGCAATGCAATATCTTACACCTTCAATGCAGCAAAGGGATCCGCATAGGCACAGAAGAGCTCAGCACGGGCAACCTTTAACCTTTTCCTCTCATACCACCGCGCTCATCTTGGGCCACTAAATTTGCACCCGCAGCACTTCCATCCCAACACCGCACACTAGTACCTTCGCAATAGTTGCGTCATTGTCCAACACCGCCATGCTCGAGACATCAGCCACACTAGTCTTACATCTTGACAGCCGCTTGATCGTCACAGCGTCACCCGCGTTGGCAGTATCGCTGATGTCCACGCTCCATACTCGTACCCACTCGTCGTTACCGGATGTAAGAACGTAGGTACTCGCTCCGAGGGTAAGAATCGCACACGCAGTCACTGCCGAGCCGTGCGCGCGGGTCACTATCACCGGTGGCGCGGCGTACATCAACTCTCTCTCCTGCTCTCCGCCTACAGTGGAGAGAGGAGTGGAAGTCTGTTCACTGCCGGGGTGTACGAATACAAATGCTAATGCGCCGTCGTCGCCGCCGGATACAATGAGTGTACCGCGGGGAGTGAAATGCGTTGCCAGTGTCTTTGACGCGTTCTGGTGGAGAAGGAGCGGCTGTTTCCATTCTAGCGTGGACTTTGCATTCGATGGAGGATGAGATGGAGAAGGGGAAGGGGAAGGGGGAAGAGGCCAGAAAACAGCGTGGCCGTCTGTTCCAGCTGTCAAGAGCAGCGTTGGAGAGAGGAGAACACTTTGTGTAAGGCACGAGGTGGAGTATATCCCGCTGGCTAGGGGATGCCACGGGGCTGCAAGGTCGGGTGTGTAGCGATACGTCTAGTTCGCGTTAACTGTGTGCATAGACTGGCTTGGAAGGTTTATTGCTGACCTTGAGACTGGAGTCTGAGAACACCATTGCAATGATGTATGCGTTATCCTGACGCACCGCATCAAAGGACATAATCCGCAGGTCCGAGAACTCGCTTTCAGGCGTGTATACATGTTCACAGACGATACCGGTGTCGATGTCCGTGGAAAGAGAGCGGACACGCCAGATGAAGAATTCTTCGCTTCCCGCGCTGCTGAAAAGGTATTCACCATTGTCGGACCATTGGAGGTGCTGGATGCCGGTGGTGTGCTTACGGAGGGTTCGTCTGGACGTCAATTCGCCCGCGTCGTAAGTGAAGATCTTGATGTCGGTATCTTCAGCTCCAGTGGCAATGAGGGCTCTGCTTTTCGTGTTATTGTTGCTAATTTGTACAGGTGTAGAAATAGCGACGGCCTTGATCTCGCGACCGTGGCCGCCGGATTGCAGGACAGTGTGATTCGGGCCAATTTGGCTGCAGATGTGAAGACTGGAATTCCGCGTCCACACAAGAGTCCCTCCTGGAGGTTCGGAGTCGGTGCTTGGCTGGAAGGCCCAGCTGCGATGCGCACCTCCAGTCTCAATCCCCATAACCTCTTCCTCGGTGGTCAGATCGTAGAGGACCCATTTCTTGCTGGAAAAGCCGTGAACTAAGAGATGCCCTCGATGGATATACAGATCTTCGATGTTCGGTCCGATGGGCAATGTCAGATTGTGGACAAGTGTCACGGTGTTTTGGGCCATGTCAATATAGTGGACAGCAAGACACCCATCACGGCCGACCGAGTACAGATGTCCAGCTGAAACACCTTCAGGCGAGGCTCGGAACATCATTGCTGTGACTGTCTCGTCGCCATGAGCTTTCTCAATCACTCTGAGGAGAGAAGCCTCTGTGGCTGAAGTATTTTGCGGGATGGTATACATTCCTATCGACCCGCGGCGAAAACCCAGGAGGAGCGTTGATGTTCTGGTAGTGACCAATAGCGACATGCTCGTCACTGTTGAGCCCGTCAAGACCTCTGAGATGGGTATGGAGACTGCTCTCTGGACCAGCTGTGACGACCCGGTGGAAGTGTCTAGGAATAACAACTGACATTGTTTGTGTCCAACCAATGTGATCAAGAGCGCAAGATGCTCTGTGCCTCCAGAAGAGTACACGTCCGTAGCGAACAAAGAGCCAACTTTTCCTGTGACTGTGTGGATGTTCTTCAAGTCTGAGTGGTCTGCAGAGTACATATAGATACTGCCCTTGGCGCCAGCAATGAATGCAACCTTGTGAGTAGAGTTGCCAGTACAAGTCGAGTAACCTGACAGATCCTCAAGCTGATCTACCAAAATGGAGGCCGTAGGATTGTTGAGTAGGTTGAAGTCCGTCTCTGAATGGAACGATTCGGTCAACACTTTACCGGTGTTTGTGATCAAGATGAAGGTTTGATCTGAGATGAAGCAATAGCTGCGGACCGAATCTCCTTTCTTTGAGAGCTTAGTCAGTCTTGGGCTATCTTTTGAGGAGGTCGACGGCTCAGCAAGGTGGAGTAGGTCTTGCAAAGTATACTCGGCGAACCGAGTACCTTGGTCATATGTGCGCTGACTCGCTTCGTCAAGTGGATGTGTTGTAACTTTGCCATCAGCGGCGCCACAGGCAACGCAAACCGAATTGGCGTGTCGTCGGTACGTAGCGGTTGACCACATATTCTTGCCGTTATGATAAGCCGCACAGTCTGTCTGCTGGAGCGTACATGGGAGAGCACTGCCCTTTCCAGTACTGGCGATGAGCTTCCAAGTGCGCGACGTAGCGTCCTCGCCAGCCGAGATTAGACCTAACGCTCCGTTGCAAGGAGACGAGTCCAGGAACCGAATTCTCCAGACTCGTGATGTATGACCCCATCCGATAGCAAGACAGTGTGAAGTCTCGGGCTGTGCATCGACAGCTGCGACACTGAAGCCTGTATGACGTGTGCGCTGTGCGTCCGCACCAAGGTCTCCTGCGTGTCCGTCCGCACTGATGTCTGCACTCGACACATCCCAGAGACGGATAGTTCGGTCGTCACTGCAGGAAGCAATAACTCGCTTGAGATTCCCACAACACCCTCGTTGCAGTTCTTTCGAAATCTGAACGTCAAAGATCGAGCCTTCATGACCAAGGAACACTTGGTGTATTTTCGATACGGCATCACCTTGGATCGACTTGTTCCAGGACCAGTACATGATCTCGCCGAACGCAGTGCCAGCAGCCACGAGTATGCAATTGGGTGACTCCCAAAGAAGATGAGCAGAATACAAAATGGAGCGTGAGCTTGCGGTGAGCTCCGAGACTGTGATAATCAAAGAACTGCGGTAATCGTTAGCACTAAGTCGTCGCCTTGGCCTAACGTGTAGTCAGGACAAAGCACGTGCAACCTACCGTGGAGTATATGCAGACATCTCATGATGCTGTATGCTGAGCTTGAGTAGGGCATTGTGGGCCGTAACAGCAGCACAAGTACCTTGACCGTACACATCCTCATCTTCCAAGCTGCTCATTCGAGGTGCAAGGTCAAGGATCCAGTCAGGAGCTTTTACAACGTTGGAGAGGCAAAATGTTAGAGATTCACAGCCTAGGTTGTCTGTCGAGGCATCAATTTGGAGGGCTCGAACAAGACGTCCCCCCCAGACGACGAGTTTCAGTACATCATCAAGCTCTTCGGCATACACTGCTATGCCATGGACAGCCTGAGCTTTGAAGACTCGTTTGGATGCAATGAACTTCGAGCTCTTGGCGTGATAGAACCGAAGGAATGGTCCTTCGGCGGCGATCAAGAGTGCTCCGCAAGATGCCAAAGCAGTCACCGGTACACGAGTGCATTCATGCTGGACCAGTCAGCGGTGCTCTATAGAGCGAGTAGTCCAAGGCTCACGTGAAGTGTGGGTGACATTGGCAAGCAATATAAATCAAATCGAAAGTCAAAGCTGGTGGTGGAATTTTGATGTTCAGCCCGCCCCGCACCTGCGCCTGCCCGATCTGTGGCGGGGTGCCAATGACGAAGCTCTGAACTTTTGACAGGAAATTCGAACGACTTTGCGCCCACACGTCCGAAGCAATCACAAACCTCTCAAGCATACTGCAATCCACATAATAACCTGCCAAGCGCATACTCCAACATGTCTCTCGGCCAGCCAGGTGTACCGCTCGACGCGGAGCATGCGGATAACTTTGAGGACATTGAGAAGCAGTTCGCGGTGAAGGGTGAACAAGTCTCCGCACCTCCTAGAGATAGCTGCTGACAGGTTGCGCAGTCGTCCAGCACATGGAAACGTACTGGAACATCCTTGAGAAGGTCAAGGGCTCAGCGCTGCGCCTTACCAAGATCGACGACGAGATCTACGAGCACTTCCAGAAGGACTTTCCCGACTGGGACGCGACTGCTACAATCGACGAGGACGAGATGAAGAGCAAGGCCGGCAAGGAGAAATGGCGCAACTTTATCAACCAGTATGAAAAGAAGATCGAGGACTATAACTTTGGTGCAATGGTACGCGCCAGCTCGAAGACCGACTACACACAGGAGGGAACTATTTTTGCCGTACGAATGCAATTCTACGCAATCGAAATTGTCCGGTAAGTTGAACTTCTCGAAACATGCATGCAGCGCTGACTGGCGCAGCAACCGCAAGGGTCTGAACGACTGGGTCTACGAACAGGCGCACCAAAGCAAATAGACTACGCCGTGGTCCAATACAACCCAGTTCCTCCACATACGCCACAAAAAGGGGGATGGCGTTCTGCGTCGTCGTACTGCGGGTCGGAATTGGTCCTTGTACCATTGCCGTCCTGCCGTTCACACCAAGTCGCCTTCACCACCTACAGACGATCGTCTTCTGTGAGCGTTCTCGCCGTCTAGTTCGAATCACTAGGCCTTTGTCCGGCCGATTCGATCGTAAGGACATGATTAGATAGCGGTGCAGCCGTTTCTGCTTTGGAAGTCACCTATATCGCTTGCTTTAAGCTCAACTTCTGCGCCGAACAACATCTAACGAATTCACTTGAAATTTTGGTTCATTCACTCGACTGTTCTATGCCTTCCTTTTTGCAGTATTTGGATACAACCATGTAAAGTGGCGTTGCGGGGATGGTGGTCAGGCTATTGGGTAAATCGTCCATTGGCCGTCCAGCCTCGAGAACAATAGCAAGACCAAACAAAGTGTCAGACGCACTCAGCCCTTCGAAAGTACCAATGCGCCAGCTAAGCATGCGAAGGAGTGCACTACGCCCAACATAGTAATTCCTTTCTTTCACTGACTACTCTATTTGTGTCACTCCGCCCTCACTGTTTGCTCCAAGTCCGCCCCTTTACACTCGTTCTATAGACCTAACGTCTATACCAGTCAACATGGCGACTACCGTACCATCCAGTCATTCCGGAATTGACGAGAAAGCTACCACACAAGCGGACAATGAACAAGAGTACGCTTCGCAGGTTGGGTGGAAGGCGCTATTCGGTTTCACCACTACCAGTCATACCGCGGTGTTGATCAGCGCAATCGCGAGCGCTGCTGCTGCTGCTGCCACACTGCCGATCTTCTCTGTCATGTACGGGCTTATCTTTGGCGCATATTCAAAGTATGGTGCTGGTCAGTCGGATGGCGAGGAGCTGCTGAGTGAGATCACACGTCTCTGTGTGATCATGACCGGTATCGCTGCTGCAAGCTGGGTTCTCAACAGCATATTCTTCTTCCTTTTCCTGTTTTTCGGAGAGTTACAAGCCAGAAGCGCAAGGACTCGAGTCTTTGATGTACTTATCCGGAAAGACATGGCATGGTATGACCTGCGCGAAAGCGGCGTTGCTGCGTTCCTACCGACGATTCAAATGTGAGTATCTACAATCTTTACCGTGCGTTTCTCGAGCTAAAGTACTCCCAGGCAGATCCGTGATCTGCAGCTTTCGGTATCGGCGCCCCTCGGCGAAGGACTGCAATGCGTGATCGCAGCGATCATAGCTATGGGCGTAGCGTTCTACTTCTCCTGGAGTCTCACCCTTGTCGTCATCTGTACAGTACCAGTGATCTATGTCGCTGAAGCATACCTGTCGAAAAAGCTCAACGCACGCATGCATGAACAAGCCGCCCAGCTTCAGAGGGCATTGAAACAAATTACCAATGCTATGCAGAGCATTGAGACCGTCAAATGCTACAATGGGCAGAATCACGAGCTACAAGAGTTCACCAGAACCACATCTATTGCGGCAAGCCTGTACAAGCGTGTAGCAAACCTTCGATCCATGCAGATAGGTTTGATCCAATTCTTTACCTTCACCGTCTTCGTCCAGGGGTTTGCTTACGGTTCGTATCTCGTTAGGACCGGGAAACTCGACATCAGCAGCGTCATTACCACATTCTGGGCAGCCTTGTTAGCGATAGGAGGCATCACGGGATTCCTACCACAGTTCATTGTCATGCAGAAGGGCAAAGTCTCTGCTTCAAGACTTCGAGCGATGATGGAGCAGATATCCTGGGGAGAGGCGCCGCATGAGCGGCAAGGAAAGTTCAAACCCTCGAGATGTCCAGGCGATATTGAGTTCAGACGAGTGCGCCATTACTACCTAATCTTCATACCAAGCTAACGGATTAGGTTACCTTCTCTTATCCTTCACGAATGGATGACACTGCTCTTCGAGACGCGACCATCTTCTTCCCAGCTGGAGAAACAACTTTCATCATCGGCAAGAGTGGGTCGGGGAAGAGCACCCTTGGCCAACTACTGGTCCGCTTTTACCAGCCAACCTCGGGTCAGATCTTACTGGATCAAGTGCCACTCACCGAATTGGACGTCTACTGGTTACGGCAGAATGTCACGCTCGTGGAGCAGAACAGCGTACTATTCGACGACACCATCTCAAACAACATTGCCTTGGGCGAACAGAGCGGGACTATATTGATGGAGGATATCAAGAATGCAGTCATCTTCGCAATGATGGAGTCAGTTGTCGAAGGTCTTCCAACAGGTCTTGAGACTCACCTGGGTGCCAAGGGTAGTTCTCTGAGTGGAGGCCAAAGACAGAGGATTATGTTGGCGCGTGCCCGCGTCCGTGACACACCGGTCCTGATCCTAGATGAGTCCTTCAGCGCCCTCGATTATGTAACCCGTGCCATGATTCTCCACGCCATACGTGAGTGGCGTCAAGGAAAGACAACAATTATCATAACGCACGATATCACCCAGATACAGTCGGATGACTTCCTCTATCTTCTCGACAAGTCCAAGGTGGTTCAGGAAGGCTATCGCAAGGATCTTGAAGCACAGCCTGGTCTTTTCCAATCCTTTCTGATATCACACGATGAGAAGAAAGAGGACGCCGAGAGTGACTATGGACCGGAAGATGAGTTTGATGATGATCAAGAAGATGGAGTCGTGTCGCTGCATCGCGACTCTTTTGTGCTTTCACCCACGAAGCGACCGCTCTCTGCAGTCTTGTTTGGACAGTCTGTTTTATCGACTTTCCAAGCTGAAGCAACGCTGTCACCTGCTCTGGGCCGTTCTGTTACCGCCTCTGATAAGAGACTATCAAGAGTGACCTACGAAGAGAGCCACCCTCAAGAGCAAGATAATCAACCCCCCCTAGCATATGGAACGCAGCTCATGTCTCCATTAGAGCCCGTGTCTCCGGTATCACCCATCTCTCCTATCACGAAGACTTTCAATACTGCACGCACATCTCGCACCCTCCTCAACGATCGCTTGTCTAGAACTTACTCGTTCAATGAGAAGGACCATGTCTCAAGACCGATTTCTACAGCATCTTCACGGCCCATCTCAAGCCACTCCGCTTATCCAAATCAGGTACCTGTCGTCATGGACCGCACATCGCACCGTCCGCAGTCTGTAAAGCGCTCGAGGCGGCAGCAGCTTCGTTCCAAGCTGAGTCGCGAGAGACTCTCTACCATGCCGCCAACGCCCACAGAATCGCTTCCTATCACGCACATTTTGAAAACTGTGTGGCCTGTCATCGATTGGAGGTCACAAATCGTCCTCTGTATTGCCATGCTGGCTACGTTGGTACACGCAGCTGCAACACCGATATTCGCCTGGGTGTTCTCGCAGCTTCTTTCCACATTCTACGCCGTCGAAGACAATAAAGCGAAGGCGCTTCGCTACATCCTGGTCATATTGGGCATTGCAGCTGTAGACGGTCTTGCCGAATACATTATGTTCTACTTGTTCGACAATGTCGCACAGTCATGGACTCAAGCTTTGAAGAGTGAGGCCGTGAGGCGCATACTGGCACAGCCCCGCGAATTCTTCGACAAGGAAGAGAACAGTATGGCACGCTTGGCCGAAACTTTAGACCACTTCGCTGAAGAAGCTCGCAATCTCCCTGGACGTTTTGTCGGTATATTCTTCGCCATGTTCTTTGTTCTATTGATATCTATCTTGTGGAGTTTAGCCATCTCCTGGAAGATAACGCTCGTTGCCCTTGCATCAGGGCCCATTCTCTACGCCATCACAATGGCGTACAACCTGATCAGCAGTCATTGGGAGAAGTTGGCGAATGATGCCGCCGACGACGTAGGTCACATCCTCCACGAGACCTTTGTCAACATACGCACAGTACGCTGTCTCAATTTAGAAGACCATTTTCACAAGAAATATGAAGAAGCAACGACCAAAGCTGTCAACATCGGTGTCAAACGCGCCATCTACTCGGGGTCAATCTTTGGCCTTCTGAACTCCTCGGCCTTCTTTGTAACAATTGCGCTGTTTTGGTTCGGCGCCTGGCTCATCTCTCGCAAAGAACACACCGTGCTCAAGGTCACCGAGACCTTCATGATTCTCATGCTCTCTATCAACGATGTCAGCAAAATGAGCCAGTACATGACTCAAATGAACATCTCGCGTGAAGCTGGCGCACGGCTCCTTCGCCTCGCGCGGCTCCCTACCTTGAGTCATGAAGATCATGGAACGGTGAAGATCGAAACAGCAGGAGACATCTCTTTCAATAATCTGTCCTTTGCATACCCCACCCGACCTACCACTCAAGTCCTTCGCAATCTCTCATTCTCCATTCCCTTCGGCTCTTGCACAGCAATAGTCGGAAGCTCTGGGAGCGGGAAATCTACCATCGCTGCACTGCTCCTGAAGCTCTATCCCGCCACGGGTCTCAGTTCTCACACCGGGTTTTTCGCCTCCACTGGCAAAGACCTCAGCATCAACGGCAACAATGTAAAAACCTTGGATACACACGCCCTTCGCTCGCGAATCGCTATTGTAAGCCAGACGCCCGTCCTCTTTCCTGGCTCGATCGCGCACAATATTGCCTACGCACTCTCCCCGTCGTGTCCCGAGAGCGGCATGGAGAGTATCCGACGCGCGGCGGTGGCCGCAGGCGTGAGTGAATTCATCGAATCCCTGCCAAACGGGTATGCGACACTCATCGGCGATGGCGGAACAGCGTTATCTGGAGGCCAGGCGCAGCGCATAGCCATTGCGCGTGCACTTGTCAGAGAGCCTGATATTTTGATCTTGGACGAGGCGACGAGCGCTCTGGATGCCCTGGCCGCAAGTACGATTCGAACGACTATTCAACGTCTCGTATCCACTGCGTCAGATGACGAAGCGAGCGATGTCGCGGGGTCAAGAGATGCTGAGCTCGGGGCCAACACAGAGCTTGAAGACGAAGGAAGAACGGCGGGGTGGCTGAGAGCGAGAGGCAGGGGAGGAAAGGGCAAGATGAAGAAGAAGCAGATGACTGTTGTTATCATCACGCACGCGCGCGAGATGATGAGTGTTGCCGAGCATATTGTTATGCTGGACAAGGGCCGGGTGGTTGAAGAGGGTGGATATGCGGAGCTGAGACGGAAGAGGAGTGGGAAGTTTGCGAGATTGCTGAGAGGGGAGGCGCTGGAGTAGGACGACATTTTTGTTGCTTGTCTCATGTGACATGGGTCTGGCGTTCTGGCCGTAGTTCGATAGTCAAGCTCGTAATGTGGAACTGTTTATCGCCAGACTGGGTAATGGAAGCGGATATGTGTACTGTAGGTATTCGTAATTTTGGTATATTGTACAATGTTCGTCCTACTCAAGGCCCTTATCCCTGGATCACCCGCTGCGCGCCCTGAGCAGCTAAGCAAATGCCTCGTAGTATACCCATCTTCATCCTCTGGACTCCACCATTTCCTGCAAACAGGAGCGCAGACCCAGCCACCGCTGCAAGACCAAGCCCAACGACGCCATTGAGGATCCTCGCCTGCCGCTGAGACGCTTGGTAAACCTCCGAGTACCGCATGTTACTGAATGTTACCCTCGAGTACTGCGTCGCCCAACCCAGACTCGGGAAATGCACATACAGTGTCTCCTCCACCCACTTCCTCAGCAGATACAGCGGCTTCTTGACATCGCTCGCCATCTCGCGGTAGTTTCCGAGCGCAAGATCGTTGATGGTCTGTGCATCCGGGGTACGTTGCTTGGTGTATTCACTCAAGGCTCTGGCGCGGTCTTGCGGGTACTTGTCCAGAAATTCGAAAAGCACACGGACATCTTCCAGCCCCGCGTTCATGCCTTGACCGTAGAAAGGAACCATGGCGTGCATGGCATCACCAACAATGACACCGTCGTCTTTGTAGTGGTACGGCGTGCATTTGATCGAGATGAGTGGTAGGTGTTCGTTGTTAGTGAACTGCTTCTTGAGGTCGTCTTCGGTGATGAGGTTCGGGACTACGGCGGGGAAGTTCTTGTTGAAGTATTCAGTCACTTTGCCCGAGGCTTCTAGTTCGTCAAAGCCTTCTTTTGACATGAACAGCGTCGCAGTAAAGGTCTTGTCTGTGTTGGGTATCGCGATGAACATTGATTCGTCGGCGGGCCAGATGTGCAGGTAATTTGGTGGTATCCGAAAGTCTCCTTCGGGCGACGCGGGGACGCCAAACTGGCACCACAGCTTGTCGATGTACTCTTGCTGGTATGTCATGGGAACAACCTTCATCAAGTGATTGCGTACAGCTGAGTGTGCTCCATCGGCGCCGATTAGCAGGTCGAAAGTCAACTTGAATTCAGGACCTTGTGTCAGCAGATCCTGCTTGTCCATACGGTTTTCAAACCATGCAGAGTTCTTCTTAAAGTCCACACCAATCAGCTTATGCTTAAAGAAGAATTTGACGTTGGGCATGCCATCCAGATGGTCGATCAGAGCTCTGTTCAGCACTGTCCTATCCATAGCCAGGAGATCCTGTTTGAGATCAGCAAGGGTTGAAACTTCTGTCAATGAAAACCCTTACGCGACCGTGTGCATCGTATTGCTGTGCCTCGCGCACGTACTCGCCATGCTTTCTGATATGGATCATGCGCCCATGCATAGGGACAGTGTCCGCCAGTACTGCATCCGCCAGATCGGACAGACCGGTCTGGCGGAGAGAGTTGATTCCGCGCTCAGAGAGAGCTAGATTGATAGATTTGGTGTTTAGTGGTGTCGTCGACGGATCCCGAATGTCTTCAAATTACTCATCAGCAATTATCTGTATTGACTTTATTGTCAGACAAACCTGGTCTCAGTTCGTATATTTCTACATCATGTCCTCGAACGGCAGCGTAAAGAGCGGCAAGAGCGCCAACTGGGCCGGCTCCAACTACAACAGTCTTCATGGTTGTTGTGTATGGTTGCAAAGATTTTGTTGGTCGTGTGAGTCTTTCCCCAACCGGACGGGCGGGTAGGCGCAAATGGTGTCGGCGTAATGGAAATTGTAAGAGACCTAATTTTCACATGCACATTGTCGTGTGTATTCGCTGATATGAACGCAGCGACGCAAGTATATACAGAGAAAAGTAGAGAAAGTCTAAGAGAAATTGTAGAGGCGACAAGCGCACAGCGGGCGGGAAAGATGATACCATAGATGTCTGCAATTGGCAAGAGCATTTTACATGGGCTAGTTAGTCAGCATCGAACGATCCGAGCCAGACCCTGGTCTATTTTGTTCGCGAACGCCGTACGCCGTTGTCAATCTTCGGAGTCCAAAACTGAGTTGGTTTAGTCAACAACGTACCTGGGGAGTGCTATATATTTTCCTTGCGCACTTGGGTGATAGTCGTAGAGTTCCACGCTTCCTTCACGAAATCTTTGCACGTCTCAATCTTGCTCAAATATGGCCGCCGACGCCCCGCGCAAGTGTAGCGGCGCAGACTGCGAAAAAGATGCGGGCTCGCTGCAATGTCCGAACTGCCAGAAGCTGGGCAAGGAAAGCTACTTTTGCTCGCAAGACTGCTTCAAGCGCAACTGGGTATGACTTCGCCAACGAACAGTCCCACTTGGAGCCAAGGCTCTGACATAGTCGCAGGCCGAGCACAAAAAACAGCACAAGGCGCAGAACGGTATTCTCTCCAGCATCTTCACGCCCAAAGTAGTTTCTAAACCGGATCCAGCAACCGGGCACTTCAACCCGTTTCCCACCTTCCCCTACACCGGCACGCTGCGACCCGTATACCCTCTGTCACCGAAGCGTGAAGTGAAGAAGGGCATCAAGCACCCAGACTACTCCAAGGACGGCATACCTCGCTCGGAGCAGGTGTTCGTGAACAGGAACAAGATCGCTATTCTCACAAAGGAGGAGCAAGATGGAATGCGCAAGGTGTGCCGTCTGGCGCGTGAGGTTCTGGACATTGCGGCTGCAGCGGCGAAGCCTGGTGTAACCACCGACTACATTGACGAGATCGTCCACAATGCTTGCATGGAGCGTGACGTAAGGGAGTATCTTCCAAGCACCAGGAACTTTGGCTAACGTCGAACAGTCGTACCCATCTCCCCTCAATTACTGCCATTTCCCTAAGTCAGTGTGCACATCGGTGAACGAAGTCATCTGCCACGGAATCCCAGATCAGCGAGTCCTCAAAGACGGCGACATCCTCAACATCGACGTTACTCTCTACCATGGCGGTTTCCACGGAGACCTGAACGAGACGTATTACATTGGTGACAAGGCGTTGGCGAACCCAGATGCAGTGCGCGTTACGGAGACCGCACGTGAGTGCTTAGACCAGGCGATCGAGCTCGTCAAGCCAGGCACACTTTTCCGCGAGTACGGCAATACTATCGAGAAGCATGCAAAGAGCCAGAACTGCGGTGTCATCAGGACTTACTGTGGCCACGGAATTAACCAGCTCTTCCACTGCGCCCCCAATGTTCCCCATTACGCTAAGAATAAGGCCATTGGACAGGCGAAGCCTGGCATGTGCTTCACTATCGAGCCCATGATCAGTATCGGATCGTACAGGGACAAGACGTGGCCGGATGACTGGACCAGTGCCACTCAGGACGGTTCCTTGACTGCTCAGTTTGGTAAGCCGATTTCAAAACTCTTTGTGTACGTATGCTGACAGCGAGACAGAACACACACTGCTTGTCACTGAAGATGGCGTCGAGGTCTTGACCGCAAGACTGCCCAACTCGCCCGGTGGCCCTGTCCCACGCGTAGCCCCAGTGAACGGTGAGGCAGCAGCAGCAGCATGATTGCGATGCTCGCAACTTGCGTGACAGGACCAGAGACAGCAGTTTCAAGGATCATTCAGCAAATGCTGGTGTAAGGACACCGTGGCTTCGTAACCGCCATTGGCTGAAGGTTCGGAATCGGTGTGTGAGCCAGGGTACTACGACCGGTGGCGGTCTCTAAGAGGCCGATGGAAGAGATGGTCGAGATCATGGTTGTAAAACTGTATCCTGACCATGAGAGAGGGTAAACCCATACGAGGCAACAACACGCCTGACAGTGAAGCTGTCAAGCAAGGCATGAACAAACGAGAGTTCACACACATCCGCTTGCTACAACCATTCGGTATATGCCTGCTTGAATATCCTTCCACCAACTTCGTCGGGGTATGTGCGTTACAAAACCAGCATTCCACAAACTAGCCCATATGCTCAAGACCGCCATGCATCGTGACTTTCACATGAGTGCCCGCCCTGTTTGGGGTTGGCTCGCCGCTAAAGACGCACAGCAGTGTAAGCGAGCACGCCTTGACCTCAACCAGAGCATGGCAAGAAGCACCTGTCGTGCGAACGTCATCCAGAGACTATCGCTGCCTGCTTGCTGACAGCTCGACTACCTTGACAAGACTCTTTGTGCATCTCCATACATCAGTATCCTCGGATTGTCAGCTGTTGTCGTGCTACGTCATTACAGCCTCCAGCTTTCCCACCTCGCCCCGCCGCGCACGAGCTAGCTTACCGCGTCTAGCCCCAGCCTGCAAACACACGACCGCATCCGCTCCGCAACCAGACACCTCCCTCGCACCGTCGCGTAACCCACAGGCTGTACTGCCAGCACACGTCGAACCCCATCCTACCGATCCTCTTGCGTCACGCAGCACACGAAGCCCTCACAATGACTGGCGAAGCATGGTTGTACCTTCTGGCGGTGTTGATAAACGCCGTCAACCTGTTCCTGCAGGTCTTCTTCACCATTATGTACAGCGATCTTGAATGGTGAGTGCAGCTTCCAGGGCGCCGCAGCTCGGCACAGCTCGAAGAAGCTCGACATAGACAGCTTGAGCTCTGCCCGACCCGCCCATAGACGGAAGCACATGCTAAATTTGCGCCAGTGACTATATCAACCCTATCGACCTCTGCAACCGCCTGAACACCTACATCATCCCCGAGGCCGCCGTTCACGCTTTCCTGACCTTCCTGTTCCTCATCAACGGGTACTGGGTCGCGCTTATACTCAACCTGCCCCTCTTGGCGTGGAACGGAAAGAAGTATGTGACTATAACCTGATGCGTAAATCAAGGCTAACAGAGCGCAGGATCTTCGAGAAGAACCACTTGCTTGATGCAACAGAGATCTTCAGGAAGCTGAATGTTCACAAGAAGGTATGCTTCAAACAGATGAAAGTGTCATGAATGCATAGTTGCTGACCAACCGTAGGAATCGTTCATTAAGCTAGGTTTCCACCTGCTGATGTTCTTCTTCTACCTCTACAGCATGATCGTTGCTCTTATCCGTGACGAGACCCACTAAGCGCGCGGACCCATCTCGGCATTGCTTCCAAGAAGGCCCGTCCACCACGGTGGGCTGGATACCTCTGGGACAGTACGTAGGGGCTCGGCAGCTGGAGATAATCTTGGGCGCGAACAGCCTGTGTGAGAAGGGAAGATGACACATCCGGGGACACTTGGGGCAGATGGAAGATAGAAATGATGGATACCAACAAGACGGCGGGCGGTATTGACGATCGTTGCATCGAACGAATTATGTTCTTATGGGCTATGATAGCGTTAACTTGTAAGCCTTTCTGTACATGAATGACAAACCCTAAACTGGGCCTCATCACCACATCTCCTCGAACTCATCTTGATCGTGACGATTCTTCACATTTGCCCTTTCCAACTCAATAACTCTCGACCTCCGCCCGTCTGTCACCACCCATATCCGGCATCCATCCCTTCGGCCTCTCACTCCCCCGCACGGTAAGTCCATACAGCGCCTTCTCCACCTTATCCACACACTCTCTCAGCACAGGCATCTTCTTCGTCTCCAGCTCACTGACCCACTTTGGCCCATACGGCGCCTCGAACATCTCGAGCTGAAGGCGGATCGCCCTCAAATCGTCGAGCACGGTCCGAGGTTGAGAAGCGTCTGAGGCAGGAGGCGCACTGTCAATGTCCATCTTGTCATCTGCCGGGGACTTGGAAACAGGCGTGGCTTTTGCACGGCCAGCGGGCAATTTGCCATTCGTCGCCATGGACGTGACGCTGAACCGCATCAACTCGCCCGTCATGTCGCAGATGCCAAGAATGTAATCCTCAGGCGTAAGCGGTACCACACTGCTTTGCTGTTCTGTTTCTTCTCCATCGCCTTCCTTTTTCTTACTCAACTCTGCGATCTTAGCTTTCGCCTCGTCGTAGGAGATGAGGGATTGAGTCTCTAAGTAGTGGTGAAACGACAATGCTTCGATGAATTCCTGGTTGCCGCCTGTGATGTTGTGCGCGTAGCGGTGCGCGTTCAAGGATTGGAGATCTGAGGCTATGGCTGAGTACTGTTTCGCGATAGTGTCCCAGTATTGAGCGTTGGACTTGTGCACAAAGGGTGGGACTGATTGACCGACATTGCGGACTCTGGTTCAAGTGATTAATAAGTAGGGTGAAAGGTGAGTGTTAGATGATGTACCGTTGTAGAGTGAAGATGCTGCTTCAGGTCAGCTTTCTTGCTTCATATCGAAAGGACAGATCGAAGTACATCTTCTTGCTGCTCGCGGTGATATCGCGACTCGCCTTGATAATCCTCTCGCGCCTGTCGTGGTGTTCATCCAGCTCTTTCCTGAACCCTTCAAACATGGCAATGAACGGGCCGGTTGGCTGCTCGGGCTTTCCTGCGTCCGCCATGGTATCGTCTCTTTTGCGTTTATTTTGGTACATTGGGAGGAATCGAGTTGACGCGGTACAGAGGTAGTGAAGAAGGCAAACGGTGCAGCGTGAGGGCACGTGGGAACTAGCCTAATTGAGAATTGGGTCTTCGGCTCCGGTTGCTGGTGTTGTGGTAACATCGAAACTCGACATCTCCAATCACTTCCGATATCTGTTGTTTTAACGTGCATAGCGTTCCTTTCTCTTAGCAATATCTGATTCTTGCGCGGTGATAGCACCCTTCATCCCTATGGCGCTGTCAGACTTCTTCCGCAGCGCCCCTTTGGTCTTTACCACAGCAACACTCCTTCGCGTAGCCTTCTTGCTGTATGGGCTATGGCAGGATGCTAACTCGCCAATGAAGTATACGGATATTGACTATTTTGTCTTTACCGATGCAGCTCGATTTATTTCCCAGGGAAAGTCCCCCTATGCCCGCGATACTTATAGATATACGCCTCTGCTCGCCTGGATGATATATCCCACGACCTGGCCCGGGACTTTCTGGTTCTCCTCTGGCAAGGCACTGTTCGCTGTTGGAGACATTGTTGCTGGCTGGATGATGTACCGAATCCTGAGAGAGTACAGGGGTTTGGAGAAAGAGAGGGCGTTGAAATTCGCTAGTATCTGGCTGTTGAATCCTATGGTAGCGACAATCAGCACAAGAGGAAGTTCTGAGGGCCTGCTGGGGGTGTTCGTGACTGCGCTTCTTTGGGCGGTGCTGGCAAAGCAGATGTTGCTGGCGGGGCTGCTGCTGGGTTTCGCGGTGCACTTCAAGATCTACCCGTTCATCTACGCTGCTTCGATTGTATGGTGGCTCGATGAGACCCGAGGCGGGTCACGAGGGTCGGCATTTGACCAACTGCTTGCGTTCGTCAACCCACAGCGCATCACCATCGCCATAGCCAGCATCATCACCTTTGCATTGCTGAATGCTGTTATGTATCAGACGTACGGCTGGCCCTTCCTCGAGCACAGCTACTTCTACCACCTCACTCGGATCGACCACCGTCACAACTTCTCGCCCTACAACACACTTCTTTACCTCAACTCTTCTCCAGGAGGCGGACAAAGTACCTTCGAACTGGAGCGTCTCGCTTTTCTACCCCAAATGCTCCTAAGCGCTGTCATGATCCCTCTGGCGCTTGCAAAAAAGGACCTCCCATCCACGATGTTAGCGCAAACTTTCGCTTTCGTCGCGTTCAACAAGGTGTGCACAAGTCAGGTAAGCAACATCAATTCAGCGTGTACTCTACGGTATCCTAATTCGCGTGCAGTACTTCTTGTGGTATATGATGTTCCTGCCGTACTATCTGCCCGACTCTATTCTCCTCCGATCTCCTACTGTCGGCTTCACAGCGCTAGCGGCCTGGATCGTGGGTCAGGCAGCGTGGCTGCAGCAAGGCTTCCAACTCGAGTTCAACGGCCACTCTACATTCATGCCCGGCCTGTGGCTTTCGGGTGTTGCCTTTTTCGTTGTAAACGTTTGGATTTTGGGGCTAATCATCTACGATACAAGAAGACGAGGAGACAGGGCGGTGGCATCGAAGAAGACGTTGTGATTGCGTCCATGGTGTAAATAGAACCCAGATGATGCGCCTCTAAAAGACATCGCAGCGTTTGTGGCAGACGCGCGCCCAAGCATGCAAATGAACAGCGCTGTATTCTCCGTGATTTCGTAATGTTTGGTATATGGTGATGCAAAAGTGAATTCCTCGTAACGCCGATTCGAATGGATGCAGAGGTAACGGTCGTCTTTCTAACCCCCCCAGACATGTCTCGTGTTCAGAAGCTTGGGCACCTTGCCCTTGACGCGAGTAACTCTGTATGTGCCTTTCGCATTCTTTCCCCTATCCTCTGTGAGCACCACGTTCTGTAGATTTCGCATGTAGAGCAGAAAGTTGGCCATTGGAAGCTCGTTCTGGAGCGTGATGGATGTGATTGCGTCGCGTTGTTCGCGTGACAGACGTTGCTCCAGGTAAAGAAAGTTGAACATGACGTTGTGTGTCGCAAAGACGAGTGTGTTGAGCGCGAAAGGTAACGTTGCGGTTTCGTAGTAAAGCTGCCGGCAGATGTTGTTGAGCGGGGTGTACTTATAAGCAACGTTGACGAATGGTAAAAGGTTCTTGAACGGGTTGACGTTGCGCTCGCTGTAGACAGCGCAGCAGTAGCGGAACGCTGGTATGACCTTTAGAGGCTCATCCTCAGCTTCCACATAGCGATAAGTTTCGTAGCCGATGGTGATCGTCTTGCCACCCAGCACGTATCCGTAGATTTGTGCGCGTACTGCCTCAGGTAACCGCAGGAAGAGCGACTTGGACTGATTTGTGGACCATCTTAGAGGTTAGCAGGGACTTCGGCTTAAGGGTATGCGCTTACAAGTAGAGTTCTTGTGCTCGTTTCGGTAACGGGTCACCATACAGATCAGCTCCGGGATGCGGTGTCCTCTTGGCTGCGTAGGTCTTGGGAACGTACGGCTGTTTATGTGACTTCATCTTACAGTGCTGTCGGCTGAAGTCTGTCGTTTCGGAAGACCCATCGTAGGTGGCCGAAGTCATGCTCGACTTCGGCCGCGCACCCGCCCCACTGGAGTTGCTACTGCCTGTGCCATTGCTGCGGAGTCTTTGTACCTCTGAAGGCGGTGTTGGCAGATAGCTGCCACTTGGCTGTGTGCTATTTGGTTCTTTCTTTCTGACTTCAATTGTCCGCACAAACTCCTCTCGGCTACCATGAATGTTCAGTTTCCTAGGGCCTTGCACTTGCGCACCACGTCCTCCTTGCAACGCCTTGTCAAACAGACTGGACAGGGATTTTCGGGCCTTTGGCGTTGACTCGACATCTGCGTCGTCTTGAGGTATGGAGACAGGTCCACTGAACATTTGTGATGTCTTCTTTAGCACCGCAGCGCCTCTTGCACGGATACTAGATGCCGTAGACGATATTGTGGGTACAGATACAAAGCTGCTGGTCTCGCTGGGGCTGTCGGTTTTGCGTCGCTTACGACTGCCATCCTCGTCAATCGGTGTAGAACGATCCTCCTCATTGTGTGGCCGTGCCTTGTCCTTCCTGGAATATGTGAATCTCTTCTTCATGTTTTCCGATGACTCCCGAGCTCTTTCGTGTTAGTCTTTGAAAGCGGTGTGTAGGATTGCAGAGCAGGCGACCGGATTAGGGAGTCGCGGCATTCGGCGGAAGATGCAGGGTTGTGAGAATGCGAGTGCAGCAAGTAAAGATGGAAATGCGCGTCCCCAATTGAACAGCAGAACGCGAAAGTGAAATACAGGCTACGCTCTCCCTGATCGAGAAAGCAAAGTGAAGGAATTGATACGGCTTATTCAAGTCTGTTCGGAGTGGCTCAGACGCTGAGGATCGACGCCAGCGGCCGCCAGAATGGCTCAAGCCACCCAACCTCAATCAACGTCGTCAATGATTGCTGCCCGCAGACAATGCACGATCCGGGTTGCGATTGAGAAGCTGGATCTTTGGCGAGGTATCACAACGCGAGACCATAAGCGAGATGCCAAATGGAGTGAGGTGGTTTGGAGGATCGACAATTCGAATGACACGCTGCCACGTGAGGGTCGTCAATTAGAGTTGCTTAGCGCATCGTTGTCCAACTCGTCCAGCACTGTCTGTCAGTCCGCAACGGAAGTCGGTTGTTATCGAAAAGTAGGGCAGGTCGCCAGGGTAGGAGAGGTGTCGCTACACGAGGTTTGAGAGCTCAGTCCGCCGCATTGGTGGCTCCGCAGCGTGAACAAGCCCCAGATTCAGCAGAGACGCTACGGGCGGGCTAGTGCGATGGCCTCCACAGCTTCGTCACCACAACATCTCGCAACAATTCTCGGGCTGTATGACTACCTTAAATACCCCCCCAACTGTGCATGCTCGGGTTCGTCGCACAAGTAAGAGCTCTCCCTATGGATGACCGTGCCCTCGAAATGTCACTGGGGGCTCCTTTGGCAGCTCCATCTACACCCGAGATCAATGCTGAAAGGCGAACCTTGCGCTTAACAACGTAGAGCTGGATTAGACGCAACTTGATTCTATCGTTGCAAGACATTGATTTCAATTGGGAACCGCGAACGACCCTGTCTATGTTTGAGGGTATTGCAATCAGTTGCGAGACGAAACGAGCCTTCTATCTTGGCTCAACTTCGTGCATTGAGCTTCCCTTACACTTTCACCTTGTGAATGAGCACTTTCGTGCGATTTTCCCGCCTCGTGTGTTTGGCTCGCTCCTGCCTGCGACAGTCAACCCAGCAACGTCTCGTGGAAGCTGCCTTCACCTCAGCTTGCCAGACAAACCATCGATCTTCTCCATTTCCCACAATCGTCTTCACACGACCAAAATTGCTCCACCGCAATTAGTATCGCATCACAATGCCCTATGTGATACCTTCAGGCATGTTGCCATCTCAACTGCGCTCATCGGTTGGTGTCTAACGTACGAACAGTCGCAAAGCCGGTCGAGCTCTCGTGGGATGCCTTTCCGGCTCCTACCCCCGAGGCTGAGAAATGGAAGCCCGACCCAGACTCAGTGCCTGTAGCTGGTGCCCTTCCAGATCCGCGCCTCAATAAAGACCCGCTCATGATGCAGCAAAAGCAGGCCTGGAAGCGCGACAAGCGCCTCGGGCTATTATCAAATGCTGGGCGTGTAAGCACCCGCACCAGCTCTCCTATGTCAGGCTTGGGCAACTGGCCAGCCCCAGCACCACGTGAGACAGGACTATCCCGTGAATTTGCCTCTACACCAGCTCCGCAACCAGTCCTTTCTCTGCCTGGGTCCCTTGAGCTGGTCGGAATAGCTCCTGCAGCTCCGACGAGGGATCAGACGTCGACTTTGCAGGCAGCTAAGTCTTCTCACCCGGCCAACACTCACAAAGGTACGATGGAAATACTCCCCGTCCATTCACTTTACCACCGCCCCGACACGCCTCCGAAGAGCATTGGTTCGGATACACTTGTACCCCCAGCAAGGACCCCTCCGCCAGCTTGGGCTCGATCACTTGCCCACCTTCTTGAGGAGTCTCCGAAGGTTGCACCGTCCATTCAGACCCATCCTGCCCAGGTGACAATCTCATCCGCGCGGATTCGAGGCCACCACATCTCCGCAAGCAGCCGCAAAATCCAAGCCCTCCAGTTACTTTTGTCGCTAAAAAGGCACCCCGCTCCAACACTGGTGGAGGAAACGATGTCTCGAAAGACAACGCGCAGCCGATAATTATTTCCGCGGCTCCGTTGCTCGACTCTACACAACACAAGCAAGGGGCTCCCAGCGCGAGGTATCTCGAGCTCCCTTCTGCCGATGAGGTAGTCTCAACAACATACGTGACTCTACCTGGCGTGCTAACACAGTGCAGACGTTTCAGTTCCAGAAGTCCCTTCTCGAAAGCTTCATCCCCAAGAAGCACATTCCAACTCAGGAACACGAGCGCTACCTCCAAATCAAACTCATTAGTTTCATGGAAGACGAGATGGATCTGTCGATTCGTATGATGCGTCGAGAGCTAAGCAACATGAGTGAGAAGGATTTCAACGCCTGCCTTACTAAGACAAAGGCTATGCACAGAATGACTTGGGAAACCAAGTCAAGCGGCGAAATTGGCCAAACAAACGACAAGAACTCACCTGCATCTCAATAAAGGAACACCAGGGCAGACCAATGCCAGGATCCTCCGGCTTTCGTCTATGGCGACTAGCTCGGCTGAACAGAGACAAGCTACCCTGCAAAAATCTTCACGGTGCCAGTGGACCCCATACGCACTTGCTACGCAAGTTTGAATAGACTCTCCTTTGAGCTCCACAAAAATGCATCGCCACTTTCTAAGAACCCATGTTTTCTGAGCTATGTCGATTTACACCGAGGACTGTGAAGGCGACTGTATTTTCTGGGATCTTCAAGCTTGTTCAGTAAAGAAGAATGCTACGAAAGAATCTCCCTTCCTCGCTTCTTTGTTCTAGTCTAGTTGATGTGTTCAAAGGCGTGCAATCTTTCCCTGCCACTTACGAACAACGTCTGAATGAAGGGTTATTTGTACCGAAAATCTCGTTGCTTGCTCAAATAATGCGAGACACATTGCATTCGCCCTTTGTGTGACGCACTCAAACATAAGCAAGAGCACCTTCGAATGATCGATTCTGAATCCTACAAAGGGCATCAGCCGCCTCCAGGATAAGACAGAAGCGCCTGTAGGCATCAGAGTATTGATCCAGCTGTTGACAACCGCCATACACGCTCGACTGAGATGCTTTGTCGTTGTGAATCTGGCACAGACTGCTTCGAAATACGCCACAGAGCCATGCTGCCCGCGCAGAAACTAGAGGGCGAGGAAAGACAAGCTCGGAGGATGACAAGGACTCTGCTTTGGGGACAAGACGACAGACCAGCAATCACCCTTACCTCATACATGGTTGAGGGGCCTGAGCATATTGCGGCAAGCTATATACCAGCGTCAAGGAAGCCTGATCGTTCTGCAAGATCAGACAAGACACTAACCAACAGCGTGCAGCTGGACTCACAACAGCTGTGTCAGAAGGGGCACTACACCGATGATGTCAATCTTGCTGTCGATCACGTTGACCTACGACATACCACTACTGAGCTTGAGCAGCTTGACATGGAGCTGAACGAGCATTGGGAGCGCTTGCAGAGGGTTACGACTATTGAAGGGGCTCCAGGTGGACGCTTCTAAGACCCTGAAACCTTACCTTGTATACCTGAGAAATGGCTGAGCCGGATCTCGACGGCCTAGCTGAAAACTGATCATTTTTGAGAGGAGCATGCATTTTCCCTAGAAAGCTACCCTAAATGTTGACTGCGGACGTAACGTAATCGTAGTATTTTGGTTGTGGTGAGAGAATGGAAGTACAACCTACACATCATACATGCAGGTTAGTGATGTAGTCTCCAGTTCTGGATCGTAGGATGTAGCTACTCTTGACCAATGTGCAGGAAGAGGACATCGAACTGCAGATTCTCCGAAATATAATTCTTGGTCCTTGTGCGGGCCGTTGTGGGTCACTGTTGTAATGGGACTAACTAGACTCATCGCTACCACTGTTGCAGTACTCGGGCCCAAACACATTTATTGAGCTCAGACTATCTTGATAATTACGCTGAGGGCTAGAGAGTCTCCGGGCCAACTTAATGAGGGCTTAGGATCTGTGGTCGCTCCATACAGGCGGGGTGAAAGATACTTTGGCAAAATAACGAAACCTTTTGCCATTGGGTTCGTCAAAGGACATGATCAAAGGAGGTTGGTTGGTTCGCAAGAAATCGGTCCCATTGATATGCAGAACATGTTTTATTACCTGGTTAGAGCCAATATTGTGCGAATATTATTGTCAGGTTTACTATAAGTATATACAGGTCTTCGCTTCTCCAGATTCTTCCCCACTGACGACTGGCTCCTGTTAGTCAAGACAGCTCTCCAATAACCCTGTAGACTTCCCACTTCATCCAAGTAAGTACTTAAGCTCTTATACTACTGCACCAAGGACCTCCTCCTTCTGGTACCGTGCTAAGTCTGTAGATTTTCCCACAGACATGGAGAATACAGCGGAAAAAGACGCTCGTGTCAGCCAGCCGAGAAACGACAGCGAGAGCTCCGATGCTCGCACAGTCGAACCAAAGGAGGGTCTAGTTGGTAACGACGGCATCACCAGACTGAGTGAGGCCACCAACCTCAAGGACACTGCATACGCTTTCTCGACGAGGAAGAAGTGGTGGATCCTCACTGTCGTCGCGTTGTGCCAGACAAGCATGAGTAAGCGCCGCCTCTCTTTGTTACATCTCGAATAATCTGTCAGCTTCGATTGACTGTTTTGTCGAAAGCAATTGCTGACGCGTGTGAAACAGACTTCAACGCCGCCGTCTACTCCAACGCCATTGCCCCGCTCAACGAGCATTACAACCTGGGCACCAATCACTTCACCAACGCCCGTGCAGGGCTTGCGTGGTTCCTGATTCCGTACGGTATCGGGTGTGAGTTGTGGGCACCATGGTCCGAAGACTTTGGCCGCTGGCCCATCATGCAGCTTTCGCTTGGAACTGTCAATATTTGGCAGATCCTCGCGGGGGCGAGCACGTCATGGAACATGGTACTTGCGGCGAGGATTCTTGGTGGTGTCTGCTCGGCTGGTGGTTCTGTGACCCTGGGCATGGTAGCGGATATGTTTGATCCCGAGGATCAGCAATTTGCGGTGCTTTGGGCTTCGTTGTGGTCCTGTCTTGGCTCTGGTGAGTATTCCTGTCTACACCGTAAAGCACTTTCGCTGACTAAGGAACAGTTATCGGGGGCATGGCTGGTGGTTCGATCGAGCAATTCCTCCATTGGCGCTGGAACTTCTGGATCCAGCTCATCCTTGGTGTAACGGTGCAGGCTATCCATGCCATCTGGGTCCCGGAAACCCGGTCCACTGTCATGCTCAACCGGAAGGCGAAGAAGACACGCAAGTCGAGTCCTGACTGCGTTGTCCGCGGCCCTACTGAGGATGAGAAATTCGACTGGAAGAACGCCGCTGCGCTGATGGGTCGTCCTTACAAGATGCTGGCAACGGAGCCCATTGTCCTCTTCCTCTCCCTGCTCTCTGGATTTGCTGATGCCCTTATCTTCAGCTTCCTCGAGTCATACGGGTACGTCTTCGGTGTTGGCGGGTGGAACTTCACCCCAAGCCAACTCGGCTTTGCTCTGTCTGCCCTCTTCATTGGCTACTGGGTTGCCGGCTTGTCGTACGTTCCAGTCATCCGCCGAGACAACCAGAAGCGGAAAGCTGGAAAAGTGTTGAATCCTGAGAGTCGTCTATGGGCTCTGTTGTACATTGCGCCCCTGCTCAGCATTGGTCTGTTTGGCTCCGCTTTTGTTGTAAAAGGCCCTCCTCTCCACTGGATCGGGCCTCTTCTCTTTGCAGTTCTGATCGGATGGGCAAACATGGCAATCTACTTTGCTACCATCGATTACATGGTCGCAGCATATGGCGGCAAGTACTCGGCGTCTGCTACTGGAGGCAACGGTTTCTCGCGCGATGTGCTCGCTGGTATATGCTCGTTCTACACCGGCCCCATGTACCACAAGCTCGGCAACCAAAACGCTACTTGGTTGCTTTTCGGTCTCTCGGTCCTTGTTATCATCCCTGTCTTCTGGATCTACAAGAAGGGATCTTGGCTACGTGCTCGCAGCAAATATGCAGCGGAAGTGGAGGAGGAGCGCCGGGAGAACGAAGCGATCAAAACTGGGCAGCAGCATGGCCAGCCTGACTTGGTCCCCCAAGAGACCAACATGACTGCATCTGTGCTGGGCCAGTCGCGTTCGACAGTGTAGGGTAGGTGGACGGGTTGCTGAGGCGTGCGATAACGCAGTGGATGACTTCCAATTCGCGGGGTAAAGATGTGACTAGCTGGAGGTGCTGAACGTTTCTCTTCTTTTATCTGTAGTTAATGCAATTCTTAATGGTTTCCCAGAGCCTGAAATGTTCATTCCCTCGACATCGTGAATATCTACTCGCATTCGAGTCGAGCAACATGAAGGACTCTGAAAGACACAGTAAGTCATGCTGCAGCAACCTGAAAGTCTTTGCATGATCAACTACTGCGTACGAAAGTCGCCAGTGAGCAACTTAGCATTTCTAAAGGATTCAACTAGTAATTAGCGTCTCTAGATTTAGAATAGAAGGGCAGAAATCACAGCTAATTAATAGCCGTGCGTTCTACCTATAGAGAGACTGTTTTGACGTTAAGTATTAATAGTTATAGCTGCTGTAAAGGTGCTTAAATTAAGCGCTTCTGTAGGCTATTTTTAGTATTGTAGATAATTAATATTCAAGAAGTTTCTAAGTAGATATTACCTCTATTGCTGTGCTGCGTGGGATTACTACAAAACGTTAACAAAGTAACATAGATAGTTAAAAGTCTAGCTATAAAGAAGGGATAACAAGAATAGTAAAGGCTTAATTACTACTAGAAGTAGATAAATAGCAAGCTATTAACACTGCTGTCTCTCTATTACTATCTATTTATAAGCTATAAAAAACAGCTAGGTCTTTTTATTGCTATAGATAAGACCCCTCTGCTAGCGTACACCTCTAATAAGGCATACTTTACTTAAACCTAGCGTTGCTCTATATTAGTTATTAGCTAAGCCTTAATAGCACTATCTTAATTATCCTTTACCTGCCTCTTCTAGAACCTTATAGATAAGTCTCTAATACTTAGTTAAGACACACCTATCTAGCAGCTGTATATTATAGACCTTAGTAGTAACTCTAATAAGCTAGATAAGTACTCTAATAGCTCTATAGTACCTAATACGCTATTAGAAATTAGCTCTAAGTCTAATAATAAGTTGTTTGCTAATACTAATAGGGTAAGAGAGTTGTTACTAATACTAATTATAGATAATAATATTAAGGTTATTAAGATTATTAACCTTATAGAGGAACCTAAGCTAGCTTATTCTAATTAATACACCTACTACTATGTATAGCAATAGGCAGAGCATATTAAGAAATTACTAAAGCAGGTAGCTATAGCTTATTAATACTACTATAAGGTCTATTACTAGTAACACTAAGACCTATAGGTCCTCTGTAATTGCTTCTATAAGGTTACCTAAGAAGACTATAATAGCTACATCCTATATAGGCTTTAGTAAGCTATTAAAGCTTTCTCTTATTTCTTAATATTTCTAGCTTAGGCAATAAGTAAGCTAGTAGGGATATTAAGGCTAACTATATAGAGGATTATAGCAGAGCTATTAATACTATTAAAAAATAGGTTTGTCCTATAAATCTATAGCAGCTCTATATAGTATTAGCTTATAGAGCTTCTTAAAATAGGCAGGTCTAAGGCTTGCTAGATAACTTATACTAAGCTAGCTATAGCAATTAACGTCCTAGCTAGTAACTCTATAATCTAGAAGCTGCTTAGTAAGGCAGGCTTTACCTACTAGGTTGCCTACTAGAAGCTAGTATTAAACGCCTAGTAGTAATAGCTCTGTTTTAACTTTACACTTGCCTACCTTTATTAGACTGTAGCTAACTAGATAAAAGTTATATAGATAGATAAGTGTGCGTTTTATTAAGGTAGCTACTAATAAGTATAGGTTACCTACTAAGGTAACAAGTAGTAGTATTCTAACTATATGCTCCCTTGCTTTAAGAATATTTCTTATACTATAGTATAGAGCGTAGTAGGTAGTAGCATAAAGCTTAGCTTGCTTTTCTAGGACAGAAAAGGCTAGAAGACTATAATAGTAGTATTTTTTTAGTAGTAGATTCTACTTCTATTAGAAATAGCTTAGTTAACTCTATGCATAGAAATAGGTAGAGATAAACCTACTATTATTATAGATAAAGCGCTAGCTTACTAGGCTTGCTTAACTAGGATAGCACTATCTAAATAGAGCATAGTTATCCTTAACTAGCCTAGTAACTTACCTAATATAAATATTATTAAGAACATGTAGGGATTAATAAAGTAGATAATTGTAAGACTATAACTATGCCTACTAGCTTAGAATAAGATAATTAAAGCTATAGTAAGTGCCTAGGACAGGGCAGTTACAGAGGACTTTATTAATAAGCTAGTTAAGTTAATACTACTAAGAATGCAGGCTGTAGTAGAGGCGTATAGAGGGATAACAAAGTAGTAGAGGACAATAGTGTCTGCTATTAGCTTTAATAGCAACAGCAATGCTAATAGTATAGTACTATATTAACTATAACACTATAGGTAGAATCTATATAGGCGTAATTAAGCTTTAATTTATAATATTCTTACATTCTAACGCTAGTGTTAATAGAACGCACAGGCTCGCTTGTACGCGTTTTTGGCTTAGTTTCTTCACCCCTACTAGCGTTGCAGCGTGCCAAGTTGCTCACCAGCGACTTTCGTACGCAGTATGCTTTGTAAACGGTGGCTCACTTGAACCGCATGAAGACAGTACACACATGCAGGCATGGTCAATGGTCAATGGTCATGTAAAAGCGGAGACTCAGCGCAATGAAGTGGCCTGTGCGCGTGGGCGACGCTAAGTCTCCACTAGCGCGCCTTCCAATGCGCTCACCTTGCTCACACCTCAAACAAAGCCTCGACCCTGTCTTTTGGACACCTCAACTTTCCTATTTTACTCCTCTGCGTCCCCCGTCCTCTCTCACGGGTGTCAACCGAACAGGCAGACGCCAAGAGCTCCTGCGCGTATCAGGCGTCGGTCACCATAAGGAGCTGCCAGCGCCAGCTTTCTTCAACCTCAGCGCGCCGCTCTTACCCTCTACCTTGTCGACATCATGTCTGGCTACGACGACCGCGACTCCGGCTCCGATGATGAGCCATTCAACCCACAGACCGAGATCGACGAGGATGACGTGCCCGCGACCAGTGCGCCTGTACACCGGCCAGCTCCTGCAGCGGACGATGACGAAGATGATGCGGTTGAAGAAGGCAATGACGACGATGAGGGGGAAGAGGGAGGCGAGGACAACGATGAAGATGACGAAGACGAGGAAGATGAGGAAGACGAAGACGACATAGTACGATTTGGAACTGCCCTTGCGCTGAATATGGACACATACTGACTTGGGACAGATACGCCCCACGAAAAGGAGAAAGAAGGCCAAGCGCAACATGTTCATTGATGTTGAAGCCGAAGTCGACGAAGAGGAGGAGGAGGAAGACGAGGGCGACGACGACATCCAAGACGAAGTGCATCCCGACGATCTCCTCGAAACCACGAATGCCGACCTCGACGACCGCCACCACCGCGAGCTCGACATGCGCCGCGAAGTCAACGCCCAACGAGATGTTGAAGAAATCGCGAAGGAATTCGATGAGAAGTATCGTCGCAGGGAGATGCAGAGCGCCCGTCGAGGCGCTACAGGAGCTGTGCCTTTGGCCCTTCCAACTGTCAACGACCCTTCCATTTGGAGCGTCAAGTGTAGACCTACGAAGGAGCGCGAAATCATCATGAGCATCCAAAGACGCATTGACGAGAAGATGCGTGCAAAGCAGCCCGTCAAGGTCTATTCAGCCTTCGAACGCGGTCCTAACGGCCCCCAGTCCGGATACCTCTACGTGGAAGCCGATGCAAAGCAGGACATGTTGGAGATCATTGAGGGTATCTCCAATGTTTTCATGAGTGGTGAGATGCTCTCAATCGATGTCAAAGAGCGTCCAGATCTACTTCGCAAGAAGAGGAGGCCACCACTGGAAGTTGGCAAGTTTGTGCGCATGATAAGACCGCCGACTTACAAGGGCGATCTGGCCAAGGTCGTCGAGGTGTCCGGCAACGGTCTGGACTGCATTGTGCAGCTTGTACCTCGTTTGGATTACGGCTTAAACGAGGACGCAAATGCGGCTGTTGACAACAAGCGGAAACGCGGGTTCTTCGGGCCTAAAACCGAGCGCCCGCCTCAGAAGCTCTTCAGCGAAGCCGACGCGAAGAAGAGGCACATGAAGCATCTCACCATGGCTGGTTCTGGCGCGCAGAGGCAGTACACATACAAAGGCGAGGACTACGTCGGCGGGTTCTTGATCAAAGAAGTCAAGGTCAACTGGGTCTCTGCAGAGCGAGTCAACCCCAAGATGGAGGAACTGCAGTACTTCTCCACTCAAAATGCCGACGGCACAGAGACACTTGACCTCATCGCAGTGCAAGCCGCACAGAAGGCTGCTGAAACCGGCGCTGCCTTTGCTGCTGGAGACAACGTTGAGATCTACACTGGTGAGCAGAGGGGTATTCGTGGTACCACCGTTACAGTCACTGGCGAGATTGTCACGCTTCAGGTCAGCGAGGGCGAGCTTAAAGGCCGCAAGATTACTGCACCTGTCAAAGAGCTGCGAAAGTTGTTCCGTGAGGGTGACCACGTCAAGGTCATTGGCGGTAGCAAGTACGTCGACGAGGTCGGTCTTGTCACCAAGATCAGGGATGACAAGATTACTCTGCTTTGCGACTCGACACAGCAAGAAATCACGGTCTTTAGTAAGGACCTGAAGCGTGCTGCCGATTCTGCCACCGTGGGTGCGGACTCCAATTTTGATCTTTACGACCTTGTCCAGATTGAGTAAGTTTGCTTAATTATGGCCTCTTCACGTCTGCTAATATTTCTCAAGTGCTTCAACCATTGGTTGCGTTGTCCGAGTCGATCGCGAGGTATTGAAGGTCGTGGACCAACAGGGCGATGTGCGCACACTACTCCACACACAAGTCTCTCAAGTCGCCGGCAGGAACCGAAACGCTGTGGCTACAGACCGCGACGGATCCGAGATTCGACATGACGATAACGTCAAAGAATATGGCGGCGAAAATCGACAAGGCAAAGTCCTGTACATCCACAGAGGTACACTGTTCGTTCAGAACCGCGAGTTGGTCGAGAATCAGGGTATTTTCGTCGTCCGCAGCACAAGCGTCCTCACTATGGCTGCGAAGAGTGGTAGAGCTCAGACACAAGATCTCAGCGGCCTGAACCCAGCTCTGAATGCTGGTGCAAACGGCAGCTCCGGGCCTATGCCTCCTCCTCGAAGTTTCGGTCGCGACAAGCTCATTGGTAAGACGGTCATCATCCGCAAGGGCGCCTACAAGGGACTCCTCGGCATCGTGAAAGACACTATGAATGACGAGGCACGGATCGAGTTGCACACCAAGAACAAACAAGTCTCTGTCAAAAAAGAGCTACTTTCTATAAAGGACCCCATCACCGGGAGCAGCATACCTGTTGGCGGTGGCAAGTTTCCAGACCGCTCGCGCGGAGGCTACGCGGGCGCTACACCAAGCTACAACAGCGGACGCACACCAGCCTGGGGCAACGGCGGCGGTCGCACGCCTGGATGGGGCGGTGGTGCGGGAGCTGGTGGCCGTACCCCTGGTTGGGGCGGCGGTGGCGGCCGCACTCCTGGCTGGGGAGGTGACGGTGGACGCACCGCGTACGGTGGCGGAGATGGAGGCCGCACAGCTTATGGTGGTGCAACAGCATATGGCGGTGCTACTTCGTACGGCGGCGCGACTTCGTATGGTGGAGGCACATCGTACGGCGGTAACGATGGCAACCGCACCGCATATGGAGGCTTCAACTCTGGTGGTCGCACGCCTGGCTGGGGCGGCTCTGGGTCCGGCAACACTGCAACCAAGCCAAATCTCTCGGCACCTACACCTGGAGCTTACAATGCTCCCACGCCAGGTGCATACGCAGCGCCAACGCCTGGAGGATATGGTGCCTACTCTGCACCGACCCCGGGAGGCCCAATGGATGCCCCAACACCAGGAAACTACTCTGCGCCTACACCGGGAGACCGATATGGCGCTACGCCAGCAGTTGCAGCGACGCCGGGCGCGTGGGATATCTCAACACCAGCGCCGAGCGGCGAGGATCCTGGCTATCACTGAACGACAACCAAGAATGTATAATAGAAGGCCTCGCGCCTGATGCTGCTTGCGCGGACGTGAGCACACATTGCCTGCCCACACAGATCATGCTCCGGTATTGTTTGACTTTTGCATTGCTGGAGTTTCCAAAATAGGATATCAATGGAGATCGTCATTGCAATCACAGTCCAAGTTCCTCCTCCTGCTGTTTCTGTGGCGCCTGCATGTATGGCAATAGTGACTTCCTGCAAGCGTTAGCGTGGGTGCTCCTGCAGATGCTGACTTGTCAACCTTGACAACTTCTACCCCGCCCACCTTCTCACCGACAGAGCAGGACGCCTTTCTCCGAGCGCTCGCCGCATCAGATGCCATCCTTCCGTGATGAGCGGCTTCTTCTCAGCTATGCCTCGTCGGGAGAGGGCACCCAGACGAACTTCTGATAGGGAGACACAGAGAAGAGTCACTGCCACTAGGGAAAGCGACCTGCCCAATATACGATCTGGTACGGGAAGCCATAGTCGGGCATCCACGCCTACTGCCCCATCTTCAACAGTCTCACCTGGCGGCATCGACCTCAGCGTGACCGCCATTGCTAGCTCTGCTCGCTGGGAAGCACATGAGCTAGTAGGTGGGCTTCAAGCCAGAGGACTCAGTGATGCAACCGAGGAAGCATCCATGCTCTACGCAAGGCTGACGGAAGGCAAATCCTATCTGGACTGCGCGGAAAGTGCCCGGAACCAACTTTGTGCAGCACAACGCCAACTCCATACCTTCCTCAACTGCGCCACGTCACCTGATGAACAGCTCCGCTTTACAGCCGTTCGTACGCTTGGAAACATCTACCAGCAGCTGGGTGACTATGACAAGGCGCATAGTCTTGTCATATCGCTCTGTCCGCCTCTACCACTGACACGAGCCGGTCTTGATGGACTTCAGGCGTGGCACAAGATCGATGCTCTCATGTATTATCTGACAATATCGGGGGTCAATGGTCGTGACCTCGATCAGGCCGAGCAGATTGCTAGATTGCTTCCTTGGGCGACACCAGATGTTCTCCGAACCGAAGATCGCAGGGTTCCAATGCTCATGAACCTTGTTCGTATTCTGAATGGTAAGGGCCGTCATGCAGAGGCCTTTGATCAATTAGAGATATACGAGACCACATCACCGCCGACGTACTTGCTAGAATCTGGCTATCATCTGCAGAAAGCCATAGCTACTGCTGGGAAAGGCCGCCAGGACGAGGCAGAAGCATTGTTTATCGACGCCTCGATACTGGCATCGTTGTCAGCTGGTCTCTGGAACCGCCAGGCTCTGCACGTACTTCACGACTTTGGTAGAGCTTTGCAGGCATGGGGCAAGCACGATTCAGCACTGAAGGTGCTCACAGTCTGCTGTCATGGGTACTCGTACACGCTGGGGCCTCTGCACCCTCGTTCAATGCAGGCCTATGAAACGTTCAAGAGCTGTAAAGGCGCTGAGAAAGCATTCGAGGGCTTACGGCAATTTGATCACTCTCAGAGTAGCCGCAAGAGAAGATGGCTCATGGCGTATGAGTACAGTTACCTCACAACACCTATGGAAGTACTGAAGAGTATTGGAGGCATCGATTACGACCGCATTGCGGAAAAGCTGAAGCAAGTACTCAAGAATACAACCATCTCTCATCGTGCCCGGTTCAACGCGAAGCGAAACCTTGCATGGTGCTCTCTCGAGCACGGCGACCTGAATGCAGCCTCGACCGCGCTTTATGACCTGCACCTCCTCATCGGAGGTGTCAGCAGCGACGAGGTCAGCGCTGAGTTATATAGAGCGCTAGTCATGTCAGATGAGGCTATATGTTTCTCGAGAAGTTCAGGTGCTAGCTCAGACTTCATGCGCCAGCGCTGTAAGTCCCTGTATTCCGAGTTGAGAAACCTGTCCAAGCAACGCAGTCATCAAGTCAAAGCAACGTTTCGTCGCATGAAAACCTATAATCTTACACACTTCACCCATGAAGCCGTCTTCAGCGACCCGCCTTTGATAGTGGAGACGACCCGCGAGCCACTGGGAATGGGAACAAGTGGAACTGTTGATGCTGTCAGAGTTGGGGAAGTTCTCTACGCTCGCAAGTCAACCAGGCTGGGAGATGCCATTCGCACTGAAGTCAAAATCATACACGCCCTAGATCACCCACATATCGTCAGGGTGCTACTGACTTATGAAGGAAGGAGGCAGTTCAGCGTTATAATGCACCCCTTGGCAGATGGCGATCTGGAAACTTACCTGGCCAGTAAGGTTTGCAAAACAGATGAAGACTATCGCCAAATATGGAAATGGATGGCCTGCCTTGTCAATTGTCTCGCATTCATTCATGCGAAAGGGATACGTCACAAGGATATCAAACCAAAGAACGTTCTGGTCAAAGGAGAAAAGATCTACTTCACTGACTTCGGATCTGGTCACATGTTCAGCGATGACGGCAACAGCACAACTACAGGCCCAGCATTTGGACATACACGATCATTTTGTGCTCCAGAGGTGATCAGAAACGATAATCGCAACCGACTGTCAGATGTCTTTTCTCTTGGGTGTGTGCTGGCGGAAATGGCGGCTTGGAGCTGTAAGATCCCTGTGGCCGTGTATCACAGCCACCTGCACGCGTCTGGAAGCACCGCTGGCGTTGTCATATATCATGAATCAATCGAACGTGTCAGGAAATGGTTTGAGGATTCGTCAATGCAATACTCTCCGCAACCAAAGGAGCTATACCAGCAAGTGCTGAAGCATATGATCCGCACAAAGCCCGAAGCAAGATGGCAGGCGGTCAGAATTAGCCATGCAATCAGTAGACTAGAACAAGTTACTGAGTGCGGAAAGTGTAACATCGCGTTATGGGTGTCAGATAGTGCGGACGGACGAACACAGTAGTCAACAATGGTATTCATCTTGTGCTCTAACTGATCCCGGATTTTTCCCAACCTCACGGATGATGAGGTCTCGTGAGCAGAACTGGGGACAAGATGCATGGCTCTTGACAATGACATAGCGGAGGGAAGAAACCATCTCGGCTTTGGCCCGCATCATCAACCTCTTCCACCTTCTTGATTCGTACCCTTGTCAACTGAACCGATCGCTGCTTCTCGTCTTCCAGCAGTTGAATTCCCCCATCGGTCTCAGCATAGAGCTCTTCAAGCTCACGTTCGGTGAAATTTAAGGCCTTCACAGCCCTGAACCTATCCTCTTCATACATTTGTCTTTCCTCCTCGTTCAGAAAGTTTCGCACCGTCACCTTGTACGCGGCCAATGCTTTTGCGATGCGTTCGCATATGATCCTGTGCAGTAATCTTGGACATGGCAAGTCCTCATGCCACAACCGCGGCCCTCCAGCTTGGGGTCTGTGTTTCCAGCCTCCATTCGGCCGCAGCGGGAGCCTGATCACAATCTCGTTGAGCGAGGGCAATCTTTCGAATACCTCGTAGGTCAGCGCGTTTGATCTGTGATATTTTTCGAAGCCTCCAACTGTCACCTTGAAGAACTGCATGAACGAAAAGAAGTCCATGCTGATGCTGATCTTCTGTATGCCGTGGCGCAATGTAGCGTATTGACTTAAGTGAGGATATATTCTCGGAAAGCGACCGTAGGTCTTCGAAAGTGCTTCTTCGTCGGGAGATGTCGGGATGCTTGAGGGTGCAGTCATCTGGTAATATTGGCCGAGGCGGTCGATGCGTTCCCGGAACGAATTGTATGAGGAGGTTGTGAGACAAAGACCTTTTGAGTATGTGAGGTTGCTTCCGCCAACCATACAAAGGCGGAGCGTGATCGCGCGAACTTGATGTGAGACGTAAAGAATAGGAAACCAGTCGCCGAGCTGGTCGACCACCTCAAAGGGGCCGGGCCTACGGATATTGTGGTTGGGCCGGTAGCGTTGATCAAAGCGCGTAAGCTTTCCGTTGTAAAGGCCGTAACTGTGCGGTTGGTGCATGCACTGCTCGATGACTCGCTCTTTGAGCTCAGTCGGGAGTGCGGCCCACTTGAAGCTTTTACCGTTACTGAGCCACCAGCGCCATAGCGTGTCAGCTTGGAGAGGTGCGTCGATGACAGGGAATGTCGAAGCTAGGAACGCATCGAACTCCTCCATAATCTTGTGATGAGATATGGCCATTTGTTTCCACTGTTTTCTCTTGAAGCGTCGCCCTAGTCTTTGAATATGGCACTGTACTGGCACAGTGATGCGACCCTCGACACTATTCCCGTGAAACAGAACATCAATGAGCGTTGCGGGAGAACTATCGACGTTGGTTCTGCTTCCCTGGTATGGGGGACTGTTTTGTTGAACTTTGATATCAAGTTCGAAGTGAGAGGCTGATCGCAGCTGATACTGGCGGGTTACTTCATGAATGTATTTCATCATCCGAGCTGAGCCGAACTGCAGTGGTTGAGCGATCTGATCATCGTTGAAGTCAGAAGTTGTCTCGAGCATGTTTATTCTTTTCTGGTGGTTGTCTTGCTTATGGGCGCCTGTTGATGAAGACATCGTAGCTATTAGGCATGGTGCCCTGTATACAAAGGACTATATACCTCGTGTGCTCGGACCACCCCCTGTTGCCTTGGGGCATCATGCGGTGAGCAAGTATGCAGTGAGTGAAAGCCCATGAGAGGACTGGGAATGGAGTAAAGGTATTCAGAGCGGGCAGTAAGGAGTCGTTCGTAGCACAGTCGAGTAGTTTTGCCACCGGGCGGGCTTGAGTGATATTCTTTGGCCTGATTGTTCTATAAAACTTGTAAAGTACATCAAAACCGGTGTGCAGACTATACATACTATGCTGTGCTGTCTCGTCTTGCTTCTGTACAAGATCACATGTGATTCTTCTCTCGGACGATCGCACAGCAGCCCTCTGTTGCGGTTCATGAAGCCATCTTTGGGACAAGAATATAATTTGAATCTCATCATTGTTCAAAAAGCACCATAAACGATCGCTTTAGTTCGGTCATTCTTGACGCGTTCACGCGCCAAGCGCACCTTGCCCGATCGAGGTGGCGTTGCGCTCCAGCCAATGGTCTTTCGCAGCGCGCAACTGTACCTTCACACCTACACAACAATACCAATTGAGCGAATAGCACCCTTGTAATCGGAAAAGGTGGAACGTAAATCACAGAAAAGACAGTAGCAGAAAATCGAAAGAGAAGGATGAATCAAAACTTTGTGGGCCAGCCTAATGCCGAGGACATCAGAGCGCTGGAAAACCTGCGGCGCGGGTTGATACCCATGCTCGCAGCCATGGACAAGCTCAAGTACGACATGCAGGTCGCAATGCAACGAGGAACAGCGGTGGACTGGCCACAAATTCAACGGGCAACAACAACCGTCAACAGCTACATTACAGACCTCAATAGAACAATCAATGGCGGCCGCAAACACACCCTCGAAAGCCGCAAGACGGATGCTGGCAAAGTGCTCAAGAACAAACAAGGAGATACCGGACTGGGGTACAGAGACATCGAAATCGATGCCCAAGCAGACACCATCCGGAATCTTCATCCCTTCCCCATTGCACCGTTCCCAGGCACAAACCCCGAGCTAAGTGGTCTGGCGCAAGCGCTCCTACGAAAACGTCTGGAACCCGCGGAAGAGAAATGGGTCGAGGACCGGTTATCAAAAGCGCTGGAATTCGCCTACGTGCCGCCAGAATGGGGCATCGAGCCGCGGAGGCCTGCCGAAAAAGACGACAAGGACAGCGACCACGAAACCGACCCTGATGCGCCAAGTACGGCGGTTAACAGGTTCAGCAAGCGCGCGAAAGGGTCGTTGACGGAGGAGCAGTTGGTTCAAAGATGGAATACGGCGCACATGTGGTTCTTCAACCCTCCGAGGACGGACTTTGATGATGAAGGAGAGGAGTATGAAGAGGGCGAGGAAGGCGACGAAGATGAGGATGAGGGCGAGTTTGAGGACGCGATGAACACGCCTGCTGCGGATGCGAGTGCGCAGCCGCCTCAGGAGGACGCTCAGTCTGCTAAGCCGGCGCCGCCGGTGGTTATGATTCAGGAAGCAGCGCCACCCGTACACAAACCGGTGCCTGGGATGCCGGTGTTGGATCTGGGTGTTATCCAAAAATTCATGGCGACGGGGCAGCTGTAAGGAGGTGGAGTCGGTAATGTCGCTGCGAGCGGTTGTCCGCGAGAATGGACAGTGGCCATCTCAATTCATCATACATTGCATACTTGGGTATATAACTTTTGTATCTGTCTCTCGTGATCCTGTTCCTCATCGCGCTCACTCCGGCTTCAGCGCATATATCCGCACAGGATACAACTCCTTTGGCATGCCTCGCTGCAGCTCTGTGGCCACGATCTTCAGCCCAGCATCCTTGAAGAGTTTCCTGAACTTCTCATCGCTCCTAGTCACGCTCGAGTCCTCGTCATCATAAATGTCCTTGTGCGTGATGTCCGTGGATAGGTTCTCCTTGACCACGATCCAGGCCTCCACCTTCTCATCCGCATTGCCAGGCTTGACGAGCCCCTTTTTGCACCGCTCCAGGTATGCGATGAGCTGTGCATCCGTCAGATGCCCCAAGCACCACTGATTCCAGATGACGTTATACGCGTCCACTGAAGGCGCCCAGTCCTGTAATCCCACATTGAAAACTTGGCCCACCTGTCCTCTCCCTGCTGTCTCGCCTGCAGCCTCAGCACTCGTGTTTTCGACCTCAGCGACGAGCTCGTCTGTAAACTTCTTCACCGGCTCCACGACATCAACTCTCCTCGCCACTCCCAGCAGCAGGCCCTTCGTTATCCGCCCGATCCCTGCGCCGCAGTCTGCAACTCTGTCGAGAAGCGGCAGGGGTGTTTTGGGCGGGAGACCGAGCCGCGAACGTCGCAGTTTGGTCAGGAAGGTGGACGAGCCGACGAGGTCGATGCGCGAGGTTTGTGGGAAGCCGCCGAGCATCCCATTGTTGTCTGAGGTTACAGATTCCCAGTATGCGAGGGAGTGCGAGACGTTTATGGAGGCGTCGGGGTGCTCGGGGTCGTGCGAAGGGAGGGGTGGATCCGAGTCCATGCCTGCCATGGTGGTGGGGTGCTGTGCTTGATGTTTTCGAGGCGTGCTGAGCGGCTATCGTGAATACGTGAATACGAGGTGTGTTGGCAGGCTCTTTACGATACCGAGTAGGTCTCGCTGTTGTCAAGGATTGTTTGTTTTACTGTGGCCGAACTCGTCAGTCAATGTTAGCGTGTCAAGCTCTCTCGACGATGATGCACATTGCGGGGCATGACGCGCCGAGCTTGGAGCTCACGGAGCTGAGCCAAACCCCGCCCGCGCCCCCCGAAATGAAATCAAATGTTCTCGATGGCATCTAGAAAGGGACAGTGACTTACAAAGCCGGCAGATGGCAGATTAATTGTACATATGGAGCTTCCGAACGCGTCTCGCGCGTGTACAGGTGTGGAGTGCAGATCCAAAAGGGCAGTTGCACGCGGATATCGCTCATCGTTTCGTGGGGCCCACCCATGGGAAGCTCCAGCTGCCCACGCCTGCATCGGCAGCTACACGCCATTGGTACTGTAGATAACTAGCCATTCCCTCTATCGACCAGAGCGATGTCCCGTCTTTACACCTCCCTCTTCCAAGCTTCCTCACGTAACATCGCCGCTTTCCCTCGAGCACCAACACTCAGAGCTATACAATCGAACCGAGGTATCTTTCCAAGATATTACACAGCTGGCAGTATGTCCGATCTTTTCGTCGAGCTCACAGCGCCGAACGGCCACAAGTACAAGCAGCCACGAGGGCTGTTCATCAACAATGAGTTTGTCAAGTCAAAGTCTGGCGAGACCATCAGCTCGATAAACCCAAGGCACGTGGCTAAGGGATCCTACGAAGTATATAAAATATTGACTGTCATGACAGTGACGAGAAGGAAATCGTTTCAGTCTATGCAGCCGGCGAAGAGGACGTCAACGATGCAGTAGCAGCAGCTCGCAAAGCCTTCAAGAGCACAGAATGGCGAGACATTGACACCAACGCCCGCGCAGATATCCTCTTCAAGTTTGCGCAATTAATCGAGGAGCACAGGGAGACATTGGCCACAATCGAGACATGGGACAACGGCAAGCCGTACCAGGTTTCGTTTAACGATGATCTCGGCGAGGTCATTGGCACTATCAAATACTACGCTGGATACGCAAACAAGATCCACGGACAAGTCATTGATACGTCGCCTGCAAAGCTTGCCTACACTCTCCGCGAGCCTCTTGGCGTCTGTGCACAAATCATTCCGTAAGTATGGTGTGCATTGCTGAGAACTTGCATTGACCTCTAATAGATGGAATTTCCCTCTTGCCATGGCAGCTTGGAAGCTGGGACCTGCACTTTGCACTGGCAACACGGTCGTCCTGAAGGCTGCTGAGCAGACACCGCTCTCCATCTTGTATCTCGGAACGCTCGTGAAGGAGGCTGGTTTCCCACCAGGTGTGGTCAACATCATCAACGGGTTGGGGAGGACAGCTGGTGCGGCGCTTGCCAAACACCCTGATGTAGCCAAGATTGCGTTCACTGGGTCAACGGCTACCGGCAAGGAGATTATGAAGATGGCCGCTGGAACCATGAAGAACATCACACTGGAGACTGGCGGCAAGTCACCACTATTGATCTTCGACGACGCCGACCTTGACCAGGCAGTCAAGTGGTCACACGTTGGGATCATGTAAGAGAACACTAGCCCGCATGTACGACTGTTCACTAATCGACCCAGGTACAACCAAGGACAGGTCTGCACAGCAACATCAAGGATCTTGGTTCAAGACAGCATCTATGACAAATTCGTTTCCGCGTTCAAGGAGCACGTCGTAAAGACGTCTGTGGTTGGAGATCCTTTCAAGGATGACACTTTCCAGGGCCCACAAGTCACCCAGGCGCAGTATGAGCGTGTGCTATCCTACATCGAGGCTGGAAAGTCTGAGGGCGCGACCCTTGTGTCCGGAGGAAAGGCCTACAAGAATGTCGGCGGTAAGGGCTTCTTCATCGAACCCACCATCTTTTCAGACGTCAAGGACAGCCACACGATCTACCGCGAAGAGGTCTTCGGCCCATTTGTCGCAATCAGCTCGTTCAAGACGGAAGAGGAGGCCGTCGAGCGAGCCAACGACACCACATACGGTCTCGGAGCTGCACTTTTCACCCAGAACATCACCAAGGCACACCGCGTGGCACGCAACATCGAGGCAGGTATGGTATGGATCAACTCCAGCAACGTAAGTTTAATAACATACCCTGACGCAAAGACTCAATCTGACCAACTTTCAGGACTCTGACATTCGCATTCCGTTCGGAGGTGTGAAGCAGTCGGGCATTGGGCGAGAGCTCGGAGAGGCTGGACTTGAGGCGTATACAAACAAGAAGGCTGTCCACGTCAATTTGGGTACGAAGTTGTAAGCAGTTGTGTGCAAATCGAAACATGTCATCGCCGCGTATGTGCTTGGCGCCGCGGCTTGGGATGGGTCAAACGACTGCAGACGAGTAACGATTTCTAACACCTGCAAATCTGGCTCCAGATGCGTGATTTTGGCAATGTTGAAACGCACCATTCCTTTCCAAAAACAACTTAGCCGTGTTGCGACATTAAACCTGAGGCAAATCCTGACTGCGTGGATTATGCCAGAGATTATCAAGTCCGTTCAGTCGGCGCGACTTGGGCAGCTGCCAAACCCGCCCCGTTTTGTGGCTTGTGTGGAGCATGGTCGGCGGTGGGCCCATACCTATGATGTCGTTGCTCGGAGGCTGGCAAGCTGGCGAAGCACCGAATTGCGGTTTGCAGGCTGGATATAATCAAGCACCGCGACTAACACCGGATGCAGAGCGAGTGAGGCTCCGCGACTGGGATGACAGTGCAAGTATCTCCAGATCTGGGGTTGCACATGTCACCAGTTGGCAACGACGTGTTCAGACGATGCTTTGTGTGCTCCGCAGAGCTAAGAACGGTTATGCTTGGCAAAAGCCTCTCGTGGCCCAAAGTGTGAATATATCACCAATGCCCTGGTCCTTCGCTGCCTCACAACTCTCCACTGGGCCCTTCGCTGCGCTGTGCTTTCTAACACGACCTTTACTCCGGCAGCTGCACTGCCCTCGTGACTGATACTGTGCTCTGCCTACGTGCTCCAAACATCTGGACCGCCACTAGTCTGACCTCTATCCGCTCAGCCCGTCGCCTTCGGCCACCAGTGCAGTCACTGCTTGGTCCTTGCGCCTTACTAAGACACGCGGCTAACGGCGTAGCTCTATCCCCGCCCTGTCGACTGGAGAGCTTGGGATCATCGCTATCACCACCAACGCCGCCCTCAACCCCAGCCACAAGTGCACTGCCTGCACTGCCCGCACCGCGTGAGCGACTCCCTCATTGCGCTGCTCACTCCCAGGCCATCGCTCTGGATCGCAAACGGCGCCTCGATTCGCCCCCCGTCGACTCTCCCAACCCAACCTGTCACAGCCAGCGTCCCGCTAAGCTGATAACGACAGCGCCGACGGAGGCTCGCTTCAAGTCCTTCCTTTCTCGCCTGTTCAGGCCACCCTAACGCATTACGCACCTTGCGATAGCGTTATACACCGAAGCAACCAAACAACTATTCGAAAGCTGCAGTTGCGACCTGCATCAGCCTGGCCAGAGCTTCAGAAAGAGCACCCGTCTCAGCCGCCTCGGTCCTGCACACCCTAACTCCGCCGCTGCTTTCTACTTCTTGACTCACATATCCACACCATCCTGCGCACCAGCAACACAGGCTTGAGTGTAGCAACACCACCACTACCAACACCACCATGGGCAATCAGCCATCTAGCGAGAAGGGCAAGAAGGGAGAAAAGGGCGCCGATGGCGTTCCTCTGGGCCGCGAATATTACCGCTCGTTCGAACGCTCAGACACCCAAGGCTCTACACGCTCGCTACGCAACTCCATTCGTAACAAGATCCCCGGCACCGGTAAGACCGACAGCCCACGCAACTCGGTGTCAAACCTGAGTCAGATCACCAACGGCAAAGACGACAAGTCAGACGCAGTTTCGCTCAAATCAGAGAAGAGCAAAGGAGGAAAGAGCTCACGGCGAGGCTCAACAGCTTCGGACGGAGCAGGTCTTGTCGAGACTGCTTCCCAGGTCGACAAGCTGCCCGACGAGCCACAGCCACCGCCGTCACCCGTTCAGGGCGCTACCGTTGGTACAGGGCATGAAGCTGTAGAGAAGGCTCAACAGACTGGCGAGGTCGACCGAGTGTCAGAAGTGCCACCTTCTGGTGTGCCGCCGCCTTCTGCCTCCGCTCAGCCCGGAGAGTCTATCCTGCAAAAGAAGGGCCAGCCCATTCCGAGACTGCCGGAGCCTCCAGCGGCAAATGATGGAGCGGGATCACCTATGGAGATCAGCGCCTTGAAGGCCATCGACCTTGACGATATGATCCAGCGTTTGCTCGATGCTGCGTACGCCGGCAAGGTCACCAAGACAGTCTGTTTGAAGAACGCTGAGATATTTGCCATCTGCTCTGCTGCGCGAGAGGTGTTCCTGAGTCAACCGGCGCTTCTGGAGCTTGCGCCGCCTGTCAAGATCGTGGGAGACATCCACGGACAGTACACTGACCTCATTCGTATGTTCGAAATGTGCGGGTTTCCACCAAACTCCAACTACCTATTCCTTGGAGATTACGTCGACCGCGGCAAGCAAAGCCTGGAGACCATCCTGCTGCTCATGTGCTATAAGCTCAAGTTCCCCGAGAACTTCTTCCTCCTCCGCGGCAACCACGAATGCGCAAACGTCACACGTGTGTACGGTTTCTACGATGAATGCAAGCGAAGGTGCAATATCAAGGTCTGGAAGGCGTTCGTTGACACGTTCAACTGCCTACCAATTGCAGCTATCGTTGCACAGAAGATCTTCTGCGTTCATGGCGGATTGTCCCCAAGTCTGTCCCACATGGATGACATTCGCCAGATTGCACGACCTACCGACGTTCCAGACTACGGTCTGCTCAACGACCTGCTGTGGAGTGATCCAGCGGACATGGAGAATGATTGGGAATCGAATGAGCGGGGTGTCAGCTATTGTTTCGGCAAGAAGGTCATTATGGAATTCTTGCAACGGCATGACTTTGATCTCGTTTGCCGGGCGCACATGGTAGTCGAAGACGGTTATGAGTTCTTCAACGACAGAGTCCTTGTCACGGTCTTCTCCGCACCGAATGTAAGTCAGATTGGCGTTACAACACGGTTCTTACTAATGCAACGCAGTACTGTGGAGAGTTCGATAATTGGGGTGCCGTTATGTCCGTGTCTGGAGAGTTATTGTGCAGCTTCGAGCTGCTCAAGCCGCTCGACTCGAGCGCACTCAAGAGCCACATCAAGAAGAGCAGAAACAAGCGTCAGAGCATGTTGAACTCACCAGTGAGTAACTTACGGCCACGGCCTATGGATTTAAAGCGATCTTTAGTGCCACATACTTATCTAACTCGTACTGACCCAACTCCAGCCTGCACACTACGCTCCGCAGAGTTACTAATCTCTTTTCTTCTCTGTAGGGTAGCGAGAGCGAAGGTTCGCCTTCTTCGATTCTCGCCAAAAAGTTCTCACGCGATTCAGAATGCGACGGACTGGTGGAGAAATACAAAAATGCAGATAAGCAGAGGAGTCTCCGTCGGAGGCCAGGACTGGACAATCTCGGCAGCTCGGAGGACAGCGAAGTACCTGTACCCCATCGGCTCGACCAGTCGACACCGCAGACTCCATCATCGCCCCAATTCGCTCCTGTCAAATCACTGCTGGCACCGTTGGAGATTATTAAGCCGGACCGAGAGAAGGACCACTGGCGACAAAAGGCAAAGCGCGCTGCATGGGAAGCGTCGTTGCCGACAAACTTCAGAAGGCACTCAAACCACGTTACTCCAGGACACACTTTGGAATACATCAACCAAGGAGTACCGGCACCAAAAAAGAGACCGGAGGACTTCAGTGCATCGACCAAGTACAAGAGACGGAATTCGTCACAATAGTGGTTGTGGCTGGAACCGTTGTGAAGAGCGAACAAATTCGGCTGCTCCTTTGGGTACATCTCGACAGGTTATCATCGTGGCACGGTTTCTAGCACATCTATCTGCTACGGAGCCGGCCATAGCACTATCTTGATTTCAAACAGCGCATAATAGGGCTTTAATTCCGCCTGGGGTTCCTCATCGAACCAAGGTGTACAGTGTAGCATACTGGCCAGAGTGTTGTCTCTCGTACTTGAAGGAGATTTGCTTGTGCGTACTTGGAAGATCGGTTCACTGCTCAACATATTTCTCTTCGTTTGACTTGCGTCTTCACTTCCAGAAGCAGTATTACTCACCATCAATTATGTCTTTCATGAGCTTAGGTCTCTTCTCTGCGCGAGTTCGTTGTGAGTGCACCTGTCTCGAGATGTTGATGCTGTTGGAATTCCATCTAGGCGCGCTACTTGGCGTAACACGGGTGAGTGTTTGAGGTTACTGAAGTAAAGCGCATTGTTGACCACCTCCATGCCTACTATCAGCGATAACTTGGAGCAATAGAGTTGATGCAAATCGCAGTGACGCACGATTTCTCCAGGTTGGAAAAAAGCACAGCATATTGTTTGTGTGCTTAACGTTAGAGGCACCGTCGTCACGGCGATGTGGAATTGACAACAAACATTGCAGCTGGTCTGGCTGGGTATATGCAAGCAGCCGACTTGCAACCACACTCGTCAGCATGCGGTTCTCGATCAAGACACATGACTTGCGGCTGAGCTAGAAGATCGGCGTCCTTCCAAATCACCACTCCAGATCTTCACCTGCGGGAAGCATGCGGGGAAGAGGTGTGGCTAGCATTGGGAATATCGTCGATTTGATTGGCTGCTCATACACATTCAACTGAATGAAGTGAATTAGGGGAACTTCAACAACCACGCTAGGATAGCTTCCGAGTCAACCCCGCGGCCACCAGCTCTGGGATCTGGAATAATGTAACACGCTACCCCGCATGTCTTTGGTGACCTTTACGCATTCCGTCTGGATCGTGAAGCTGAAGCGTTGAATTGCCATAAATGCCACACGCGGAGAGACGGAAGCTAAAATGCTGCGGGGATATAAGATGGGCAAAGGGAGCACCGTGAGATGTTTAAAGCTTTCCAGGCAAGAGTCTCAAGTGACCGATAGATACCCACGCAACACACACTTCTACCATGGGCGACGCCAAGATTGTTACCTGTCCGATTTCACACCACAAGATTGCTAATATCCACAATGGAAAGGTTCCTAGTGGAACTGTGAAGGCTGGCGGGCAGGATAAGCCTGCGCCGGGCAAGTATGTCAAGTGGGATGCTGAAGGCGTGGAGGTTTTCCAGCCGGGCGAACAGGAGAAGATCAAGGAGGTGTCGGATCAATTCAATCGCTTCCAGATGATGAACTTTAACGAGCACATGCACTGCCTGCGCGGCACACATTTGAAGACACAGGGCGTGAGTAAGACCGAGAGCTCACGTTCTCACAGGCTGACGATTCTGCAGTGTGTAATGGGCAAGTTCATCGTCCATGATAAACTCCCGGAGCACCTTGCTCAGGGCATGTTCAAGAAACCCGGCGTGTACGATGTCATCATGCGGTACTCGTCTCTCACGCCCAAGATCGTTCCCGACAACGCGCCAGCACCTCGAGGAATCGGGATGAAGATTTTTGGCGTCGAGGGCGAGAAGATCTGGGGCGAGGACAAGAAGACGCAGGACTGGACTTTCAACAACTACCCCATTCTGGAGCTGCGTGATCCGCAGACGACGTACGATATCGCCGACGCACTTGAGCGCAATTGGAACGATATCCCGAAGTTTGCTGAAGAGCAGTCGAAGCGTGTAGACGCTGATGTTGCGACACTGGGCGGCGGACTACCAAGACAGCACAGTAAATCCCACCGTTCCTCTCTTCACCGTTGACACTCAGGCTGACGACTCCAGTGTACGCAATGCCCGAGTACTCCCAGTCCGCCTACCGCCACGGCGACTACGTAGCCAAATACGGCGTCTTCCCCCTTTCACAGGAGCAAGTCGACCGCGCCGACACGGACATCACAGACTCGGACCCCATCAACATCATCTCGCAGGAGAACCGGCGGTTCCACATGGCCCACAAAGTGACGTACTCGTTCTGCGCGCAGCTGCTGCAGGACCTAACCGAGCAGCCCGTCGAGGACATCGGAATCGAATGGGATCCGAAAAAGTACCCCTTCGAGCCCATCGCGACACTCGAGTTTGAGCCCCAGGACTCATGGCTCCCGGAGTTCAGGACGTGGTGGGATGATCGCATTACGGTCAATTCGTGGCATGGGCTGAAGGAGCATCAGCCGCTGGGCAGCACGAATCGCATGCGCAGGGTCGTGTATGCGGAGAGCAGGAAGCTCAGGCTGAGGGTCAATGGGTATAGGGATTATATTGAGCCGGGGAGTGTGAACGAGGTCCCGGCTCCGTTGCCCGCACCGCAGTTGACGCTTCGACATCAGCCCGCTGTGACGACTGCGGAGGCATGAGGGGATTTTGGGGTTTGGAGTGGCTTGATGTGGATTGTAGTTGTGAGGAGTTTCGAGTTGGAATGGGCAGGACTATGATTATATGGCACTGAGGTTCGAGGAGTCGATTTATGTAAATCTGAAATGACCGAGACAAACCAACTCTTGCGTATTCTTCTGTCTGTGTACATGCCTGGTGCGTCCTGACAGCAAAAGAATTCGAAGATTCGCCCCACAGCTCTCGCCGGCAGCAAGATCGGTTAAATTGAGTATTTCAAAAGGCCTTTGCAAGCCTCGCGGTGCGACTCCGCATTGATGAGCCACGGCCTTGCGGTGAACTCAGCGTGCGGTGAGTTTTAGATAAGCCTCAAAAGCTCCGAACTAGCGTCTCTGGAAACGAGACTCATCACAACAATCATTCACAAATCAAAGATACTCGGCGGCGTCATGCAGATGATTCGTGGGGCCCAAGCTGCGGTGACTGTTGGCTATGTGGTGTGAGCAGCTGCAATGATCGACGTTTCGCTGAAGTTGTGGAACACGCGAGTAATGGATGTTGGGCCTCCTGGGCTTAGCGAGGCTCATGGTATCACAGATGTTAATGGTTATAGAAATAGGTAGTCCCCCTCACAGCTGACTGTTGCAACTGTTCTCGAATTGTCATAATTAATGGACCACGGCTGTACTGCATGACGGCTCGTGTACGGTAGAATGCAGCGTCCGTGGGCGCGGACTTGGGCCCGTCAGCACCTGTCAGAGTCGCACCAGCTGAGCCTCCGCAATGGACGGTGGTTTGGCTAGAGAAGGAATTACTCGGTTCACCGCTCTCTTTGCGTCGAGTTGGTAATGGGTTGCTGGGCTGTGGGAGCGGTGTCTGGACGGGAAAACAAAGAATCACAAGCTCCACGGCGACATCGCGGTACCCCTCAAAAGTGCAGGTGGGAGCATCGGCAGCGAGTGACCTGCATATCGACCACACCCAGGCTGCGCGAATTCGCGTTTTGAGTGGAGCGAAGGAATCGCAGATGCAGTCGTCCCCGCTTAGCGCAGCCACATTCGACGGACAGCAGATCGTGGTACGGGCGGCCATGGCTCTTCACAGCCTAGCGGGCATCTCGAACGTGGCCGAGTGGAGAACGGGTCAACCCTGCTATCGTTCGGTTGAAGACCTCGCAGGGCCAGACGGTCCAGCTGATGGACTCGCATGATGGATACTTATAGTCTGCCATGCCACAGCGGGGTCTTGTCAGGACACCGTCGAGTTGTTAATTCCACTTCTGCATCTTCCATGACCTCCTAAGTGAAAGAGTGATTGCTCTCTGCGCCCGACTCAGCGCACCTTCCGTACCACGGCCCCATCCTCGCTTTCGGTCTCAACGCAAGGATCCCCAACTGCGCGGCTTATTTCAAACTTCGGCCCTGCCCTGGCAACATCCCTCGCAGTCGGACTTTGCAGCGTCCCTTTGACGACATTGTTATTTTGGCTGAAAGCAAAGAGGCGGCGCGCAGTGTACAAGGAGCGGCCGCATTCGAACAAGCAACGAACACACGCCACAAGAATTCGCCCATGTCCGTTTCCGGCGCGCACACCGTGTCAACCCGCGAGAGGTAGCTTCTGCAAACAAACCGGGACGCGCATAGAAAACAGAAGCTGCTGGACAGAATTTGCCGTTTCTCTTTTTCCTCTCTCTCTCCCAAAAAGTCCACGATCATCCTCACTCGGTCTCCACCATGCCCGAATCCACCGTACCCACAACGCGGCGACAGCGCTCGTCCAATCAGCAGGCGGCGCACCAGACCTACGGCTACCACAACACATTCCATACCCACGCGCAGTTGCCACTCGGCAGTGCACCGGCATACGCTCGAATCAACGACAATCTGCCATATCTGAACGAGAAGGCGCGAGTCGAGGCAAAGGCAGAGCGTGCTGATGTTCTGCCACCGCCATACTCGTGCACTGTCGAGATTAGCGGCGTGCTTGGAGTGCGCCATGAGCTACTCTCGCCCTTCCATGTCTCTGGCCAGCGCGACTGGACCGACTGCTACGTCGTCCTCCGCGGCACGCAGCTGAACATCCACCGTGCGAAGCAGCCCGGTCTTTGGAGCAAGTCCAAGCAGCCAGCGGCAGGCCGCTTGATCTCGTCATACACGCTCCAACACGCCGAGGTGGGCATTGCCTCGGACTTCAAGAAGACGGCCATTGTTCCCAAGTCGCCGTTTGCACACCTCGTTCCTGCTTCAGCTCGACACAAGCTCTACGAGACCGACCCACACCTCTTTGAGCCTGTCCGTGAACACGCCATCCGTATCCGCGTCGAGACAGAGCAGCTCCTGCTCTGCGCGCCCACACAAGAGTTGATGCTTGACTGGATCGAGGCATTCTGCGCCGCCATCGATATTAGCCCTCCCATTGAGGATCGCAGCGAGCCGCGCTACCGAAGCCTTCCTAGGAGGAACAGGCGCCAGCGTGTCCTCGACGGAGCTCAGCTTGGTGAGGATCTAGACAACTTGTCAAGCCTCGATGCTGGCAGACAGATTATTGCCGAGCAGGAGCGCATTATTCGCCAACTCTACCCGCATCTGGGTGGAGGTCAGCAAATGGGCAACGTCACCACTGTGACTGCCACATCAGACCCTGAATTCGATGAGTTCGATGCTGAAGACGTCCGCTTCCCCGCACGACTCGACCTTAATCGTGTTTCTTCCTCAGAAGACGACGAGGAGCCTCCATCTACAGCATCACTCGACCCCAAGCACGGGCCCATCGTCCGTCCCACTCCCTCACAGGTCCTCCGCTACCGCCGGCGATGCGCCCCAGTTCTGCTGTCTTCCTCACCTCGCGTGAGTGATGTTGTCGTCTGCGACGGCAAGCGTTTGCGCATCAACGTCAAAGAGCACGCACTCGTCGAGTACACCTCCCACCCACCGCGCTACGACGCACACGGCTTCAAGAAGAGGCACGCCCCGAAGCCCACATCCATCGAGATCGAGGCCCCTACTACAGTCGTCGTGGGAAAGAACATTGGACCCGAACGGCCGGCATCGCCTCTGCGCACAGCCAGCGACGACTCCATTGCCTCCATCACATTCGGCTACGACCTGGCGCCAACACACTCTGAGCAGGATGCTGACCGTATCGACCTTGCCGGGTCATCTGGCCCACCTTCACCAACAGCCATGTCTCAGGCGAAGATGGATGCCACGCGCCAGCTTGGTCACATGGGCAAGATCCGGACCAGCATCGACCGGCGTGACAACGAGATCAGCGCCGTCACTCTTGGCGTTGGCCTGCTCGTCTAAACCCCCACCTTTGTACATGTTCCATACCTCTCACTATAGACGGTTTCCTTTGTTTGTGACAGCGTTTAGCGACATGGTTTCATTTTACATGGTTGAGCGGCATCTCAACCAGCAGCGGGAGTTGACCGACTCACCCGCTTCAGAGATACCCAGCATAGTTTCAGAGAAACTGTAGATACTTCAATCACACATTTTCACATTAGTCTGCGTGCCTCTGAATTGATCTGGGGAGTCGTGATGGTGCTGCGGGGACCCGAAGCACGACATGCAACTAGCTGCACCTGCATCTCACCATGAACCTCACCTCCGCCTGATCACCACAACAGTCCGACGTCACTGTTTGGCAGTTCAAGCAAATTTTTGACATTCGAATCACGTTCGCTTGCAATACCATCCACAGTACTAAAAGAAAGAAGCACTAACACCATGCAGCTACGCTCTCTATCCTTCCTTGCACTCCTCCCCAACATGGCAACACAATCAACAAACCCTTCCCAAACCCTCCTCCACCGCATAACCACCAACGCAGCCCGCGACAACATCGACCTCACCGTCCTCCCCTTCCTCCAAGAAGCCCTGGACTCCATCACCTCCCTCGCGCAAACAGCCGCCACAACACCGCTCCCGGACTTCACAACCGCACACAGAATAGACACACACACGCACCCCATCCCACCGTGGTTCCGCGCCCTCGAACTCTCAGCCGCGGGCCGAGAGACGCCCTCGTGGAGTGTAGAGACCCATCTGCACTTCATGAGCGAGAGGCAGATTGCCAGGTCTGTGCTCAGCGTTTCCACGCCCCAAGGTCATGCGTTTGCGGCGCCGGCGCGGTTCGAGACTGATTCCGTGTTGAGGCGGAAGAAGACTGTTGCGCTGGCGCGCGTGCTGAATGAGTATGTGGCGGAGGTGTGTAGACTGTGGCCGGAGCGGTTTAGCTGGATGGGTGTCACTGCGCTGCCGTATGTGGAGGAGAGTGTAAGAGAGGCCAAGTATGTGTTGGGGGAGTTGGGGGCTGTGGGGGTGAGTGTTTTGACGAACGCGGAGGGTGTGTATCCGGGGGATGTTGCGTTTGAAGCGCTGTGGGAGTATCTTGATGAGAGGGCGAGAAAGACCAGCGGAAGGGAAGTCGTGTTCATCCACCCCACAGATCCGACGATTGCGCTGGAAGACGGGAGATTAATCTCAAGTCGACCGTGTAGGTGTCCATTTCTGACCTCTACTTGATCCACGCCGGTACTCTCTTTCTACTACGCGCAGACCACACATACTAACAACCCCCGATAACAGCACCCCTCCGCTCCGGCCTAGGAGAATTCTACTTCGAAACCGCCCGCGCCATCTCCTCCCTAACCGCCTCCACCACCCCTTACAACGCCACCCTGCTCAAATACCCAAACATCCACTGGCGCATTTCCCACGGCGCCGGCGCCTTCCCAGACATCAGCGCACGTTTCCTCCTCGGCTTCCCCGCCGAAAGCACAGCAGCACTCGAAGCGTATAAAACGCGTCTGTGGTACGATAGCGCGGGCCCCGTGTGGCCGGGCCAAATCCGGGGCGTGTTGGAGGGCATGGGGGTTAGTGTGCAGCAGTGTGTTTTTGGGACGGATTATCCGTATGGAATTGGGTTTTGGGATGTTGATGAGAATATTAAGGGGTTGGTCGGGGCGGAGTTTGTGAGTGGGGGGGAGAAGGAGGGTGTGTATTTTGGGAATGCGGAGAGGCTTTGGGAGGGGAAGATTGGGTTCTGAGCATACAGTTCGTTTTGTGTGTATTCGAGTACTGATGGATCTGGGACTTCCTAACTCCTCATCGAGAGCTACAAGAAGTGGACTTTCAATCCTGCGAGCGCCGATGGGGTTTGTTTTTCGTCCAAGAGATTTTCGTCCAAGAGATGTAGAATCTGGCGGTACGTGCCAGAGGTCACCAGTGAGTGTTTATTCAGACGGACGATGATGTAGACTTTCAGTGAAGAAAAACCCTGATCGCTCTGTATGGATGCCAAATTTCGAAGAGAATGAGAACCACTGCTTGAGTCTCGAATCCCTCGCAACTCCCTAGGAATCTCACACGTTGCTTTGCTACGAACACATGGAAATTCCAGACATACTCTAGTACCATGTCCAAATTCTCTTCGTCGGACAAGGACCCTGAGAGAGTACACACCTCGTCACCCAAGCCTCACTGTGACAATCTCAGCGCCTAGTTGATCCCATTCTATCCGGCTTATCATTCCTAAAGCCTTTCTGTAGGCTATTCCATCTCTTCGCTCGATCCAAAGAACATTGTAGACACCTGAGGAAACTGCATTGTTAACGAAAGTGGTAGGCCTACCGAGCTGCTGGCACTTTAAAATTTCAGCGAACTTGGACGGCTGGTGCACGTCAGCGGCTGAGATGGCGATCAGCTCGCACTTGATACCCCTTTGTTCTTGAAGGTGATCTAAACCGTAGTTGAAGAAGGACGCCGTCCCGTGGTCATTGTACACAAAAGACACTGTGACACCTTCCCTTCCATCGTAGCCTGTCAAGTCTTCGGAGGGTATTGCGTGGTTGAAGCGAACCTCAACCCTCGGCGCGGTACACAAAATAGAGGAGGAAACCTTAGAATCTGCTGTAGCATCTTCCTGAATGTCTGCTGTTGTGGGAAGCGGATAGGTGTATCGAACGCCTTGTTCTTCGCTATTTTTGAAGAAAACAAAACCACTTTCCTGATCTCTCGTCCATCCGGATGGTATCGAGAGATTTGGGTCGCTATAGATAGCTTGGTAGGTGTAGAACGTGTTGAAATGTGGCACACTGAGCATCGTACTTTCAGGTAACGCGTAGAGCTGGTACTTCGCTATGGGTTTCAAGATCGCCACAACGATCCAGTCCCAGAAAGACCCAGTACTTCTGAATATCGGTGTATGGAACAGTGACCACACGTCAAGACAGGCCACCTTACCCTTCCATCCAGTCCATGACCAGCTCGGCTGATCGATTCGTCGCGTCAGGGTAGACTTTGGTTGCCAGAGCATGGCGATGTCAAAGAAGAAGACAGGCATGCCATAGAGTATCCCACCAGGAAACGTGGCACTCATGGCCTCAGTGACTCCAGCAAACGCTCGCACTGAGTCGTGTTTATAGGTCAGTACGCGCTCAGAGTATTCCTCGATCAGCATGCCCCAGCGTCCAAGGGAAGGTATCTTCGGTATGAGTGACATCAATCCCATTGGGACCCCTAAGTGTGCACGTTGATGAGGCCATGGCTCACCAATCTCTGGTATCTGGTCGTCGAAAGGTTCGTGCTGTACGCAACGGCCGCAAATCCACGAGACAACTTCATCGAACACTAACAGGCGACGTGAGAATAGCGACTCTTGATAAGTCCACCCTCTCTGGGCCCAGACTGAGTCGTGTGGCCAACCGAATGTGCTTAAGGGCTTATTGACATCCGACTGGTCGATAATTCTCCCCTTGGCAGGGCCTCCAACACCCGGTATCCCAGAGTTTGCGTTTTCTCCCCTCGCGACAACGATGGTGAGCTCGGCACTAGCGTAGATAGAGGCCATAGACTTGAGCATCCTGTCCATATCTTCCTTTCCTGCGTCTTGTGTAATGCTCAGGCAGTCGATCCAGAGGTAGCGCTCGCCAAGGATATCAACAAGATGCATGGCATCACGCACGGTGTCAGGAAGTGTGACACTACCTGTTCCCCCGAGAGTGCCCCTTCTTGTCGAAGCATCTCGACGTTGGATTTTTCTGCTTTCAGCAACGACACTCCGCCCCAGACATATGACAGCGCAACGTACGGTGTTGTAGACGGAAGACTGACCAGGCATTTAGCCTGCACATCGACAAGTTGAAGTTCGTTGATGTGTTGTGAAAGAGTAGTCGTGTAGCGGTCATTACAACAGTCGCCATGAGTATCGCGACAGGCCTGGCGCCAGGTTTGCAGCAATGAGATATCGATGTCGGCACCGGGTCCTGGCTTCCGGATGACTATGGGACCCTGGTGTTGTTTGAATCGATCCATTAAATTCGTAAAGTGCTCTTCTTCGTTAAGGTTGAACTTGTAATATCTCGCAATGAGCTTACACTCGAGGTCAGATACGTCTGCGAAGCGTCGGAATTTGCGACCCTGTCGATCAAAATGAACGAACCATTCTGAAAAGTCGGAAATGTTCCACTCCATGACAGCAAAGTAAGACTGAGTTTATGCGCCCATGAGTTTGAGCAAAACGCGTGAACTACGACACTGGAGGTTTTGTTCGCAAGTCTGGCAACAAGCTCTTACCTTGACAGTGCTGCTCGCAGTGGCAGTGCTGACAGTCATTGGCGCAATTCGCGCTGCAGCCTGTCTGGCGTGTAAGCGAAAAGGCATCGAGTCCAATCAGTCAGCCTCATGAGACTTAAGGTGCTGCGCCCTGGTAGCACAAAAAAAGCAATTCAATTGGAGGGACGTATCAGGCTGAACAGCATCGTCTGCCGTCTTAATTATTCGGAACAGCCGCCAAGGCTCGCATATTATATATGCAAACACCTCTCTACCTACCTAAGCTGCCCAATCTAGGCCTATTCTGAATAGGCAGGGAAGAAAGAGGGAAAAGGAGTCTATCACTATGTGTAATCCCTTGCTAGGTCTAGTGTAGCGTTATATATGATGACACTCCACTATACAAAATAAGGCCGGCGTCGAGTGGTGGTTTGATCACATTGTGACAGACGATACACCGAGGCTAGATTGCATAGCCTCAGGATCAACAAATACGTCGCGATCATTTGATTCCCACCGCCTTCAAGAATTCCTCTTTCTGCTCCAGTCCATCTGCGGTTCCAGTCTTCCTGCTCTTCTGTACACCTTTCGCATCGGCATCGTTCCCTTTGACCTCGAGCAATTTGACTACATCGGCCATGCTCTCCACCTCTCTGACTCCTTCGCCATGCGCAAACTTCCACTCGACATCTTCCTCAAACCGGACCTGAAAAGCCGCCCAATTTTGCGCCTTCAACTCATTGACATGCGCATTGACTGCCTCCGCAGGCCCCGAGTAGACCAACACTCCTGGGTACCCTGGTTTGGTAATACCCGCGAACGATGGTGAGAGGCAGAGTTTGCGCTTGTTTGTGTTTAGGAGGTGGTGTAGCCAAATGATGACAGTCTTTCTGGCGTCTGTATGTACATTCGATTCTTTGGCGGATTTTGTTTGATCTGCGGATGCAATGCTCGAAGCCTCCGCGCGGTCTAAAACTACTTGTTGGAATGCCGAGATGATTGCATCGAGTGCTTCTTCGCCTTCTGGTAGGTTGAGCGCCTGGATAGCTGACTTTGTCAGTGTTCTGATGTCGTGTCTGCTTGCGTCGGTTGCACCCAAAATGTCGGGTAGGCCCGACTCTGGATAGGCATGTGGAACGCGGAGGTGGAGTGTTGCTTGCTCTTGTGTGAATTTGAGTTCTTGACTTCTGGCAGAATAGGTGGCCTGGTCTGGATAGATTGCTGTTAGAAGCTCGATCTCGTTGTCGAGGCGAGACGGTTCCAATGCCATCGTGGTCGCAAGTAGGACAAGCTCAGTCGAAGTGCGTTGCTTGTTACAAACTCAGCGAGGTTGTCAGCGCTGATTGGTTAGATCTTGAACGTTTGAGAAAACCTCTAATCACTGGCCTACTGTACTTTAAGCTATGAACCAATTCTCTGTAACATCAGCGTGTGAGCTTTGTCAATGTTTCTGCTTAACTCTAGTTGAAGTGATGATTGGACAGTGAGTTTCGTCATCGTCAAAGTCCGTGCGTAAGCTGGCTTGAACATCACTTTGTCAAGCTGGCTGTGTGATCCTGCTTTAGCAGATGCCTTTGATCAGCTCGACCAAGAGTGTGTAGCTGTTGTGCTTGTAGCGCGGCGGCTGCCTTTTCGATAGACTTGGAATTCGAGTGAGCAGTTCGTGTTTCCTGAGGAACGGGAGCTCAACGGCGCCAGGCCTCAGCATGTCAGATTGGCACGCCCGGAAGATGGTCTGACTGCATGAAAACAATAAAAACGGGTCGTTGGCAACTGAAACGCGTAGCAGTCTCGGCGAATGGTCAATTACTGTGGGCGGTGCGGTGCCCGCTGCACGCGGTGGAACTTAATAAAGCGTCTCCTTTTGGGCTAGTTCGATCGCGCTTTCCAACCGTGTGAATGCAGGCCAGCGCTAGAGGACTCCTCAATTGCTGTGCAGGAGAGCTTCTTGCCTGTTCGTTTGCTCTGCAGTCTTATCGCCGCCAAAATTCAGCACACGTTGGCTTGTGACGCTTGTGGACGATAGCAAACCGCTTACCCGTGAGCCAACCTCCGCCTCCGCTTCGCACGCACCCCAAGCACAGCACCACTTGGCCGGGGGGCGCCTCAAACCCTCAGCAGACGGTTTTGAAGCTGCAGACACCTCCCCAGAACGCACACCCTCCGAATACACGCACATCGAACGGCCCCGAGCCGTACCTGCGCCCACGATGAAGGCTGCACCGCTGCTAGTGTCCTGGCACAACGAAAACGCTCCCATATACTCGGCCCACTTCGAACCACACGGCAAGGGACGACTGGCCACGGCTGGCGGCGACAATAACGTGCGAGTACGTGATTGAGAAGCTGAGCTGGTGCAACAGGCTGCTAACAGCAAACAGCTCTGGAAGGTCGACAACAATGGGGAAGACCGCAAGGTCACTTACCTCTCAACACTCGTCAAACACACACAAGCAGTGAATGTCGTGAGATGGAGTCCACGAGGTGCGTCATGGCTATTTGCATGCAGATATCGCCTTCTAACATCTTCTAGGCGAAGTGCTGGCTACCGCTGGCGACGATGGCAACGTGTTGTTGTGGGTACCAGCTGAGAATCAGACCAATACCCACAACTTCGAGGAAGGCCTCGAGGACAAAGAGTCGTGGCGGGTTAAGACGATGTGCCGGTCGATAGGGTCCGAAATCTACGACCTCGCTTGGTCTCCTGACGGCGTATACTTCATCACAGGCAGCATGGACAATGTTGCACGCATCTACAATGCCCAGACAGGTACGCTCTACTACCCTCAACGCCTGAGGACGACTACTTATCAACCTCAGGAGCCATCGTACGGCAGATCGCCGAGCACAACCACTATGTGCAGGGTGTAGCATGGGATCCCTTGAATGAGTTCATTGCAACCCAGTCGTCAGATCGCTCAGTGCACGTTTACACCTTGAAGACCAAGGATGGACAATTCGCACTCGACCCGCACAACAAAGTCGCAAAGATGGATCTGCCCGCTCGCCGCATATCCTCGAACAGCCCCGCGCCGCCCGATTTTGGTGCACGAGCCTTGTTCGCTGCCGACTCGAGTGTAGGCATTGGCTCACCTGTGCCTTCAATGCCTGGCACTCCACAGTCTCTCGCTTTACCGGCTATGCACCCTCCTCCTACATCACACAGTCGTCGCTCGTCCTTCGGTGCAATGTCGTCGCCATCTATGCGACGATCAAACTCACCTGCGCCATCGATGCCGCTTCCTGCAGTTATGCCTAATTCTCCCAGCTTGAGCAGCATTGGAACCATGGGCGTCCGCAATGCGCCCATCTACTTCAATGAAACACTGACATCGTTCTTTCGTCGCCTAACATTCGCCCCTGACGGCAGCCTGTTGTTCACGCCTGCTGGTCAATACAAAGCCGTCCATCCGTCGCTAGCAGACGTCGGTAAGCCGACCGAAGACGTCACCAACACCGTGTACATTTACACTCGAGCTGGTCTGAATAAGCCTCCTGTTGCGTTCCTGCCTGGGCACAAAAAGCCATCTGTAGCTGTACGCTGCTCACCCGTCTACTACACACTTCGCCAAGATGGCCAGCCCACAAAACACGTCACTATCGACACATCTATGGACGACGATATGCCGTCCCTGCCAGAGCCAGTTCTTCCAAGCATGCCTCCCACTTCACACTCTTCCATGGACCCGCCACCTCTTACGAGTGCGCCATCACCTGCCCCAGCCGCATCACCAGCACCGACTGACAGTAATGGTCCACCATCAGGTCCGCCGTCAGCCTTCAGTCTAGGGTATCGTATGATCTATGCGGTGGCGACCCAGGATGCAATTCACATCTACGACACGCAGCAACAAAAGCCTTTGTGCATTGTGAGTAACCTGCACTTTGCTACCTTTACTGACATTACCTGGTTTGTCCATTCCCTCTCAAAAGTCTAATTTGTACTAACATGACCCAGGTCGAGTGATGGGTCAACGCTGCTCATGACCTCTTCCGACGGCTTCTGCTCCGCCGTCACCTTCGCGGCAGGCGAGCTGGGCGAAAAATACACAGGGCCGCTGGCCTCGACATCAAAGCGACAGGCGACCCCGGCTGCGATCAACATTGGCGCAGCGCAATCGTCGAACCATTCGACTCCCACGCCAACGCCTACGGGGACGAGCATTCCCATCCAGACCATCGAGAAGCCTCCTGCAATGCAGCGACAGCCATCGGCAGGCTTCCCAGCATCACCCAGCTCCTTCGTGCCAGCGAGACCGGGTAGCCCTACAAGGAGCAATTCCGTGTCGAGCATCGCAACTGCATCTTCGTTTGCTCCTAATGTCGGCGATCCTGGCTCGATGAATGCGCCCACTCCATCAATGTCTTCGGTTCCCAGCCTCGCGGCAGCGAACTCCGGCTCTGTTCCTATGTGGACCCCACCACTCACGCCAGCGCATGGGCAGGGCAATACTCACAGCGCGAGCAGCTCCGTCAGCGGGATTCCTGGCACTGCGACCGGACGAAGAGAGAGCGAGCAGAGCGAATCAGGACGCGACGATGCAGCAGCCTCTGGCTTAAGAAAGCGTGAGCTGCAATCCGTTCCGGAGGAAGAGGGGCGGGAGAACAAGAAGAGGCGCATTGCGCCGATACCTGTCACCATGGGGAATGAGAGCGACAATGCGATTGCAAGTGAGGAGAGCACGCCGGTACCGGCGGCATCTGGTCAGCAGTGATGACCCAGGGCGCAGATTTTGTTTTCGAATTGTATGTTTAAGCGGGCGTTCAGTGTTCACCCTAGCCACCAGCTTGAGAGTGTTTGTAGCTTTCTCGCATGATCAGTGTAGTTTTTTGGTTTTAGCCATCTCGAAGACGAACCTTCGACTGCAGTCAGGTCATTGTATTGTAGCATTCCCTCGGCATACCAAGCAGTATGCCAATCACATTATAATTTCAACTCGAGCGTACCCAACAACTGCACCGAATGCCAACCGTTCCTTGTCACGCAGCCCAAACTACCACCCCTGCAGCAAACCCACCCTAACTCCAACAGCCAGGACCCAAGAAAATGCAGCTCGATCCAAGAAACACTGCAAGCGTCCAGGGTAACCCGCACCGCCGATCCCCTCTTCGCCAGCCAACCACAGCAGCCCCACGTGCGGACTACCGCCCGCTCCTCACGGCTCTGGTTGGTCGACCCGCATCAACGGCGGCGGATGCTGATGTAGGACAAGGCGCTGGAAACCAAGGATGAGATGCGTGGTATTTAAAGTGCCCGCTGATAACTCGAAATTCGTGGTACTTGTACCTGCGTTTGCGACGCAGCGAGTCCACGCGTCTCGAATCGATCGAAAGCCGTTGACTACGAAACCTCAAGGTTTTACGAATAGCTGGCGATTAATCGACTTTGGCAAAAGACGACTTGGCTATGGTGGAGAAGTCGCTCGCTGATACGGGCTCGCACGAGAAGGAGAAGGAGAAGGATGCTGAACGTGGTGCGCATGCGCTTCCTGATAGCGATGAGGCGAGTAGTCTGGGAGAAGGCGATGTGCTGAGTAAGGAGCATACGGATCCTGTGTTGGATGCTAAGATGCATCTTATTAACGACGTGAGTATTGCAATCCTTCCATTCAACGGATAAACAACGCGGCAAAAGATTCTCTGGAGAGGAAATAAGCTGATTCGTACAGACTATCGATGAGATAGGATTCACGACGTATCAATGGCAAGAACGACCTTCCTCACACGCAACACTTGGACAGCGTTTATACTAACGCACCGCCAGGAAACTCTTCGTACTCAATGGCTTTGGCTACGCAGTCGATTCGCTGATCCTCCTCATCCAATCCATTATCGCCCGCCAAGCAGCCCTCGAATTCAACCCCGGATACCCCAACGGCCTCACCATCGCCGCCTACGTCGGTATGCTAGTCGGTGCGCTCTTCTGGGGCATGGGCGCCGACGTCATCGGGCGCAAGATAGCTTTCAATGTCTCGCTGATCATCTGCTCGATATTTGCGATAGTGGCTGGGGCGAGCCCGAATTGGGAAGTGTTGGGTTTGTTTGTGTGTCTGAGTTCGTTTGGAGCGGGGGGCAATTTGGTGCTGGATACGGCGGTGTTTTTGGAGTACTTGCCTGGGAGGAAGCAGTGGATGCTTACGCTTATGGCGGCATGGTGGGGTATGTGTTTGTTTCTATTTCTGCTGTGTATTCCGAGGGAAATTGGCTGACCTTGTGTAGGCATTGGACAGCTTATTGCCGGTTTCTTCGCCTGGGGGTTTCTACCAAACTACAGTTGTCAGGATCCAGCGGACTTCCCGGACGCGGCGCCGTGTACGAGGGCGAACAACCAGGGCTGGCGGTACGTCTGGTACGCTTCGGGGGGGCTGGTCTTCGTCATGAGCATGGCGCGCATTTTTGTGATCCGGCTCAAGGAGACGCCCAAGTTTCTTGTTGGCGAGGGCAAGGACGCAGAGGCTGTTGACGTGCTCCAGGGCATTGCTACAAAGTACAACCGCCCGTGTAGTCTGACACTCGAAAGACTCCAGGCCTGTGGCACGCTGTCGACTCGCGCCTCTCAGGGGAAGAGTAAATGGAGCCCTGGCGCCATCGGCGTGCATCTCAAGGGCTTGTACGCCACGAAACGCATCGGCCTTTCTACCACGCTGATCTGGCTCTCCTGGACACTGATCGGGCTCGCGTACCCTCTGTACAACGTCTTCCTGCCGGCCTACCTTTCCTCGCGCGGCGCCGCCTTCGGTGAGACGAGCCAGTACATTACCTGGCGCAATTACACGCTTGTCAACTTCAGCGGCATCTGGGGCCCCGTGCTCGCAGGCTTTATGTGCCACACCCCACTGGGACGCAAATACACCATGGTAATTGGAGCGCTGGTGACGATGGCTTTCTTCTTCGCCTATACTCAGGTCAGATCCAACAGTCAGAATATTGGATTTTCTTGCACCATCAATTTTTGCTTGAATATTTACTACGCCACGCTGTATGCCTACACGCCGGAGGTCCTAGCAAGCGCTCATCGCGGGACGGGGAATGGGATTGCGATTGGGTGGAATCGGATCATGGGGATTCTGAGCGCGGTGATTGCTACGGTCGCGGATGTAAGTGCGAGGTTTCACGTGGGTGGTGTGAGGTTTGAATGCTAACAAGATCCAGACGAGTACGCCGGTGCCGATTTACATCTGTGCGGCGCTGTATATCCTTATGGCAGCGATTGCGGCAGTGTTTCCATTTGAGCCGTATGGGAAGAGGAGTTCGTAGGCGGCGGATGGGACTGGAGTGGTCGTGGAGCGTTGGGAGAGTAAGATGGAAGAAACTGCGCCTGGTTGTAGTCGTCAGTACAATACATCCATGATATTCCTGCTTGGAAGCTTCACTGCGTAGGTTTCGTTCCATACTCTCGCGGTTGTTCTTTAAATCTCGAGGGCGTCGTAGGCATGGCTTGACGCTTGCCGTCTCGTGCGCTGCGTACTGAGATTGAATACGGGATAGAAAGGTGGCCTGGCACACAACCAAACTCCACGTCTACATGCCAGACTATCCGCTCCGAATGTAGAGCGTGGACGCGTTGGAGAAGTGTTACTGTGTCTGCCAACGGGCGCGTAAATGTGACCGTGTCCTGCCAAGTGTTGTCGTCTTGTCTCAGCGAATCGAGTATATCGTTGAAGAGTGTTTTGCGCTCGGGTGTTGCCAACCAGAACGTAGCGAGGGCGCGATAGTGGAAACGGCAGAGTATGCCGTTGCCGGCCGGCGGGAAAATACAGTCCATGTGAAAACCACATGACGGCCTCCCATCGACCAGCACCATATCCCGAAGAAATTGTGAAGATCTGGGACCCCAGCGGAAAGCACCCGTGTCTTCGTCGTCGTTGTTCCCATTGTCCTCACCCTCCTCGTTATGTCCATCATCATCATCGTGCTCGCCGTGCTCGTCGTGCCCGTCGTGCTCATCGTTTGGTGTACCAACGACCGTAAGGCTGCGGAAGTCTAGCTTTGTGAACGGAGCAGGCACCTCACCAGATGGTGGCTGTAGCTGGTTCCGTGTCGCGATTATCTTGTCAACCAGACAGGATATTCGCGAGAAACGCTCCCATGATGATTCAAACCCTCTCATATAAGGCCCAATGTCAGAGGTGGATCCCCGCGACGACCTCCTCGCTCGCAGCCAGCCCAGTTGGGCGTATCTCCATGTTATCGAGTACCGGCTCGTTCTGATTGCGGAGCCCGTTCCAACGTTGATTTTGTCCACGTCCGCGCATCTCAACATAGGACCGTGCCCAAGGTGGTGGAGCAGTACACGGTAAGCGTTGCGAGTTGAAGCGGACCACGTTGCGTGGAAATCCATCCACTCCCGCGTTTGTTTGTTTGCTGCGTATTGACTGTAGACGTTGCATCCAGTCATCTCCAATAAGACTGGGATAACGAAGCGCTGCCCGGTGGTGGCAAGCACAATGTAGATCGCATAGTTTGCGGCCTTAAGGACGCGATTGCCCTGAAGATCAGCGATGTCAACCGGCGTGGCACTGTGTATCTGAACGCATTAGCTGGTCGTCAATAACCTGTAGACAGAACCCACCTGTGGCATGCCTGCCAAGGCGCGTGCGATCACCGCGACAGAGCGCTCAGAGCTGGTCTGGTAGTGAACAATCAGGGCCTTTTCAGGATTTTGCTGATACAAGAGTGGCGAGATGTCCCCGACTGTAACATCTGGCGCCACAGTGACATTCTCGTAGCTCTGAGGGTCGTATAGGTAGAACCCCAGATCGCCAAACTGATCAAAGGTTCCGTCTGGGCTGGCAGGATGAGAGTACTTCTCTTTCAGTTGTGTGCCAGTAATCAGATACGGGACTTCGTGTTGAAGCAGAAAACTGTGCGGCAAGTATCTCAAGTGTCTGTACCGCCAGTTGAGCTGTACATTGTCAAGTTGCTGTACCTCTGCCTCGACCTTGAAGGTGAGCCCTCTTAGCCGCTTGCTGTTGTATGAGACGCCATTGCTGTTTAGCCCGACCCTTACAGCATCGCGCAAGCTGTTGAAGTCTTTGGTGCCTGGATCTCAGCACTGTACAGGACTTTCTCGGCTGTGAAAACAGTGTCTCTCTTTCGCCTGGTCATGTTCGTGGTACATTGACAAGGAACTGAAGCTGTGTCGACGAGGAATTGCAGCGAGGAGGCGGTCGAGCTGCAGGAAGAGCGCAGAAGACAGGCAATCGAGAAGAACGCAGGCGAGAAGTGGGGGAGGATGCCAGAATAACAGCGAGAGACGTAGGCGGAAAGGCGAGAAGCGAGAGAAGATGTCAAAAAGTGAGAGTAGAAAAGAAACCAAGCCTGAGGCTTTAGCGGTGTTACGAGCGTAAACTGCTGTTCCGTGTAGAGCTCCACGGTGAGACTCCTACTGAGCGTCGTTTGCACGGTCGACCGAGACTTTCCGTATCAATGGACATCCCATTTGAGACCGGCTTCGTCGAAGAGGGTTTTGATGTGGGCTGTTGCTGCTTTGATGTCGTCGTGCGATGCGTGGAGATGACCAGCTACGACAGACTTCATTTTGCTATCCTGGAATGCGTCAAGGCAGGTAGCATCTAATCAATGTCAGCGAGAGCGACGATGGGGTACATGTGAGCCTGCCTTTGGTCTTTGCAGGTGCATATTTTGAGCTCACTTTGGCTCGCTTCGATGGCGGCGAGGCCGCTCCAGGGCTGGAAGGCTTTGTTGTGACCATGCAGGTGGCAAACGAGTGAGCAGACTGACTGTAATGATGAGAGGGCTCTTTGAGGCGCGGTGAAGTTGAGCATTGCGGGAACAGACAAGCTCAATGTTGCAGTGAGAGGAGGGGACCTGCCTGTACTGCGCTCTGAGCAGTCATTTTGAATTTAGGAGCATACAAGTTATCAAAGCAAAGCTGATAAGCTATTAGATAGTAGTGAAAAGGCTCCACACCTAGGCGTATTGAACTGATTAGAGTCCTACCTTCAAGTAGTACTCTTCATGCTGCAACTTGCGAAGTGGTTGCTTGGAGCTGGTAAGGCGTAGTAGTAGGAAGGAGCGAGTAGCTGCCCTATAGCCAGAATTTGCCACGGTGAAGAGAAACAACAGCCTCGCACTGCACCGCTGAGAAGCATTCGGGCTAGTACAGACAGAATGAGCGGTCCAGGCATTACAATTCAACCACAGCAAGTGATAGAAGAGTAAGACAGCGGCTGCGTCTTGTTGTAGTCGACAGCACAAAACTTCCTTGACATTTTATTTCTCGATGATTGTCTCGTCACTCATCTAATGGTGTCGTAAGCAAGGCTTGACGTCGACGCGCAAGGCTGTGAGGTAGCATGGGTAGTTGACGAAACGCGCGTTCCTGAGGACAAAATCTGGCTAGTGAAACATGCAGGTACCTTCACAGCATCTTGGCCATGCAGGTGACGAGGCTGTCCACGTATCATGTACAGTAATTACTGTTGTACGCGGAGCAGCATGGCGCGGCTTTGTAATTCTGTATGGAGTGGCTGGCATCAATCGGAGAATGCCCCACTTGCGGGAGTGATGCTTGAGCCAAAAGCTTGACAAGCAACAAGCGTCATTTGAAGAATCGCAGGATGGCTACACATGCATTGTAGAGCTGCCACGCGTCGAGACTTCCACCCATGCTGCTGCGCGCCCGGAGCGATGGCTTCTTTGCTGCCTGCAGCCGCGCGTGCCCCCATCATCGACGCGCCGCCGCCCTGTCTCATCACTCGCACGGGCTGAATTGTACGTCGCCCTCCGCCTACAGCCCCTACGCCAACGTCGGGCCACAGCGGCGCCTGCAGACCTGGACACACACAAAGAGCAGCGATTCCTCGTCGTCTCGAAGCGGCGCACAATACCCTTCGCGAATAACAGCCCCGTCTCTTAACTGGACGACGATAGCGCATCGCACACGACACATTGCCGCTGCCATGACGAGCCTCACACACACCCACGGCCACGCTGGTCACGGCCACGGACATCACCACCACCACCACGATAACACGTTTCTGCTGTCGAAAAACAAGCACGATGCCGGCGTCCGTATCACCAGAATCGGCCTGTACGTCAACCTGGGCATGGCCGTGGGAAAGGGGGTGGGTGGGTATGTCTTCAACAGCCAGGCGCTCACGGCCGACGCCATCCACAGCCTGACCGATCTCGTCAGCGACGTCATGACGCTGGCGACTGTTGGGTGGTCTCTGAAGCCTCCTTCGCAGCGGTTTCCCAGCGGGTATGGCAAGGTCGAGAGTTTGGGCTCGTTGGGCGTGAGCGGCATCCTGCTGGCGGGCGGCTTCATGATGGGCTGGTCTGCCCTGATCACCATCATGCAGCAGTTCTTCCCAGAGTTTGCTGAGGCGGTTGCCAATCTGGGGCTGCTGGCACACAGTCACCACCACCACGGCGCCGACGATCTGGGGCCCAATATCAACGCTGCATGGCTGGCCGCTGGGTCTATTGTGATCAAGGAGTGGCTGTATCGAGCGAGTAAGCTCTTCTATCTGATTATCTAACACATCTGCTAATACAATCCAGCCCTCAAAGTCGCCAAGGAGCGCAAGTCGACTGTCCTGGCGTCCAACGCCTACCACCACCGCGTCGACTCCCTCACAGCCTTTGTCGCGCTCCTCCTGATTGCCGGCTCTAACGTCCTTAACAACGCTTCGTGGCTAGATCCCGTCGGCGGTCTTGTCATCTCTCTCATGGTGGTCCAGGCCGGCTGGGGTAACACAAAGTCTGCGCTCCTCGAGCTGGCTGATGTCGGCGTCGAAGATGAGATGAAGGACAACGTGACCAAAGCCGCGACCAACGCGCTGGAGAGCATTAACTCTGCGACTGACAAGGTCGAGGTGCGCGCAGTGCAGGGCGTCAAGGCTGGCCAAAACTACCTAATGGACATTGAAGTTGGTGTGCCCGGGTCATGGACAGTGGATCAGACGCGCGCTGTCGAGGACATGCTGCGCGAGCGAGTGGGTGCAAAGGTCAGGGGCGTCAAGAAGGTCCGAGTGCGCTTTGTTACCAACAGCACAGGCGAGCCTGACTTTCTCGACGAGTTCATCGCCGGCGACGCCACAGGGACGACTACTCCAGAGTCGGAGCACGAGCACGAGCACGAGCATGACCACGACGAGCACAAGCACAGCCAGAGCACCGACACGGCGCGGAGGAGGAAGTGAGCTTGTACCACCATCGTAACATGTACTATGATTCTTGCATAGACAAGAGGAAAGACGGGCGGCGCTCTGGAGTTAGACTACACCATCTCGAACCCGTTGGGTGGTTCAATGCATCGATTAATGTTGATGCTGTCGCCGTGCACGCTAATGCTCGTTTCAGCCATTACCCGCGGCGAACGTTGTGATGTCCGATCGGCGACGGCACCGAGGCGCTGGAGGCAAACACCGACATTGCAGCTCTGCAGGCACGCAAGTCGAATGAGAATTTACCCGCGGGCCAATTGCGAGCCCTCGTCGCCGCAGACTCCGGCGGCAAAATGCGTGACATCGGCCAGTCGTCAATTGTGGACCCTGAGTACGACAGTCAAGTCAACAACATACCACTATCTTCTCATGCTCGTCCAACCTTTCATCTCCCATACCTCAATTCCAATTCTAACACTGCGATTCCAAGACCATGGCTGACCAGTTCCTCGGCTTCGATCTGAGCACCCAGCAGCTCAAAGGTGCGGGCCCCACTACCCCACCATGCGCCCTCGAGCTCCCACTGACGTCGTGCCAGGCATCATAGTCGGCTCCGACCTCAAGCTGCTGCACGAAGCCAAGGTAGACTTTGACGCAGACTTTGGCGCAAAGTATGGCATTGAGAAGGGCGTCCTGACCAACCCGGCTGAGGGCGAGGTCTTCGCACCGGTCGCGCTGTTCCTCGAGGCTGTGGATCTTGTGTTGCAGCGGCTGAAGGAGCAGGGTGCGGATTTCTCAAAGATTCAGGGTGTCAGTGGTGCGGGTATGCAGCACGGCACTGTGTTTTGGAGTGAGGACGCTGAGCATCTGCTTGCTAATCTGGATCCGGGCAAGACGTTGTTGGAGCAGCTTGAGGGTGGTGCAAAGGGTGAGCGCAAGGGCGCGTTCAGTCACCCGTTTAGTCCGAATTGGCAGGATGCGAGCACGCAGAAGCAGGTCGAGGCGTTTGACAAGGCGTTGGGCGGCGCGGATAACCTCGCTCAGGCGACGGGCAGCAAGGCCCACCACGTGAGTTCTCTCGAGTCGAGAAAGAGCCAATGGCCATACTAACATGACCAGCGCTTCTCCGGCCCTCAGATCCTGCGCTTCCACACAAAATACCCAGAGGCCTACAAGGCGACCTCCCGCATCACCCTCGTCTCGTCGTTCCTCGCCTCTGTCTTTCTCGGCAAGATCGCGCCCATGGACATCTCTGATGTGACGGGCGCCAACCTGTGGGACATCAAGAACGGGCGCTGGCACGAAGATCTGCTCGCCCTCGCCGGGGGGTCTTCTGGCGTCGAGGACCTGCGCCGTAAACTGGGCTCTGTCCCTGAGGACGGCGGCTCCAGCTTCGGCCCCATCTCGCCCTACTTTGTCGGCCGCTACGGATTCCCACAGTCAACACAGATCGTAGCCTTCACGGGCGACAACCCCAGCACCATCCTCGCCCTCCCGCTGCGCAGCTCCGACGCCATTGTCAGCCTGGGCACAAGCACCACCTTCCTCATGAGCACCGACACATACAACCCAGACCCGGCGTACCACTTCATGAACCACCCCACCACACCCGGGCTATACATGTTCATGCTGTGCTACAAGAACGGCGGCCTGGCCCGCGAACACATCCGCGATGCCATCAACGCCAACGCCAACGATAAATCCTGGGACAAATTCAACGACGCCGCTCTTTCAACACCAGTCCTAGGCCAGTCCACAGACACAGACCCCCTCCGTCTAGGCCTCTTCTTCCCACGGCCTGAAATCGTCCCCGCCGTCAAAGCAGGCACATGGCGCACCACCTTCTCCCCCAGCAGTGGCCTGGAACCCGCCTCCTCAACAGCCTGGCCAACCCCCGACCCAGACGCCCGCGCAATCCTCGAATCCCAATTCCTCTCCCTCCGCGCCCGGAGCCAATCCCTCGTCGGCCCCCAAGGCTCCCTCCCGCCACAACCACGCCGCATCTACCTCGTCGGCGGCGGGGCCGCGAATCCCGCCATCGCCGAGCTCGCGGGCCAGGTCCTCGGCGGAAGCGAGGGCGTGTATAAGCTTGAAATCGGGGGCAACGCGTGTGCGCTCGGTTCCGCGTACAAAGCTGCGTGGGGTGTGCAGAGACGTGCCGGGGAGGCGTTTGAGGATTTCCTCGAGAAGAGGTGGGATGAGGGGAGTTTTGTGCGCAGAGTGGCGGATGGGTATAGAAAGGGTGTGTTTGAGAAGTATGGAGGGGCTTTGCGGGGGTTTGCTGAGTTGGAGAATAGGGCTATACGGGAGAAGGGCGAGGGGAGGGTGGAGACGACGAAGGAGGGTGGTGTTGACGGGGGGATTGTAAGAGCTAATTAGTCTCTGTTCATGGGGAGAATGACATTTCCACTTCATCCCATTGACTTCTTCCTTCATTCGTTCAACGCTGCATCTTCAAGGGGGAGGGTGGTGGGCGTACGTGAGGATCGTGTCCATGTTCACCGCGCCAGGCAGATGAGATGAGATTGGGCATATCTTAAGTCCTGAGTTCCAACATCATAGCAAGATGATATACCAGTCTCAAGCCAGTATTAGAGTGAAAAAAGCAAGCTTGCCTCACTGCGTACGATATTACGTCGCGAAGTGGGGAACACGACTAGATTGATATATTTGAATTTGTATTTGGATTTGGATTTGGATTTATATTGAGTAGCTCGAGCTACATTCGCGAGATACACGCGTGAATTCATCTAAACTATCTACATTCCCTGCCTCCAGGCCTTTTGGACCTCGCCCTTGGACCTCGCCCTTGGACGCCGCCACTTGGACGCCGCTATCACATCACATCACGCACCCCTGCGTACATTCGTAGCCATGAGCGTAATCTTTTTCTTCTTCTTGCCCTTCCCACCGGCGGGCTTCTTCGGTGCATGAGTCGACGACTCGGCCTCGTCGCCCAGCGAGAGCGCCTGCGCCTGCGCTATCATCTCTTCTTCCTGCAGGAGCTCCTTTTCCCAGCCCTGCAGCCAGCCGTCGTCGACGTCGTGATCCAGCGGTGCGAGCACGGGGGACGCGCCGGTGATGGCGGTAGTGCCCCAGACGGTGCGGGGGGCCGAGGGGCTGGTGGATGGGGAAGCCAAGGAGGCAAAGCCTTCGCCGCGGCGGGCGGGCCAGGGCGGGGATGTAGAGGCGTCGTCGCCGTCGGCGGGGGCGTCGGGCGTGCTGGATGAGGCCAGTGGGAGGAAGTCTGCGGCGGAGAAGCGTTCGGAGATGCTGGGGCGTTTCCTGCGCGCCGAGTTGAACTCTGCGTACTCTGCCTTCTCAGCGCGTTGTCGTGCCTTCTCCTCACGACCCTCCTTGTCCTGGTGCTTCTTCCGCCTCCTCTCAATGTCCGGCTTGAAGCGCTCCAGCACCTCGGGCGCCACCGTGTCGGTCCAGTCGCACTCGAGAAAGGCGACCTCGCAGCCGTAGGGGAGGTGGGCCAGGTACTTTGTGCGTTTCCTGAGCTCGTCGTCGACGACGTGCCCGGTGGAGACGCGCTCGACGCGGGGGAGAATCGTAGCCGGGAACGCAGCAAAGTTCTCAAAAGCGGATTTGAGAATGCGTATGTCGAGCGGTGAGAGGTAGTAGTGCATCAGCGCCTGGTAGAAAAAGTACTCGGACGGGGTGCGGGACTGGTCGTGGTGCTGTCGGTTACGGATCTCGGCAAGGGTTGCTGGCACGCTGGAGCGTGATGTCTGCGAGGACATTGACATTTTGCGTTGGGCGGTCTCGCTGGCTACCACAGCCTCTCTGTCCTGGCCACCAGAATCCTGGCCAGAAGGAAAGAACTCGGGCGCGTCTTCACTAAAGACTATGGGCGCTCGCTTGGGCTTGGGCTCGGCTGGCTTCAGCGCCGACTCGGGTGGATTCCCAATGCCCCTGGTCTTCTCTTTCGACTCTTCAATGCTGCGAATGGCCTTTTTCGCCCACTGCACGTTGTCCTCCCCAAACATGACCTCATCCTCCTGTGCTTGCTGACGCAACTCGACGACCTCGTTCTCAAACTGCTCCAGCATGTAGTCCTCTCCGCCGCGTAGAACACGGGCGTAGTCCATGGCCTCTGCGGCAAAGTACCAGGGAATGTCTTCGTCTTTGGCGAGCACCTCTGCGCCATCACGGGGCATGGCCAGCGTACTTCCAGCTGAGCGCATCACCAAGCGCAGGACTACGTCACCACCCTCCCGCGGCGGTTCCCCCTCTTGCCCCAGGTACCAGCGCACGGGGCGTGTTTCAGTCGCGTAGATGGTGTCGAAGCATAATGGGCACTTCTTGGAGCGGGCTCGCTTCACAGGCTGCTGGCCCTCGTCTTCCGAGTGCATGTAGCGTATGAGACAGGGCAGACAAAAGATGTGGCCGCATCTGGCCATTCTCGGGGCTACGGGGGTTCCGAGACAGATGGGACAGGAGGCGTCTTGGGAGACGGACGAGGCCAAGATCTGCAGGACGTTGTTCCAGTCCAGGTGGATGTCGGCGTCGACGGCCTGGGCGCGGTAGTCACCACGCGGATCGACAATGAAGCGGTAGTTTGCGTGGACGTATCTGAGGGGTTAGTGTTGGTGGTGGGAGAGGCACATGGCAGCGTACCTCGCTTTATCCGAGGCATGGTAGCCGGAGCCGACGCCCCAGGCAGGCCGTCGGTAGGGGCGGGAGTGGCCGTGGCGGTCGTGGTGGGGGTGGTTTTGGGGGCGAGGGGGGAGGTTGAAGTTCATCAGATGGGTGATGGACGTCTGTCCCTTGCGGTTGCCGTACGGACGCATGGCGAGCTGGCGGTCAGAGTAGTTTGGTAGAGAGTGAAAGGAGGACTCACCGACTCGGCAATGGTATCCTCATCTGAGTGGCGGAACTTCTTGGAGCCCTTGTTCTGCTTCTTGGCCGGCTGGTTGTTCCTCGGGGTGGGCGAGTTCTTGAAGGGCAGAGCGCCGCGCTGCTGGCCGAAGAAGTTGACCGTGGCCGAGCCGGACTGAGACTGGGCAGGCGACTGTGGAGCGGCGGGGGCAGAGGCTTTCGAGGACGAGGGGGCCGAGGGCGGGTTCGAAGACATTATGCCACCCGCGCGAGGGGCTCACAGTGGTGGTGGATGATGCTGGGGCCTAGCACAAAAACGAAGGAAAGACGTAGAGCGAGAGAGTGAGGATAAGAATGAGGCAGAGGCAGCTGTGGAGACGGGGTGTTGAGAGTGGCTGTACTTTGGTTGTGAGCGTTTGGGTCCCCCAGAGGGATGGACTTGGAGAGTCAGAGAGGCTCGCCACCAGTGGATGGAGCATGACGCGACGGCTAGGAGGTCACGTGGTTGGGACTGCCATCATGGAGTGAGTATGTATGTATGCATAGGGGGTATGATGCAGGCAATGAAGAGGGGTGGCTATGTCGACTTGGTCACAGGCGATGCATTGTTGTGGCAGTAGTGGCAGTAATTGCAGACACACTCGAGGTCAGCGTCTCGTCGAAGCTTGGAGCAAGGGTTCTGAATAGCCGGCTGATGACTTCATCGGCGTACCGAGGAGTGGAGGACAGGAGTAGAGTCAGGCAGGCAGGCAAGTCGAGACAGTTCAGATAGTTCAGTGATAGTACCGTGTATGCGCCCGGCAAGACTGTATCAATGTCCAAGCATTAACTCATCTGTCGCAGTCAGTTGTGGCTCCTGACTCAGCTGCTGGTAGCCGTCAGTTTGAGTTGAGGCGGCGATTTGAAGTCTGTGCGGGCAAGAGTAGCAGCAGTGGGACCGCAACTCGCCCTCTCACTCCAAGCACGCCCACGACAACGCCGCCCTCTTCTCTCCCCTCCCATCCCCCCGCCGCTCTCTGCGCGCAACAACGTCCCACTGCCACGACTCGCTCATGTCGTGCTGATACAATGACAGCGTGTCTGGCCCGCCACCCCGCCGCTGTCCGTCGTCTCCCCTCGTCCTCGTCGCCGCCAGTCGCGCGACCCTTGTCCGTGTTCGCGCCTCAGCAATAATTCACAACCACCCTACGTAGTCGTCGACTGCGCTGCATCACCGCCCAAGTCGCGCACACTTCTACCCACTACCACCACCACCACCACCACTACACCAACCACCCCCCGTTGCCTCGCCCGTTGGACGCTCGGTCTTGCTGGCCAGCGCCCGACTTGGAGGCAACACCGCCTCGCCCACGTCGCCGCCCATGATGCCTGGCCACATGCCCCCCGGTGGGCCATTCCACCAGGGCCGCAAGCAGATGGACCACCCTTACCAGCAGTACCACTACGCCCCGCCGCCCCAGACACACTCGCCCGTCTATCACAACCCCTACGCGCCCTACCACCACCCTCAGCAGCACTATGGCCCGCCCCACGGCTACCCCCATCAGATGCCGCACATGCAGCAGTGGAACCCCTATCACCAGCCTCAGCCTCAGCCCCAGCTGCAGCCGCAAGTCCAGCCACAGCCACAGCCGCAGTACAACATGCCTCCGCGCCAGTTCCAGCCTCAGGCCTCGCCCGTCGTCGTCTCCTCGCACCCAGCCCACATGGCCGCCCTGCCTCCAGTCAACCGTTCGCTCGGCCAGACTCCTCCCATTGTCCACTCGCACACTCCCCCAATCATCCACTCCCAGACGCCCCCGATCGCACACTCGCACACGCCTCCCGTCCAGCGCATACACACACCTTCGCCCTCGGTCCACTCGCAGGCCCACACCCACTCTCCCACCCCGCCTGTCGTCGAGACCAAGCCTGTGCAGCCCGCTCCTCCTACACCACCCCAGCCCACAGCCTCCAAGCCCTTCTACCCGCCGTTGCCCTGGCTGTCTGTCCCCGACGCTGATTTTCCACCACGCGCAGCAGGCCGGAGAAGGAGGAAGCGCGGTGCCGTGTCAGCTCAAGAGCAAGGCCTGGCCCTTCCTTCGCGCGACAACAACGTACACGACCACACAGACACCACAGACGAGACCGTAGCTGGCGAGCTCGAGTCGGCAGGAGAGCCAGACGAGTCACAGGCCTCCACCATCGCTGTGCCTTCGGATGCTGAGGTCGACACGCCCTCGACTTCCCACCCGCCCTCTGAGATTGACGTGCCCGCCGTCCAACAACCTGCTGCTCACACAAGTGTCCCAGCCCAGAAGCACGCCCGCAACACCACCAAGCCCGCTGTGCCGCTGATCCCCATCAAGCCCGCCAAGCCTGCCAGCGCTGCTTCCACCACCCACAAGTCGGCAAAGTCGCCTGCTGCTGAGAAGCCACAGTCAAAAGCCGTCGACGAGCTCCCCGCCCCTTCCACAGACGCAGCTAGCACCGACGAAGCTCCCAAGCCTGCAGCGCCAGCAGCCCCCAAGTCATGGGCAGAGCTCCTGCGCGCCAAGAACGCTGCCGCCGCACCACAACCCCAGGCGCAGCCTCCAGCACACCCCGCCACCAATGGCGTCGCCAGCACAAATGGACCTGTGGCCTCCAAGAGCAACTCGCTCGCCGACGTCCTGGCTTCGTACTCTGTGGATGCCGAGAAGAAGGTGTCTTTTATTGAACCTCGTGGCCTTGTAAATACCGGCAACCTCTGTTACATGAATTCTGTAAGCTCCCCCTCACCTCCACTTCTCCACCACCTTCTAACACCGCCAGGTTCTCCAAGTACTGTTGTTCTGCGCACCCTTCTACGACTTCCTAGACCAGACGGCAAAGCGCGCCGTCCACAGCTTCAAGTCTGAGACCCCGCTTGTTGACGCCATGATCATGTTTCTGCGAGACTTCAAGGTCATCGACTCGGCCAGCTCCGTCGAGCAGCTCCGCCTGCGTCTGAAGACGGACGAGCTGGAGCAGTACGGCGACCCTCTCACACCCGAGTATGTCTACGACACCATTCGGCGCCTGCCCCGCTTCGATAACATGAAGCGCGGCTCCCAGGAAGATGCCGAGGAGTTTTTGGGTTTCCTCCTCGCTGGCCTGCACGACGACTGTGCGCTTGTCATCAAGAAGGGAGAGGCGCAAAACGGCGCACCAAAGACTGACTCGGCAGACGGCGGCTGGCTCGAAGTTACGGCAAAGCAGAAGACGTCGCTCACCCAGTCGTCTGGCGCCGTCGAAGTCGAGACACCCATCACCAAGATCTTCGGTGGCAAGCTTCGCTCAGAGTATAAAAAGGCCGGCGAGAAGCCCTCCGTTACCTTCGAGCCGTACCAGCCCCTGCAGCTGGATATTGGCGAGCCCCACATCAACAACATCTCAGACGCGCTGAAGAACCTCACACGGCTCGAGACTCTGGACAGCGCGGTTCGCGGCGCCAAGGCGTCCACCAAGCAGGTGCACATCGAGACGCTGCCGCCAGTGCTGATCCTCCATCTGAAGCGATTCCACTACGACGAGAAGGGCCCGCAGAAGATCTGGAAGAAGATCGGCTACCCTCTCGAGCTGGAGATCCCCAAGGAGGTCTTCCCCCAGCACAAGCGCGGAGGCTTCCAAGCAAAGGGCGGTTTCCCCAAGTACAGACTCACTGGGGTTGTCTACCACCACGGCAAGAACGCCAGCGGCGGTCACTACACAGTCGACCTTCGCCGCCAAGAAGGCAAAGAATGGATCCGCATGGACGACACCGTCATCCGCCGCATCCGCGCCGAAGACGTCGCCGAGGGCGGCGCAGAAGAGGACCCCAAGCTGCTCGCCGCCGCCCTCGAGCAGCACAAGACCGACGCCGGCAAGAGCAAAAACTTCTTCGCCCAGATCGACATTGACGAGGAGGCTTCCGATAAAGGCGGCTGGAACCAGGTCAACGGCACCGACAAAAAGGACACGAAGAAGTGGGCGGGCGTCGTCAACGGAACCGCCACGCCCACCTCGGCTGGGAAGCGCACACCGCTGACGAAGGAGAATGTCAGGGACAACAAGGTTGCGTATATTCTGTTCTACCAGCGCATCGAGGCGTGAGGGGGTTTTACACGGATGCGCACGATTGATTCACACACCCAAAAGTCTAAGCATAGCATGGCATGGAAAAAAGCAGAGCGAAGCGAGCGAAGTAAAGGAGGCGGAGGAAGGAGAGGAAGGGGAGGAAGGGGAGGAAGGTGAGGAGGTGGAACAGCAGCAGAGGAGAAAAACCGCCAAAGAGCCGCGACACGCTGTGCACAAAAAGTAAAGCACGAGGTTGTCCCTCGCGAGATGGTCACGGGCTGCAGAGTAGCAAGTCAAGTCAAGACGAGTACTATTGTACTATTTTCAACTACCTTCGCGAACAGCTATGCGTGATGTCGCTCTCCTGCGCTATTCCCAGTCAACCGATAGTAGATGCCTTGCTGCTTTTTTATCGGAAACGCGTAGGTAGAATTGGCTTTGTTGTCACGCTACACCTGAGAAGACTACATCTCAATAAGGCATTCTTCGCCGTTCCCCACGTACAAAGAGACGAGATGTAGTAAGTACAGCGCTCCATCTACGACCTCCACATCTTCCCTACTCCTAGCCAGGATTGTTCATCCTATCTTCTCCTAAAAACGACGTACTTGTTTTAATGTACGTCGAGTGTGAGTAAGGTGAGGTGAGGTGAGCTTGAATTAACCTTCCTTGGCACTTGCCCCTCTACATACCCCACTAGAGCTTGAACACGCAACTTGAACATCACGCCGAGCTCGAGCTGCGCTGTACAAACACGGAAGATATCGGTTCACTACGAGGAAGGAAAAGACAGCATGCTTATTACGGAAACTCACAAAGATGTGCCCACCCAGGCTGGTGGGGATATGCGTATGTCCTCCTCTTTTTTGCTCTCTCTTTTGTTCTTCTCTCTTTTGTCGTGGCTTCTGTGCTGTCTTCTCGACGCGAAGTGAGAATCTCAGGGCGTAGCTGGTTGTAGTTCGCTGCCTGCGTAGGGGTGGTTGCTCCTGCATTGGTGGCTCGATTACTTGCATGCGTAGCCTTGCTACTGTTCTTGCTACTGGGTGTCTGTATCTGCGGCTCGCCTCCTTCTATTTTACTACGCTTCCTTTTCTGCTACTTTATTTTACTGCCCCTTCAACCTTGCGCCTGCGTCTAGACTCTGTCTCCTCGCCTTCGCAGCTCTAATCCTGATCTATGCTGACTGTGAGAACAGGAGTATTTATCTTCCACCCCACTATTGCGAATTACCCAAAGGCCAAGTTCCCGGGCGTCGTTGTCTTTTCGGAGATTTATCAGGGTGAGTCTTGTTGCTAGTTTCTTTCATGCACTTTTCAAGCTTGTGGTCGGGGTTTGGGGTGTTGCTTGTACTCGCTCTTCGTACTTCCACTTCGTTATTGTGCTGTGTACGTCTCGTCGCTTCGTCGCTTTGCTCTGTTCTGTCTACTGCGTCCTTTTCCTCTATATATCTCGTTACTTTGCTGTTTTGCTTTCTTCCTCTTCTTACTTTGTTGCTGAATTTTGTCCATCGTTTGCTCTATACTCGCCCTACACTCGCTCTTCAACGTCGCTTCACTACGTGGCTTCTCTGTGTACACCTTGTCGTTTTACTTTCTTTGCTCTGTACCTGCCTTTCCACGTCGGTTCACTGTGTTGCTTTCTTCTGTTGCTGTTTCGCTCCACTATGTCGTCTTGTACTGTCCATGTCGTTTTGCAGTCTCTATCACATCACCCTGCTCTGCGCTCTTACCGCTTCACCCCATTCTCGCCCTGCACTCGCTCTGTGGTCACTTTTTAACTCCTCTCTACTTCTTTCATCTGCTCTGTTGATTCGCTCTGCCCTCAACATCTTCTCACTTTGTTAATTCGTCCTGTACTCGCCCTGCACTGACTCTGTAATCGCTCTATTGCTTCGCTCCGCTCCGCAATTCCGCTCGTACTCACACCCCCAGTAACCGGCCCCGTCGCGCGCTTTGCCCGCCAAATCGCGTCCCAGGGCTACATCGTCGCCGCCCCATCCTCATACCACGAGTTCACAGGCCCGGAACCCCTGGCCTACGACGGCCCCGGCACAGATGCAGGCAACGAGTGGAAAGTCGCCAAGAAAGTATCTGCGTACGATGAGGATGCCAAGCTATCTGTTGATATCCTGCTCGAGCTTGAGACGTGCAATGGGCGGATCGGCGCAACTGGTGCGTTTCCTTTACTACCCTGTCCTCGCCTTCAATGACAGGAAGGTGGTAACTAATACTAACAGGCATGTGTCTCGGCGGCCACCTCGCCTACCGCTGCGCCCTCGACCCGCGCGTTGCAGCCGCGATATGCTACTTCGCAACCGACATCCACAGCGCGACCCTCGGCGCCGGGAAAAGCGACGACTCACTGCAGCGCGCCAAAGATATCAAGGGCGAACTCGTCATGATCTTTGGCAAGATGGATAACCACGTCCCGCCCCAGGGCCGCGATTTGATCCGCAAGACGCTGCATGAGGCGGGTGTGACGTTTAGTTTCTACGAGCCGGCGTGGGCGCAGCGTGAGTTACTTCTCCTTGATCGCCACGAGAGGGGAACACGTTCAGAGATTGAAACCGCTGACCACAATTCCTAGACGCCTTCATTCGCGACGAACTCAGCAAAGGACGGTATGACGCGGCGCTGTCGGGTATCTGCTTTGAGATGCTGAAGGAGCTGTTCAATCGCACGCTGCGGTCTGATCTGGGGCCGAGGAGCGGCGGGGATGTGGAGATTGAGGATATCTGCTAAGTGACGGTGATTGCAGAGTCGAGTGAAATGCTGATATTGGCTGTTGTAGTGGATCGAGACGCTGTCCTCTAGCCATAAATGATCCATATCAACAGTGGACATGTTGACTCATCTTGATAGACAAAAATTCAAGACTTGCTAAGTCGACTGAAGATCACATTAGACATTGATTGAAACGCTAATATGGACATCATAGTGAAATTGAAAGTCTACCTCTATGCCACCAACCATCGATCCTCGGCGAAACCTCACACCTGTCTGCTTACTCGCTCAACCACGTCCGAAGACTTCAATCGCACGAACCCAGGCCGCTCTGGACCCAACAACCGACTCACATCGTTGAGCTCCAGCCCCATAGCCCGGCCCTTTCCCTTGCCTGTCCCTGCTTCTCCTGAGCCGGAGCCTTTCGACCCGCTCAACCGCGCGCTGAGCTGGAACGAAGCATCTTTTCTGCCGTGCCCGACGTCGTCGCTCTCGTAGCTCTGCATCAGCGGACGCAGGTATGGCACCACGCACGACACGATCGTGTACCCCACCGCCAGTTGGGCAGTCGTCTGGAGGCGGGAAACCTGAATAGCATCCGTCGGGGCGCTTGTACTGATAAACACCAGCCGCGTCAGGGTGATAGCAATATTCCTATCCCGTCAGTCTGCACTCAGTACCTTTGAGGAAGCACTCACGGCATCCGAAAACTAAACGCGCCCACCACCGCCCACTTGGCCCGACTCGCCATACTCCTACTCCACACCATACACACACTCGTCCCGATCAGCGCGCCCTCAAGCACCGCATCCCCAGCAGAAATATACACCCACCTAGCCCGCCACCCCGCACACCTCCCCATCACATCGCGACACCCAAACCCCTCGAGAAACACCGCCGACACCGCCCACGCCACAGACAGCAAAACAAGCGCCCAAGCCCCCCTCTTCAGCCCCTCAAACGGCGAAAGCCACACAAACATCAACGCGCAACTAATCTTACTCGCACACAGACACAAGATATACAACACCCCGGCAGCCAACGTCCCGCGCTTCCCCGCCCCTCCGTCCTCATCCCCTTCCTCCGTTCCTGCTTCTTCCCGCCCCAGGCCCAGCGAGACGAGGTACATGGTGACGGCCAGCTCGCTGAGCCCAATGCATACCGCGCCCGTAAAGGCCGCGTCGGGGAGCACGTGTAGATGCACGCCCCCGCCGTGACAGGCGTAGATGCGCACCCCGACGCTGAGGAGGATCAGGCCTGCTGAGAAGCCCGTTAGGATGGCGATGGTGCCTGTTTGGTCTGTGGGCGTGGCGGCCGTGAGGGGGGGATGAATGGTCATGCTGTGGAGCTGCGAAGCTACGAAGCTGTGAAGACTTCGAAACGGACGCAGAGAACTAACGACCATGTAAGCACCAAGAAAGCTCACTCTCGTGTTAACGCCGTCAAGCGTCATTCTTGCTGATAAACCCACATCCACATCCACAATCACAACCCTTCACAACCAGGTCCATCCACCCACACACCACACCCATCCGTTCCCAGCCCAGCCACCTCACCGACCCAACCGAAGCCCCGAACCGCCGCGAATCAGTACCAGAGGAACGAGGCAGATAAGCGCGTCGCGCCCGCTAAGCGAGCGCGGGGTGGCTCAGCAAAGGGGTTCAGCAAGGGCGGGTTTCTTTGTTGATTGCCGCGTGCGGAGCGCCGGATCCGGGGGTGTGGGACAAAGGCGGGTCCACGTGTCGGGTTTGGGTACCGTGGGTTGGGATGAGATGATGTGAGATGAGATTGGATTTGGGTTTCGGGGTCGAGATGTGTGGTCTTGGGAGAAGGGTGGGATGGGATGGTAGAGGAGATGGGGATATGTGTACGAATCTATCTATCTACGTCACTTCGCTGTGCTTCAATTGAATATCGCTCAGAACGTTGACCCAGAGACCTCGGACAGACTCCTCACCACCTTAACAGGCCCCATATACACCCTCTTCCCCTGGACATAATACATGACCAAACACAGCACAAACACGGCCCCAAACAGGAGAACCGCCCAGTTGAAATTCTCCACATCCGAATGCGCAAACGCAGGCCAGAAACTCCAGAAAAACGCAAATAACGCGTAGATTAACCCCGCGGCGTTGACGGGTACCCCCCATCGCCCGAGACTCCAGCGCGCCGCGGGGAGGGACGTGGGCCACACGAGCCGCCGGTAGAGAATGCAGGATAGACTGACCGTGTAGGTGAACATGAGGCTTACGACCTGCAGGCTGACGATGGCGTTGAACGCCGTGGTGGAGCCAATGTTGATGAGTGCTAGGAGTGCGGCAATGAGCGAGGAGAGGAGAATGGCGTTGCTGGGGATTTCCTTGGTGTGGTCGACTTTGGCGATCCAGTCTGAGAAGGGGAGGCCGCGGTCCCGTGCGAATGCGAAGGTTTGCCTGGCCGTGCTGGCGCCGAAGTTTACATTGGCGGCGCTGACGAGAAGCATGACAATGATGGTTAGGGCGTTGACGCCTGGCAGGGGAAGTGCCTTGGTGAAGACGTAGAGGAAGGGGTAGCCTGACTCGCTGCTGATTGCGGCGTCGACGTCGTCGATGGCAAAGAGGAAGCCGATTAGGAAGACGATGGCCATGAGGCTGTTGATAAAGTAGGACCAGATGAGAGAGATGGGCACGTAGCGCGATGCATCGCGGACTTCTTCTGCCATGTGCGCTGTTGCGTCGGAGCCTGTCGCAGTCAGTGGCCGAGTTCAAGGGCGGTCGTTGTACGCACCGAGTAAGGAGTAGATAGCTGATATTTGACCGGCCATGAGCGATACACCGAGAGAGCTCCAATCACCATCGTTTGTGAAATCGGTGAAAACGTCCTTGGCTGAGCGGCGCGGTGCAAGACACCACAGTGTGACCACAACTGCGAGAAACGCAAGGACGTGAATCATCATCAGTGCGTTCTGGACTCGTGTCCAGATATGATGGCCCCAGATGTTAGACACATAGACAATGGAGACCTGTATACTTAGCAGAATACTAAACAGCGGGTTCGTATCTACATACCATGGCGAAGACGAACAGAGTCCCTTCCCACCGTTGCGGTGTGTAGCTGGGATTGTTAACAGTGATCAGTGCCTGTGCAATGGTGCCTGTGAGAAAGCAATCCGCGGCATTCCCGGCTTGCCAGGACAGCGTGGACATCCAGCCCACGACATACGACAGAAACTGCTGATACTGCGGCGGTGCAAATTCTGACACCCAGTGATATTGCCCGCCAGACGTTGGCGCCCTGGTTGTGCGTTAGGAAACTTCTTCCAGATGGAGGGACGGGGACATGCATGGATGCCATCTCTGCTAAGCTCATCTCAACAAAGGTAAAGCCGATGAAAGTCCAGATGTAGCTCCAAAAGAGGCCCGCCAGTCCGCCATTGACCAGACCCTGAGTGCAAGCAATCATAAGGTATTCCCACGTGGCAGTCAAGACAATTGCGAAGCTCAATGCCGACAGTGGTCTGTAGTTGCGCTGCGGGCCAAGTCAGCCAGATGGTAAAACACTGTACTGGAGGAAAAGTTGTTACCTTGAACTCCTGCTTCTTCCCCATGCGATACATGTCCTCGCGATCCGTTACCGTGATGCCCTCCTTGCTCTCGGGCCGTACTTCTTGCATCACGCACCCATCGTTGAGGAAGTCGACCAGCGCAATCTCCCTCGACACATTGCTGTGGTACCTGTACAAATGATTCGGTCTGGGTGGGTGGATTTGCAGCCTCTCGGAGTCAGCCATGCTGCGAGGCACATGTTGAGATGCGGACAAACGTCGAGATGTCCTGTGTCGTTGTTGAGGGACGGTGTCGTAGGAATGCGCCGCTTGTACACACCGATCGTGTTGAGCAAGGGCGGAGAACAAAGGATCCCAGGAACTTGGGTAGCGAACAACACACCAGCTGCCGTCGGATCCGAGCTCGACGGCAGTTCTTATCAGCGACAGCAGGGCTCGGTAGATGTAGGTTATTCAGGCGTGTTTATCAGAACTGAAGGCGTTATTGTTCGACCCCTGGCAAGATAAGAAGTCGTCATAAGCTGGATCTAACCGGTGAGCATGGACAACGGACAAAGCGTGATTAAAGCCGAAGAAGTAATAACGGTGTCGTCAGTGGTCAGCTGTGTGTTGTGAGATACGCTGGGGTTGAACAGACGCTGCTTCGCGTGCATGAAGGAGAAGGGTGTAGGAAACATGTACGGGATCTGGCAGATAACCATCAACACTGGCCGAGTGCGGTGGCTCCGGACGACAGCAACACCCAAAGGACAAATATTCTCGCGACATCGACGGTGTTGTGAAAGTCTGTTCGGTCCTAGATTGGGTCACTACCTGATCATACTTTGAAACAGCAGCAAGGCGGACGTATACTGCGCCGTAACAGCTCCGAGCAGCCACTTGACAAGAGGTTGAGGAGGGCCGATCAGACTCAGGACTCTGATTCGATTATTAGGCCTAAGGTTGGAGCCTTTCCGGTGCTGTTTAACAGCTCATTAGCTCTGCTCCAAAGCCTTGTATCCTTCTAAATGCAAACCGACTGCCCGGAGCTAGCAGATCACAGTAGGTCGAAGAGCAATCGTGAGTTACACTCCAGCAAGCACCAAGACCAGCAGGAGAACTGACATTATATCAAGTCAGCGTGTCGCAAACAAGTCGATTCGATGTCAGTCACTGGAATACCTCGAGAGTTGGCCGCTGCTCTCCAGACTCGGTGGTTGGTCTTGAAGAATCGACTGAGGTCATCAGCCAAAGTGGTGATTCAGATGCTGATGTATAGTACACTCAAAAGCAACGCAAATATGCAGTATGACCCATCTCCCATCTCTCCGCATCGCCATCCAACGCTCTCCCCTTCAACCTCCAATGCACATCCCTAGTACTGCCCAGCCGCAGCCTGGCAAGCCTTCAGCTGATCGAGGTACCACCCGCAGATAGTCAGACTGCCCTGGTTCTCATCCATGCATGTGCGGAAGCTAGTAATGTTCTCAGCGCAAGGCCCGCTCTGCGCCTGCGCGCTGGTGTTGACCTGGTGCTGGGTCTGGAACTCTGTGCTCTGGGGCGCGGCCTCGGCAGGCGCGCTGCTGCCGCCGCTGAACCAGCCGCCGACTGCGTGGCCGATGGAGGATCCGACTGCGACACCGCTGGGGGAGTGTTAGTGTGACTGGCGGTGCACGCAGCGGGAATAGTAGTGGATGGAGGAAGAGACGTACGCAGCGGTGGAGGCCATTTGGCCGAACAGACCGGGGCCCTGGGGAGTGACGGCCGCAGGGGGTGCGGCGGAGGCAGCAGGAGCAGGCGCCGCAGCAGTCGAGTGCTGGCGAGCGGGTGCGGTGGTCGCGGGCTTTGCGGCGGGGACGGTAGGCCTGGGGCGGACAGGGGCGGCTCCTCCACGTTGACGAGGCATGATTGCTGATGGATTGGGGTGTTTGGTAGGGTGATTGAGTGTTGGCGGTGGTGTTGATGTGGTGGTGATGTGCTATGGAAGTGGAAGGCAAAACGTCCGAGGTCAAAGTTGCTTCTCGAAAGATCGGCGTTTCCGCGAAAGCAAGCGCTGTGATTGGTCAGACATCGAAACAGACTGACGGCGTCAGGGCGTCACCAGGCAGCAGAACTGTGAGGATGCAGCATCTAGACACTCTAGAGTACAGACTAATAATGGCATGCTCTGTTATGTCGGCATATGTCGACATTGCTTGGCAGGGCTCAATCTCTCAAAACGCACATCACGGCAGTTGCAAGTGGCCAACATCTAACGGGTGCAGAAACCAATGCGTGATATTCAGAAGACAAAGGTCTATCGTAGATGCTAATTTCAGATCCGCAGTCCACGGCGCCAAAGGAGAGGAATGCAGCAAAAGACGGCTCGCAAGCGTAGACGCTGCCCCTGTCCGATTGGCCGTACGAGAGGTATGCAAGATGCTATCGAGCAGATGCGATGTACGAAATGTGAGGGTATGAGGAAACAGCACCAGCAAGAGGAACCTGCTGCGGGAGTGTGCTGGGTAGTGAGTATATTCGTTTCTGCATCGGCGCTGGCTTCGATGGACGCATTATATTCAAGCTCCCGGTTGTCCACGATGACGCCAGATGGCCGCCGTGCCTACTGTGCGTGGCCACTTATAAGATGGTGCACTTGCTCTTCTTCTTCTGCTGCGATTGTTGAGGACGGGGGCTGAGAACGGCGCTGGTTGACGTTAGCCTGGGGCCTCGGCTCGAGGGGGAGAGAATACACACCGAATTGCCTCGTCGAAAACGCTCTTCAGGTTGCGCTGTGTGAGGGCCGAGCACTCGAGGTACTTCTGTGCCTTGATCTCCTTGGCGACCATGACGGCCTGCTCGTACTGGATGGGAGCCATCTTCTTCTGGCGCAGCGACTCCTTGGTGCCCTCATCGTCGCGCAGATCGAGTTTGGTGCCGACGAGGATAATGGGCACGCCTGGTGCGTGATGGTCGATCTCAGGGTACCACTGTAGGGCTGTCAGTTTTGCGTGATGCATTGAGATGTGGGTGGACCCTTGTTGGGAGACTCACCTTGGCCTTGACGTTGTCGAACGACGGCGGGCTGACAATGGAGAAGCAGATGAGAAACACGTCGGTCTGGGGGTAGGACAGCGGTCGCAGACGGTCGTAGTCTTCCTGTCCAGCGGTATCCCACAGTCCCAGGCTGATGGGCTTGCCATCGACCATTACATTCGCCGAGTAGTTGTCGAAGCTGCGACGGCATTAGTGTTGTCGTCTTTGCGCGAGTTTCGGCGGTACTCGCACTCGGCCAGACTCACACAGTGGGAATGTACTCGCCGGGGAAGGCGTTTGTTGTGTAGGAAATGAGGAGACATGTCTGGGCAGTTAGCATTCAGCGATTCGGCGGCACAGCAGCAGACGCGGTGGCTCACTTTGCCAACGGCACCATCGCCGGTCACGACACACTGTCAGAAGTCAGTCGGCCATTGCCAGGCAGTAGCAGCATGCAGCAGCATGCAGCAAGCATCTTGTGTGCGCACCTTCAGAGACTGGGTCGCGGGGGCAGCCATTGTAAATTAGAATAGAGTCGACGCGTCGTCGGATTAGGGTCTATGTAGATAACGCGGGTACGGGCCCTGGTCGGCGGCTCTGGGGGGGCGGCGGCGAGGATTGTGGGCGGTCGAGTGGAGCTGGCTGGGCGGAGCTGGGCGCGGGGTGGAGAGCAAGCAGCAGGCTGATGAGCAGGCTGATGGGCGTAACGAGGGGGGTTCTTGTCGAGCACAAGTCGCAGCTCTTTTCGCTTTTCGCGGCTTCTGCGAGGTTCGCGGGAGCTATCTGCAACTTGCAGTAGGGGGGGGGCTCGCTTGGCGGCGGCGGCAGGTTGAGCTTGCTCGCGAGTCGCGCGGGGGGGTCCAGTCGAGTCGTGGCCGGGCGGTGATCAAGGTGCAAATGCGTTAGGTAGGTGGTTGGAGCAGCGCAGCGCAGCGCTGAGCTTCAGTATGCTATGTAGGTATGGATCGTATCTGTAGTGAGAGGGGATCGCTGCAGCTGGCCTTTTGGCTTTTAGGAGGGGGGGCCTATACGCCTTTTTGCTGCTGCACTGGGCTACGACGGGCTGGACGGGCTGGACAGGCAGGCACCACGGAGAATCCTCTCACACGTCAAACAGGCCTGCGACACCTCGCGCCCGCGACTCTTTTGCTGCGACCAGCCATGGCTCTGCGAAGCCCTGATAGGCACGGCGCACGGATCGACAGCAAGAGCCACATGCTCGCCCAGTCGCGCTGCTGGTCCCCATTCGACAGGCTCCAAGTAGCCATCATGACCGAACCGCCCATCGTGTTGGCCCTGCTCTGCACTGTTTGCAGTGGTTGTGACGGTGCACATACCTGCTGGCCTCCTTTATTAGCTGTTGTAGCCACCCACGAGGCCAGCCACAGCGCGCTGCACTTACTATGTACTTGACACACGCTGTGCCGTTTTCCGACTTCTCACGTCAGTAGCAGTGGGGGCTGTCGGCGACATACATGTTTCTTGCTGTCTACCTATTGTCAGTCGTGCCGGCGCTGTGATTCGGCCTCGACGCTGCATTTTCTCGACCTGCACGCTGCATTTCCACAACCCGCGTCTTCTATTCGCCTGCTGACCGCTCCATACCGGGATCGGCTCGCGCAAAGACAAACATGTGGGTTTCTACTTTTACGTTTGCCGCGACCGAATCACAGCGCCCATCCATGGTGCGAGCCCCATGGTGCATCAGCACATGTTTGGAGCCCGCACTTCCGAGACAGCCATTCCAGAATCTAGCGAGCCCGGACTTTACACTTGTCATCCCCGACCCAGGTGGCTGCTGTGGCTGATCTCGTGGGTGTTATTTTCATGCCATCTAACTTTGGGTATCTTTGTGCGTCTACTTCGCCCGGCGCTCTGATCACATCACATCACACATCTCAGTAGAATACAAACAACTCGTCGCCGCCTTCCTTGTCCTCGCCCAGAAACTCTTTCCTTAACAGCAGCTTGATCAGCGGCTCGTGCAGGTCTTTCATGTCGAGGATGCCGCGCTTCTTCTGGTCAATGTACGAGACATCAACAACTACACGCTTCAGGTTCGCCGTCGAAAGTGCACCCTCCTCAAGCAGTGCTGAGAGTCGGTCTGGTGTTCCAACACCATAGTCCACTCTGCAAACAGTCAGCCAGGGTTCTTGCTGTAATCTCGACAAACATACCTGTTCTTCTTTAGACTCGCGACCTGATCTGCGAGCTTCAAGTGCTTTGCAAATAACTTCTCTACTTTGGGATCCTTGACGCCTTGCTTGGGGAGCCCGGTCTTGAGCGACCTGCACACGTCGGCTGCCCGAATGCCAGAGGCAGTCACCACAATGGTATGCGGCGCTCCTGGAGGCTTGTTCGATGTGGGCTTCAGATCGCTGAACTGCTTCTTCAAGAAACTCGGAAGATTATCAAGTTTTCGAGGCTCACTATAGCTTGTGCTGTCGTACACGGTGCGTGCTGTTCTCAGTCAGCATTTTGTAACAACCAAAAAATCCCTCGGACGCACCAGGAATGAACTTGTCTTCTAGCTCTACACTGCTCAGGTCCTTGCCATACAGTCGTGTCCGGGCATTGACATAGTCCGCTACCAGCTGCCCATCCATACGCTCAAAAGCATGGTTTACACCCAACTCTTGATCCAAATCGTCCTCGTCAATGTTCTTCGCCTTGGCCTGTTTCTTCTGCTTTCTCTTCGCCTTCTTCTTCTCCTTCTTGCTGTCGATGCCGCCCTCTGGATCTGCCTCTGCTTTTCTCTTCTTCGAGTTCGCCGTGGGGTCAAACTCGGCCTCAATGAGGGGCACACCGCCCTCGGAATCTGAGTCTGACATGATGTTGCTTGGGTTTTGCGTAAAGCTATTGAGCAGTGCAGGGTGCAAGTGGAAAAGTGCCAAAAAGTTATTAATCGATAAGAGCAGGCACACTAGTACTGCATCCTGCCTAGTGCCCGGCGCGTCGAACGCGCTTTCCGTGTTGATTGACGTCCATCAACAAGCCCGCCCGGAGCTGTATTCTTAAAGCTGCGCAGCCATGTCGTCTGATTCTGCGCGCAAAAAGCAGCGCCTGTCTCCTGAGATAGCCGCGACACCGAATGCCACCGCACGCACCGAACCCATTACTCCCTTCCGCCGTGCAATCAGTGTTGGCCCCACACCTGGAAGCCGGAGAACGCCCACCTTTCGTACTCCAGGCACCGCTGCCAGGACTCCACGAGGAGGGCCAGCAACACGACCGATATCAGCTCGCAGAGCAGCACCCACCACACCGCATGCAATTAGGGCGCTCAGGGAACGAGCCAATGCCGCGCGGACCCCAGGAAACAACCGGCGCAGGAGCGGGAGGGTGCAGCGAGAGACGCCTCGAGACCTCCTGCGGAATCTGAGCAGAGGTACTATGACTTATATTCCTAGGCTGAATCTTCACTGATTAGGACATAGCACTTGCCCGTGACAGCCGCCCCGTCGAACCCGAGCCTCAGACACTTCCCCGCCGAAGCCGACACTCTGCTCTCGACCTTCCAGATGTCGCAGACAGTCCTGATGTTGCTGCGCCGCGGCTCAGCATGCCGCTGGAAGACATGTACGATGACGACAGCTTCCACGAGCGACCGCCTAGACAATCCCTGCTTCCTGAATTGCCAGACGACGTAGACGGTGCTACAGTCCAGTCTCTAGAGTTTGGCCGCCGAGCTCTGAGCGAAGATCCACGATATGCAAGGAGAGTCAGCGACAGGTTTGCCGAGTTCAGCGAGCTCGGGGCAGTGGGCGAGGAGTTTGAGATTGACGGAACTTTTATCAATCGGCGGCGCACAGGGGCTTTTGATCAGCTCCTTGATCAGACGATTATGGAGGAAGACGAGGATACTGTGGAGGCTTTGACAGGCCGGCGCGACGGACCGTCTAGCGATGCAGATCTAGGCGTGTTTGGCCAGGGAGGTGATGATACCGAGGAGCCTACGTTCAGATTCCACATCCCTGAGCGGATACGGGGACCTCTTGAGGATGAGGATGAGGATGAAGCTGAGGAGCAAGTAGAGCTGGATGAGACTGTTGCATTGCCAGATGGTGGAGAGGATGAGGATGTTGACGTCGAAGAAGGAGGTTCTGCACTAGACGAAGCAGAAGAGACAGCAGCATTAGACGTGGACGAGCCAACAGACGCATTTGGCATGACAGGCTGGGAATCAGATCCTGGCGGAGAAGACGATGTCGAGCTTGCGGCATACCGTGAAGAAGAGTCCGCCCTAGATCGCAGCCTTCAAGCGCCCGAAGCCCCAGCCTCAGTCCAGAAGCGCATGGCTACCCGGCGGAAAGAGCTCAAGCTATCGCGAGTCGGCCTGGACTACCCATCTTTCCCAGCAGCACCGGTCAAGAAGCTAGCACTCAGCTTCATGAAGTCGCAAGGCAGCAAGGCGCAGCTCACCAAAGACGCGCTGGCCGCTCTCGTCCAAACCACAGACGACTTCTTCGAGCAGATCGGTATCGACTTGGCTGCATATGCACAACACGCAGGTCGAAGAATGATCGAAGAGAGCGATGTCCTGGCGCTCATGCGACGGTATGTTACATTCCCACTTACTGTACATATACGTACAGCTTACTAGTCCTACAAACGCTGACCCATCCAGGACGCGCAAGACAAGTAAGAACACAACGAGCTTCTCGCTCGCGCAGAAGATGCTACCTCGAGAGTTGCTGCAACAGCTCAGGATGGAACCACAGCCTAAACTTCGAGGCCAGAAGCGGAAGCGCTTGGCTACTGTACAGGAGGAAGACGAGGGATGAAAGTGCAGACGGCGATGCAAGATTTACGACCACTCTGAGCTGTGTCGCACACGTTTCTGTGTGCCGGACAGTGGCTTCTTGACGACCATCCAGAACATGATGGATGTGGCGAAGCTCAATGCGTACCTGTAGCTGTTAGCAGGGGCTTGGCGGGCTTGGTAGGGAAGGAGGATGCCGTACCATGTGAAGATGTACTGTGTGTGGTTGTTCCTCAGGTTGACTGTCGGCGCCCGTCCAATCGGTATACCCTTTGGTTCGCGCTCATAGTTTGTGAGCAGATCCGGCGCTGCAATCGTTAGATACCCATTGTGCGAATATCCAAATCAAACACTCTTGACTTGAAGCGATGAAGGGATCAAGCACTCACTCATCGTCTCCTCAATCCACACCTTCTGGCTCCCGCTCCACTCGGCCATCTCCTCGACACTCGGGAAAAACCACTTGCCCTCCTCAGGCACATTCTTGGGTGTAAACATATTCCCCTTCGGCGGCACCCTCAACAGTCCCTCCACCAGAACCTCTCCCTCAGGCAACGCCCCCGTCCCCTTGCGAAACCACTGCTTCACAGCATCCTTCTTAATCCACCCCCGACAACACAAAATCTTGCTACTCCGCCCCTTCTCATCAAACCGCTCCAACGGCGTCACAACCGTATACCCATCCTCGCCATCCTGCAACCGCGGCCCAATCAGCATCTCCTGATCATGCCTCAGCACGCCCTTGGCATACACTCTCCGGTAATCAAACGCATCGACCATGCTCTCGTCGATGCGCAGCGGCAGCTCCAACGGCGGGAACGTCAAGCGATCCTCAAATCGCGCGATCAGGTCTGTCTTCCACCCCAGACGCTGCACTTGCCAGCACCCGAGGATAAACGCCGTGATGGGGATGATAGCCAGGATAATCAGGCCCGGGCCGTGCTGTTTGCCGACACGGGCCATTTTCGCGGGCCGGTCGAGGATAGAGACGAAGTTCGGGTCGAGCCCGTCGGGGCCGTGGGCGTAGCGGCGCTGGGTGAAGAGCAGTATTGAAGGTTGACGGCGCGGGTTTGTGCGCAGGCATTGTGGTCGTGTTGATGATTTGGACGGGCGGGCGAAGGCGGAAGCGCGCGTTGTGGAGTATTGCCTGAAGAGGCGCAGGAACGGGTGTGGTTTTGACATTGTGGCGGGGTTTTTGCGCGGGGGCCGCGTGCGTGGTGATGATGGAGAGCTTCATGGTGTTTGATATGGAGATGCGACTAGTGCGGATTAGGGATGGCGGCCGCGGGAGTTCGAGCCGCTTCAATCGACCGCAGGCAGATCGATGATCCTCAACTCTTGTATTCCGGGAAAGTTTGACAATCATGGCGGAAGTGCAGAATCTCGTGCCAGGAAATGAAGTACCCAGCTTAAAGCAAGAAGTCGGTGCTGAGAAAGATGTCCTCATCGACCGCCTAGATGCGCTGCTAGAGCAGTATCTGAATACGCTGGATGAGTACGACAAGCTCATGCAGCAGCTATCCAAACAACTGTCCTCTGTACGTGCAGATTACCCCCTCCTTGTTTCCGAGAACTAACATCGAAAGGCCTACTTCACCCTCACACAAGCCAATTTCCACAACCGCTCAGGCGTGCACTACGGCCAAGACAGCTACGATGAACGTGTCCAGGCAACGCGGAGAATGTGTGCAAACCATGCTACCAATCACCACGAAAAATCGCTGACGAAGACCAGCATTGTAAACGAGGACGAGGAGAATAAAATACGCTTCTCTACCATTTCAACATTATCCCCCCCACCCCCCAGCACAAAATCCAATACCCATGCCGCCGAGAAAGACAAGACCCCGCAACCAGAAGATTCCGCCAAAGCCACGGACACATCTCAGAATAAATCCACTGAAGACAACCCCAACCCCGAATCCACAGACACGGAATCGAAGGAGAAGACCGAACCCACCAGCCCAACCGCCAGAGATCCAATCCGCATGTTTGGCATTCTGGTGCCTCCCGCGCTGCGCACCGCGCAGGCTTCCTTTAGAGACGCGGTGGACGGGCCGGTTGTCAGGTTAGCGGGGGTCACGGGGGAATTGAGGGCGTTGGAGAGGGAGATTGGGAGGGCGAGGAAGGCTGTGCGGAAGGCGTAGCGTCGAGGGAAGAGCTAGGTGGGCTGTGAGGAGAGCGGAGAGCGGGGGAATGAACTTTATTGATGTTGTGTAACCAAGCACTCGCGCTCAAACTTTGACAATGACCATCTTGACATATTCCAGATTCTACAATAGCGTTGGTGTGAGCTTCTGCTGCCATGTTTTAATACACAGACGATGCGCCCTCGAGTAGTTGAAATCTTGACTTCCAAATCATCGTCTTCGCGCTGCTTTACACACGGGCGAACCCAGGTGAAGCCATGGTCCCGCCACGGGTTTAGTGTGGTGCGATCAGTCTGGCGAGCACCAACCTCGGTTCTCGTCCTCCGATCTGGAGCAGCCTAGATGATAGGCCGATGTTGCAACAACCGACGCCACGCCCGAAGATGAAATGCTTGACACGCTTGATCTCTACCAACGGCTATGATCTGCCTCAGCTAAGCCTTCTACATAGCATGCCTTATTGCAGTAGCGCGGTGCCACATCAAAGCTTTTCAGCCGCGTGCCTGAAAAGCCATCGCTTGCCTGGACCAATGGCTGAACACGGATTTTCAGTCTTGCATCCAGATGGGTAATTGAGAGACGTGCAGACTTCAACATGGCTTTTGCAGGTAGGACGAATTCCTGCTTCCGGACAAAGTCAGAGGATAGTCGTAGTCTAATGCCCAGTCTTACGCGAGTCGGTCAGCTTGGGCTGAGTAGTCTTCTGTACTGCTCGCTTCTAGGCTTGTTGAAGATCAGCGACGGCTGGAGGCGAAAACATTCAAAAGGAGCTGCGTTCGTAGAAGACTGCTGTTCCAATTGACAAAGCAGTACGATTACACACGTTCATTGCATAGGCAACATGCATCTTCTACACCCTTATGTGATCTTGAGTGTGGCTTGCGGCTCACTGGTCAACGCTGCCCCTGCCAACAAGTGCAATCCAGTCGACGCAGTCTACTCGCTTCTCAAAGGACCTCTCCAGGCTCAGGCATCAAAGCTGTGTCTTTCATTCCTTGGTGGCGACAAAACTGTCCAAGCAACCCAGGTTCGTTGTGTTTGCGTCTGATACAGAGCAGCTTCATTGACCTCGAGCAGACCCTCACCACCACAGGACCTGGCGCAACTGTCACCGTAACAGCTGCTGATCAAACGCAAACAACAAGCACATCAACCACACAGACTGTCTCAGTTACCCAGACCGATACAACATACCTGCCAGACGTCGTAGTGACGGTAACTAGTACATCCACAGCAGGCACAAGTACCGTCTACCAGAAACGTGAACCCGTGGCCGCTCCCGCCGGAATTCCTGCTCCACTACTACTCTTTGCCTCTTCCCGGATATCTAGCGCCTGTCTCTGCATCGTCACGCCTGCTACGCGTACAGTTACAACCACCCAGACTCAGAGCGTCGCCGGTCCTCAATCTACACAAACTCAGCCAGGGCAAACAGTCACAGTGGTCGTCACGACGACTCTTACTACTACACAATCAGACACGGTCACTACAACGCTCCCTCCCAGCACAACGTCTACCCAAACCATCGTCACAACCGTGACACCAATCCTAGTCAAGCCCAAGATCTGCAATGCCAGGGGTCTACCTGGTGCCAACGCCTTCAATTACGACGCCAACTTCAACACCAATCAAGCTGCCTGCATTGCGTCGTGCAAGACTGATAACAGATGCCTGAGCACGGGATTCTACCTGGTCACAGATCCTGGTACAGGGACTGTGACAGGAACGTGCCGAAAGTACGACAAGTCGGTCACGGATTCCGCAGATCTTGGCCCTGGATACTATAATTTCAACGATAAGGCGTGCTAGATAGACGTTCCGTTCAGTGGATAATCAATTCTTCGCGCATGCAAAGTGGTACCATGATGCCAATCAGCTATTGCGTGCTAGAGCTCAGGTGTCACATCAGCGACAATGTGATGACGAGGGAATGCGCACTATTGTACAAATCTGCATGCTCAATCCGCCTGCGATGAATTGTCTGCCATTTTTGCTCTCCCTATCCACGAGCGTCCGAGCACCATCGCAGTCACCGTGCCAGAATCCCGCCCACGCCCGAGATAGACTCTGAGGAGGCGCGAAAGCAGACGTTGCTGCTAGAGCTAGAGCAGGAGAAGAACGAAGTCGCTCAGCGAACCAAGCAACTGCGCGAGCAAAAGATGCGGAGGAATCACATGGCCGGGAAGCCGCCCATGGCCATCGCTGACACCGTCGGGTCATTCGGACGAGAGACATATCGAAATCAGACATTTGGGCATACACCATCTTGTGGCCGTGATTCGTGGTCCATGCGAAACCACACCTTTCTCCTCAAGAACCCACCTGGAGCAGCGCGCAGAATCAGCAAGCCTCCCCTATCACCTTGATTACCGTGATAGCATCGGGTTGAAGATTACGGAAATGCGCGTCAAGCCCATGTTCACACAACATCCAAGTCCGTCACATGAGAATTTGGCTTTGAGTCTACCATCGCCACGCACGACAGACCCGGCCTGGTGCGAGTTAACTGTGTGAAGATATACTGCGCTCTGCCAGCTCCGAGCAGCCATCTCGCATCCTTAAAGATACAAGTTTTTAAACAGAAGCTAATAAACTACTAAACAGCACTAAAAAGGTTTAACCCCTAAGCGTAATTAAATGATCGGAGTCCTATGTCTAAATAGGCGTCTTCGTCCTGCATCTTACCAAGTGGCTGCTCAGAGCTGGTAAGGCGCAGTACTTTGCTGTGCGTGAGGCGACTTTCTGCGGCCGACCCTGAGTTTTACTCATAACAAAAGCGGTCTGCGGACGATAACTATTGAGCAAGGTGAGGCCAAGCTGTTGTCGATTATCAGAAGTTTGAAAGCGCTCATTTCCACACGGTGAGGCTGCTGGCAATGGACGTTTCTACTTGCACCCGAAGAATTCTGCAATTACTGGCTAGACTGCTGTTGGAAGGTAGGCTTGTTCCAGTAAGCGATTGTGCAAAGGATGACCTGGTCCCTGCTTGGTGGTGCGGTCGATCTACAATGTATGGCGTTGAGCTTGGAGGATTCTTTTTGACGACTGTTTTCGGTCAGCTTAAACTGAAATCATAAACTGCTGGCCATTGGGTCTGCCACCGCCTGAGCAAAGACGAGGGCTCGTCTGGAATTGCTTGAAACTAATTACATGGATGCTTCATCAAGATCTCGATGGAGCAATTTCGTACACAACAGCCTGATGAGCCGGAGCCGAACCCTTCGATGTTCAACACACCGTTGAGAAGTGTAGATCTGAACATGTATCCGCAGTACAGTGATACGGAAAAGGAGGAGATGGCACGCAAAGAGGCGGCGATGCTTTCGAGGTTGAGGCTGTTTCCTGGTGAGCTGGTGCTGAGGGACATAGAGATCATCTGAGCAGTATGAGGTATTTGAGCTAATCGTTTTGTCAAAGACACCACACGCATCGTGTTCGAGAGGTTGATGAGATCAAGCGTTAGACGCTTCCTATTGTATGAATCTTATATTTGTGCAGTACAGTCACTAAAAGCCTGTCGACTGCGTTGAACCTTAGTCAGACGAAACGAAAGGCTCTGGGCCTCTGTCACAGTCCTTGCAGCAGAGCAACTCAGTCCGCTTACACAGCTGCAGCGCTGTGGGGCGCTCTTCAGGGTCTCGCTTCAACATAGACGAAAGCATGTAGGCCCACCCTCTTTGCTGCACAGATTCCCATGGTTGAGAGACCAGGAGCCCTAGAACACTGTCGTACCACTGCATTATCGCTTCGGCGTTCGCGTGGTACGAGGTCTCGGGTCCTTCTTCACGGACCTGACATAGTCGATCCCGCTCATCGAATCCTGGCGTGATGAGAGATGTGGCAACAATCTCCATGAAGACACATCCGAGAGAGAATATATCAGCTGGAAATCCTCTCACACTTTGCGATATGACTTCTGGAGCAGCATACTTCCGAGTAAACGCCACTGGGGAGTCCGTGTTGGCTTCCTCCGGTGAGCCGTACGCTCGGGCGATGCCGAAGTCAGCTATGTACACGGTCGTACCAGTAACAAGGATGTTGGTAGGTTTTATATCCATGTGCTTGAGATTGCTGCTGTGTAGATAGCTGATGGCGCTGGACAAACATCCAATGAACCTGTATGTCACAAAGTAAACGGATTCAAGGAGCTCGCTGATGGGCATTCTTCCCTTGCGTCTTTGCGCCTCAGTCAAGTCCTCCAGATGGTCGTCAAGGTTCTTGTCTGCGGCAGGATATATGAGGATGGCAAGGTTTCTTTTGATCCTATACGTGCCCACTAGGCGAATAATATGTCGGTGGCGCAGCCGCTGAAGGTGTTGGACTTCCGTTACTGCTTCTTCTCTCGTTAAAGGTTTCTTGAACTGGACTGTCTTCCTTGCGAGCATGATCCTTCGACATTTGACACGCTCCACAACACCGGTGGCTCCGTGCCCCAGGATTCCCTTAGACTCAAGTGGTATTTGACTGTCGTCCCCCACTTCATACTCGACATGCTGTCCACGGCCAGACCAATCGTACTCATCTGATACTGTAATACCTCGCTGAGCCAAGTACTGCAGCCACTCGCTACTGAAGACCTGCGGTGTCTCCCAATATCGCTCAGGAACCAGGTGGTGAAGGTGAGCTTGCAAGCTTGCAAACTCGTATATGCGACAGCTAATTTGGTGCTGGAGGTCGCCCTTCAAAGAGAGCTCTCGATCTGCACCAGCCAATGGTTGACCAGCCCTGAAAGTGTCGATCTCGAGCATGACAGCATTAATGACACTTTGAAGCAAGTTTGGTGCTGTATATTCCCCAGAGCTGGGCCCACATAGAGGCAGTAACTGCTTGCGGATTGCTCTCTTCGCGGCAGGAACATCTAAGAGCAAGAACGGAAGTTTTGTCGAGGCATAATCGATAATCTCTTGGAAGATGGTTGTGACTAGCATCTCAAAGAAGTCATGGTCAGGTTCATTTAAGACCGAAGGTGAGCTGCTGCCGTCCGTAGGTGTCTTGATAGACTTTCGATGTTGTATGTGAAGCTCCCAGACGTGACGCGGACCACTCGGTGCTGTCGCAAAACTTGCAAGGGTTGATTGTGCTGATGCAAAAGTCCGCGGACTAACGACACTTTCGATGCCTTGTAACAAGGTCTTTCTAGACGCCGATGACATGTTGTACTTTGGAAGTAGTCGGTTCAAATGATTTGGTCGCGGTATGCTGTTTCCGTGAATAACCGGAGAATTGTTTCCGGAAGTAGAGGAGTCGGATATCCAATGATTCTCCTTCCTGTCCTCTGGGCGACGAATTTGTGTGTCAATTGGGGATGATTTGTCTTCTGACCCATCTGTGAAGTCTACCATCTTCACCCTTCACGTGCTGTAGATCAGAAGCGCCGCTGGTAAGACTACGTGGTCCGGTGCAATGCCACGAATCAGACGCAACGCTCCCTTGTCGGCTGTGACTATACGCATCCGTCAGTGCTGTAGATCGTCGACTGCATCCAAGGATGTTGTCGTCGCGATGAAGAGGATGAAAGTCGCAAGGGTCGGGGCGATGCGCAAAGTCCGCAGCAGTCCAGCACCTACGAAGTACTTGGATTGTGTCTGCAAAAACGAGTGGCTGCCTGGGAAGAAAGATGCGCTAGTTGCACCAGTCAACCTGAGGAAGGCTGCAAATGCTGAGACAAGACTTGTAAGCGCCCGCCATGATGCCTTGCTCAAGTGCGGAGTTGTATGCACGCGAACATCATCTGCAGCCACGGCAGTGTCGGCCTGTTAATGGCGTCCAATGAGAAACCTCAACGCGTGCCTTGAGGACAAGAACCCGGGCCTAATCCAGGGTCGATTGCATTTTGCTGCGGCCATTGAGAGGCGGATTGCAGTGAGGCTGAGGGCTTAGTGATGACGAACAAGTTGAGGACCTGCGCTGCGGCCCGTCCCCAACCTTGGCGCATTTTCCGCCTCTTGCAATGGGCAAGTTGAGGAGCTGCCCATGGTTGATTTTACTGTCACAGTCAAGAGAAACCAATTAGCTTCGTATCACATTGTGCTGTTGAGAGTGTGTGGTGTACGCGGGTATTCAATCTCGGGCACTTTTCATGGCTGTTTTCACTTCACGATGCGCGTCGCACGTCCAGGCCGTCAAATCATGCAAACGAGCCCTGATATATGATATTTCCACCAAGTGACACGAACATATCTCTTGTCCCACGGTTTGATCCCCTTATGCACCATACATAGAATCGATGTAAGGCTTTAGCGCACACAGACCGAATTCGACGGCTTCCTCTGTTCGTATGGTCCTGCTTCCCTGCCCAGGTACAAGATTGACCCAGGAGTCAAATAAGCTGTGCGCACTTCCTTTTCCAAGACCTTTTCCCGCAAGCACAGGATCGTTTGCCACAGCGGGCTCGATTCCAGCAACACCTCCAAAGACGAGCAGAATATGATTGAATTTCTCCGGCGCCTGCACCGACGGATTCGACGTCGTTGAAGGTATGAGATCGCGCACATCGACGCCTCGTTCAGAAGTGCCAACAGTGAAGTCGTAGCCACCGGAGAACTCACACTCGGAAAACACTGTGCTCAGAGATGAGGCCTTGCGTACCGAGTACCCCCAATAGTAACCTGCTTCTTCGCGAGGCAGCGATGAGGCGCAGGCGGCAGCATCGAGATTCTCACATTCGGCCTGCGACAAATGTGGCCAATTCTTGGGGGCCTCCGAGTTGGCAAACCGTACTGTGGTACGCATAGCTGGCTCGATTGGTGCGCCTGACGGCACTGGAACGATGACTGAGAAGGGCAGCCCGCACTTGACATACACATATTGCTCTGCATCAGTCTTGCTCTTCCTTTTCGAACCCTTATTCGCCAGCGGTACTTCCGCAGGGCCCACGACCACGCCCTCACGAAACTGACACCATTCGTGTGGCCTTAGGTGATGAGGCATATCCATGCTGGGTAGTGTGCCGGTCCATTCAAGGTTCTTGTGTTTCTGGAAGACGCTCAGACTTGGGTCGTCATGACTATATCTGAGATGCGGAGGGCACTCGGCAAACGCAAGGACATGGTAAAGAAACTGATCGGGGTTTTGCCAGGGCTCATCTTCCTCCAGGATGTTGTCAAGGATCTCTTGCTTCGACTTGGACTTCTTACCGCGCGTGTACCGATCTGATACTACATTGGGTGCGAAGCCGGAAGGGTTGTCATCGAAGACGACGATTTCATCAACGCAGAAGACTGCAGCGGCTCGTGCAATGCGTCCCACTTGCATCGTCTTGTGGTCTGGCTTTTTGGCGTTCAGTAGCCAGCTCCCAGGTAAGGCGATGCTGACGGTCCAATCTCTGGCCTTGGTGGGCTTGAAGAGCGCCGTAGGGCGCGATGTGTCAATATCTTCAGCACTCTGGCATTCTGTCTTGCTCTTTTTGTTTGGACTGTCTGATTGCGTTGGCTGATGAATGACCACCGCAGCATGTTTGCGCTTCTGAAAGCATGTCAGCTTTCGCACAAAGTATGGGAAGGATACTTCATACTTTGCTGTCGACCATTTTGGCGCGTTTGCGATATTACCAATTCGAGTTGGCTTCTACTAGAGCGGTGACGATGTCGCTACTAATTATGCGACAGTGTCCGACACGTGAAGGCTTGAACGAGGTTGGTCGAAAATTGATGAAGGTATTTTTGGTCACCCCAGCACGGTCCTGCATTAGCGCATCTCCAACTGTGGGGCCGCGATCATCTTCAGTTACTGTAAGGCAACCACGACCGCGCTCTGAAGCTGATAAACGTCCTTCGCCTTTGTTTTTCTCTCTCGTTCATATTTCTCATCTTGACTAAGCTGAAGTCTGTTCAGTACATTCTGTACAAGTCTTTCACAACTCTCAGAATGGTGACAGAAACGTTTGTAACCCCCCTTTGTCCTCACACCCCAGCTCACGATTACCAGGAAATCCTCCTTCGGGGACACGCTGTTCATGTTCTTCGCCCTCTACCTGACGACTTTACTCTCGCTCGATACGTGGGCCGCAGCTCGTAACTCTCCGCACCGCGCTCCGGGTAACAGCGCATTCTACCGCCCAGCGAGCACTACGCCTGCACCGGGCAGCTACCAAGGCGGCATGCACGGTCGCGGTAACGCTGGACCAGGCAGCGGAAGTGGTGGTAACGGCGGGAATGTTGGAAGGGTGCCACAAGCGAGAGACTCAAGGCCGCCCATGAAGTTGTGGGGAACGGCAGCGTGCGGTGCTTGCATGACTTGAACGCCTTTGCATGCTCAGAAAGAGCAGATATGGCGTCTCAGCCTGTATGTCATTACTGTGCATCGCTGAGTCTTCTTTCAGATTCAGTACTCTGTCTCCATCGCGAAATGTCGCACTTGCATCCTTGTTCGTAGCGGCCTCGACTACATACGTTCTTTCCAACGCATTTACCGCTCAGCATGAGAAAGAGATGAATGTACAACCTCGAGTTGTTCCCCTGTCTGACTATCGATCTTCGGCACTCGTTCCATGGATGTCTCTTGGACATGGATCCTCCAGACCGTGCACTCAGGAGCTGCCCCTCCCTCATCTGAATCCTACTGCTCGACTTTTGCCTTCATTCCAAGCCCCGCTGGAAGATGCATTTACTCCACATCCACTTCAGCGAAGAGGCGATAGATTGCCGACAATGTGTTCTTGGAGAACACGTCTAATGACATGCATCAGGGCCCAGTTTTAGTCGTGACGAAACAAAGTCCCTAGCATTGCCGCGTTCGAAATTTGCAAGCCGCTGTCAAGCGCATCTACGGCAACGTGTTGCGCAGTATCTAGCAGCCACCACCCTGCCGCTTCCAAACAAAGGAGACTAGCCCATGGATTTGGAGAGTGTATGGCACAAGATGGTGGGATCTGAACACCAGCTGGTGCGTGGAGGGAAGATCGCAAGGTCTCAAAAAGGAACTCAGTTTGCCCAGAGTGTCCGTCTTTAACAGCCTCAAACATTCTGGGCGCGGGGCTGTTGTGATTACGTCATATGTTGCCATCCTGCACCTAGAATCCGTCTAGCACGAGTACCAGTCTCACCATTACTCTTCAAGAGCCACAACAAACCACAGGATACTCATGCATACGATTACATCTGTCTTGATAGTCTTGCCTTATCACGCGCTTCAGAACTGTATGTCCAAGTAGTTGATATCTTACTATCTGCCGTTTTGCACATAATCAAGAGTGCAGCTGGAAGCTTCTGTCATTTGAAATCATGCAGGACAAATTATTGCTTTACCTATTAAGGGACAAGTTCTTGCCGCACCTGACATCGGCGTCACATCGGTACAGTTACACTGTGGATCCGCAGCAACTGATTTATAAGTCTTCTTTCCAGTATCGATCGCATTCTTCGTAATCCTCATCCAAATCTTCAGCCATGTCAGTACCTTCCAAGCACCGTGTAGCATACGTTCACGCCAAGGGCGAAGCGCCCAAGATCTCGGACCGCACCCTCGGTGCAGTCAAGCCGAACGAAATCGCCATCAAGATCACGGCAACAGCAATCAACCCCGTAGACTGGAAGATCCGCGATTATGGCTTGTTCCTTGCGCCCAACTGGCAATACCCAGCTATCCTGGGTTCAGATGGTTCTGGCACGGTAGCAGCCGTCGGCAAGGAGGTCTCTGGTTTCGACGTTGGCGATCGGGTGTTTTTCCAGTCTGGCTATGCCGACGACGACGTGTCGACATTCCAAGAGTACATCAAACTTCCTGCTGAGATCGTCGCAAAGACTCCCAACAATATATCGGATGAGGAGGCGTCCGGTATTGTCTTGGCTACGATGGCTGCAGCCACTGCGTACTATGACAAGACCGGCCAAGGCCTGAAAGCTCCATGGGTTGAGGGAGGAAGCACCGCTGGAAAAGGAAAGGCCATTGTCATCCTCGGTGGTAGCTCGTCTGTAGGCCAGTATGCGATCCAGCTTGCACGCTTGTCAGGCTTCGACCGCATTATCACCAACGCAAGCGCGGCACATCACGACTACCTCCAGGAGCTTGGAGCACATGTAGTTCTGGATCGCAACGCTTCTAGCCTCAAAGACTTCCAGAAGGCGTTGGAGGGATCGACTTTGGAGTTTGTTTTCGATGCAATCGCTTACAAAGACACCCAAACACTAGGTGTGGACATTCTGCAAGCGACCAACACAAAGGACTCACGCCTGGTAATTGTGGGTCCAATTGACGAAGATGCAAAGAAGTTGGGCGAGTCCAAGGAACCTCACGTTCCGATTCAGCAAATCATGGGTATTGCGCTAAAGCCGGAACTGCGCTCAATCATCAAGGGCTTGACGAGCAGCCTTGGAGGCCAGGATGGATGGGTTGCCAAGGGCGAATTCAAGCCGAATCGAGTTGAGGTCATCAAGGGTGGTCTCGAGAAGCTGCAGGAGGGCCTGGAGAAGAACAAGCACGGCGTATCTGGAGTCAAGGTGATCGTACAGTATTAGAGCGTCACAGCAAGTTTTCGCTGTGGCTACTCAGATCCGAAATGACAACAATTCATGACGAGGTCGCTTCTGTATAAGCTTACATAGCCATGCATTTGTGTCAATGTATCATGACTTCGCTCAACTGCCAGCAACAGCCAATGCCGGCCACAGCTCTACGCAGGCCCACACCGTGGTGAGTTGAGTCACACAGTCACCATCAAGAGCAACACGCAAAAGCACGATGCCTGACCTGCACGATTTGTTTGCTATACGACAACTCAAACTAAATGCCCCGTCGTAGGCCGAAAGTCGGAGACATTCGTGTGTCACTCGGCGTATGTGCTTGTTGGCGTTAAGCCTTTGTGATATGAAGTTTGCCCGTATTTACTCCAAAGTATGGTGGCTTCCCGATGTATCTGCGCTTTCACTCCCCATCTAGCGCTTCCATGCCTACCTTGAAAGCACTCACAAATCCACCTACAGGTCAAACTCTACACACCCTTACGCTCCAACTCGCCGCAACCCAAGAATGGAACCTACCCCCAAAAGGCTTCTTCTAGGCGTCTTCGTCCCTACAGCACCGCGTCCATACATTGATATAGTTGAACGAGCTTGCGCCCTCGATTCACCGCCATTGTCAACAGCGCGCCGACACGAGCTCGAAACACCAAGAGACTATGGAAAGGAGAGCATAGCTATGCTTCGTTACCTGGCTCGAGATCGTCACCTGCGCGGCTTTGAGACGACGGCCCCGAAATCCGACCTGATATGGCGCCTCGAAGCAGATGACGAGACGCAGAAGAAATTGCTCGAGCAGTGGCAAGAACGCGCAACAGTATACAACAAGAACCGCAATTTCCCTGATGTACTGCTGGAGCGCTATTATTGCCAACATTGGTATGGCGAGCAGGAGGCCTTCAACAAAGAACTTGCCGCTAGAGCTGACAAAGTGCTTACGAGTCCATACAAAGCTGATGCTTGCCGCAAGTCGTTCATGGATCTGCCTGGTGAGGTACGTAACATGATCTACGGCTATGTACTGTTCGGCGGGACACCCTCGGAGAGGTGGGAGATCAGTACACAAGGGCCGCGGCTTGTGTGTTATCGTCCATCAGGATCGGACTACAGTAGATCATGTCGCCGTTTCGGTATCGCGTTCAGAACATCCTTGTACGGAATTCTTTGCGCCATCAACACACAAGTACGGCATGAGGCGAGGTGCTTCTTCTGGAAACATCTCAACTTCCGACTGTCGAATTCCTGCCGCTTAGACGAGTTCCTTGACAACATCGGTTCCGAGGGACGGGGAAGCGTCCAGAAGATGCAACGAAATGCTGGGAAGCGAGGACTCAAGCGCGATGAAGGAGCTACAGCTGCATTCTTAGGTGAGCTTCGCCTATTCAGGACATGTGTTGGCCTACGAACGCTCGTCCTTGATCTCAACACTTCCATGCTTTTCCGTACCGAAGTCGAGTGTCTGCGAGACTTTTTTGCAACGGACGAGCCATTGAGCAGTTACTTTCTGGAACATCTTGCGATTGACCTCATCGCACTACCGAAGCTAGAAAATGTGTTCTTGAAGATGGAATCATGCGTCAAACGGGACATCGGATGTCCTTGTTGCGGGTTTTGGTACTACGAACCTGATGATTTTCTTCGCTTCGCTTTCAGTGGCCAACGCCAAAACCTGCTATGGAGAGAGATCCAGACACGTCTTCAGGCCAGGTACACTAAATGGGAAGACACAGACCACGAACTCAGTGACAGCAAAGACAGCAGCGTCCGAGAAAGAAGCTTAAACGGTGACGAGAGCGCCTCTTCGAAGTTGGGCGGAAAAATACTCGTTCGCATTCATTATCCCGACTGGAGGGGCGAGGATCACATCAAGCATGCCCGTATCTTGGACTACGAGGCTTGGTTGCGTACAGCTACCGGTCGTGCAAAGACTATGAGCCAATGCATGCAAGTCGTTCGGGCCGTGGAGTCGGGGGAGATCAGAGAAGATGTAATGCAAGATAATAATGGGGACGACAATGAAGGTGACCCTTGACGACGTAAATGCTCACAGAAGCAGAGCTCGAGGGAGGGGTACATGAAAAGTATCTCAGGGCTTGACATTCAGACTTGTTTCTTTGCAGGAGTTTCTGTGCATTACTGTTTTACAGACTACGCCCAGGGATGGTCTCTAATGTTGCTGTCGGCGGACTGGTCTCGTGGATTATTGAGCACTGTTGCGGTAGGTACACATTTCCTCAGATAGAAGAATATGATTGGTAGCTCATCTTATTACTTGTTTGCTACAAAATATGTGTACATGATGGTGTTTAGGCGGTAGTTACATCCTGCCTGCATTTGCAAGTCGTTCTGTCGGTATTTATGTCCAACTGTCAACAAGCTAATGTAGACTTTAGATGTCAAATACTACAACTTTGCACGTTCATCGGCCGAAGCCGCGACAACCCAGTCTTTTGTTGGTGGCGTTGCGATGAAGCTTCCTCTCTTCTCCCATTTGCTCATCCACTCTTGCAATTCTGGTCTTCCTTTCTGCCACTGAATTCCGAGAAAAGTCATTTGTTTTGTCATAGCCGTCGCAACAGCCACCGCAACTTCGTCACCTGAGGCTGGTGCAGTGCGAGGTTCTGGCAAAAATCCCGCCACTACTGCAGTCTCAAACCTATCAAGCCCGCGCAGGATCTTTGTCTTCTGCCCTTCTACCCACTCCTTGAAGTAAAGCCCGAGCTCTTTTCGGATCCGCACCTCGTACGTGATCAGCACTGCTGCATCCATGATACCGTCTGCGCACGCATGCAGGGCCCGAAGTTGCCAATAGTTTTTACTCTTCTTTGTCTTCGCGCCTGCAAGCTCGGTCAAATACTCGCAGATCACTCGAGAATCGTAGATGCCAGTCGGTACATCGTTTGTGACGAGGCAGGGAATTTTGCCCATTGGGTTAAATTGTGCTACATCGTCGGTGTTGTCGCTCCAGCCCTTGATGGGAATTGGCGCTACAACGACTTTTTCAAGAGTGATGTGTTGAGCAAGGTCGAGTTCGTGAGCTAGCATAAAGACTTTGCGGGTGTAAGGTGAGAACGGATGATAAATGAGGCGCATTTTTGGCAGGGTCTTTGCGATTCCTTGTGATGGGGCAACTCTCGGAGCTGCGACCTTGGTAATGCGGAAATTCCAACGGGGGAAGTGCAAATGTAGACCCATGCTGTTACGAATTACAACTTCGGAGACCGTGAGACCGATCAAAGTGCCTCGATCTTTGTGCGCCTGGCCGTAGTCTGACGGATAGACTTCGACACTGTCACCGTGCTTGAAGCCGAGGGGATCATTTCCGTCAAATGACAGAGGCTCGGGAGATAGCTCCGAGTTCAAGACACGGGCATTCATCGCCTTGCCGTCGAATGTGTCAGGGTTCCTGGCTCTATCCTTCGCGGTCTTGATCTCGTTCATCATGCGCCGAATCCAGGCGTGGGTCTTTGGGTATCTGCTCGCACCAAAGTGCTCTTCAGGTAGTGCTCCTTTCATGCCGCGGTCTACGATCAGCCACTCGAAGGGCCAAACAGCGTCAATATCCGCGACACTAGGACCCGAAGTGCCTAATATCCATTGCCTGGCGTCGGCCAAGAAAGTGTTCTCTAGCAATTCGAATGCTTGACGCATGTTCTGCAAGCCATCAGGCCTCCCAGCCTGCATGTTCTCAGCCGTCATACGTCTTCCGCCCATCAGCTTTTGTCTGTCATCTAAGAACAACTTGTTTTGAGCCAAGCTGTTTGAAGACCAGTATGGCATAAGTTTCACTGCGTTGTTGAAGAGGCCGCTGTCGCTGTAGTGTTCGAAAAGCTGCTTCAATCCAGCCTGTTCAGCCGTTGCGGGTGCCAAATTGCTGTGAGGATAAAGTGACTCTAGTTTGGAGATGATGAGGCGTGAATCGATATATACATCCTTGCCTATGGCCATGATGGGTATGCGCCTATAATTCACATCGATTGACGCCAGGTCTGGCCTTGGCATGACTGGTGGTTGTATCTGCACCAATTAACACGACCCATGATTGGAGTGCAAGCGGAGTTTGACATACACACTGATCAAAGTCGATGCCGCGAAGCCATAAATACCACAGCACGCGATGGGAATAGATGGACTGCGCATAATGGAAAAGAATCGGCTTCTCTGCCGAAGTCATGATGGGCAGTCACGGGCTGGACGAAGCTGAGATTGAAGGGATTACGAAACTCAATGTATGTTGAAGACTCTCTAAGCCATCTTCACGCGCGCGTACCGTGTTTACCCCACACGAGGCTCATGACGTCGAACCGAGCCGAGGCTCGAAGACACAGCGTCAACAGCACTTCGGGTTGGCCAAGTTTGGTATTGAAGCTCACTGCTCGTCTAGCCATCACCAAGTTGCATCCTAATGTACGTAGAACGAGAACAGTTGCAATGACCTAGTATAATGATGATAAATGGTGGGCGTCGAGCAGGCGCGAGTTGGTCGCTTGAAGGTCAACTACGCACAGACCAACTGAGCTTGCCAAATTTGCGACAGCAAGCTGCTCAACCACATCAACTCAAATCATAATGCCGAAAACCGACGAAGGTGCTGCTCTCGGCTAGTGTTTGTAGTTCAGAGATTACTCAAAACAATGACTGACATATCTGTAGACTGTACCTTATGATATCCTCAAGAGAGGTTATGACAATCAGCTGTGTCTTGACTTTTCTGCTGTCGTGGTGGATCTCATGAGGTCTCGACATGGAAGTGAAAGGGGCGTCACTTTCCAAATTGGCGACGTTAGAGATATGAAGGATATTGAGACCAAAGGGCACATTAGATGCAATGATCTTCGGCAGTCCGTGGAGCCCGCCAGAAGAAACTTTGGAGAATAGTGGAAAGTACATGAAAGAGGTGAGCAGATGGACTGATGTTCTAGTGACTCACGTCCGTCTGACAAGTACAGGTCCAACGGATTTAGAAGGAAGATGGATTCTTCCTGTACATCACGTACCGACAACCTCACTTTATCAAGCCTATCTTGAATCGCGACAATGAGTGGGACTATGAGATGGAAATATTGGGAGGCGGCGACAGTAGCTTCGACTACTACGGCTTCAAACTGAGGAAGCACGGCTAATCGAGACTGGCGACAAATACCGAATCGATATTTGTAAGGACAAGCAGACCACACAAATGACAACCTGCGGTTGGCTCAAATATCTAGGACCCCTTCATGCGGTGCCCCCTCACCCCGCCGGGCTGAACTCCGCATCATTCACGTGACGCTACCCCCAGGATTCACATACCCGAAAGCCACCTCGACACCTTCAGCTGCCCGAAACTGCTGTGTTATTAAGGACGAGCTTGCTCTGTTCGACATTCCTGCACATCTTTCTCGAGCCACCATGCCTTCAATCACACTCTATTTCCTGCAAGCCTCCCGCTGCATTCGCACAGCCTGGCTACTTGAAGAGTTGGGTCTTGACTACGAAGTCAAGTTCGCTGACCGAACCCCGGCCTCCAAAGCTCCAGAAGAGCTGAAGCTTGCGTCTGGTAATCCATTGGGCAAGTTCCCGACCATCCGAGATGGCGATCTCGTAGTCTACGAAAGTGGTGCTATCAGCGAGTGAGTCGCCTGTCACTTGTGCTGATATCATGATTCCACTCTGACCAACACAAGCTATCTATGCGAGAAATACGATAACGAGGGCAAGCTTGTGCCTAAGGATCTCAAGCAAAAGGTCAAGGTCTTACAATGGGTTCATGCTGCTGAAGGAACATTCTCTGTTCACGCCCTAGCCATCCTGTACGCTCGTTGGAACATCAAGGATGCGCCAGAAGGCGTTGTGGAAGCGGCCGAGAGGGGAATGTCCGTCAACGTCCAGAACGATATGTCGTGGCTGGAAAGCGAGCTCTCATTATCGCCTGGCCCGTTCTTAGTTGGCGATCACCCCACCGCAGCGGACATCATGATGCACTTCACAGCTACCTTCATCATTGCTAGGGAACTGGGAACAAATGGCAAGCAGTGGCCAAATATCGAGAAGTGGCTGAAGGCTTGCGAGGATAGTGACGGTTACAAGCGTGCAGTGAAAAAAACGGGACACAATTTAACTCACAGCCACGGACCAAATACAGCAGTAAAATGAAATGGGTTCGAAGGATGGATTCAAACAACTTTAGGTATTCAAATATCACACGAAGATGCACTTGTCAAGAATGGTGGTCAGCCTTGTCCATACCTGACTCGGTTGTTCGTGCGGAAGCCGTGGGTCGAGGCCGAGACGCCCCGCACCCCAGCTTTCGTACTCCAGCTCGTACAACAGAGCAGCCAGTAACCAAAATGTACAAACATAGTAAAAGGGATCGGTCTAAATGTGCGGCTGATCGGTGGTTTATCTGAGATCCGGTACACAGCCAAAATGCTGTAACGCGTTACAGCAGATAACTACGCATGCTGCCTTCTTCTAAGTACTGCTGCTCACTCGCCCCGCAACCACCTCTGGCCCGTCGCTCACTTCCATTCGGAGCCAACGATCCACAAAACGCTACATAAGTAATGTCGCAAAACTTGGATATCCTCATCGTTGGCGCGGGCCTCTCCGGCCTCGCCGCTTCCATCCAATGCGCACTCTCAGGCCATTCAGTTACGGTACTGGAGAGCGCGAAAGAGCTCGCCGAAGTTGGTGCCGGGTTGCAACTTACACCTAACGCCACCCGCTTATTCCAGGACTGGGGGGTATACGACTCACTCAAATCACTTGTTTGCGAACCAAAAGCCCTCACGGTATACAACTATAAAGGAAAGGTACTGGCAAATGAGGAGAACTTCGATGCCAACATCAGAAGGAAGTACGGAGCCCCGTTCTCGGACTGCCATCGCGTGGATCTGCAAAAGGCGCTTGTAAGGAGGGCAAGAGAACTGAAGGTTACAGTCGTCCTTGACGCTCGAGTCACGGGAATAGACTTTGGGTCGAAGACAGGAGACCGAGCGAAGGTCACTGTGGGTGAAAAGACGTACGATGCAGATCTGGTCGTTGGCGCCGACGGACTTTGGTCGACATGCCGGTCTACAATGCTAGGGAGGAGAGACCCGCCACTGCCGACCGGCGACCTGGCGTATCGAATTGTGTTGGACATCGATCAAGTCAAGAGTCAAAAGCTGAGGGAGATGGTGCAGAACCCCACATGTAGGTTTTGGGCAGGTCCCGACTCGCATGTGGTTGCATACAGCATGCGAGGCGGCAACATGTACAACGTCGTCCTCCTCGTACCGGACGACCTGGAAGAAGGCGTGGCCAGGACAGAAGGTGATCTTGATGAGATGAGGAAGCTGTTCGTCGGATGGGATCCAGTGTAAGGCGTGTCAATCTCATCATAGGACCATTGTAGGCTTACTTTAAACAGGTTGACCGAATTCCTTGAGTGCGTTGACAAGGTCGATAAGTGGAAACTGATGCATCGGGAGGAGCTGCCGTCATGGATCAACCCGCAGTCAAACCTGGTGCTCATCGGAGATTCCTGTCATCCTATGCTCCCCTACTTAGCGCAAGGCGCGAATTCGTCGATCGAAGATGGCGCTGTGCTGGGGCTGCTGTTGGGACCAAAGCATCTTACTGACAAAACGCAACTGCCAGAATCGCTGAAGACGTTCGAAAAGCTGCGAAAAGCGAGAGGCGAGGGGATCGTGAGAGAGACCTTCAAGCAGCGCAAAGACTTCCACATGCGCGATGGGCCTGAACAGGAGGAGCGTGATCAGCGAATGTTGAGGCAGCTTGGTCAGGAATTGCAAGGTGCATTTCCGAGTAGGTGGACATGTCCAGAAGTTCAGCCATGGCTATATGGGTATGACGCATCGAAGGAGGTTGAGGCTACTACTGCAAGCTAGAGAGGTCTGCGCTGTTTCCATGACCAATTCGGCCTCACGAATGCATGGCACTTTTAGACTGCAAATGTCAGCCTCGGAACTTCGATTCAACTATAGACTGTCATTGGTGGGCATTCTTCCGCCCAGCAATTGTTTCGACGTTGACGGTTGTGACGTTGTTTGACATTGTTGCACGAGGGTTGTGGTGAAACCCGCTACTACCATCTACTAACCGAAATCCTCGGCTGTTACAGTCTTGACATGGTTCGTGCAGCGTGCAAAAGCAACGCATCCTCCACTTTAAGGAATTGAAGGACATCATGGGCCCTGGTCTATGATGCTCCCGTCCACCTTCCCGATCCCTGAGCTGATCTCCGAGGGCCTAGACATGGGCTCTCTAGGCTGAGCCAGGTTATTGTCATGCAAAAAGACATTCAGCAAAAGCAATTCTCGGTTTATGCTCTGCTCGGTAACTATTGCTGGTCGTTAGAGCACATCTTACCTTCATTTCCAGAAGAAACAATGCCGCTGCGTTTCGAAACTGGCCTGACCTGTTGTTTCTTGGATGCCGAGCCCGCATTTACGAGCGGTGCACCTCGGGAAGACATGACGAGGCTGTGGTATTTAAGTGATGGAAATACTTTCCAACAGAGAGTCATCGCATCGCATCGCTGGCTGTCTTCACTCGTTCACTTCGTCTTTCTTTGTGCTGTGCACTCACCTTCGCTTTAGCTTCACCACTTACACTTTCACTTAACAACATTTTCGACGCACATTTCTCGTCCCATTTCCGTTCGAATCACCGCTCACAATGAAATACTCGACCGCGTCCGTCATAGCCCTAGCTGGCGCAGCCAACGCCCTGCCTCACCCGCAGTTCAGCTTCCCCTCGTTGCCCTCATTCTCCATGCCATCCGGCCTTCCCTCGTTCGGGTCCGGAATTGGGGGTGGCAGCTCGTCTTTCGGATCTGGTGGGCTTTCAGGCTTGATCCCTAGCCTTCCCTCTTCGACCGGTGGTGCTGATTCATCTTTTGGAGGAGGTTTGGGCAACCTCGGAGGTGGTTTGGGAAGTGGAGGTCTGGGAAGCGGCAGCTCTAGCTTCCCAAGCTTTGGGGGTGGCCTTGGTGGCTCTTCAGACGTCCAAGCCACCGCGACCCCTACCACCACTGCTAGTGGAGCTGTGCCTACAAACACGGGTTCTGCTGGGGGTAGCACCGGTAGTAATGCCAACAACGGCGCCAGCTGCGCAGGCAGCACCGGTGGTAGCTCTGAGAACGGTGTCAAGGGCGGCACCTGCTGCACTGATATGACGGTGATCTTTGCTCGCGGCACTGGAGAATTTGGCAACATGGGCACCATTTCTGGTCCTCCTATGGTGAAGGCTATCAGATCGAAGCTTGGTGCTGATCGAGTCACCGTCCAGGGTGTCGACTACGCTGCTTCTGCTGCTGTAAGTATATGACCCCTCCTGATAGAACCTAGTACTAAATTGACTCAGGGCAATGCCAATCTGGGTGGTGATGGCGGAAAGGTCATGGCCGAGTACGTTCAGCAGGCGCTGAAGCAGTGCCCAGGCACCAAAGTCATTGTGTCTGGTTACAGCCAGGGTGGTATGGTTGTCCACAACGCTTTCTCCAACGGTATCTCTGCATCCGATGTTGCGGGCGCCATCATGTTCGGTGATCCGTTGAAGCGTCAAACTCTTGCCGGTGTTACTACCAAGCAATTTTGCGGAACATCCGATACCATTTGCGGTGGTGGCGGAGACGGTGGGGCCACTGGTAGTCATCTCAGCTACGGCAGTGTTGCTGACTCGGCTGCTTCGTTTGCTATCCAGGCTGCTGGTCTTTCTTAGGATCACAGTCAATGTGCAAGTCGACAGGAACCAAAAGAGGAATGAAACCGGAGGAACGACCTGCAGGATCAGGAATCTATAAATCTATGGGCAATCATTAACATATCAATGTCACACGTCGTGAAATGTGCCCTAGTGCTGTCCTCCGTACCTCTTGACCAGCGACTTCATGATACTTGTTGCGCCACTCTTATACCCGCCGCCAAACATCGCCCAATGATTGAGGTGATGGTAGAGCTCGTATAATGTAACTCTGTCTTCGAATTCATCCACTGGCTCGGTTTCTGGGCAGAGGTCGTGGTACTCTTTCGAAAAGCTTCCGCCAAACCCACCGAACATCTTCATGATCCCTAATTCGAACTCACTGTGCGCATAACAAGCCGAAGAGTCAAAGACTACGTCTTCTGGCTCGCCTTCTTTGCTGCCAATTGTGCCCGCGCTCGCGTTACCACTCCACAAATCGCCGTGTACAACTACAGGGGTCACACCCTTCCCGTCATTGAGACGATCATCACCTATCAGACGGGGAACCACTTGTGATGCAGTGACTTCAACGAGGTCGTGAAGGTCCTTGTCCGGGCCTTGAGCCTTTTCGCCTCTTCGTAGAATAAATCGTAGGCGGTTCTCGGCGTAGAATTCTGCCCAGCTTTCCTTGAAACTATTGTCCTGAGGTGTATCACCACAACACGTTGTGAAAGGGAAGCCAAACATGGGCTTATCGTAGCCAACTGGTGTCGGTGCGGGTGTTGTATGCAGTTTGGCCAGCTTTTGTGCCAAAGATTGTGTCTTACCCCTTGATGATGAACGTCCAGTGAGGTGCAGAAAGTCCGTAACGAGGAAATATGTCTGTGGGTTCGACTCGAACTGACCGTGACCGTAGGACTGTGGGCACAGTGACGGAACGACGGCGTCGATGGCATTGAGCGATGCATGTTCGCCTTTGTCGATCGATTAGCTGTTTGATTGGGGGTCTGATGGCGTTACAGAGTCCCGACCTTGGAACATAACTTCTGCAGCGTTTCCACTGCCTGTTTTCATGAAATACATCTTTTCGGTACCATCGCTGAGCTTGGAGACTATTTTCGAGGTGGATGCCGAGCTACAACCTCCTCCGCCAGCAGCGGAGATAGACGTGGTATCCGAGTCAAGTTGCAGAAGCTTCAGAACAGCATCATCGACCTTCATGGCTTTCATGTCGTTTTGTCGAGTGACGATGGTGACCTCGCGCTTGGAGCTACAGACCTTGCAAACGTTGTGGGTGACGTCATTGTCTTATCATTCGGCAACAAAATGTCTTCGGACACCTCACCTAAGCACTCATTCCAGACTCAAGGTATTTTAAAGCACAATAGGGAATCAGAAACGTAACTATAGTACAGTCTCTATGCACTGGTGATTGCTAGCTTGCTGAGCTGTTCAGATCAGGCCGTGATCGCAACATAGCGTGGTGTTTGTGACCGCCCACGTGAAGACGGTCACCGCTGGCAGGATCCATATGCTTACTCAGATCCAGGCTGATCGAAGCTCGACTGCTTTCCTCATCTAGAAAGACCACTCAATTAGGCGCTGTACTACTCAATCGATCAACAAGCACCACCTTGACCTCCACCTCGTGGCGTCGTGTCACGAACAGCTGCCCCACAAGTAAATTGAACCCGATACCGCGACCCAGTAGAACCGTCTCTACTACGAATTGTACCATCATAAACCAGAATACGAAGAACTCATCAGCCAGCTGATGCGGATCGCTGAGAGCCCCCACCCGAGATCTGGCCTCAAGAATAAAGGCAGTGCAGACGTCAGCACGGTGACAGAACAAGATATCTAGTTTCGGCATATGAGGACGGAGACCAAGCTTGGATACAAAGCGCAAGGATAGGCGTCTGAAAAGGGAAATGAAGTGATACCTGGGATACTTTTGGGCTCGTCGGCATCAGCACATTGGCGAAACGAAGAAGTGACGTGCTGACGACTTGGACCTCGAAATCAATCTTCGCAATCTTCCCGCATTTGTGTATCCACTGTGGGGGCACACGGAGTTTTGACTCGAGCAAAAGCCGCAAGGGCGGCGGAAACCCCCAGCTTGATTCGCGCTCGATACCACCTGCAGGATGCAGCGAGTCGACAGCATCGTGGTTTCTCTTGAAGAAGCGGAAAGGCTCGCAACACGCTTTGGAATGACAAGGCCTCCGTTAGCGCAGAGTAGCAACGACTACGAGCTGCCATTCACATCAGCGAGAACGTCACATGTCAGCCTTGGTCAAGCTGTCTGAGCAGGCCGAGGCAAGCGCACAAGGGGCTTTCCCAAGAGATGCATGAAGGACTCAGAGAGCTGCAGGCGGGTGCGTCCAAGCGCAATGGAATTTGAAGAAACGGTGGTGTTAGAAACCAGAGCCTCTACTGTCTGCTTTAGTATCTATTCTTGCTTATGGGCACATATGCTGCTTATTCTGGCTTAAATCTCTTCTCAAGTCATTCTTCACTCTTCTTTATCTCCGGAGAACGGTGGGGTTCATGTACGCTCTCCGAGATGCAGCTGCGTCTCGATTGAACACAACACCTGCGCATGACCCATTCAAGGCAAGCACTTGGCCAGGTCTGATTCGCAGGCGAACATCTGAAAGATGCTGGATCTGCTGGCGTAAGCCGTAAGCGAGTTCCGCCAGTCGGGTCCTGGGTACGTATGGCGAACAGTTGTCTCTCAGAGCCGAGAAAAGTGGCATGTTACAGGACCCTGCCAAGTTTTGAATATGTCAATGCAAGTACATGCTGTGCAACACGTTTCTCACCACGTGTAGGAGCCCGGGCCTGACTTGCTGAAGACGAGCGTTATCAAGGGCTAGAAACGGGCTAGTTCCCGAACAGCACTTCGAGAACGTTTGTGCGTGTCTCGTGTACCTGCACCCGTTCTTGAACGTGTGTACAGACAGTAGGCTATAGATCGTAATTTAGGCTGTTATCATACCGTAGTACTTTCACATTCCAAGAGCGGCAATTGGGCATCATTGGACACGATGTGATCTGGGAGCTTCACAGTGGTGGACACACCTTGATAGCAAGGCAAGCCAACTAGATGGAGTATGGCAGCCGGGCTGATAGAACAAAGAGGGCCATGGATAGTGAGGTAAAGGGGCGAGAATACGGCTCCACAGTCTTGTTGCTCCAGGTGGCGGTTGTGATGGTGCATTTGTGACTAGCGCTGACGCTGCAAACCGCACAGCATGAGGCTCTTGTAGCTCTTGTCTTGTCCACACAGCCGCTGTGGAAAAGAAGAAGAAGAAGAGGAAGGCTGAATGTCGGACGACTCCTGCATGCGGACGCCTAAGAAATCGAAGCACAACGCTGACTGTAAGACATGGTCTTGTTTCTTGGGCCCCGTGCGGGGCGAGTGAGATAGCTGATGTGCAGCTGAGAACGGCAAGATGTCGTGCAAAACAACCAATGAAATCTGTTGAATCGTTTTGTCCAATGATTGAATCATCTGAGTGAAGTGTTCAGACCGAGCACCAGGGGTGATAACGACAATGCGATGAGACGCGCAGTGGCCGCAGGAAATAGGCCCGAGATCTCAATGGATGCCTGTGCATGTACAAGCAAGCCTGGCGCAGCAACGACCTCGGGTACAGACGAACTACGAGGCAACGCAGAAGATGTCATGGTGCTTCGCACAGTACCAGTGTCCAGCCGTTGGCAAGGACAGGGCTCGCGTTCGCCCTACGGCCTGCATGTTCGGCTGGGCGCGTCAATTTAAGGTTTGGCGCATCGCTGTTGCAGTGAACGTGCACTTCTGTGGTCGGCGGACAGCCATGTGTATAAGGTCCAGAACTTCAGCTGTCAGCACTCGGTTGGCGAGCTCTGCCTCATTTACCCAGTGTCCTTGTAAACCAAAACCATTGTCTTCTTAAAATCCCGTGGTACTGCCGAATCCTGAAGGCGCCTCTCAGCCTTCGACAACTCGCCGACTACACCAAACCGCCCAACACGTCACCATGGACTACGGCTTCTATAGCGCTTCGCAGCAGCCCTACCAATATCTGGGCATGCCGGCGAATGCGTATGCACATACCAACATCGACCCCGAGGCAATGCACAGTGTGGTGAGTGCTTTGGTTTGAACTGCAGCTCTGCGGCGCTGCCGCGGCCCCGCTTCGCCGCCTATGATGGCCCTCATCTGACTCTCTCTACACAGGAGCCTCTCGATGCAGGATTATACACAGGCAGCTACGATGCCTTCACATTCCATGGGCTGCCGACACCGCAGCATGGTGGCTCGCCAGACAACGCCATACAGACCCCTCATCCTTTGCCGACGGTGAATAGCGTAGACTCGGGACTGGGCGGGGACATGGACGACGGCGTGATTCGAGCGCGTAGCAGCAGTGAAGAGAAGGAAACAAACCTCACACCTGCACAAAGCAGGCGCAAAGCTCAAAACAGAGCAGCGTACGTGCCGTCCCACATTGTCGTGGGTGAGAGTAAGCTTAAGTGTGCTAACCCCTGACGTAGCCAACGCGCCTTCCGTGAACGCAAAGAACGTCATGTGCGCGACCTTGAAGCAAAGCTTAACGCACTCGAAAACGACACACATTCGCTGCAATCAGATAATGAGCGACTCAAGCTGGCCCTGCAGCGCGCCCGCACCGAGAACGAGATCCTTCGCGCCACATCTGGTCATTCACCAGCTTCCTCACGGAGGGTCTCGGCCAGCTACCCTTCGCCAGGGGCACTGCTCCCAGACGAGGAAATGGAAGAGGATGGATACAATGTGCAGGCACTAAGTAATGGGAGTGTCGTCAATGCCGCCGACAAAGACCATCCTGCCTCGCGCGACGTTTTCAGGGGTAGAGAGGTACCAGCTGCTCAGGCATGGGATGTCATCCAGTCCCATCCGCTAGTCAAGCAAGGTCTGGTAGATGTCACAGACGTCGTTGAACGTCTTCGAGGCGCGGCTAAGTGCAACGGAAATGGCCCAGTCTTCGAGGAAAGCACGATCTGGCATGCCGTCGAAGAGTCGAGGCGCAGTGGCGGTGACGAGCTCATATGATCTTAAGAACGGTAGGTTGTCGTCAATTGCTTTTCGTTTCCTGCTCAAGCTTGCCCTCAAAAGGCACGCTCTCGTTGAGCAGAGCTTTCCACGGCGTTCAAGGGCCACGTCTGGCGGCACCAGACTGTAGGCATGTACCAGGCGTTCTTCAAGTGACCTTTCCAAGGTTGAGGCGGACTGCTATGCACGCAGAGATTGATTTACGATATCGAATACCCCATGGTACCAATCACCATTTTCTTTCATTAAATATCTTTTAATCAAATGCTGCGCCGCAGCTCAATGATACCGCTTCTTTCCCAGCATCAAGACCTGTGTTACTACAATCGAAAGCATCTCGCAAAAGCGGCTCTGTGTGCAACGTCATAGCTTCCACTTTGCTCCCGACGGCAAGCAGGGCCGTCGGAAGTGATCTGCCAACCACAGAACCCAACGGGCTTGCCTCCGAACGTTCAACAATGGCCAACGCGCGAACCGCAACTGGCAGGTTCCGACGCTCCTGGACGCCATATGCCCAATCGTTGACTTGAGAAGAACGAGATAACGGCCAGAAATTTGCTCAGAGCTAATTTGGTAGAGTATGGGGCGTCAAACAGGCGTCCAGATCCTTAACGTCAATCGGAAAGATTATTCGAGTAACCACTTTCGCTCTTGTACTGCATCTTGACAACAAGACGGGAAACAAGACAGAGCTGTGGATCCCCACCGTAAATATGTTGTTCAGACTTGAGCAAGTTACACAGTAGATCGAAACCTTGAGCAAGGAGTCGCTCCTTGAGCATCCTGCGATCGATGATGGCAACTTGAATGATAGCTCAAAAGCTCGTCAGAAAGGAACTTTGACATCGCGTCCCACGAGAATGCACCAAGAGAGGTAAGTCACTGCTTGTCGTCATCGAAAACAAGCATTGGCAGGTGTATATTCCGATTTAGCGAAGACAAGTTCCCCGCCTTCATGTGAGGCTTGATGTCCCACATACTTCGTACAGTAAGAGGTGGCTCGCTGCAAGGCATACAGTCAGCATACCGCTATGCAGCCTGTCAGCCACCGACCAAACTATGGCGCCATCTCAGACGCTTGATGGCAACTTGCGAATAAGGCATCAACTCCATATCGGTGTTCTTGTGAGATCGATATCGAAAACCTGCAAACTTGCAAAGAATGCAATGCCACACGCCATGAACTACATCAATCTCGTTACAATTCTCGGAGCTGCTACACAATGCGGCAAGGCTTTGACTTCTGATGCGGGGGCCTCCCGTACAGGAGTTGCCCATGTAAAGAAGCTGCGGCGGGGAATGTCGATGAATTCCGATTCGATCCCCAGACCACGCACGCAGTGTCGTCTATCCGCAGCTCGACAAGTCCGTCCACTGTTGGACATTGTCTGCTTCTGATTCTAAGATGGGAACGAAGCACATCAAAAGGCTGCTCAGAAGAATGTGGAGCTGAACTCTCCATGCGCGAAGCTACACCACATGCGATTCCAAACAGGCTTTGTTGCCCATCGAGACATTCGCTCTAGTCCTGAAAAGTAGGTGACCATCGGCTCGTCTGAAGATGCAAGGCCATCAACGTCATGCTCCCCACGTCTCCTTCAGGAAGGTGGGGTGTGGGGCAGACCGATCGGCAGGGACGCAACTCTGAAGCGCAGAGCTTCGAAAAGTTTCAGGCGTCAACTTGAACAACACAAAAACAGCTGCAAACACAGACTACTCCTTCCTTCTTGCTGTTAAAACAGCAAATCACGTTCCGATTACTACAGCTGAACCACAACCGCCATCATGCAGATGCCAGACATGCCCATCAACGTCGAGGTCGACCCCAATGAAGACACAGAATGGAATGACATCTTGCGCAGCAAAGGCATCATTCCCGAGAAGCCGCCGTCTCCAACGCCTATGATCGAGGAGGCGCTTAACGAAGCGCGTCGCCTTGCACATGAGAACAGATTGGAAGGGAAGGAGCTGGACGAGCTGGCGGAGCTAGAAGACGAGGAGGACGAGGACTTCTTAGAGAGCTACCGGTACGTCCTTGCCACAGACCCGTACACTCTGGTGGAGAGATGCTGGCGACAGTCTCTGAAGTAAACGCAACGCTGACCCCCCGAAATAGGCAAAAGCGCATGAACGAACTCTCCGCCATTACCACCGCCTCAGTTTACAACCAAGTGTACCACCTCCAAAAACCAGACTACAGCCGCGACGTCACCGAAGCCTCGAAAACATCCCACATCTTCGTGCTCCTCACCTCCTCAACCGGCACAAACACCGAGTCCCGAGTCGCCGCCGAGTCGTGGACGCTACTCGCGCAGCGCTTCGGCGACGTCAAGTTCTGCCAGATGCGCGCCGATCTGTGCATAGAAGGGTATCCAGACCGCAACACGCCGACGGTGCTGGTGTACCGCGACGAGCAGATTAAGAAGCAAATTGTCACGCTGAGGGAGTTGAAGGGCCCACAGACCAAGGTCGTGGATTGGGAGAAGGTGCTGGTTGATCTTGGGGCGGTGAAAATTGGGGATAGCAGGTTGAGCAAGAGACCAGGGCAGGAGGACGAGGGCGAGAAGACGACGGGGATTCGCCAGGGGAAGACGATGCAGAATGCGGATGGCGAGGATAGCGACTGGGATTGATGATGCGCGGGACGAATGTAGGAACACAGTGTATTCATCATCCTCCAGATGGATAGGATGTCCACTCATAGCCGATCCGCGCAGTGGCTGAAATAGCTGCTCGTGCGATAAGCGCACGCCGCACCTTCTCGCAGCATGACTCGAAGGCTGGAAAACACGAACCGAATCACATCTCGAATACCTGTATGATCCTATCATCTTGTGTTGGTGCACTGTAGTAGGATCACTGCGGCCGAGAAGTGTAGGCTCACTCGTAGCAGAAACGTTGTGTGGCATAGTGAGCTCAATGGACACTCGCAGATCGAGGCAGTATCTGCTTGGATGTGGCATAGAAGGGGCTTCGTCATGGGGTCAAAGGTACTCAAAGGAAGAAGTACCGCCTAAATTGCTGGTATGTAGCGAGTGTCTGTGTTCCTATTAATTTCTTGCAGTATGTACGTTTCTTCCAATCTGATATACAGCCCCCGTTCCCCTCTTTCCACCCACATCTCTAAGCATGACTCTCCTTCGCTTCTTCCTACTCTCTGTATGACCATCACATCAAACTCGTTGATGGTCGCCTAGAAGAACTTTCCGCTCTTCCCAGTCTCGACGTTGTGCTCAAGCACAGTAGCGTGGTCCTCGGCATCGAATGCGCCAGGATGCGCCATCTGGCGCGGCACAGGGCGGTCAAACGCATCGAAGCGATGACCCTTCACCTTAGCCCAGACCCAGATTGCTGAGATGCGGAGCGCGCAGGCGCCAAAGGCCCAGAGAAGACCGCCGAAAGGGGCGGCGACGAAGGCACCTATGAAGTTAGAACCAGAGAAAACTTAGAGATGAACAGGATCGGCGCTCACCAAATGCGCTCCAGTCGTCTGCATATAGTCCGCCTTCGAGCAACAGAAGCCGTCCTGCGAGCCGAGTGTCACCATCGTAGTACACGAGACCGAACAAGAAGATGGTGAAGATGCCACCTAAACCACCAACAACGAAGTCGAAACCGCGGTACCAGTAGAACTTCTCGCTCAGACCGATGACCAGGCACGGCACAACGGCTGCACTGACCAGATCACTGATGAGGAAAATCTGCAGGATATCTGGACTACGAAGCGCAACAACGACAACGGGGAAGATGATAGCCACAACGCACGCGCGGATGATCCAGATGTTCAGCTTGTTCCTGAAGAAGTCATTGGAACCGGTAGAAATCATGGCGCTCTGAAACGAGTCGAATGCTGCCGTAGAGAGCGAGATGGTCATCACCAGCACCACGCCGACGACCCAGCTGGGCAATTGCTGCAGGAGAAGGAACAGCGAAAGAGACCCGGTTTCCTGGTCCGTCATGTCCCATGCGCCGCTCCATGCAGCTAGGAGACCGGCGACACCGACGAGGGTCAGGATGATCATGACACCCACTGAGGCGAGCGAGACACCAATCCAGAGATCTTTGTCTGTGCGCGAAGCGAAGGTTCGCATCCAAAACCCTGAAAGGAAGAAGTCATTCGTCAGGATGGCGACGGGGAGGATGTACAAAAGCTGCCAGCCGAGCAAAGAGGCGTTGAGTAGTCCAGACTGCTCGATGAGGGGGCGCTGAATGTCTGTCTCCACGCCGACTGCGATAACGCCGAGGATGATGAGGCCGACGACCATGGCTCCTTGAATGTTGTCGGTCACAAAGGACACCTTAAAACCACCGAGAGATGTGTAAATTGTGGTCACTGCACATTCCACGATTACTACGGGAAGGCCATTGAGTCCGGTGAGCAGGTTGACGATCTGCTGAAGAGCGGATAGCTCAGCGACCATGTACAGAAACATGGTGATGAGCGTACAGATACTCAGGAAGATCCCTGCAACGGCTCCATATCGCTGGCGCGTCCATTCGGTCAGGACGAAACCTTCCGGACATTTGCGGCGAATGATGGGTCCCAGAGCACCGAAGATCAAGAGCGGAAGGGATGATGATAGGGCGTATACCAGAAGACCTTGAACACCAGCGATAGTCGCGATCTGAGGATAGGTGAAGAGGATTCCAGATCCAAGTGCTGTTGGAAAAACCTAGATTAGCTGTCTGTAGCAATGAGAGGGAGTTCAGGGGGAGTAGCGGCAGCACGTTCCTCACGCAAGTATTATCTTGATCGAGTTCTGACGGTACTTCTCAGCTTCACTTTGCCATCAACAAGCATTCCGGCGAGGAAAGCTCGTCTCAGTCTCAGATCTGCGCCCGCAGTGTAGCCGCACAAAGACCACTCTCATCATGCTGTTACCAGCAAACATGAGACCAGCCTCTGTGAGAGATCTCAAATACGAACCTGATGACTTGACTAGAAAATGCGCCTGTTGCGCAGTTGATGTTGAATGCACCTCAATCAGGTGATGTCGTGGATCGAATCGATACTGCCGCTGCTCTTCACGCTGGACGCGCTGTTACACGGATGCACTCACCCGAGGCGATGAAGTTGAGAGCGAGCGGTACGCCTGCGAGGTGTTAGCCTTCATCCACGAACATTGAAGCGGTAGCAGCGTCAAAAGTCGTGACGCGTGATAGCTGAGATTCTAACCCTTCTGTGTGCGATTGCTTGACAGCCACTCAGTCTTGGACTGGTGTCGCAGTCGCCATGCGATGTAGCATCCCAGCACCCTGGTCTCTGGTTAGCTTTGTAGTTCCACGGTTGCACGACTCGAGGACTCCACAGTTGACCTACAGGAATGCGCCGAGAGTCAGGTAGATGATGGCGTTGGACGCCGGCTGCGATGGCGTGCCCATGTTGGAAGGTTTATACAAAAAGCTTCTCGATTAAATGCGGGCGAAGATTGTAGCTTGTCGTGATGCAGGTTATGCAGGGTTACAGTTCAATCCAGAGAGTTGAAAGGTTTGCCCCGCTAGCGCTCGACGGGGAAGGTGCCGATGATGTCAAATTACTGACAGGCCATAACCACTTGTCTTAAACTCCACGCGGGGAAGATCGTACGTCGAGGTCACGGAGGGCCGCAATGTTCGATTATGGGCTCTGTCGGAGTTGAGTAGCACTTTCCAAGACTGGATCGTGAGGCTTCGGCCGCCATCGTAAAGTAGACGCGGTGAGGTTGGGCTTTTCGATCTGAAAGCACATCATTGCAAGGCATATCAGATGTGAAGTTGCTTGCATTCAGTCAATATCCACACAAAGAACGCCTGTCTCGCACCATAACGCGTGCAAATGCCCCAACGTGTTGAGAACCCCTCCTGCGCTTCATCTCAGCTACTACCGCAATGTAACTTCGTTGCCTCCCCTTCCTCCTTCAGCACAACTACCACGCATGTCGGTCCCAGTTTGGATCTACGGTGGTCAGCTCCTGTTGGCTGCACCATTTGCTGCCACTTACCCTGCACAAAGGCGGCCAGCACCTTACTCCCTGTCTGCAGCAGCGGGTGCCCAACGACAATCTGCAAGAAGCGCTGCAGGCCCTCCCTCCGGTGCTCAATCACATCGTCTGAGAAGCGATTTGTCAGAACCTTGCCTGGCAGCGGCGGTATGGTGACACGCGCACTCTCGCGCTCGAGAATGTCTCTGAAGGCCTCGAATTCGTTGTAGCGTCGGCGCACCGAGGATGACTTGAGCTTGAAGGCGGGGATGTTGGTGCGCATCACGATCTCGTAGGTTGTGTACATGCCGCGGCCGACGCCTGTTTACTGTCAGCGCCTCTTCCTTCTCTTGCCGATATCGCATATTCATGTACCGTGTGTCATGGGGTTGCGGACCTGTGCACGCGACATGTGAGCGAGGCTGCGGAGTATAACTGTGGAGGGGCGCATACCTCGATCTCGAGGAAGTTCTCTGGCGGCCCGTACAACTCCTCGAAGGACTGCTGGCGCGCATCTGGTATGGACTGCATCGTAAGTGTCTAGCGTGTGTTGTATGCAAGAGCGTTCGGCGCAATGCGAGTGTTGCTGATCGATGGGCAGCAGGTGGGGCTGTGGTTAAGCTCGCCCGCCCGTTTGGTCATGGCCGTGCGCCTGCCGTGTGTACATATACTCGTCTTTCAACATCGTACAAGACCAAGAGGTTCACCTTTCAAATGACTGTATGAGACAGATGTTATGGTTTGCCTGCGACGATCACATTTCCTATCGGTCCTAAAAACCACCCAAAGTGCAGCGTCGCATCAAGCCCACACCTTAACAATCTTCCCATCGCGTCCAATGCGCAGGCAGAACATCAGAAAAGACTATCTCTGGTCCCTATCGTGGCTCGTAAGAGCAAGAATGTGGGTACCGGCTATCGAAGTCCAGTCGAGAGCACTGGGACCTCAATATCAGCTGAGCGAGTGTGCACAAAGCCTGAACTTCTCAATTTCACGAGTCCGTTGACGAACAACATACCTACCGCATACTCTCTTTGTGAAACACCCATTGGCGCAGCTAGTCCAGCTCAATGTATTCAGAGCCCTTGCGCGCGCAGCTCTACGAGCTCCGGGGAGAGCGACAGGTTCGTGGGTGCACTGACCTGTTCGGAACCTCTCCATGATCCAACGTTGGAAACGGAGTGACCCGCTACAACTCTCATAGCGGGTGCATCTCCGAAGTTGCGGTGCTGCTTGTTATAAACGCTTGAAGAGACCTTCGAGGCTTGACAAGGCTGAGTCTGGACCGCCAAGGGCGAGGCGGTTTTCGTACCCGACTCCAGCCACGTGAGCCTTAAATCGGCCACCACGAGCGCTTCACGTTTCTTAGCCCTCGCTTCAGCTCAGCCGCACTGCGCGACTTCCGCACATATACAAACGATGCTGATTGAAACGATTCTAGAGACAGAATGTGTCAGTCTAGACGTAGCGAGAGTTGCTTCTGGTGCCTCCACGCCCCTGGTCAGGACCCCGTTGCCTCGTATCCTCCCCGATTGGGGTCCCGAGATGCTTCTGGTAGACGCCATTGGGACGTCAAGCTACTCATGCATCCGAATTTGTGTAGATGGAACATGATAATGAAGATCTTTAGTGTCCACAAGCAGTCTTCTGTGAGCCGGCGGTAACATAGGGTTGTTTGAAGTACATTTATATATGGTCTTGTTGTGAGTCCCCTGGACCTCTATCCAAGCATCATTTCTAGTTTTCCGTTCCGCAAAGATGAGACATCAGAATTTCAGAATCGCGTCTGCAGCCTTTGCGCTGGTCCAATTAAGCTCAGCTTTGCCTTCACCATTGAACGCTCGCCAAAGTATCGACTTTGACCTGGTCGACTCTACACCAGACCCAGTCATCAAGCCAGACAACACCACAAACTTCAATCCAGCCGCAGCTATCGCGTCAGTAATTGCCGAGGTGAAGGCCGACCCTTTGCCTCAGACGAAGCGTACCCTCCAAGCCAGGGACATCATCGTGAGCACTTATCCTGGATATAGCGTCAATCAGGCCATTGGAAACGCTGCCATCAACGCACCTTTGGATTGCAACCAAAAGGTAAGCATACATATCCCCTCCCTTGTACATGCGTGCTCACTTTGGCTTTTAGGACACCTACATGGGAGTGAAGCTGTTCACCAAGACAGCATTCGATACCGCCTTGTGTGCGGCTGCCTGCACAGCGCAGAGCCAATACAATACCGCGCATCCACCTAAGGACCGCCCAGCCCAGACGTGCAAGTTCTACAATACTTACGCTCTGTACAAGAACAATGACTATCAGGGCCAGTACTGGTATGTTGACCACTCCTGGTCGCGTAGAGATGGACACTGACCAGTCTCTAGTACTCTCTACAATGAAACCTGGGCTCCCTCTTATGCTACCAACACCGGTCAATGGCGCGGAAACGATCACTACACCATCCAGAACAGTTACATTGCTTCAAACGCAACGGACTCCGGGATTTGCACGAAGCCTGACGCCCAGCCAGCCCAGCCAGTCCAGACAGTCCCTCAAGTTCCAACCGATCCACCGTTGGATCTCACACAATGGATAGCCAACACTGGTTCGTCAAATACCATGACAGTTACGTCGAACCTCATCACTCTCACGCGTAGCCAGCAAGACACGTCCTTCATCAGGTTCTTTTTCCCTACCGTGCTCGACACATGGTACGAAATTACCTTCGACTACTTCATAGACGCAGGCCAGCAGTCGCCGATAGAGTTGCAAATCACAGCAGGCTCATGGACGTCCTCAACTGCCTTTTTGGATTGGACCAGTGATAGCGGTCAGTTTACCTTTGACGCATATTACTACTCGCCAAACATCCCCCGCTATAGTGCCTCGGCGCTCTCTTGCATGAAGGCGCAGTACCAGCCCCGCGCAACTCCGCTCTTCGGGCAATGGAATACAGGCAGGATCTTGGTGCAAATGTAGTCTACTGAGCTAGACTTCTTCATGTCTACAAAAGGCATTGGCGGCATGAAGTGGAGGAACATTTATATTCGCGCCAAAGATGCTACATATTGCCCTGAAGCCAGTGGAGGTGATTCTCAGTAGTAGATCTCACTCAAGCACTAGTACTTAGTTTAGACTAATTCTTTTTCAATACACGTTGTGCTATCACCCAATCGTAGACCTTTCCTGCCACGGTGATCGCATCCTGCGCTCTAATACCACCGCTTCAATGTCCCTGTTGTCGCTTGAAGCACCGTTATCATTTATTTGTACTCACTAAAAGTGTAAGTATACAAGGCATGCAGCGGATCTGATCCAACCTACTATTTGCCACGTAACGTAGACCAATCGGTTTTGTGAAGCTTTCTGATGAGGTGGCCTGTTTCCGAATTTCAGGACACTCGGAAAGGAAATGCAGTTTTGTCAAATCTTCTCATTGGCTAAAAGACCATGATGAGTTGCGGATGATGGTTTCACAAGTATGCTGCTTTCAATTCAATGTTGAAGTCTCCACCAAAACCTATTGAACGTAATAACTCAGTAGCAATGTCTGTTCATGGGTCGAAGGTCACGCGCAGCATAATACACATTGTCGAGAAGTGATTAGAAGATCAGCGTTGAAATTCATTAAGCTAGATAATTACTAGTATCATACTATGGGGATATCATGTCATCATTTATTCCACTCCGTTCTCCCAGCTGCATCCATTCTCAGATGGATCGCTTAACCGTAGGTGCGGTCGCCACCGGCGGTCTTGGAACCGTCGAGGTCAGAGTCGACACGGGGGTCGAGCTTATTGAGAAGATCAGATCCGTGGGGTCCAGCGGTCTTGTTCGCGTTGGGGTTGCCAACCTGACTGGGGTGGTTGTTGCCGGTCAAACCAGATCCTTGAGTAGTGCCGTATGTGTTGCCCTGTCCGCCGTAGCGATCAGAGTCGACACGAGGATCAGCCTTGTTGCCGAGGTGGGAGTCGTGAGGACCGGAGGGGTCGGTGTAGCCGGAGCTGCCAGTGAAGCCCGAGCCAGTGGTTCCGTGAGTACCAGTAAGACCTGAGCCAGTAGTGCCGTGGGTACCGTGGCTGCCAGTGAGGCCAGAGCCAGTGGTGTTGTGGCCAGTGAGACCAGAGCCGGTGGTGTTGTGGCCAGTCAGACCAGAGCCAGTGGTGCCGTGAGACCCAGTGAGGCCAGAGCCAGTGGTGTTGTGGCCAGTAAGGCCTGAGCCAGCAGTACCGTGGCTGCCAGTGAGACCAGAGCCAGTAGTACCGTGGCTGCCAGTGAGACCAGAGCCTGTGGTGTCGTGGCTGCCAGTGAGACCAGAGCCAGTGGTGTTGTGGCCGGTCAAGCCGGAGCCGGTGTGAGTGCCGTGGGTGCCTGTCGAAGAACCGTACTGGCCGGCACCGACACCGCCAGCGCCAGCGGTGTTGCCAGCAGAGCCGTAGCGGTCGGAATCAACACGAGGGTCAAGCTTGTTGGCCAGCTTGGAGTCGTGAGGACCTGTGGGATCACTGCGGTGGGTGTTGGAGCCAGTGAGACCACTGCCAGTATTTCCGTGGCTGCTGTGGGTCAAGCCGGCACCTGAATGATGTTCAGCCCTTGAATGATCTTCAAGGAGAGCTTCGGGCAACTTCTTGCCGTCAGTCTGATAGGTTTGCTGACCTGAGCTGTGAGTCTCATTGCCATATCCACCAATGCTGGAAGAGTTGCCAGCCGCACCGTAGCGGTCGGAATCGACGCGGGGATCAGCCTTGTTAGCAAGGTGAGAGTCGTGGGGTCCAGTAGGGTCGCTGCCGTGAGTGGTGCCGTGAGTGGTGCTGTGACCAGTCAGGCCGGAACCAGTGGTTCCGTGAGTGTTGGAGCCGTATGTGTTGGAGCCGGTCAAGCCGCTGCCTGTGTGGGTTCCGTGTGAGCCAGTGAGACCACTGCCAGGTGTGCTGTGAGTACCTGTAGTACCATACTGTCCAGCACCAACTCCGCCAGCTCCAGCAGTGTTACCTGCCGTGCCGAGGCGATCAGAGTCAACACGAGGGTCGGCCTGGTTGGCAGCGTGCGAGCTGTGAGGACCAGTGGGGTCGTCTGAAGCTGTTAGCAATTGCATGTGGTGAAGTAAATTTTCGAACTTACTGTGTGTTGAGCCGGGCAGAGCAGAGCCAGCAGTGTGAGATCCGTGGGTGCCTGTGTGTGTACCGGTGGTACCTGTGTGAGTGGTACCTGTGTGGGTTGTGCCTGTGTGGGTCGTGTCGTGGGTCGTGTCCTTGTCCTTGTGAAGGACGTTCTCGACCTTAGCCTTGATCTTCTCAATAGTACCGGCCATGTTGTTTGTGTTTGTGTTTAGTAGTGGGGTATCTTGGTGATGTTTTGTTGAAGTGGTGATGGAAGGTTTGGGATTGTAGAGCTGGTGTTGTTTGCTTGTGTGATGGTGAGTAGTCGAGGTCTCAATGGCTCTTTATATATCTTCATTGGAAGGCAGAAGCACCTCATACTGCTACGTCATGCTCCCGCTGCTTGTCCAGCTCCAGCATCAGCAGACGTGCCACAAACAGCGGGGACGCCTGGAGGAGACTTCCGAATCCCTGTTTCAGCATTCCTCTTTGGCCGTAACGGGTAGGGCCGCAAACAACCTCGATCTGAGATTCTGCCAGTGACAGCTCATGTCACGTCATTTGCCGTGTTTCCAGACCTTCAGCCTCGAGCATCTCATGCAATTGCACGGGCGTATCTCGGCCGTTCTCCCGACTCTCTCGATCAAACGGCGCTCACCATTTCCTGGGAAGTCTTGTTTCTTGGACACGCCACAGACACTGGCCACAGGTCCCAGCAGCAGGAACCATTTCAGCATTAGTCTACACGGACAGGGCTTAGCTCTGCCCAAAGCGGTCCACAACGGAGGCTAGCACGTGGACGGCGCTGCGTCATTCTACCCTAGTTCTGTGGAGCATGAGAAGCTTACCTCCAACTTCATTTCCTGTTTGTTCTTGCGTTATGCCACACTGGGGGTGTATCACGCAATGATCTCCAGCCGATCGGGTAGCCACACGCGCGTCTGTGGAGGTAGCTGTGGCGCGGGACCGGTATTTCTGGAATCTGTGGCGTCACAGCCGAAGATCTCGAGCTTCAGATCGGACCTCCGCCATCTGCAGAACTCCGACAGGGCATCGCAGCGCTGCACGCCGTTCCTGAATGCCACGGGATAGGTGGAGAAGCGCGGCACAACAGTGTGTCAGGAGCGACGCTCGGCCTACGCTCGAATCCTGGTGACTGAGGGGCACATCCATATGCATGGACGAGAGCCGTCATGATGACGTCCCCCGCAATGGTTTGTCTCGCTTGCGGGTGCATAAAGCGAGGACCACAGAAATAGAGTGATCCAATCAAAGATTTCAAGCTTGTCCAGGAATGAAAAGCAGGTTGCTTGACCGCCGTTGCAGGTGCAGTTAGCCTAGAGCGTTGGTACTTGGAGACGTTGCGGATTACGCGAGGAAACGAAGTCACTCGGCGCCCCAAGCTCCAGCTGGCGAAGTCTCGACCACCATGGCCGAGATGAGGAGATTCCTCGTGACTTTGGAGCTGCAGCAAAGCTGGCTAAGCGACAATTGCGATCAAACAATGTCGTTCTTCAGGAGCTTCAGCCACAGTTTGGACCCTGTCAGACGCCTGCGACGTTCGTCACCAAGCCAACACATGGTGCCATTAGTGGCAATTCATATCCCGTGTTGATGGTGACTGAAAGTCTCTTCACAGTACCTTGCAATTGATGTACATGCACGTAGAGGTAAAAACATTAGGACGTGTTTGAGTCCACATGCGAAAGCTCGAAAGTTGGCCCAGGCTCCCGTGGGGTTGACGATGTGTGACGTCATAATGTAAACAGCTAGCGAACGCCCTTGGAACTGCACATTTTGACCTCCCTGCTCTCCCCACGACAACTCGACCACCTAGTACCCTACAACTCCACCTTCAAGATGTCCGAGCGGAAATCAACAGCGGCCAAGGTCCAAGACAAGGTCCGGCAAGTTGCACAAGAGGATTTCAGTCAGGCCAGCAACCTGGCACAGGATGCCGTGCGGTCCGGCGCCTACCTGTATCCGTTCAAGGTAAGTCAGCGCGTGGATCTTCATCTGAACAAGGACTGACGCGTACAGGGCATCGCGTACTTCTTCACTCACCGTGCGCTATGGAGGCCGCTCGCGGCAAAGCTGATCCCCACGCTCTCCCTTGGCTTGGGCGTGACGGTGTTTATGTTCGTAGTGACATATGTGCCTCAAGCTGCCGTCCTCACCATCTTCAACGGACCCCTCGCGTTCGTCACGACCGTTCTACTCGTGCTCAGCGAGAGCTCCACCATCTTCAATGTGCTGAGCAAAAACTTCCTCATTGACGATGCGCTCATCGACACCTTCGATGGTACCCTCATGTCCCGCGACATGACCACTCTGGTCGCGAAGGAGCGCGCTGTCAAGTCTGGCAGCGACCCTATTGCAAAGTTGGGCAAGCTGGCTACCAAGCCGTTTGCGAAGTTCGCACCCAGTGCCATAATCCGCTACTTCATGTACCTCCCACTCAATTTCATCCCCATTGTGGGTACCGTGATGTTTGTAGTCCTGCAGGGGCGCAGGTTCGGGCCCACAGCGCATGCACGCTATTTTCAGCTCAAGCAGATGAACAAGAAGGAGAAGGACCAATTCGTGGAGCGCCGCAAGGCCGCCTACGCCAGGTGTGTACCTCGCAATCAAGTGTCGGTTTACCGCTAATCCGCAACAGCTTCGGCATCCCTGCTGTCCTTCTTGAAATGGTCCCCATTGCCGGCATCCTCTTCTCGTTCACGAACACCGTCGGCGCCGCGCTGTGGGCCGCAGACATGGAGACGCGTGACGCCAGCGGTCAGAAGACGACGGCGCCCGGTCTGCGCAATCAGGCAGCAGACGCCAGGAGACAAGAGTTGTAGAACTTCCGTATGTACAGCCGCTTCGCTGGGCTGGACGAATCGTATCGATATCCCTGGAAGCCTCCGTATGCGCCGGGCTGGCTGCTGGGTTGGCCTTGGGTGGAACCGTTATGTGTGGTGTATGGTGAAGACGAACCCGGGCATTTCGACCTCTGGGGGATAAAGGATATCACTGCTGAGCGCTTTACTGAAGGAGATGATGATGAGGATAGCTTAATACACTTACTCTTATAATGGAAACCTATGCATGCCAGAATCTAGTCCGCATGCCCAGTGATCTAAAGTCTCCACCTCGTCTCAGCCAGACTATCTCCAGGCTCTGACTACTTCCTACATGAAAAAACCATAGAATGTGCATACCTGCATGATCTCGAGGCGATCGACGCCATAGTCCTGTCAGCGTCATGTTGAATTGGTGGTGGTAACAGCGCCAATGTTCGAGAGTTTACTTTTCAACTACAAGCTTTGGAAAATCCACCACAACCGCCACATACACGGAAAGCCCTCCAAAATACATGGAACGATAGAGCTACATGCCAAGCTTATGATACAGATAATTTCCAGCACAGAAATGCTGATCATGCGGACATTGGAGAAGTGGTGCATCTTTTGGCCCCCAAATTTAAACTCGAATGGAGGCCTTGAACGCAACGAGATAAGCCAAATCTCCCTGTACGCCACAAAGACTTGACAGGCCCCTGAGCCATCTGCTTGTCCAAGACACAAACTTTGTGCTCTTCGCCATGAGTGCGCAGCCACATTCCGACCTCGAGGTCGCCAACCCAAACCCGACAGACACGCAAAAGTATCCGTACTATGCTTCGAACGACGCCCCAATCCCCAATCCCGCGTACTCGACAGACACGAACAAGATCGCGTACGAGGGTGTCGAACACGAGCAGCCTGCGCCACAGACAATATGCGGTCTGCGCAAGAGGACCTTCTGGATACTGGTCGGCGTCGCACTCGTGATTGTCGCCGCAGCAGTAGGCGGTGGAGTGGGCGGCGCCCTCGCATCGCGATCGTCAAGTGAATCGAACAAGGGCACCAGCGACAACAACAGCAGCGGCAGCAGCAGCAGCAGCAGCAGCAACAACCCTCAAACGACACAATCAAGCTCACAGTCCTCGACGACTTCACCACCTTCATCGTCATCACCAGTACCCTCATCAACAATAGCAATCAGCACAAGTACCATCATCGGACCCACAAGCAGCCCCGTCCCCACGCTCCTGCGCGACTGTCCCTCGTCAAACGACACCCTTTACACTGTCACCTACGGCTCCACAGCCTACCAGTACCGCAAGCTGTGCTCCAATGCCTACGTCAACATCGCCGGCGTCGCTGCCCCCGTACAAGGTGTCTTCGGCACGTTGAATGAATGCATTGACAAATGCGCAATCTACAACCGCAACAATGCGACGCGTATCGCAGCCGGCACAGATCCCGTGTGCAATGCTGTGTGTTGGCGCAACACGTTTGACGAGCGCAATGACTGGGAGGGCGGCCACTGCTTTGGGTACACTACGGGAAATGCGACTGTGGCGGGGCAGACGCAATTTCGAGTCACGAATACAGGGGACATCTGTGACAGTGCGGCGCTGATCAATCAAAATTTCTGATTGTTCGTACTTTAGAAGGGGGTAGATTGAAGTGGTCAGGACTACGAGTGAAATTCAGAAGTGGATGTGCAACGAAATGCTCATTCTTCTCAGCATGCATAGGGCATCTGGTGTATAGCTTTAATTATGCAATACTCATTACATGTACGCTTCTACTGCGCAGTTCTACTCTACAACATCATTACTCATCATTCATCACCTACTCCTCTAGTACTTGGTGCTGTTCGCACTCGGGCTGCCCTTCGCCAGACCAAAGCACTCTGCCATGCCGTAGAAGATGTCAATGCTGTTGTAAACACCACCGAACAGCTCCTGGCAAGGACCCATGGCAAAAACAGGAACATCAGTCAGCGAGTGCACACCCTGATCGTTCTCAACAGGCAGCGTGCCATTCAGCGTAATACCCACCGGCTCCTTGGGATTAACGTAGAAGTCATCATCGCCCTTGACCTGTTCCGAAGCAGGGACACGCGGGCCCGACTTGCGAACAGACCAGTTCTCGCGGCGGTCGGGGTCCGCCATCAGGCCCTGAAAGAGCGTGTACCGCGGGTCCCAGGTCGAGGGGAAGTTGCTGTCCGTGTAGGTCAGGTTACCGGTGTTTGCGTACTGCGAGAGGCCGGAGCGCTCGTACACGCCGACGGCCTCGCGGCGCTTGCGGTCTGCGTTTTGCGCGGCGAGGTAATGCGTGTCGACGGAACCCATGACGTCGAAACCGTGACCGTGGTCGGCGGTGACGAGGACGAGAGTGTCCTTGAGGCAGTTTGTCGAGTTTAATTTGGCGATGGTCGCTTTGATGGTGTCGTCGAGTTCGAGGAGTTCGCCCAGCGCGCGGTCGTAGTCCAACACGTGCATCATTTTGCTGCACAACGTTAGCTGTGTTCAAGAACAACAGAGCAGTGATACGTCCTCAATCGATGCTGCCTCGCTCATTAACAGGAATCCCTTGTCGCCAGAGCGAGCCTGGAGAATGTCGAGGGCCTTGAGAGTCATCTCCTTGAGCCCGGGCTGGTCAAGAGCGGGTTTCTTGTCACCAGCGGGCGAAAGCGTCTGGTTCAAGTTCTGACGGTAGACATTGCGATCAAGCCACTTGGCCATGTTAGATGTAGAGAAGATACCGAGAGCCTTCTGGTCATTCTTGGCCGATAGCAGAGCAGTGCGGTTCTGAATGATCTGGTAGTTCTTCTTGGCGAACTCCTGGTAGTAATCCTTGCCCTGGTACGTAACGCCTCCAAGCGATGGAGGATAGAACTGCTCAGCTCCACCGCCGAAGATGACATCGATGGGGACGTTGGTCCATGTGTAGTTCTGGACACCGTTTAGGTAGGTGTCGACAATAGCGCCGTATTCGCCACGGTTACGTGTGTGGGAGACGAGCGCAGCAGGAGTAGCATCGGCAATGTACGCAGTAGAGACGATACCAATGTGTCCGCCGGTGAGACGATGGAACATCTCGGCAATGGTCTCAACCTTGGGATCGTCAAACGCGTTCTTGCTGGAATCAGCGTAAACGTTCAAGCAGTTGACTGTGCTCTTGTGGCCAGTATTGAGAGCAGCAGCGGAGTTGGCAGAATCAGTGATGAAACTGTCAATGGAGTGGGTCATCTGGTGACCGAGCACGGGGAACTTATCCATGGCCATGGTGGTCTGGTACTTTCCGTTGATGCTCTTATGACCGATCAGGCGTGCGGCCGTGATCATATTGGTAGTCATACCGTCTCCAATGAAGAGGATGATGTTCTTGGTCTTGCGCTCCTCAGCCAAGTCGCGGACGAGCCAGGTCGCCTCGGTCTTGCTGCCATTGTTGTAGTTGAGGGTGGCAGTGTACTCGCCAGGCTCGTAGAGAGCAACACGGCGATAAGCCTTGGAGGCTACATTGACGAAGCTGGCCTTCTTTGCATCGCGTGCGAAGAGATCTGTAGACTATAAGTTGGATTCCATTTAGCTTGGCAATAGATCGGACTACCCACCCTCATACCATGTGAAGTTCCACTTCTCGAGCTTAGGTTCCTGGATCTTGAAGTAGCTGGTGACCGGCGCGGTCTTGCCGTTCTTCGTGATCGAGAATGTGAACTTCTCGTCCAGAGGCAGGCCAATGGCTTCAGATCCGTTTGTAGGCTGATGGACCTCGAGACGGATGTCGAAGTACTGGCCAGCGAGGAAGTCGGCCCTGTTGTCAATTGCTTAGGAGAAGCTCAATTGAAGCTATATGAGTCGCAATACTCACTGGTCTGGAGGGAAAACGCAGCCTGGTATTGTTAGCAGCTAGATTAAGGTCCAAAAAGTCATGGTCGTACCAAGCGTTGGGCAAGCTCCGAGGCGGCGGAAGCTCTGGGCGGCTGCGGTACCTGCAAGCAGAACAGCTGCAGCACCAATTGTTGTAGTGGACTTCATGGCGAATGCTACAAAGGCTAAGGTGATACACAGAACTCTTGGGAGTTGCGATAACGGTTCATGGAAGCTGCATGCCCCGGCTTTATAGCTACCAAAACTTCGGTCTTGCATTCAGAGCTCCTTGCGGTTTAGGGATAGTCAACACATGGGAGCTACCAAACTGCCAGGGTCCGCAGCTCATTCCCACCGGCTGGTCGCCTGTCCTGCGGACGGGTTGGTAAACTGTCACTAGTCGCCCTCGTGCGATATTGCAGCTCTGTGACTGCTCGAGATCGGCCTCCCAACTGCCAGGACCAGACCTGTTCCGCTGCCATGGGCTGCCACGGCCTCAAGCCACGAGCCGCTATCATCATATTGAAGGCGGACGAGCTGCCTGATCAAGGTTGAGATTTCTGCGAAGAGGATGCAAGGCAACATCTGCAGAAGAGTGTAAGGAAACGTGAACGCATGGGGAGTCGTGATTGGTTAGGTCATGTACAGTGGAGACCACTCCGCTTGCTGGGCGTTCTTGGCTCTGCAAGACAAGCAAAGTCGTGCAGGGTGTGCCTCGGGATGAGGTATTATTGGTCACTACATGGCCGAAGAAGAGAGCAAGGCTTTAGCATGAGCTTCAATTTCAAATTTATGCTGTGGAGATTGAGTGATAAGAATTGAATACCCTTCGATGAGTTCGACAAATTCGATCTGCCCGATCGATGGTGGAGGTTTACAGTCGCGATGGGTGGTTGAAGATACAACCGTGCCCCTGATAGCTTCTGGTGCGCAACAGCAACCCCAACAAAGCGTTTGATATCGATAACAGGTCGCGAAAGGCGTGTGTGACGTGTAGGACGACTGCTTCTCCGTGGACCTAGGCCGGATGCTGATCTGAACTAATGTGATATCGAGGTGTCTCATTTGGAAACCCATGTTCACGATGCCGCACCCTGTCACTGTGCCTGGTAACTTCTGCATCGCCTTTCTAAGCCCGATAGCCATCAAGACGATCGCCACACATCCGCGAACTGCTGCAGGAACCAGGTACCCCACAGATCGTGAATCTTGGTCAAGCTTCGGACCGCGTTCTTCGATGCGGACTCGCCATCAAGGTTTGTACCTGAATCGGTTAGGTTCTCTCAAGTAGGGTCAACCAACGACGTCACCACTCAGCTGTCTCGAGCTGTCGCGTCGTCAAGGTGCTAGAATGTAAATCTTCCACCCCACGTCGCGCATCTATGCTCCTTGTCAGACGTCCCTTAACCTTGCCAATTGCGCGTCTATCACGGTTTCAAGGAATTCCTTTCCGTTTTGCGACCATAACTACCCGAACAACGACGCACGCGACGCGGCCAGACTCCCAAGCGCGAAAGGAGACGGCCAGAATGTCGAAGCGAACCGCGTACGACCGTGATGAGTTAGGTCACACGACAACCAAGCGTGCTAAAGAGGTGGATGAGAACTTGCCGTATGACCAGCTGAAAGAAGCTCTGGGCGCGCAAGAGGAGAAGAACGATGTCACAATGGTGGCCTGGTGGTGTCATCCGAAAGATATGCGTATACAAGACAATACTGCTCTTCACCATGCCTCTGAGCTTGCGCAGAGCTCGAAGAAGCCACTCGTGGGCTTGTACCTGCACTGTGCAGCAGACGAGTCGTGGCACGGCACTAGTCCAGCACGTATGGACTTCATGTGTGAAGGGCTTGCCATCATTCAAAAGGAGTTGAAGGAACTCAACATTCCATTTGTCTTCCTGGAGTGCGAAGACCGCAAGAAGATCGTGCCAACCGTAGTCGACTGGCTGAAGGAGCACAAGGTATCCCACGTTTTCAGCAACCACGAATACGAGATTGATGAGATGCGTCGCGACATAAAATTGGTCAAGCAAGTTGGAAACGATGTTCAGGTGTCTATATATCACGATCAGACTGTGGTTGAGCCAGGGACAATGTTGACCGGCAACGGCAAGCCAATGAAAGTCTTCACACCATATTTCGGCAAGTGGCTGGACATCGTGAAGGATGAGCCAGAGCTGCTAGATCTACGACCCGGCCCCAAAAAGCAGAGCGACAAGATCGCCAAGGACTTGAAGGACCTCTTCGGCACAAAGCCACCACAACCGGGCAAAGATAAGCAGTTCGAGAGCGAGGAAGACAAGAAGCGCATCCGTAAGCTCTGGCCCGCTGGCCACAAAGCTGGCGCGAAGCGCATGGATGCGTTTCTGAAGCAGATCAAAAATTACAAAGCAACAAGATCAAATCCCGCAAAAGACTCGACTTCCCGAATGAGCCCATACTTCTCTGCCGGCATGTTCGGTGTGCGTGAAGCTTTGCGCAAAGTCAGCGATTACAACGGCGGCAGCAGTGACTTCACTGAAGGGCGCTCGAAGCCTGGAGTCTACAGCTGGGTTCGCGAGATTGTATTTCGTGAACTGTACCGCCAAACAACGATGATGACGCCGCACACGTCGATGAACCTACCGCAGAACTTGAAGTTCGACTATGTACAATGGGAAGATGACGAGGAGGGTTGGGAGAAATGGTACAAGGGTACAACGGGCGAGCCATTTATCGATGCGGGTATGCGACAGCTCAATCACGAAGCCTACATGCACAATCGCTTACGCATGAATGTGTCTTCATATTTGTACTGCAATCTCCTCATCGACTACCGTCGCGGTGAGCGCTATTTCGCGGAGACGCTGATCGACTGGGATCTGAGCAACAACACTCAAGGCTGGGAGCCTAGCTATACTGTATTCAACCCCGTTAGCCAGGCTGAGCGGAACGACCCCGATGGCGACTACATTCGTAAGTGGGTGCCGGAGCTAAAGGATGTAGAAGGAAAGGCAATCTTCGCGCCATATGAGAGGCTTAGTAAGGAGGAGTTCGAGAAGTTGGGGTACCCGAAGCCGCATGTCAACTGGAAGAAGACGAAGCAAAGGTGCATGGAGAGGTTCAAGAACGACATGTCCGGTGTCGAGCCCTGAGATCCGATGGGCCATCATTATTTGCTCGATGTAGATAGGCGTATTTATGCCTGGGTTGTGGTGAAACTGCAAGCTGGTGCTTACCCACTTCCATCGTGAGGGCCATTCCTCGAACTATCGAAGCCCCTCTTTCGATGCTATCGCAATGACAACCCGTGACGATACGGGCTCAAGATGTGGCTATTAGGAGCAACCACAGACCTTACCAGCTCCGAGCAGCCACTTGGCAAGATGCAGGACGAAGACGCCTATTCAGATGTAGGACTCTAATTAGATTGTTACGCCTAGGAGTAGAGCCTTTCTAGTGCTGTTAAGCAGCTTATTAGCTTTCCTTTAAAACCTTGCATCCTTCTGAATGCGAGATAACTGCTCAGACCTGGCATAACGCAGTATGCTAAGGAGAGCTTTATTGAAGTTAGTGCGCCTGTTGCAGCTCCCGGAATCACCGCTCGAAATGGCTCTTATACAAGGTGACATCGGGCATTAAAAACCCGAATGAAGCTTATTCGAAGCTCGCTTACAGTATCTTGAGGTTGATGAACGTTCTAAATCCTCCGGATCAGTCTAGTCATCAAATACGCAAGAGACTGCAGTTTGAATGACGGGAGTACTTGCATTCGTATCAACTCATGTCCCAACAACCTAACAGTCCACTGTCATAAGCAGGTCTCCGAATCATCGTGATTTCGAATGTCTGGAGGCTTTGTGGGTTCGAAACTAACCCACAGTCTAGCACTGGATTGCTTCGAAAATAAATAAGCTTACACGGTTGGAGGCTTTTGAAGATCAAATCCGCTGAACGAGCAACTTATCCATACAGTGTATTCACTCACACTCCAATCAAGGCGCTCCACTATATAACTGCGTCCCATTCTTCTGAAACCCGGTCACCACGCTCTGGCCCCTCGCGCTCGTTGCCCACTTCGCAAATTGCTGTGCAAGAGTAGCATTCCTCGCCTGGTTGCCAACAAGCAGGTGACCAGGCAGTAGCAGTGGATCACTATCATCATCTGTGCCCACTTTGAACCGTCGCAATGCGGCCGTGAGGTTTGGCGACAGCGCTTGCAACGACAAGAATGTTCCGCGGTCCGTCAGTGTGTACTCTTTCAACAAGCTCGCTGTACTGAGCGCCTGGATCGGAAACGCAGGAAACTGATGGTACCAAGTTGAATACGGCAACGCCCAAGGTACCTGCCCAATACCAAGCCATAGTGTGGATTCCTTCAGATTAGTGGCGGACTTGTCATAGCGGGTCAGGAAGCGTGTAGGGACCACAGTACTCGCGGTGTTCAGCTCCCCTGACTGATAAATCTTCGCGAAAATTGTTGTAGCGTCCATGCTGCTGTTCAGCCCGGCTGGATTTTCTGGCGGGCCAGCGATAATGAAGTGATCACGAAAAAGGTAATAGTATCCTGTTGTTGCATTAATGATCCCCTGCTGAGCAGCAATCTGCTCGGCTGCTGGGACGTAGGAGATGCCAAGGTCTGCTTCCCCGGATTGGAGGTTCTTAATGGTAAATGTAGTGTCGCTCAGAACCTGCACGTCTTAGATCAGCGCTTAGCGTCGAAGTAACATCTCTCCGGTACTCACCCATCCGATCGTGAAGGGTTGCGAGCCGTTGGAGATGCTGTCGTTAATAAAGGCGTCTGCGAGCGCTGGAAACGTAGTCAGTACAAGAATACATCAAGAATTTTGTGACAATCACCTTTGACTAGGCCACTTTGACCGGCTCCTCCAGTGGCTATGCGCAATGCTGTATCATTGCTCATGGCCGCCGAGCTGTTACCGGTATATATCTCCGTCGGCGGAGTGAGGGCGTGAGTACTACATATTACACTCAAAATGGTAACTACGGATCTGAATATATTTCTAGAAACCATTGTGAAGGCGATGGAAGGTATGGAAAGCTGAGTTCACTGTGATGTGATAAATCATCCTTTATATGTGCCTCAATGCCACGACCGTAGCGTGGAGCTGAGGTCGATGCAACAAACCCATCGTTTCCGTGTTGTGCCTTTGGCGTCGAGGACCGTAACTTCGGGCTCGACGGTGTGGTTCGAAGCTGAAGTGGCGCCACAACTTCGCCGAAAGCAGCGCCTGCACTATTGATGACACACGCTGATAGGTGTAATCACAATCCAGAAATCCACAGGGCTATGTTCAGGATGCTTGTGAACCAGCTGGATGTAGCGAGAACATTGTCTAGTCCGTGTTATGTGAGTGGTCTTGGTGTGAATACATGCATGCTAGATGAGTCTGGTGTTTGGGCCGCAGCATTTTGATCAAGCTTTCACTTTGTGAGGCTCCAAGAGGCAATCATGGTCACAACCACTGCTAGGTATGCATGCAGCATTGGCGTGAGCCTCGAACAGCGACCTGCGAACGTTGCTGCCAGGTGCTGATTATTGCTGCCAACAGCTGCTGCGTCTTAATGGATGACGTCATCAGGTCAGACTGGAAGTGCGGCTGAGATCTAGAGTAGGGCTGAGGATATTTCAGGCAAAGCATGACCTGTCAACAGACACAGGAATACACACTTTTAACTTCAGGTGGAGTGGTTGTTCACGTCAAGAGTGCTTAGAAAACGTAAAGACAATTGGTCCACAGCTGCCGTGGGGATACTCGGCTTCTCCCGATTCCGGCTTCTTCGATCTCCCGGTAGTCGGGCTGGGAACTCTGCAGAAAGCCAACCAGAGCAAAACGTAGGAACGCCCCTGACCATACATACTGCGGGAGATACTTAGCCCTGTATGTCAGAGGTCTTGATATCGTTGGCCGTGGGCATTGGTAATCATCCTCCGAGTGCAACAAGAAGTGGATGAAAAAGCGGGGCTTAGGTGACAGGCATAAAGCTGCCCTGCCCCAGGAAGGCAGGCAGAAGCCCGCTGATATCGGAAAACAAATCGATTCCAAGCTACTGAATCTGAAATGTCGCATGCTCTGGTCTTTGGCGCCTCTGGCATCTCTGGATGGGCAATTCTCAACGAGATCACCTCGTACCCGACACCAACGACCTTCGCAAAGATCACAGGTCTCTCGAACCGACCGCTCACGATTGAGCAAGCACACCTTCCTCAAGACCCTCGCTTAAGCCTCGTCAATGGTGTTGATCTGACAAAGCCCATATCCGAAGTGGTGCGAACATTGAAGGAGAAAGTCAAGGACGCTCACACTATAACGCATGTCTTCTTTACAGGTACGTACGGTTCATCAGTTGTAAAAAACTTGGACGTTTGGTCAATGATCCTTATCTTCCAACAGCGTACGTGCAGACAGATGACTTCGAGAGCCTCAAAAAAGTCAATACCGCTCTCCTGAACACCGCAATCCGTGCGATCGAGCAGGTCGCTCCCACACTTGGAATAGTCGTCCTACAAACCGGCGGCAAAGGTTATGGCCTAGAGTTTCCAGATAAGCTCTCTATCAAGACACCTCTGCGCGAAAGCATGCCCCGTATACCGGAGCCCTACGCCAGCAGAGTGTTCTACTATTCCCAACATGATCTGCTCGCTGACTTGTCGAAGGGCAAAGAATGGACCTTTGTGGAGGTGAGACCAGACGGAATCATTGGGTTCGCGCCAACCAGCAACGCTATGAACTTATCGCAGGGAATTGGGCTGTATTTGACAATTTACCGAGAGGTTCATGGTCGGGACACAAAAGTGAACTGGCCTGGCACCGAGAAATCCTGGAGATGCAAGCACTCGGATACCTCTCAGGGTGTTCTGGCAAGAATGGAGATTTATGCCGCGACGCACGTTGAACAGTGCGGCCATGGCGGAGTTTTCAATATTGCCGATGGCAAGACCGTCACGTGGGAAAGTGTCTGGCCAAAGCTGTGCGCTGAGTTCGGCATGATTGGCGAGGGCCCTGCGTCTAATACTGTACCGATTGAAGAGTTTGTGATGAACAACATTGGTACATGGAAGAAGCTCGCGGAGGTGCATGGGCTGAGAGAAAAGGTCGTCGAGGAACAGAACTGGCCATTTGTACATTTTATGCTTGTTCAGTTCGACTTTGACAGACAGTACGACTTATCGCGTAGCAGAGATGTCGGCTTCAAGGAAGAGATTGATACCGCGGATGGCTACGTAAAGTCTTGGGAAAAGATGAGGAACGCGGGAATTCTGCCGCCTAGATAGCCTTGTTTCCAAATAATGATCAAGTTTTGTAACCACTTAATATTGGGCTGCAAAGTCCGGAACAAACCCTGGCAGTGAAGGTGCGAAAGGAATAACATTCGAGGAAGGATCGAACAAGTCTCCAAGGAAGAGATGGTTTGGCCATCCTTCCATGCCGTCAAGGTAAATACCACTTGTATCGAGGATGTCAAGACTGTTGGTATTGACTCCCTGGCCGACTGTAGCCTCACTGACAGGTGCATCTCTACTTGCGACAGGGTGGGCAAGAGCCTTGTCAAACAATTGTGTAACCCAGGAACTGGCATCCCAGGTTTCTCGATGGACATGTAGAGCCATTTTGCAGTTGGTAAGGGCAGATCTCCCCAGGTTTGCTGTCATGGGATTGCTGCTTCTTGACTGAACGAAAAACACGACACATGCCATGAATAGCCCATGGAATAGCTCGTGCGGAGGCACTAATTCCTCAGACGCTGTGACCATGGCGCACGCAAGAGATGAAATCTGTTGCGCTGATAGGCTGGCGACCTCATCGCCCAACCAAGATGAGGGCGACAATGGGCTGCTCTCATCCGCTGTAGACGGTGGTTTGATGTGCGATAAAATAACGTTGTTATTGTATAGGATTCGTAGCGTCGTCCGGAAAACATCGATGTGTGTGATGTCGCTGTCTGACCATTGAAGGGAGAGAGGCAAGCCATTTCGCCAGTGCAGTAATAGATCCGGTAGAATAGAAGGCGAGTTTGATTCTTGGCTCTGAGGGTAAAAGCGGACCGTAACGATTTGGCGAAGAAGAAGCGCGAGCTTAGCGGCTTGTATTTGATATAAGCCAGAAAGGTGAGTACTGTCAGAAGAAGCTTGACAGGACGAAGAGGAGGTGTCCCATTCGAAGTCCTCCAGCGTCAGCTCGTCAACATCGCAGTGCTCGAGGTTGATCCTGAACGGGCGTCCGTGCATTGATGCACATGCGGCATCCCTAATGACTAGAGTCCACCACAATCGCTTGAGGAGGCTCCGGTCTTGTGATACAATATTGAGTCCGGCCATGGACCTATGACAGCCGATGGTCTCAGCCACTGTCACTCCAGTAGAAAGCCAAGTGTAAAAGTTCCAGTGATTGTTGGGACTGCCTCCCCAGAAACTTAACAGGATTGCTACCTGCAGGGTAACGATCTTGCTACTCTCATAGCCTACATCGAAAAGTGCTTTGGCTTTGCTGTAAAAGTGGGAGCGAGCTTGTTTCCTGTCGTCATATCCTGCTCGATGCAGGACACGTATTGGACAAAATGTTGCAGCCACGAAGCACACGGAATGCAGCAGTATCCAGGGAAGTGTCCGCGACTTGTGGTGCAGTAAAAATTCATTCGGGTTAATGACCGGATACAAAGGGAAGACGCGCTCCATAAAGACAGTGGTGAGCACATCCAAAGTTTCATCTGGAGGCGCCTTGAAAGCCTGTTTAGCCTCGAGATACAAGATGTCTTCAGGAGGTATACCGTCAGGATGACTCGTGTGGGCCAATGAATCTGAGTCACCAGGCACTGGAGCTGGCCCGGCGTGATGAAGTAGGGGTCGTCCCGTACTGCTTCTCGAGCCACGGATAACCGACAAAGGGAAGGCTTCCCCAACATAGGAGATGGAGCATTTATCAACATTTGCCTGTCTTTGATCGTTCCGTTGAAGGAGGCCTTCGAACACTGTCGACCAACTGACGTCGCGATGTCTCGAACCAGTACCGACATCCGTGGCACCGGAGGGGGTGCTATTCCGAGCTTGCACAACAGCCGGAGTCGTGGGGGATTGCGAGAGCTGAGCGGATGTAATCGGAATTGAACCTTGAACACTGCCATCTTGAAGGCTTGACGAAAGCCCGACATTTCCTGCATCTTCATTGGAGATAGGGCCGTCTAATCCAATGGCATTACTGGGAGCGCGTGCTTGCTGCCGTCGCGGCTTCCGGACATAAATGCCTCTTCGAGACTCTATTAATGTGCAATGGGGCTCCCCCCTCGACTCACAACGTGTGCAAGGCGTTCCACGTTCGCTGGCGTCGCATTTAACACGCTTTGCATTGCACAAACGGCACGCTTTCGCTGTTCGCACACGAGCCGATCGGCTTGCAGAGCCTGTTTGAGCTGCTTGTTGCTCATCGTTAGTTAGGGTCCGCGATGACGGTTGTGATGAGTCGTGTGGCATCATAGGCTATGGCCATGTTCAGACTGAGCATCGGTGAGGTGTTGCATCGTGGGTGGAGTTAGATCGACGAGGAAGGAAGAAGCCGAAAGAGAAAAGCCGAGTAGCCGAGTCGGGCTAACTTAATCTATCAGTCACCTAGATCCAAGATTCCCTCTCTGCAGCTCTGACCATTTCCATACCACACATGTTTCTCTCTCCAAGCCCCGGCCATTTCATTACGGGAAAGCATCCGGTTGAAGCTCAGTACCTTCTGACACTTTCTACCTGGCCCAGTGCCCGCAGCTCTCCCACTATCCCACTAGCATCATAGTGGACCACCAACGACCAAGCCAACCCCACTGCAGCTTTGGTCGGGCTTCGTGCTGACTAAATCGTTAAGAGGTCCACACCGTGCAACACCAAGGCTGTCAAAAGCATTTGCCGTCAAGTGACATGGGTCATAGGACGTTCATCGAACACAATCCTGTAATAAGCTAAGCCACATCCCACCTTATCGTATAAGCCAATCGAAGAGCATCCTTCTGGAACATCTTTGCTGTCGTAGTCTTTCCTGCTCCCTGGAAACGAAGCTCCCGCTGCGTCTTTACCAGCGACGTAAGCACTACCGAGAGCAGGCTGTTCCTTCACCGCGACTCCACTCTACCATGGCAGCTCAGCCCCGTCGGGTCCGAGAAATCTGCCGTGGGTATTCTCAATGGTTGCATTGTCAACCTGTGATAGCGCTATCAGCCTCTTGCTGCACTCATTCACGGTTTGCTTACCACACGGAGGATGTCTTGACAGCTCTGCTCAACTGAAACAGACTGCGCTGCAAAGTCAGAGCCAACATCCACTCCCTGAGCCTTGAGACTATCCATCGCCATTTGAGCCATATCAGTAGCGACAATCCTAAAAAGTCTCAACTTCCACACTGCAGTCATCAATGCCAGACTCACCCCGGATGTTGAGACCAGACGATGATGTCCTGCTGCTCAAGAGAAAGCCACTTGAAGAGAAAGTTTCCCAGTGCCTTGCTCGCGCCATAAGCTGAAAGAGGCGCGATGATATTCATTGTGGTCAAGCTGCCGCCAAGGCTAGACATATACATGAATTTGCCACGGGCATCACTCGTCGACTTGCGCAGCAGAGGGGCAACGGCCTGGAACAGCTCCAATTGACCGTACGCATTGACGTCGAGGAAAGGCTGTATGTCGCTGACGCTGGCATCGATGAGATTTGGGCTAACAGCCGCGATGCCAGCATTAGCGAGGACTATATCGAGACTGTCGATGTTGTGCTCGGTCTCCAACGATGCGATGCCGCGTTTGATAGTGTCTACCGAAGCAACGTTGATCTCAATGACAATGAGACGAGACCCTGACGCTCTCGGAAGTAACTGCAGCGACTCGGCGGACGCAGCCTTGCGAACTGCTGCCACGACGGTGGTGTTTGGGGAGTTGAGATATGCCGCAACGAGACCCTGGCCAATGCCTAGTGCTCAAGCAGTCAGTTTCATGTTACGGTAAAGCCAATTTCCACGAACCGCGGCTTGCGCCTGTTATAAGGACATTGAGTTTTGATGACATGTCTTGTGAGTTTTCAGTGGAGAAGGGTAAATAAAATGATAGTTGCGGACATATCTGCACCATCTTGAGTGCTGCTGATATACTGTTGACTCCGCGAGTCAGGCCATTGGAGGATATGCGTGAGCATCGCGAGCTTGACAGGAGAACCAATGCATACAGCCATGATTGCATGGTAAAGCATTTCGTCCGTGACAAGCGTGCGGACTTTCACAAGACACAAGCTAGGATTGTGGAGCATAGTCTCCGCCGCTAGCGGACTTTGGTGAGTCTAGCGGACTTTCCTCGTCGGCCGTCTGCTCCATTCCGTTCTTTCAACACGCCTACAATAAACACCGCGCACCAAAGCTCCGCGAAACAATTCGTCTTTGCACAAGCATGATGCACCGCAATGGAGCGAGTGTCTCGTCACAAATCATGTGTAGCGTGCATTCAGACAAAGCGGAAGTGTGACCGAACTCAGCCGAGGTGCCAGCGCTGCATTGCAAGAGGGTCAGATTGCCTGTACATCGGTCGGAGGAAAGAAAGAGAACGGCAGCAAATCCAATATTCAAACGGGTCGGTAGCAGCCACAACATCTTCTGAATGGCAGCTAGAGTCTCTTGGGTCGGCACCCATGAGTGCCACAACACTGATGTGTCCAAGCTTGAATGAGGACATCTTCGAGTTTCCACAGCACCCTTTCAATCTGTCCCTGGAAACCCAATCCCTCGTCCCCTCCTTTGGAAACTTCGTTGGCCATCGGCCATACGCCAACGACCAAGACGGAAAGCTCTTCGCCCGAGTAGACTACTGTGCGACTCGCCTTTCCCTCCTCCCAAACGTTTTCGCATCATCTGCTCACGTCATGTTCATTCACCGTCAAAGCTTCCAAAAATTACAACCCCCTGCTTTACAGCAAGCAATGAGTGCATGCGCACTGTACTGTATGCGAACCCCAGCCACCAAAACGCTTGTCCATCAAGTTCTCCAGCACAACGTTCAACATCTCCTCTCCACCACCGACTCGACGTCATGCTCGAGCCCTGATCTTCTCGCCGCGCTTCAGGCCCTGTTGCTATATCAGCTCATGCGCCTCTTCGACGGGGACATTCGGTTGCGCGCCAACGCCGAAGCGGACGAACCTATCACAATATTGTGGGCAAGTGAATTGCGCACGCGTGCTTGTGCACTCTCTTTGCCAGTCCAACCTGTCGCAACATTTATCAATAACCCTGAAGACTGGCAATTTTGGCTCTTCAGCGAGAGTATCCGGCGGACAGTGGTAACTTCGTTCCTGTTGCGTGGCGTGTACACCTACCTCAAGACGGGCGTTGACAACCCAACCGTTGTGGGCGTATATTTCACGGTACAGGAGGGGCTTTGGAATGCACAGAGCGAGATAGGGTGGCTGAGGGCGAGAGATGAGAAGCCTGAATTGCAGGTCTTCGTCAACGCCTGGGACGAAGTGATGGCACAAGCAAGCCCGGGAGATATGGAAGAGCTGGGCGTACTCGTCATGAGTATGCTGTGGGGCTTGCAAACTACACAGAACTGGCTGGGTTTCGAGCACAGTGTGAAGTACGGCTTAGATGGATACATGAGTGCGCAGCGTACGCTCAGTACCTGCTAGTCAAGAAGCTTCCAAGAGGACTTCCCAGCATCCGGGTCCCCGATCAGCTCATACCGCTTCAGCCTTGACGCACAGGTACACTCACTCACATGGACATACCTGGCAAACCTCCAAGGCGCATCCTCATCATCCTCTTCATCCGAGATGCCCTCATAAAACTCATTCTCTTCCCGCGTAGGCCCATGCGCTCGTCTCCACTCGCGGTCGAGTTTCTGCCAAGTATCTGGCCTGACTTCAACACCGTCAGCCCGATTCGGCGCAACAATGCAAATGTCCCACTGCACCAGCGGCACACAGCGATGAAACCACGATCGTAATAGGTCGACCCATCCCATCCACCACGTCTCATCCTCCGGGCTAGCACCGAGATCCAAGATGCGCACTGTCCGCAGTGCGCTGGCGGCGAACAGAGCGGTACCGCGGGTGTCCAGAATATAGTCTCCGTGTGGCTCTTCCAAGACAAGGCGTTGTATTTGGGGGACTCCATCCGTTGCGTAGCAAGTGAGTGCGTTTACATCGCAGTACACAGTATCTATGTCAAAGTTGACATACGAGTATAGCAACACTGGTGCCTGGGCGAGAGTTTTTGTTGAAAAGTGGCAGCAGCGAGTGTAGAATCGTTGCATATAGGACCGACTGTCCCTGTCAACTTGGAGAATTTCCGGAGCACTAGTACGGTGTCGCCGCTGCCTGTAGCTGCCCACTACCACCTCGCGCGGCTGTATACATGCTCTCCATATGCGCTGACGCAGCTCGGTAGGTCTGAAAGTGTTAGATTGCTCTAGAGGGAGTGTGGAGATATTGACTCTCACAGGCGTGGGAAGGAGTGGAAAGTAGACATGGCAACTGGGCGGTACGAGCTGCGGAAGATGGTAGAAAGATGTAGGATTTGAGACTAAGCACCTTGGAGTCTTCCATATCTATGGTAACAGTCACACGGCACAGCGACCTTCCCCGATGCAGAAGGTGCCTTTTACACAGCGGCCCAGAATGGATCAAGATCAAAACAACAGACTTCACATTTTGTAACACGTTCCCAACCATGTCCTCGACATATGTTTCTGCCACTAACCCAGAATGAATGGGAGTCGATTTTCCACCTATTTTACTGGAGAGTAGAACGTTATCTCTACCAATCCGACCGTACCGCATATCAATTCTCAAATCTAATCCGAGTGAGCTGGCGGCTCAAGTACTCGTCGAGACGACCCCATTCCTCACACTGGAATACCTTATTTTGAACAAGCTGAACTCTCATTTCAGTACATACTCGCAGTGCCGATCTGAATCTTACTCATGTCACCAAGAAAGCCGCGATGCCCACTCACTCCTAACCTCTAGCTAAGCTACTCAGTAAGCAACAGAGCAATGAAACCATCATCTCGTCTAATCATTGTCAGATTGCTTAGATACGTCTTGGGTCCGATATTTCCAGTGAATAGTCTGGCTGGGCATTCCAATTCAGCCCCTTAGATCCGCGGCGTTCGCTACGAATTCGCCACCTCGCTGGACACGAATTTGATCAATCCACATCTGCACCTCAGCCAAGACCCGAAATCGAGAAAGAACATTCTCCTAGCGCCTCAATGGGACATAACCACGTTGCGTTATTCGCTCAAATGCTTATAAGCCCCCGTCTCAACCCGGGTAGTCCCTGGTTCCGGATCGGAGAATAAAGGCTACTCTCACTACTACCCGGCGAACAAGTACTCTATTGCTGTCTCTGCCCTACAGTCAAGACTATTAGTGTATGCACATGTCTAGTAATCTAGTGGATTGGTCGGATATCGAGCGGAGGGAAGGTTAGCTAGGATAAAGCACGTTTTCGTATGGTTAGCTGCCTCGATGACGAAGCTGTGAGGAACACCGACCACAGTGCTAGTTAAACCTTTGCTAATCATCTTATGCTCGATGGCGGAGGGCTATTAGTCTCAATTTGCTTTCCCCCAGACTGCTAATGGCATGTGTAATTTGAATGCCAACACGGCGAGAGCGCCATGGGTAGATCGCAATACTCCGTTCTCCTGATTTCCCACCACTATCACCAAGACATCCCAAGATATCAGAAACGCCCGCTGAACCACACCCAAATTTCCTACTCAGCGCAGTGTAACGCAACTAACAATCTCCAAATCACCGATCCCCCAGCGTAACCGCCGCAACCCCCCCAATCGTCGCTCCAACCCCAACCCCCACCCCGAAAGCCCCCTGCCTGCTTCCCGTAAACCTTCCACTCTCCCTGTACCGCGGCCCGACCACCATCCTTGGCTCCGCAATGCCCATACTCCCCGGCGGCGCATTAACAAGCTGTCCATACTGCACCCTCCTATCGCCAACCTCCCTGAGCACCTCTTCAAAGTCGCCGTGCCTTGCCCGCACGCTCTCCGGCGTGACAAGCGGCGCATTGAATGCGTTTGCGATCTCGAGCGGGCCGAGCGTGACTTTGCGACCCAAGTGCCAGAATCCCCAGTACACGGGGAGAACGAGCAGCATCGTGACGAGCGAGGCGACGAGCGCGCCGGCTACGTAGTTGAATTCCGTCTTGTACTCTTCTACGATGCCTGTCACGCTGCTTAGGGCGGATTGGGAGGACATGCCCTGTGCGGCGCGAGCGGGGGCTGCGGTGCCGGGTTGGTTTTTCAGATACAGCGCTGTGACGAAGGAGAGGGTGTTTAGTTTTCGGAGGAGTTCGATAGCGGGGTCGTCGAGGCCGGGGCGATTGAGGCTGTAGTAGCAGCGGGAGAAGGATTCGGTGTCTGAGTCGGCGAAGAAGGTTGTTTGGGCTTGGCCGCCTTGGAGTTTGATGTCCCAGTCGTCTTTGTAGGTGAGGTTTGCCGAGGAGGCGTAGAGGTTGTTGAGGATATAAGTCAGGGCGCCGATAGTGGAGGTTTGGTTGAAGGATTCCTTCAGGTCGGCGTATTCGAGGAATTTCAGCTGGTCGATTTGTCGCTCGGTGATGTTGGTGCCGATGGGGTGCGAGATGTTGTCTGTGTAGAATTTGACGTGCGTAACGATGTTCTTGCCCTTGAGCTCTTCTTCGGATGGCACCATGACGGTGACGGGGTATTCTACGATAGCTGGGCGGATTTCGCACGTTCGTCGCGTGAGGGTGCCGGGGCAGTCGTTTTCGGCGGCGCCGGCGTGGCTATCGACGTATAGCATGTTCATGTTGACGCTGGCGTAGGGCTTATCGTCGGTCGCCCACGATGAGTTGAAGCCAATGTTCCAGAGCGGGTATGTGGTCTCAAATCCACCGAGCTGACTCTGGTGCTGCAGTCCGTAATTGACTTCCTCGGTGGTGGTACTGCAGTCGAAGGCGAAGCCGAGCGCCTGGAAGGAGCCGCTGCACTCCTGTCGAAAGGGACAGTCAAAGAACGAGGCGTTGTCACCGAGCAAGTCATGCACTTTTCCGTTGGCAATCTTCCCGTTATACGCGTTGATCACACCAGCCCAAGCTTGGTCCACGGTCTTGATTGTCCCGTCCTCTCCAGGAATACCGCCGCTATTGGGCGGCCACTTAGTTTCCAGCCAGCCTGTGACTGTCACGTTCTTGTAGTTGACTTGCTGCGTGACGATCGTCCTGGTCGCCTTCTGGAACAGCGTGCTGTCGATGATGGCAAACTTGGTCATCAGCGCCGCAAGCGCGAGGATATTGAAGTGCTTGCCCGACGTAACAATAGAGAAGAAGCTGTACGAGTATGCGTGGTTCCTGTGCAGGGTGCTGAGGGAGCTACCCTGCATTGCCTTCCTCCACCACGCAATGGCGAGACCCTGGCTGATGAAGGTGATTAGACCGAGGTTCTGGAACTGGTTGGCAATGTTGATCAGCACGTTGGGCTGAATGGGAAGGCGGGTGAATGGCCAGTCCTTGACGCGTTCGTTGTTCGATGTGCCAAGGACTGCGACAGCCATGGAGGTTGCGATGATGACGATGATGAAGCCCGAAAAACCAATCCACGGGAACTGCTGGCGGAAGCCGGGTTTCCAGTCAATGCCGTCGCTGTCGTCGGCGACTTCGGCCATCTCGACGTTGGGAGCTTTTTTGTACGAGTATGATGATGATGTGGATGTGTCGTGGACGCTGCTTTTTTCATTTGTACAGCTCGTGTGTGAAGCTTGTGCTGGCTCGATGGCATCATTTGGATTGGTATTGTTTGGATCGGGGGTCGGGGGCGAGGTCAGCTTTGCCAGTGTATCATGGTCCGTCTGCTGGTGTTGTGGGGAGGTGTGCTGCTCGCATTGCGCTGGAGTCTGGTCCTGCTCGATCTGCGGCGTAGTCTGGTCCTGCACGCCCTGTGGAGGGATATTGTCCTGCACGCCCTCTGTCGGGTTGTGCACCTGCACTCCCTGTGGTGTTGCAGTCTCCATCTTCAAAATCCACTTCAAACAAGATAAAAGACGGGAGAAGTCAAAGTGATCTCCAAGAAGGCAAAGTACCAAGTACCAAATACCCTGCAGGACGCCTTACAAAGAGGCACAGCAGCCCACAGTAGTAAGGTGAGACAAGTAAGAGTAAGACAAACCAACAAACCATCATCGCGCTCCAGCCCAGCACGTACATATATCTCATCTCCACTTCCAGACCAACAACGATCCCAGACCCAGACCAAAACCGTCGGCGTCCATGCAGGAAGCTGAACACTGCTACCAAGACTAGATCTAGATATGCATCACGAAGTATGCATACCCGCAACTAACACATTTACCCATTGGTAGTTAGGCGAGCCTAAAGGGATCGGCGGGGACGCCATGGTGCAGCGAGCCAATGGTGCGAAAGCGGGTGCTGAAGGGCTCAGCTGCGGCGTCGTGCTGGTCTGTGTGTAAGTTGTGAGAGCTGAGGACATGCATGCCAAGACGGCATTCTGCTGCCAAGCTAAGGCGTGGACGGCGTAGCCGTCGAGTACGAAGTAAGCAATCGGATAAGAGATGAGTGCTAACGGTTCATAGTGCGAACGTAATACCGCTGGTTGATTTACAGATGTTCTACATGTGCGGAGGGCACGTCTAGAGTAAGGTATACATACAAGTACAGTGGATAGTACAATGCGTCAGGGTCTACTCCCAGCGTGTCGCCTTCTTCAGCGGCTTCTCCCAGTCGTTGACGTGGTCGGCAATGACCTTTGCGGCCTGGTCGGCGGTGAAGTTGCGGCCGATGGCTTCGACAAAGTCGCCCTCGGGGTCTGCGCGTGTTAGCGTTTGTGTCTTAAGTAGTCACAGTCCAAGACTCACCCATCAGGTAGAAGTAGATGCTGTGGTCGACCAGGTAATCCTGCCCCGGCGCAACATCCTTCGGTGTGCTAAAGTACACACGATACGCCTTGCACGTGTCTTTGATCTGCTCGTGGTTGCCGGTCAAGCCGATAAAGTCCGGGTGGAACTCTGCCAGATACTCCTTCAGCACCGCCGGGCTGTCTCGTGCAGGATCGCACGTGATCATCAGCGGCAGCAGGACGTCGCCGCACTTCTCCCTGACCTTGTCGTACATGAGCGCCATCTTGTCCAGCTCGTCCGGGCAAATATCCGGGCAGTGGGTGAAGCCAAAGTAGACGAGCGAGTACTTGCCCAGCATGTCGGTGGAGCTAAACACGTTGCCGTCCTGGTCGACGAGCGAAAAGGGACCGCCGACCTTTGGCTTGCCTACACCCTTTGTCTGCTCAGCTATGCGCTTGCGGGCCATGCGCTGCTTCTCGTAGGTGAAGTAGGCCCAGAGGCCACCAGCGGTTGCGACGAAGAGGAGGGCGGCGGTGATGTTGAAGGGCCCGCCTTTGTTGCGCGCCTTGATTTGGTCGATGGTCTTGAGCTTCTGGCGGTGCGACGTGCTGGAGAACGGGCGGCGTGTGTGAGAGAGTGTGTAGGCGTGTGTAGGCTGTTCGGCCTGGCGCAGGCATGTCCGCGATGGGGCGCTGGCGGCGAATGTGCGGGCGGTCATGCGCGGAATTGCATTATTCTTCAGCGCTGCTGTCGCAATGCGCGCGGTGCATCTGCTTGGGGCGGCCATTTTGTGTGTGTGTCGAGTTGCGGCGCTGTGATGGCGTCGTCATGCAACTTTTCGAGAGCTTCACGGCGACTTCAGCACAGACCAAGTGGTCGAATGACATATCATGACACTCGTCGACGACCACACATCAACCATGACCCATGATGATGAATGTAGCCATCGGTTGTGAGTGGGTTGCAGCACCAAAAATCTCCCGAACATCTCCATGAGCTTATACCAATGGCAGCAAATCGTCGCCTTCACGACTACATACAACATATCACGTTGACATATCATGATCATCCTCTCGATGACTGATCTATTCGGGAGTCCACTCTATATCTAACCAGCAGCAAACCGACTCTTCGCCCTCAACCCCTCGCCATACTTCCACAGCAGCAGCGGTGCGGGCACACCTAGTGCTAGCGCGACAAACGCCAGCAAACTATTCCCCCACCCATAGTCCAGCGCATTGTACATGGCCGGTGCAAACAGGGGGAACCCAAAGCCCGCCAGACTGCGTAGTACCGTCGCCGCCGCAATAGCACTGGCCGCGTACCGCGTGTAGCTGTCGACGAGATACGTCTGGATGCACTGAAATCCAACAATGACGCCGCTGCAGAACAACGCGGCGCCGATGTCTGGCACAATCCAGTGCACCCCCGCCTGCGCAGACCAGCCATACATGAACAGCCCAATGGGCACCAGCAGACTCGCCGGCACCATGAGTGGGACTCTGAACTCTGGCTTCCCCACGCCGTTGTTGCCCTTCTTCAGCCGCCGGTACAGCATGTCGTTCAACGGGGCCGTGATCTGCGTGCCCAGGAAGAAGCCCACGCCCATGGCGATGAAGTTCAGACTGCCAATTCCCGTGCTCATGTGATATACGTTTGTCCACAGCGGCGGGAACGTCGACAGCATCAGATACATGAGCCCGTACAGATAAGCCATGTAGCAAGCGAGGACTTGAAGAATAGGCTGGGTGCCAAGCAGGATAAACGGCCGCTGCAGAGCTATCCGCAACGTCTTCGCAAGCGTACGGTCTGGACTGTCGAATTCCGTGTGCAATGCCGTGTTGCCCGTCTCTTTGATGAGCTTATCGCGCTTCCACGCCAGCAGCTTGGGCGCGTACGTCTCCTGCAGGAACAAGACGCCGAAGCCCTGCACCACGGCCGTGAAGATAGTCGTTGCCCAGAAGCACCATCTCCAAGTGACATTCTGGCTAATGAACCCGCCAGCAATCGGACCAATAGCCGGTCCCAGCAGCGGCGCTAGGGAGTATATTGAGATAGCCTTACCACGCTGCTCGGCGTGGAAACAGTCACTGAGGAGGCCCTGAAAGCGTTAGTAAGTACTCACTCCCAACGAGATGAAGGTAACATACCCCACCGATAGCCAGCGGTGCCGAACCCCCCAAGCCACTCAGAAACCGAAACGCCATAAGCTGCCCCGACGTCTGCGCAAACCCACACCCCAGATTCCAGGCCAAATAGAACAAATTCGCCACCTGCAGCACAACAACTCTTCCATAGATCTCGGACAATGGACCCAGGATAAGCGGCCCAATTGCGTACGCTAGCACAAAGATACTCAGCGTGAGCTGCGCCTCGACTTCGTTCGTGATGTGGAGGTCTCTGCTAATTTGCGGGAGGGCGGGCGAGATCATTGACGAAGAAATGGGGGATACAAGCGTGAAGCACGACACGATGAGTGTGGCGGCCCATTTGCGCTTCATGGACCAGTTTTTGGGATTCGCCGGGTCTGTGGGTGAGTCCCATGTTACCTGCACACAATCCGTCAGCCATTACTCTTTTTACGAATTGAAGGGGTGGTGGGAAGGCGTACTAAGTTCTTATCTCCAGTCTTCGCGGTCTTCTCCTTCTCCTTCTCCTTTTCCAATTCCCCGGCTTCGACGTCCTCCTCGAACGGCACCCCGCCCCTGATCCCCTCATACGTCCGTTCATCCTGCTTCTCCTCGACACTACTCCCACTCCCACTCTCAATGCTCTCACCATCACTACCACTCTCTTCCTTCAGCTCCCGCCTTTGCGTCTCCGTCTTATGCAACGAAGCCGCATCGGCGCGGACATGCACGCCCTCCCCTTCTTCGTGGTGGTAGACTGACTGGTCGTCCGGGTGGTGCGAGGAGAGTAATCTAGTCAAAGGGGGACTGCCAGGGCGGGAGCGAGTGCGGGAGGAGCGCCGCGAGGGTGTGCGGCGCATATCCATCGTGGTGTTGTACGTTGTATTGTCGTATTACAGTATGAGGGTGTTGCAGTGACGTATGTAAAATATAAAAATCGCCGCCTCACAGACTCGAGTTTCGATCGTGAATCTCTCTCTCTAGTCTTGACTCGCAATGTCAAATGTCCAAACCGAAGCAATCAGGATCAACGTCCATATATGAACGGCCCATGGATTTATCGCCCTCGCGGCCCGGAGTCAAACCACCGCCCTGTTGCAGCGGTGAAACTCGCCCTAGAGGGTCGTAGGGAATAACTAAATGTTTTTCTCGGCTTTAACAGCCTCGCGCGACGAAAACTCCGCTGCAAGCGTTCGGTCTCGGAGGATGACTAGGGTCCGTTGCGGAATTGCGGAGTGTGTGATTGGTGCGTCCATGTGGCGCAGGCGTCTCACGGGTGTGGCGCACAGTGCTCGGAGGATCGAGTTGAAGTGCCGAGCAGAGAGGGTGACGTAACGTAGTACGTCTATTGACATCTTAGCTCACTATGTATAATTAGAGACATACATACTAATTAGGTAGATGGTAATTGTATATTCTAGTAGGTATTGTAGGACATCAAGCAAGGAACAAAAGCAGCAGAGGTCCCCCAAGTACCTGAATGATTTCCTTACACACCAACCCCAGGTCAGGCAAGTAATTCACCGTCTCCTTGCAAACTCATCCAGCATCAATTCTCTCTGAAATTCTGCCTGTTCACGCAATCAACATGACACTCAGGCCGCCGCCCACTATCCTCCGCCCCGTCTTGCGCGCAGTCTTGCGGGGTTGTGAATAACGTGCGAAGACGCATTCAATGCCCAGATTTTAAAGAGAGCACAGCGACTTCGTGAGACCCTTGGAAACGCCACAAGTCCAAGTTGCCATTGAGACTTCTAGTTTCGCAGCAGCGAACGCCATCAATGTTGAAAAAGGCGAGGTCGGGGAAGCAGGCTTTGTTTCTCCTCCGCGTTGTCGTGGCACAGGAAAATGTCACTAGCAGGCTGAATGACCAGAGCTGCAAGAACCCGTTCATCCCTTGCGATTCTGTTGCAGAAGTGCTCATCGAAGTCCAGCTTCACCGGCGATGCGTCGTTTTCGCGGTTGTACTTGCAATTCTACCAGTGCACTATCGTAGTGAAATTGCACTCATCCCAGTCTTCAAGTTCAGTGACTCGGCTCGCCTGCTCCCAGGCGATGACCGACTGCTACATTTGCCCCGGGACCCTTGACAATCGATGTGGCCTCTATGCCGCGGTAATGCCAGACAATTCATGACTATTCGTCGATCCATTCAACGTCTGTGATTTTGCCTGGTTCACCACTCTAAGAGCACCAAGTGCCAATTGAAAACTTTGTCGTCTCGAGCCGTGCCTGCACCATCTCGGACTGGGCTACGAGTGTGATGTCGCGCAGCACGCCCTGGAAAGCATCGAGCACGTCGTCAATTTTCGTCCGAGGACCTCTCGTATGGTCAGCATCAGAATGTCGCCCAGGTCTTGATGTTGATGGTGCTGGAGTAGGTGGCGGCGTTGGGACCGCAGTTCACGGTCTATACAAAGATAGCTGAAACCGACGTCGTTGCGCCTGTGCCGTTGCGGCACCAGGCCCTCGCTGACGACCTTTCAATTGATGCATACCGACGCGAAATAACAGCCTGCGCGTCGAAGAACATCAGGCCACCCAAATCGAGGTATTATTCTTGGTAGCTGCTTCAACGTCAGCACATGCACCCTGAGCCGTCTTCACAAACGGCGTACGTCCAACCTCTAGCCACCCAAGGCGGTTCTTAAGCTGAACTCGATGTCGTCGGAGAGAGGCGGCGACTTCGTTGAGGAAGATAGCAGAATACATGATCTCCATGAACTCTTTATGGCGCGTTTGCTTTCCGCGTCATCTTGCACGATGCTGTTTGCTCGTCAAACCACAATCATACATTAACAAAAGAAGGAAATCTCGTGGCTCACCACAAGCCGTCAATCCACAGATATTTGTCCCCCGACAATCTTGACAAGAGTAATGGAATCCGAAAACGTTCTCGGTACGTCAACTCCGGCCCTGTCCAAGATACCAGGCGCGTTTGATCCCACTGTTCGGAACGAGGTCTCGCCATTGGCACCCGTACATAGCTCACGGTGATGCTTGGTCAAGTTATCTTCTTCAGCCAAGAGTGTTCTAGGAACGACCATGCAAAATGGTGACGAGAGACCGTGATTCAACTATCCGCTTATCTTGTTGTATTTGTCCATTGGCGTGCGGTACTGCATGGCGCCCATTGCCGTATCGGGTTGGAGTCGACTTGCGACTCGACCCGTGATTCGACGTGTCCTGCTCTCGAGCCACGGACAGATCGGTCTGCGGATCTGATCTTGATGCCGGGTTGCTTTGTATCACCACTGATCGCTAGCATTAGAGGTTGTAAATTGAATCTAGTGCTGCATTAGCATAGCTAGGACTGCAGAGAAGTGCAGCGTGTTCTGAAGTCATGTCAGGTAGGATAGATACACCTGAACGTAATTATTTCTCAGGATAAACAGTTCTCGTACCGTTCATCCAAACGGCCAACACCGCCTGTACTCATCCCTCTCCCCGTCACTCTCGGCTAGTTGCTCCACGACCTCCTCCCTAACTGCCTCAAGCGCAGCTCTACACTCGCCATACCGCTCATGCTCAACGAACCCCTTATGCGGCCACAAATCGCCCATCCTCTCCTTGACCGCCGCAACAAGTTCGGTTCCAGCTACCGCACCCTCGCTATCCATTTTGATACGCTCGATCTCTGCTTCCGAAAAGCGGAACGGGACCCGAGCATCGCCCGCGACGCCAGGTAGATCCGCCCACGTATCCTGCAGCTCTACGAGAAGCGACATGAAATGCGCCTCGCCGTACTCAAACATACGGTGTGCAAGAAATATCAGCCCGTAAGCTGGCGACTTTCGAAATTCCACCACTTGATACAAGTCGGAATTTTTGGCGTGCATCAGTTTCCGCCACGCCAGGAACACGTTTTGGATGCTATTCTCGCGTACGGCGGCGGCTCTTTCTTCTGGGGAGAGCGCGGAGAGGGAAGGCAGCGGTGCCAAATCGAGTGTCGTGGGTTCAAGGCCGTCCCAGTCGAGGAAGGCTGGATCAGGATTGTGATTGAACAGCGGCGAGATGTGGCAAGACTGCCAGTCGATGATGCCTGTGATCTTCTCAGGTTTGTGTGGGTCTACGAAGATGTTGTCATGATGCAAATCATTATGCCAAAGGTGGGGATTGGCTATTGTAGTGTGCTTGGGGATGAGTGCGTCGATGATCTGCTTGTACCATGCCAACGCAGTTAGCTTCTTTTCCGTGTCAGGTTGGCAAAGATTTGGGCCGCAGAATAGAGCAATCTGCTTGGGAGGATTCAGGGAAGGGATTGCATTCGTCTCTCGCGTCCCGACGGCTTGCAGGTGCTGCGTGAGAGAAGCCCCTGGAGACTTATCAGCAGCTGGACAAGAATGTTATCATTCCCAACGTACATGGCCCTCTGTCGGTGTTCAAGGTCGACCGTCCTGCATCCATCCAATCCCGGCCTGTAGCGGGCCCCATACTGAGTTTCGAGTCTTTGACGACCTTACCATTCTTGACGTAGTGGTTGCCTACCGGTGGTTGCGCGTCTCCCGTGTAATACAAACTGCCGTAGTGAGAGAACGTAACGCTCAGCCATTTCTTCTGGAGCCTTGTCAAGGCAACAAGCAATTGTAGCTTCTGGGTCAACTTCATCGAGTCCCAAACTTGAGACAATGGCACACCCTTGACCTTCTCCATGATGATAAACTCAGCACCTACAGGGTGTGCTTCCGCGTTGGAGTTCCAAGAGTAGACACGAGGCGCCGGCGTACCAAGGACTTCTCTGGCCTTGTAATTCACTGCGTCAGCAAAACCGGCGTTCACGAGTTGAGACTAAACGTACAAACTCCATCGTAGCAACTTCACTAGCCGTAGTAAAGTGCGGCATCCCGGCATTCGGATTCGGCACCTTGACCACGACATCCCGGCCATTATCCATAGACATGAGATATGCCTTGTTGAACATGCCATCGGGATACTTCTCGATAGAAATGCATTGCGTGGCACCGACTGATTCTGCCGCGAGATGCGCGAGCGTGTTCAAGTCGAATCTGATTTCTCGCTGGAGCAGGTTCGCGGTCTCGTCTACGAGGAGACGGCCGCGTGTGAATGTGAAGAGGGCATTGTTGGAATTCCAGTCTGGATAGAATTAATGATATAGTACATCGTGGATGGGCATGCCAACCCGTCCGAGCGACGCAATAGTACTTGTACACTACCATGCGAACGTTCAAGAACAAGCAACAGTACAGCTTTAAGTTGAATTCCACACCGTGACTATAGCAGCGCCATCGCACAGCTAGGGGTCGACACATGTCAAGAAACGTAGTAGTTCTTAAGATGCATCGCGCTCGAGTACGTTAACATCTGGACCATCTGTTGTCGTGCAAGGGGCGCGGGGCACTGCGGTGGGCTGCTTGTGTTTGTTTGATGAATAGGAGTTGTTGAGTAGGAGACTGAGGAACTGAGAGAAGGATAGATGTATAACTCTACTTAGATATTGATGTTAATAACGTCAGTATTTTTATTAAGTAGCTAATACCTACTAAAAACTTGTTTACTAATATAATATATCTCTAACCTCTCTATAAATACTCTACAACAATACACAGCTATACACTAATAAACACTTAATTTAAACAAACTCCTCTAAGCTTATGCTATCTAAACAGTCTTAGGTGCAAGTAAAGTTACAGTTAGAATATAATTTTACAATAGCTATTTTGTCGCGCAAGCCAAGATGGGTATGGAGGTAGGCAGAGATAGGGCACCTTGTGTGCTCGAATCAAGAGATAGCAATATGAGTAACCAAAGCTATGTGAATATTCCGAGTCGCGGTAAATTTACATGCAATAACTACAGCTTCGGCTTGGCAGTCTCAGCTCCATCTACACTCTGAACGTCACTCCCTGGCTCTGTCGAGGTCTTAACCGTACCCTCACTTCGCGCGACGCCCCGTCGAACCTCCAACCCGCCCTCCTTACCATGTCTCTCCTTGACGCCGACAAACGGCACGCCCTCTCCAATCTCAAGATCAATCATCTGCGCCTTACCCTTGACGAGCTGCATAATCAGATAATTAAGCGCACACCTGATACCCAGCTCCTCCCCCCTCTTGACGACCCAGCCGTTGATGTACTCGATCTCCGTCTGGCGGCCTGCACGCGCATCAGCCAGCATGCTAGAGATGTTGTCTTTTGTCTTCTGCGCAACGCTGACGACGAGCGTCTCGAGACGGCCCGGGTCGAAGCGCGAGGCGACGTTGGGGATGTACTGGAGTTCGGGCAGGGAGCGCATGACGAGGCTGATTTCGGCGAGCAGCAGGCGCAGGGTGCGTGTGAGTGCGTAGTTGTAGAGCAGGGCGCCGTTGCGGGCGTCGAGCAGGACGGTCAGCGGGTTGATGATGCAGTTGACGGCCAGCTTCTCGAGTTGCATCTGCAGCAGGTCTGGGGGCGAGAAGGCGGTGGCGGCGAGGACGGGGGTGCGCAGGAGGGTGCGCAGGAGGTAGCGCTGGTTGGGGGTCCAAGGGACCGAGGCCGGGGTGGGGAGGGCGACGTCGTCGTCCTGAGTGCCTGGCGGGGGCGGCGAGTGCTGGGTGGCGGGCAGGCGCAGACGGTCGCGCGGGGCATAGGGCGAGGCTGGGTCGCGGTCGCGTTCGTGGGGGAGGATGCCGAGGGCGATTGTGCCGAAGCCGGCGTGGACGGTGGTGAAGGTGGCGTCTTGCGAGGCGTGCATGCCGTGTGAGTTGATGCCGAGCATGTAGTGAGGGCGAGTGGCCGGGTCAGGGAAGAGCTCGCGGTTGACGTCCTCGACGATGCCCATGCCGTTCTGCAGAAACAGCACGACCGAGTCCTTGGTCAGGCGGTGCTTGACGGCCGACAGCCCCTGCAGGACAACGGGCGCCTTGGAGCAGACGATGAGCGAGCTGATGGGCGCCGACGACTCGCCCGCCAGTGTCTCGCCCCCGTCATTGTTATCGGCGCTGCTGCTGAGACCGACTTCTGTGCCGTGGAAGCGAATGCGCGGAATGGCGAGCTCAGCGTCGTAGCCATGACGGACCTCTGTGTCGCCCTCGGTCACAAGTGCCAGGCGCTGCTCCGAGTCCTGCCAGGCTGTGAGGCGGTCCCAGGTCGGGAACAGCAGCGTGACGGGCGGTGGGTTGGGGATGCCGCGGATGGCATGCGCAATGAAGCTGCCCACATTGCCGACGCCGAGAATGTGCACGCGGCGGTCGAGGACAGGCGTGGCGCGATAGAAGTCGGCGACGCTGGCTCGGGCGCCGCTCTCGGTGAAGGGGCGCCGCTGTGGTAGGTGTAGGTTGTGGCTACCGGGTGTGCATGGCGGGCGGGAGTGCGGGTGCGGCGTCCGAGGCCGCAGCCTGGGGATGAAGTGGGCGATGGAGAGAGACAGCTTGGCCGTTCACGTGCACATAGGTTGGACGGCGAATATGAGGGTGCTGGACGACGTTGCGAGGGCGGTGTTTGGCGACGGTGCGGCGTGTCAGTGATAGACTTGTAGGCGAGTGAAAGTGATGCGCTCATCTGCGTACATCTGATGCTTAGGTGAAGCTAGCTCGGCTGAACCTCGGGCCGCAACTTTTTGTTCGACCTGCCCTGCCTGCATCCATCGACCTTGCCTGTTGGCTACAAACCAGTCCACACCGAATATTCAGTCCACAGAGTGTTCAGTCCACAGCGAGTACTCAGTCCACAGCCAGTATCCAGTCTTTACTCTCCACCCACCCAGTCAATTCACCATGGACCCCCAAACCGACCTCCCCGACCTAGTCGAAGACCTCGAAGTCAACATCGACGAGCTCCTCCCGACCCTCAGCCCCCTCCTCGCCCCAACCCCGCTCTCCAAAACCGCCTCCTCCCTGCCCCTCCTCGACAAAGCAAAACTCCACGTCCTAGCCGCCTACGCCATAGAATCCGTCCTCTTCTCCGCGCTGCAAGCCCACGGCACCGACGCAAAGTCCCACGCCATATTCCCCGAACTCGCACGTCTACGCGGTTACTTTGCTAAAATCAAACATGCAGAGTCGCACATGGAGGATCTGGCTGCGAAAGAGAAAAGGGCGAGACTCGATGTAGCCGCTGCACAGCGCTTTATCAAACACGGGCTCAGTGGGAATGAGCGCTACGACGAATTGCGCCGCGCGCGTGTCGAGGGGGAGAAACAGAGGGCGCTGGATAAAGCCCGGGCGCTGACGAATAGGAAGTTCGATGACGAGGAGGTGGGGGAGAAGAAGAGACCTGTTGAGGAGGATGAAGAGGAGGGTACGCCGCAGAAGAAGGCGCGACTGAGTAGTGCTGAAGAGGAAGATGAAGAGGAAGAAGAAGAGATCCACACACCCGCCCCCGCACCCAAGAAACGCGGGAGAAAGACCAACAAGACCGAGGTCGAGGTCGAGACAGCAGTCGAGGGTGAGACCGCAGTCGAGGGTGAGAATGAGCTCGACAACACAATCTCCCCACAAGACCCACCACAACCCCAAAACACAGCCCCCACGAAGAAGAAGCGCGGCCGCCCCTCCAAGAAACCCACACCCAGCCCATCGACACCACAAAAAGAAACACCCACCCGCGCCACGCGCTCCTCAGCCTCGAAAGCAAAAGCAAAGGGAAGGGCGAAGAAGTAATCCTCACCAGGTACATAGTTCTTCACGTAAGGAGGAATGCACAGTGGGAATAAAAATCCGTCGTGGATAGTAGCGATGAGTATTTGCTTGGCTAGTAGAATGATATGATACCCTTCCTTATCCTCCTCTCTCTCTTTCTCTCTCTCTCTCTCTCTCTCTCTCTCTCTCTTGCTATGCCAATCGTCATCTGCTTGCTCCTCGTAATATAACGCCAAACACCAGTGGTATTCCCAATCGCCTAATTTTGAAACAAAATAAAAACACACAAAAGACCCAACCATGTCCTCGCCACATGATATACCCACCCACATCTCCTCGCCACAGAAACACACTCGTCAAGATCCCTACTCAAACGCCCCCGGAATCGTCAGACTCAGCCGCTCCTCCTTCTTCCGCGGCGGCGGCGGCGGCGGCAGCGGATTCGAACTCGACCGCTGCCGCTGCAGACTCGGCTTCTCGTCCTGGCTGTGCGTTGTGTGTGCCGCCTCGAGAGACCGCCGGACTTCCCCCTCAAGCTGCGTCTGCACCATGGCTTCGATGCGCTTTTCCTCGTCTTCGGTAAGGGACTGCTTCACTTCAGGCGAGAGGAGGGTTTGGCCGATGGACACGCGCTTCTCAGGCTCGTCGGTGCTGGTCTGGAACGGGTCGTCTTCGGTTTTGGATGGCTCGACCTCCGGCGCTTCAACGGCAATCGAGATCGACTGCCCCGATTCCTCACTCCGACGCGTCTTGTCATTAACACCAAACGTCGGACTGCGCGGGCTGTCGCGCATCGGGATAAACGCCGGTACCACGCCGCCGCCAATGCGGTTCCAGAACATGCGCTCCCGCAGCCGCACGCTCTCCTCCCATGCATTCTTCTTCTCCTCGTCCGTCTCTGCCCGCCAGTGGCCCGCGGCAATCATCCGCAGAAACCCAATGTAGTCGCACGTCGCGCGCACCCGGCCCAGGCACCAGTCGCACAGCGGGTAGCGCTGCGAGTCTTCGTTGTCGGCCGTCTTGAAACGGTAGTTCCGTGCGTACTTGTCGTCCTTTCTGCTTTCGCCACACAATGAGCATGGCAGTATTGGGACGCGGAATCTCGAGTTCGGTGCTGGATTCGGTTCGACGACGAGTGAGCCGGCGGTAATGCTGCTGACGACTGTGCGGCGCGCCATCCAGGAGAGACCAGGTGCAATGTCTAGACGCAGTGTAGGCTCGATGTCTTCAGCAAGTGCACGCTTGTAAAACTTCTCGTCTTTCAGATTCGTCAACGCTTGGCTGGCTACAGGCTCACGGGGCGAGTTGTTGCCGTTGGTGGGCGATTTGATCGAGGAGGGGAGAGAGGTCGTCGAGCTGTTGGTCAGTGAGCCCAGGCCCAACACGTTCAAACTGCTGTAGTTCCCGCTCGATACACGGCTTGAAGGCGTAGAGCGAGGAATGGTCCGGAGCATGGCCTGGAACTCGTCAAACGCCGTCAGGTCGGATCGCAGGACTGGGTGGATGAGGTGTGTGAAATGGAGCGGGTGCTCCGGGCTGAATTCGTCCGAGCCGGGCGTGTTAGGCGTCAGGTTGGTGGCTTCGAGCAGCTTGGTCATCTTGTCGGCTGGGGTGATGCCGGGTGTTGATGGTGCAGTTGTGTTCGCGAAGATGTGGCTTTCGTCGTCGCCGCCGTGCGAGCTCATCCTCTCCATGACGCCCTTCAGGTCTTGTAACTGTTCTTGCAGTGAGTTCTGCAGCACTTCTGCGTCACTGAGCTGCTGTTTTAGCTGTTCACTGCGCTTGTCAGAGGCCTCGGTTTCTTTGCGTGCTGCGACCACCATCTGTGTTCCATATTAGTTACTCTTCTTCAACACTGAATACTGCTGCTCCTACCACATTGGCTTCCTCAAACAGCGCTGCTGTCAGCTGCTCCACCTCGCTGTCGGTGTTGCGCTTCAGCCTCTCGGCCTCTGCGCGGCGCTTGCGTTCCTCGTGCAGCTCGGTCGACATCTGGCGCTCCATCTTATCGTACACGACCTTGTCGACCAACAGCCCTTTCGCCACCTTCTGCTCGTGCTGCTTGACCTGCACCTCCAGCTGCTCGAGGCGCTTCCTAGCCGCCTCCAGCTCGTGCCGCGTCTGCTGCAGCGAGTCGTCGAGCATGGTCGAGTGGTTGATGGCGTTGATGAGCTTGGTGCTGAGCGTCGACACTTCCTGGCTGAGGTCGGGGTGCGAGTCGGTCGAGTTGTGGCGCGAGGTTCTGGGCTGAGGCGTGGGCGTGCGCGGGTCCGGGATGGTGTTCATGCCGTCACTTTCGCTGGCGGCTTTGGCCAGGTGCGGCGTCGAGATGCTGCGCGTCACCTCTTTCTTAGCAGGCATGGGGCTCAGCGACCGCAGGCGAGAGGGCGTCATGCTGCCGGAGCCGTGCTGCATCCATGGCGCTGCCGAGTGTATGAATCTGCCCGCCATCAGTCAACCGTCCGAACGCGGATGAGTCGTCGACGACATACTCGGCCATGGCTGCGTTATGAATAGATACTCCCTAACCAGAGGGCATGCCAGGGCGCCCTGCTGTCTCACGTGTCGAGTCTCAGGCGTCGAGTCTCGAGCGCTGCGGTGCAAGTGCGCGAATGCGAGTGACGAGTGAGGCTGTTGGGCGGCGGCAGTAGCCGGGGAACAAAGGAGTGACAAAGTCGAGAGACCAAGAGCTGCGACAATCGTTCACGGCGAACACATTGGAGCCATCCACACCGTTCAAGTCCAACACCAGCAATTCAGGTTGTCGTTGTCGTCTGAACAAAGCCCGGACGAAAGAGGTTCAGAGCAACGAGGTGGTGGCAGGGCCCAGCGGGTAGGCATTGGTTCTCGTATAGCAACCCGGCCGAGCAGCAGATAGTCTACGTCAGTGCGCCCATGCACACATGACGCCGCATCTGGGCCGACCGACCTTGCACCCAGATCTGGAAATAATCCAAGCTAGACGCCGTGACCCTTTCAGCTGCTTGCGGTCCAGCCGGCAGCAAGGCAGCTGAGCTGTCAAAAACGTGTGCAGACAGCCTCACGGCCTTAGCCCGCGCCCCTTGCGTCGCTGTCGACTGCGTCTGGATCTGCACAGGGACCTCGCCTGATTCTTTGAGCCGCTGAATCCATGTGTAATCTCTGCAGCCGCCGCAGCAATCATCAACTCACCGAATTACACATGCTGACGTGTCCAAACTTGTCCTCACAGCTTCGCTATCAAGGTTCACGATATTGCGGGGTCGTGTTGGATTGGGAAAGTGCGCCGTTGTTGTTCTCTCCTGCGCAATACGGAAGGTGGCTGCACTGCCCAGCGATGTCCTGAAGTCTGAACATGAACGCCCAGCCACTTGAGCAACATGCCAGGTATCTCCTCGCCCCGTTGCACCTGCGTAGCACGTGTGATGAACCGAGCAGGTGAATTCATCGCTACTCAGATGGCGACTTAGAGTTCCAGTCAAGACACGTGCTCGCACGTTGCCGCCAAGATCTATCTAGGTGTGGCTGTCCTTGAGGAAATAGACCTTGGCGCTCGATGTTAGCGCTCCAAACAGCACAGCCTTCTTTGTTCGACTTTCCCTTGCTACCCAAACCTTTGTTCTAGAAGTGCCTGAACAAGAAAGGTACGAGGAAAGGCCCAACGAGCGAACAAAGACCACCTTCATGGCGTAGAATAGGCCAAGCACCCACAAAGCGTGCAGAAGGTTGTGCCTCTTTGATTCAATCTGTACCTTGTTGCACAAAGAAACGTTGTTTTTCTGCGCCATGCACGTTCTTTTGTTCTTTTTTTGTAGGGGCTGCTCTTCTGGGACGATAGAGGCTTGTCAAGATCCCTTCTCGAACACACGCCAACCTCTGACAGAACAGGTACGGCCTTGTTCCCATCGCGGATGAAGGCTTGTGCGTGTCATTTAGAGATGTTGCGGAGTTGCTGGGCTTCAACGCTACACTGAACGACAGCGGCACATCCCTTGCCATCGAAACGCTTCAGGAAGACCGATGGCATCATGGTCGAGATGCTGATCAGATGCGGTGCCATCATGGTGTGAAAGCACCAAACCAGGTCGTTGCACGAAGATACCGGTAAGCATTTCAGGTGTTTCTCTACTCTCAGAGCGATCAGTCTCAAAAGGCACGTTCGCACTCGGCACAGCGGTCATCAGAAGCTGTCGTCACACTGGTCAAGAACTACTTGGGTTCGGCACCGGCATCAAGGTCGCTCTCGATGTTTCAGCCAAGTGGTTGTGTACTCGTGGCAGCTACTCTGGCGAACAACGTCCGCATCGTGGGCTGCTGAACGCCCCCGCTGATCCCTTTTTAAGGCTGGGATCAGAATGATTCACTTGTAGCTGCCGCTCATACTTCATGTTTCGAAGATTCCATCATGCGCAAAGAAGCTGACGGCGTTGGATTCCCAGGCCTTCAGCGTGGAGGCAATTAACGTCTACAAAGTCCAATGGTATATCGATGTGTGCTGCCTACGACTTTGGAGAAAGCATTGTGAGCGGAAAGACCTGGACCTGACTTCCCCTTTGCTGGTGCAGACAGTGCCCTACAAAAGATTCCTGCATTTGTTGCAGAGCGCCTAAGCTATGTGAGCAGAGCTGTTTGCGCTTCAATCGTCGGCCTCATCTTTCACTTGACCCCTTGTTTGGCAACAACCTCAACCTTCTCTATGAGCTCCTCCGTGGCCCAAGGATAAGCCATGTACCGCCTACCTAATACCTTCTTTTCGTTACAAAGGAGCTAGCCCTACTACTCAAACTAGCTCTTAGGTTTCGAATCGGCGGTAGCACATCGGTTGCCCCGGTGTTGATTGACAGTGACGGTGACTAAGATGCCGCCATCCACTCAAACGCACTCATGTCTATGGACAGCTCAATGCAATGGCTACGCGCCCCCGTGGTGATGAAGATGCTGGCTCAGGGGGTGATTAAAGTAGCTTCTTGTCGACTGGCGCATTGCAGCGCGTGAATGGGGAAGTACGCGCCGACTGAGCTGATGGAATTAATCATTGGTAACTACTGCGGTGGTGCCAGGGTTCACACGCGGCGAGATGTTATAGGCGATATTCTCAACAAGGCAAGTTAATTGGATTGCCTACAATATACTTACGTCCATGAAGCTTTACCCTTACTGAAAGTGGCAATTTTACAAGCTGTGCCATACATTCCTGTACCTCTCACTATGTGCGCTTCAAGTCACGTTAGAGAGTCTCGACCGACCAGACGGTTGCTCTCATAAGATTCCTTTCGTTGTTGCTCGTAGAAGTTCTTTACGAAGATGAAGAAGAAGATGAACGAGAGCATTTGTGTTAAGACATGGCGTTTTGTTGGCTGGCGTAGTCGGAAGAGACACCACACTACGTCTGACAAAAAGGAACAAGACGTGTTGTCTTAGACATGCTTTCTTCACATTCATCTGTTGTGCATATAATGTTTACTTCCCGATGATCCTCCTGAATTAATTGCACATAGTCACCTCCTTCTACATCTCCAACATTATCCAACCAAGTCCACTCACCCGGATACCTCTCCACTTCGTTCTCCGACCAACCTGACCCATTCCTAAAGAAATGTGCGACCACCCAAAAATTTCCCTAGGCCGATATTTGGTCGCCACAATGCAACACCCTACAAGCCATCAAATTCGCTTTTGCGCTTACAAGGAGCGAAATAAGGTGCACAACTGCAGAACGGGAAAGGGAGTGACATTGTCATCGAGCGACTTCCTCACGGTGTGGGAGCACGGCTGGCTTGGGTGTGTTGGTTGTTTTGAAGAGGCCAATGACGAGACGAGTGAGAGCGGGATTCGGGATTTCGATGCATGGAGAGGCGAGTTTCTTCGCGTGCTGGGGAATGGGTATGGCATGTTGTCGATTATGAACGATGACGATACAGATTGATTTTCTCACTTGCGGACATGTCACTCTGGTTGCATTCTCTAGTCAACACGGTTCTTTAGTCAGGGGGGGAGCAATCATTTCAATGGATTCAGCAAACAACGTTTTCAATTTACTCTTAAACCAAACGTTCTTCTGGTATCGCATGTACGCCTTGAAAGAAAAATCACAATCGGAGATTTGTGTGTCAAAAGACTAGCCCCATGAAATCCTCACTCGATCGTTCGAATAAATCAACCTGCTCATCATAGGTATCCTCTCCCATCTGGAGAAACATCATTTTGTGCAACTCTTTTGCTAACTCGATGTGCATTGTCGTGATGCCATCGGGAGATTGTGTGGTGACATAGTGTGACTCTTGCAAGGTCACTGCCTGCACCCACTTTGGAAACCACCCACATTGTGTCCAATCTATAAAGGTGATTTCCCAGTCCTCCCCGCCTTGGGCGTCTTCAATCTGGCGTGCGATGATGTTGCCAGGATTAGGGTCGATGTGGGTAAAGGTTGGCTGGCCGACTTCATGCCACAATGGTAGTTTGGCCTCGAACTCGGAGAGGAGCTGACGTTTTAGCGTAGCTTCTTCTTCGTCGATGCGGGGATAGAGCAGGTCCCTTGCCACTTCGTATCGGCGACTCTTGATGGCAGCATTGCAGAAACTGCTATAGCTGTCGTATGGGCCACAAGGCTCTTGAAATCGCGTTGACAGCAGGTTGAGGATGGACCACCAACCTCGGTTATGGATCTGTCCATAGTATCCAGGTGAGGGAATGTCGCGAAGGAGACGCAGCTGTTCTGCCATCCTGAAGCAGATCTTTCGCCGAGTCTCTGGTGCAAATGATACCCAGCTTTCAGAGCTGATGGGCGCGCCCGGAATGTTCTCCATAACGAGGAAATAGTCGGTGGCCGTATCGTAGGGTGAGCCGCTGGCTTCGTCGTAGAAAAGTGCGAATACCTTTGGTACACGAACTTTTGAATGCTGTTGTAGGAAGATGTGGACCTCTGCTTCCTGAATGAGGTTAAAGTCGGAAACCTTGACGATGAGATCTCCAACCCGAAAAACTTTTCGACCAAACCCTGACCGTGGAATGAGGTTTACGCCCTTTTTGATCTCAGCAATTGATGGTATGTCGGGATGCTCTTCTGCCTCGTATGGCATTTTGAGTGTTGTCGTCAGGTCATGAAAGCTCTGATGCGAGTCTCTGAACCACGTCGACATAACCTCCTTGCGCGATTGTACTCCAAGGAGTTCCTGCAAGAACGCGAGATGATCAAACATTTCTGTGTTGGTGGATGCTTTGCTTGAGTGACTTGAACGCGCAATCTGTATTAAAATGTGCGTGGTTCTGGAGTTGATTCTGGGTTGTTTTGTGTAGGAACATAAGACCCGTGCGAGTCTTTATAGGTACAGATGCTAATATTTTGCGTGCACAATAGTGTGAGAGCATTGTCATCATCATTCTTTCACAACTCTGATATGCGAATTACCTATGATTACTCAGGCCTTGTGGAAAATAGCAAAGGGCTCGTGGCCGGTAGAATTGATTTCTTTGTTCCAATGACGCTCTACGACGCCTTATCCTTTCTAGACTCGTTCCATCTTTACTATTCTCGTATGAAGTCTTCATCGCAAACAGGACAATGGCTTTTGAAACGGAATTCAGCAGAATCTATGGATCGCTGCTGTGCAACATTCAGAATATTCTTGCATCGCTAAGTTCTTTCAGTTGAAATGCATACCTCCAGCCTTCCTTATTCGTACGTGTAATAATTACTCGCGGGGCGTACAGCTTACGAGCTAATATCTATCGTCTCTTTCCATCGTCATTCATTTCATAATGCCTCTTCTTTGTCCTAACTTCTACTCTAGACTCTTTAGTTTAGTCCCTTTGTTCCTAGAGCTATCTTTAAGCTTTTCAAAGTCTTTCACAATGGAGTCAATGGAGTCCGCCGTATCTTCCACGTGTTCCTTTTATTGAGTGAGCTGAAACTAGAGCTGAGTAACTGATAGCAGGGCCCTTTCTGTTACCCCTTGCTCTGATATTCTAGGCTATGATTCTTGGGAACAACGAACCAGTCTTGGAATGTGAGGAGGAATCCATAGTACCATGTGACAGGCTTCCCACACACTTCCTATGCTTTTCAACTACGTCCAGATCTTGCAGGATAGAGTGGGTTCCGCACTTCGTTGAAGACCGTAACGGACGTGTCAAGCCCGCCTAAAGATTCGGTAGAGAAGCTTTCTTCGTTAGAGGTAGGAACGGGTTACGCACAATTAAAGCGGGCCGTTTGGTGTATTAGTGTCAGTGCTCGGGATGCAAGGTGCACGAGTCCGTGAATCTAGCCAGTGGCTCATAGTATAGATGCTGCATATTGCATCTCTTCTCGAAATGACTTTTCTCGTTATCAGATTCTGCATTTTTCTCACAGATCGACTTGTGCGGAGCGTGGCGCTTAAGTATCGCGATATGAAGTCTCAGAAATCGAACGGGGCAAACATGAGTCGCTATGCTCGCTTGCTTTTTGCTTAGCTCACATCAAGTGTCCAGCAATTGAACTCTATCATGTTCTAAGGACAGAGTCTGACTAACGAATACATTCAACGGTATTGGAGGTAAAGCGAGGTTTGGCAGCGTATAGCAGATGCAGTGTTATCTGTCTCGACCGGTCCGAGATGGCGGAAGGCCTCACTCAGGCACTGAGTTCATATCTGGGTATGTTCTCTAGACACGCAAATGTCATTTGTGGGGAATCTCGAAACCATTTTACTTCTCTGGTGACGTTCGGCTGCGACAATGTCAGTGTGGAGAGTGCCCAAGCACAGGATCGGGACTTCATGTCTCTCGCGGATGCACCCAATGCACAAGGTGCAGTTTCTTTTGGCCTTGTCGTAAGCTGAAAGGTGCAGCAACACGGTTTGGGTATGTACAGTAGAAGGAGGTCGTTGTAGAGATGACGATGCACCAATCTCGGCCGAACACCTCCACCCCGCTGCATGTTGGTGACGCTGCAGAGCTCTGCATACGTTTTGAGCCTTACTGTCCTTCTACACTTCCCCATTTCCTCCGGATCTCTACCACCCTTCAATTTTCGTCACATCGTTAAAAAGGGATAGACAGTCATTTTAGGCTGAAAGACAAGTTTGAGGTAATGTGTGATTTATTTATGAGTGTCTAATGCTAAATATGTCTAGAGCAACATTTCGACAAAGAAAGTGTTGGCTACCACCTTCGGATATCGACCAGAGCGATCTTTACTCGTTCTCATCGACAGCAATGAGTGTTGACTTGAATTTCCTGGCAGAAACCTTGCGCTTGAACAGAATGTCGAGCTCGCGGTAAGAGCGTCCCTTCATCTCAGGCAGACCAAAGTAGGCGGACACCAGACAGACGAATGCAGTACCTCCCCAGACGTATCCGCACTTTCCGGCCATGTTCCATCCCGTGGGGTTCAGCATCTGGGAAGCGAGGTAGATCATGGGAATTTCGGCAACGTAATAAGCGGCACGACCGACACCGGTGGAGAGAGGACGCAGGCGGATGGAGGATGTCTCGGCGATGATGGAGTAGGAGATGGGTCCAAGAGTGCCAGCAAAGACGAAAGAGATGATCACGCCAAGGCAAGCCTGAGCGTAGTTGGTCGATACACTCTGTGTAATAGTGGCGCAGATACCGAGAATGATGAGGAGGACCATATTGACAGTGGCGCCTCCGAGGAAGATAGTTCGGCGGCCGAACCAGGCGCTAAGAGGCCACGACAAAGCGTTGGCGACCAGCTGAAGGCAAGAGTTGATGAGGTTAAGCTTGAAAGAGAAGTCGGTTGACATGCCAGCCTGCTCGAAGAAGAAGGTGGCCTGGTTTGCAATCAGATTACCAGCAAAGTTCTGCGACGCGTAGATCAAACAAGTGATGATTGTTCGCCTGAGGTCGACACCCTTGACAAGGTCGAGAAGGGATGGATCTCCACCAAGGTGAGCTTCGATCTCAACGGTGCGCTCGATCATGGCAAGCGTCTCATCAGCAGTTGCTTGGGTACCCTTCTTGCTACCCAGTCGTTTGATCGACCTCAAAGCCTGCTCCTTCTTGCCGTGGCGAACTAACCACCAAGGTGATTCAGGGGCGAAGAAGATGAGGACAAGCAAGGGTAGAGGGAAGATCCATTGCAGCGCAAGGGGTCCGCGCCATGCCCACTCGTCCATGCGGCCGTTGAAGCCTAAGCATGCAGCAGCAACGATGATGCTACCGATGGACCATGACATCTGTAGAGTCGCGGTACACACACCACGAAGCGCGACAGGCACGACTTCAGAGGCGTAGGCGGGAGAGTTCGCGATAAACATGCCCCAGGGCACACCTTCAAAAGCCTGACCAATGACAAGGACCTCGAGTGAGTTCGCGAAGAAGGAGATAAAGATAGTGAGGATCATAAGAACCAAGGCGAGGAGTGTGCACCATCGATATCCGATACGGTTGGTGATGGGGCCGGCGAGGAAAACACCGATGAAGGCACCACACTGACCAGCCTGGAAGAGGGAGCTTTGCCATTTGGTGGGAATGGCCTGGGTTCCATCTGCAAGTACAGATCCATATCTTCGCTTGAAAGCAGTCAAGGCAACAAAGTTGCCGTTTAGGAACATGTCGAAAGATTCCATGACCTACATCTGTTAGCTCTTGGGGTTCGGTCCGGAAAGGCGAAGCTTACGATGGTGAAGCAGAAGATGAAAGCCCAGAAGCACGCCCAGGGGTGGTCTTTCACGGCTTCCCAGACGCCCATCTCATTCTCGCGAGTCTCAGCCTCGTAAGAGGCTTGCAAGAGCTCCTTGTCGCTAAGGGTCTCATGGTGAGCGACGCCCTGGTCGTTCAGTTCGGGATCGAACTTCTTCTCGTTGATGCTGCCCGACATCTTCGCTGGATTTTCGAATGTTGATGTGCAAGTGCGAAGCAATCGACAAGCAATGGAAAGGAATTCCAAGCAGGCGGCGCCCAGACTTAAATACAGACAATCTCATATGCCGTAATGTTCCCCACTCTCCACGAGCGCTACGAGAGTATCCACCTCAGGATGTCGGGGTGATAGCGCGTTGCCCGCACGGGGTATCCCCATCATGCCCCGTAGGTTATCATGTGATCATCAATTGTGGCTCGCCATCCCACAGTCCCAGAAGTCTGGCTCAAGAGGGCCCGGTTATCAGCTAGGTACCGGCACTTCCGGTGTGCAGATGCTGACAAGAGGTCCATCTACCGACGAAGGCATGCGAAGATGAGGTCGCGACGGTCGACGACCGCGGCTCGGGGTCGGACGCGAGACCGAGTTGAGCATGTCTCGCCCATGGGGCTCCGCAGCAAGCTTTTGGGCGCCCGAGCTTAGTGGTGCCACAATTCTTGGCCCCTCATTTTCATTAGTGGAAATACTCACGTGGTGCCCGTTATGACGAAGGCTTACGGCTCTGAAGCCATTATTAGCTTAACTTAAGAGCCTCAACTTGAGCCGCATCACAACGGAGACTTTGCTGAGCCGGCCTCCGCGTGCGGAAGCACCTCCTGTTGGGTGCTAGCCACGAGCAACGCAGCCGCGCGATAGTCCTGCTTGCTAAGTGATGCGGAGAATGAGACAGACGCAGAAGGCATTTCCGCGATTAACGACCAAGCGCATCGTGTTTGAGAGGGACCGTGGAGAGATTGAGTCTCGATGCATCTCGAACCTTTCACCACGATCATGTGGGTTTCCGAACACCACGACGACGGACTGCAGTCGAGATCACAACAAGCGTAGGCACGGCAAATTTCGTTCATGGTAACGCTTCCGCCGGACAGCTCTAGCTAGTGAATGTTTCAAAACTCTTCGCCGGCACTTCGGCCATGCAGAAAGAGTATTACATGACCGCTCAGCTGGAAGAGGTAATTCTTCCGCCCCTTCACCAATTCCTGACAGTAGTGTCTGTAGTCTAAAGCCGACCGGCGGTATTTCTAATATTGGACATTGTTCCGCCGTATTGTGTCGTGCGCATATCCTGTTTACTTGTCAATTCACCGGTTTCTCCCGGTCTTGCTTTCCAAGAGCCCTCGCGCAACCCACCTTGCACCATCCCCGACCTTCCCAAGTGTCGAGTCAACCGTTCTCGAGGCCCTCCTCTGCCTTGATCCAGACGCTCGCCCTAACAAGAATCATTGCTGCTCGTTTTCGATCAGCCTTGTCCTGATCGCAACGCCGTCACAATAGCAATGGTCAAATGCCTCCTCAACAATCTCTATCTGTCACGTAGATTAAGGCTGGTCTGCGGCATCGTAGACATGTGGTTCTACGAACATCTAGAAGCATCTGAGTTGACCGAGGCAAAACATCTGACGAGTGTGCATTCACTCCATCTCGCCTCCTGTCCGACCGATCTTGGACCAACCTCAGTGCTCTCCAAGACTAAATCGTCTTTTCACGATAGGCCCCAAAAAGGTATCGATGTACTTACTACTACCAGGTATCGTGACGTACGACCGCTGCGAGCATGTTCCGCTACACCGTCGAAGCAAGCCCATACCAAGGCTTCCGAATCCGCACCCTACCACGCCAGATTCACACCAGCAGCAACGCATGAAGGCTCAGGGGATTGTCTATCCCATTACCCTCTAGACTCTCTGAAAGAAGGAACAGGCTCACCATTGCGTGTGACTGCAGTGAAGAACCTCTTAAGTCCGCTCATCCCGTACATCAACACTGAGGGACAATACAACCGACATAGCCATACTTCTATCTATCCATCTTAGTAGCTCCAGGATGCATCACAATCGATCTAGCACGAAGCAATTGAATCGCGGTCGTAGCCGTTTAGCGCTGTCGACATCGCCTTCGACGCAGGACGCTTACCTAGGTATTGTCCAACAATCCGGCCGAGGCCTGTCGCTGGGAAATAACCAAGCTGTCCGTTAATTGCCGAGATATTCGGCGTCGTCACATTTGACGCTTGTGTTGTATGCGTCACTTGCTTCCATTTGCACGGCATCCTCGGAGATTGGCTTGAGGTGGAAGACATGCCACGTACCCAATCGTGCCAACCTCGATGAACAATTGTTCTCAATTCCCATCTGGCAGGTCTCATGACTTTTCATCGGTAACGGCCTTATGTTGGGACTAGTGCCCTTGGGCGTGGAAGCAATCCCCTGACAAGAGCGGCGGATTATGCGTATGACAGGAGCGACTTCACTACGTCTAGAAACACTCGTGCAGACATTCGAGCGTATTCATCTACCATTCTATAGTCCTGAAACGGCTGCTTGCCGGCAAAATGGACTCATTCAGGGTTCGATGAGGCGAGCATGCAATCTCAATGATTTTCTGAGCCGCATTTTGGCTGGAATTTCGACATCTGCCTCATTGGCTACTACACCGGCCTGATAACGACCAGACTTACTTTCTACGGGTCGCGCTAGATTGTGTGGCATCATCCGTCAAATGGGCAAAGCTGTGCATTCTGCTGCGGCAGCCTTATTTAACTACTCTCAGTATGAAAGGCCATTCCATTTGGATCTTGTCTTGCACGGGGACTCAGCAACAACGCCTGTCACCCATTCCTTGATTTGTTGGCTGAACTCTGTCAAGTGTGAATTGTGGTAAGCGTGGAGACATTACGATAGTTGTTGAACTTGATCTACAAGCCAGTCCAGTAGGATTTTGACCAAGGAAGACTCGTTTGCCTCTACAATAAGCGTAGTGTCCTTCCTGGTGCGAATATCCAGCCATGAGAGTTGGAGCGTTAGGGCTTGCGTCGAGTGCGGGCTCTCTCCTGGCGGGCAAGGGCTCAGTGTACTTAAGCAAGCGAGAATCCCTATGAGTCCGATTTATGATGGGCCACGGACTCACTTCTGCTCTATCTGGTGTTTCAGCCTTTCGAACTAATAGCTTCGAGCGTTGGAACTTGCTACAACTCCATTGTGGAACCCTCTGCTAAGTGTCAAGATAAAAGGCCACAGTAGCGCGGCCAAAGTTTTGGCGCAAAACATATGCTCGCATACGATCAACAGCCGATTGAGTCGGAGTCATAGCAGAATTATGGATATCCCTGGCCCTCACAGCAATATTTTGGAAGTAGGATATCGAATGGCTCGACCCAGAAAGGAAGATGTGGGCAAGACACACGCAACAAGACCAGGGTCTGAATTTTCAGTGGTTCATCGTCTTGAAATTGTACATGAGCTCCCAGATGAATCGGAAGTAAGGTCAAGATCATGTCACAAGCTAGCTACAAATTTTTTCTTACAAACTGACTTGTCACGTGTCTACACCTTCCTGCTCCTGTACTTCCTTGAATAGTCACTACTGATACTGTTTTGAGAATCATTTAGGATCTATTGTGCACCCACATTCGATGTTTGAATAGTATAGCGTTATACAAGGCCTAACAGCGCTAGATGGGACCAACGGCGAGTCGCGGCGAGGAACACGTGACGAGTGATGGCTTTGCGGAGGCGGAGCTTGCAAAGCTTACTTACGTGGCATGTGCTAGCAGGCGTAGGGCCGTGCCGTTTACGATCCTAGTCTTGCGGGCCGTCTGACGCGCATGGATTGCGAAACGGGCTGATCGTGATGGGGGTGATAGAAGGCGGTATGTAGGTAAGGAGGTTGCGGATAAGGGGGAAGTAGGTGACGCGGCCATGAGCAAAACACAGCGTAAGAAGCACTTTCGATCGATATTCGTTTTGAGAAGTGTGTTGTCGTTCACCTGATGAAAATTGACATAATTGCTCGAGTATCTGGTAAGTGATGACTGCCTCGCAGTAACAGTCGCAAGGGCATATTCGGTAACTTTCATTCACACAACGATCAAGATCTGTTCGGTCCAGCTCCTAACATCGATTCAGTGATCAATTTAGCTCACGCATCCAGCACTACCTGTCGCCTCTACTTTGGTCGGGGTAGAGCTGTGAATATGCTTGTTAACACCCGCTGCCGGACTGATTTAGTGCATGTAAGCAAATAGATCGTGATCCAGTAAACTTGCGACAAAACATGCGTTGTGAAGATGGTCCCCAAAGCATGGGAGTCTGATGTTCTTCCTGATCGTTGGGAGTCATGCATAAAGTCCTGCTCGAGATGATGCGTTCCAGCTGAACGGCAGCTACAGCATGGCCTTTCCAGACTAGACTTCTACTGTGTAGATCTAAGCAGCAGATACCAATTCCTCAAAACTTCTCATTGCGTGCGGTTGAGAATATTCGGAAGGGTGTCATCCAGTGGGTGATTTTCTGAATGCCAGACTTGCAACTGGCGTATCATGGGTCCTGAGAATGCGCATACATCGAACGTCGTCAGGGATCGGCTACGACCATGGGCTTGAAAATGGATCGAACACGAGTCTCGATAGGCCGCTTTCAGATGAGATGATACTGGACGCCACGGTTGACAGTGTCTCGCTGGGAAATTCTCTGATGATGTGCCTTCTCTATCATGAATGGGAGCCGAAGCTCGCTGCTGTCAGCATAACTTGGAAAATAGACCTGTTTGGAAACGCTGTCAATGGTATCCCAGCGTACAGCAGGAGGCAAAACAATCAGAGGGCAAGTTCACTTTGGCTAGAAGGTAGGTCTCCAGATCATGCGTTGTGACGCTTCTCGTTGATTCAGTCTGTCGAAAACTCTTAAGCCGTGGGCTTCGACCACACCAGACCTCCAGCGTGAGCACCTGTACCCGGCTCAACGTACTTGCAAGTCGTGAAGCTCTCCCAGAGGTCACTGAAGAAGCTAGTTTTCTGCTGGATGTAGCGTTCACCGAGCAGAGGGGCAACAGCCCAAGTGGCCTCTTCGGCGTGGTAGAAAGGAATACGGCTATTCAAATCAGAGTTGGTTCTCGGATTTCGCGATCGGAGGACTTACGGGAACATGTGGTGAATAACGTGGTACTCGATAATACCGTGGAAGATGTGGCGGCCAATAAAGCCAAATTCTCGGTCGACAGTAGAAGCAGCGCCCTTGATGAAGGTCCATTCCTCGGCTTCGTAGTGAGGGGCTTCCGGGTGAGTGTGATGGAGGTATGTGATGGCAACTGCGATTTGTTAGTTTCGATTTTGTGGGGAATTGAGATATTGGCGCCTTACCAATCCAGTGGTTCATCCACAGGTAGGGCAGTCCATATGCTAACAGAACTGTTGAGACTCCCACACTCTTTGAAGCTGCGTACAAGGCGCCCATGGTGAGGAGAAGACCGATGTTGCTCAGCGCAACGAAAGGTGCCTCAGAAGGGGTGAAGACGTGCGCAGTGGGGTCCAAATGACTTTGCTTGTAGGCAGACGAAGCGGTGCGGTCGCTCTTAGTCAAACTCTTTACGCCTGCACCGGCGTTCATCAAGATATAAGCCGGCCACCCGAGAACCTGGTGGAAGATAAGGGCAGCAATAGTGATGATCGGGGTATCGGCGGCTGTGTGGTCGATAATTCTCTCCAGAATCGTGGGGTTGACTCTTGCTTCAGACTTGCGGTGCGGTACGAAGACGGTATCTTTCTCCATGTGGTTGTGGTAGCGGTGATGACGTGCGTGGCTGAATTTCCAGCTAAAGAAGGGGACCATGAGGATGCTGTGCAGGAACCAGCCAGTCACAGCGTTCACGGTAAGATTGGCCGAGAAGGAATCGTGGCCGCAGTCGTGGGCGAGAATCCAGAGACCGGTGAAAAAGCAGCCTTGAACAAAGCTGTAAAGTGCCCACAGAGGGGCGGTGATGTACAGCGGCGCATCGAGTTGCGATAGCCGGACGGCGGAATAGAAGAGCGCGCTCACGATGATGAGATCGCGTACGACGTAAGAGAAGGAGCGGATCATGGATCGCTCGAAGCAATGGGCAGGAATGGCGTCCTTCAGGGTTTTGACATCGGGAATTGGTGTTGGCTTGACGTCGGCCACCGCAGTGAGCCTAGTCTTGACAGCAGGTGCCTGAACCCGGGAAGTCGTTGTGATCATTATCAAGAGTAGAAAGGAGTGAAAGGGCGAACGACCAAACGTGCTGCTGGGCGCTCAACATTTGTACCAAAAGACCCCGGGCAGATGGCGAAAAAATCTGCCCCTTGATACAATACAGTCTAAGCTCAAACGACCCGAGATACGTTTCAACACCACAAAGATAACCGTGCGTACAAGACACCGCCTTTCTTCTGTCGTGTCGAACGCACAAAGAGTGGGTCTCGAGCCGAGATTTCGATGTTGGCGCACAGTCCCGCTTGGCTGGCCGCTCAGGGTCAAAAGCGTTGCGGTGAGCGAGGTCGCAGGACGAGTCAAGGGAGCACGGTGAATGTCAAAAAGCGCGCAACTGGAGGGCAGGTTACCCGTCTCTAGGAGACACTGGTCTCAGGGCCGCCTCCGTGAATATTTGTGAGGTGCCTATCGTAAAATCTCGTACCTCCAGAGCCGTCAGGGTCCAAGAGATGAGCCGCCAGGTAGCCGCATCGGGCTCAGATAACACGAAGCCCCCGTGGGCCCTGAAGATCTTCTATGGGGCTCAGCAGTTCCAAGAGAGGCCCAGGCATCGGAGCTGTAATCTATCTTGGGCTTCTGCACCGATTGCAAGGCTGGTGGAAGTCGTGTTGGTGAATGAACCAAGGACGCGTCTCACCACGACTCGAAGCGGGCAGCGCGCATCCCAACGACGTTAAAGTTGCGAGCGACAAAAATCCGCAGGGCTTGTGAATGGCGGCATCATTGATTTTGCGCCAAGGTTAGACCGTACATTGGTTGTGCAGCGCGCTCTCGCAGCCGGTCAACGTGTGCGCTTGTCGTTCCATAATTTGATGTTGCTCCTACCTCGCTTACTCGCTTACGATAGACTGACCGCCGGTGATTCAACTCTAGCCGACGCACACAACGGCAGAACTATGCCAAGCTACCCCCGTTCTGCCCCGACGCCGTCCACAAACCACAGAAGCAAGGCTCTCATGACTGGAAGGGTACTTTAGCCGAGGCGCGCGCGCGAGAATGCTTCTGCGATAAGATAACCTGCACGGCGCTGCCTCTCAATAGGTATGTAGAAGCTCAACAACTAGACGATGCAGGCAGGAGAGGACGGGACAGGCGCAGACAGCCTCAGTCGCCGGAGGAGGCTCTGCGCTGCGTTCTGATTGGCTGCTTAGGGTTCCAAGCCTCGACACACCCATCGAACCCCAGCACTTACGTAAGAATTCTCAGCGATACATGGTGGCATTGATGAGCTTGCATGTAGAGGGAGCTCTGCGCAAGGATTGACATGCGTGTCCGCGATTGACGCCCCGGCCGTCGAAGTCGCTGACGTGGTGTTCAACATTTCTGCCTCCTACCTGTGGCGTCGACAGTCATATGGACCTCAGGAAACGTGCCAGGCAATAAGTTCGAGATTGCCACCGAGCACGCCTTCGAACAGGACAGCCGGTGAAGACCTCGGCAGGTCGAAGGAGAAAGCATCAGGAACGAGCCTTTATGCTTTGTAGCTTCAGTGTGGAAATGAACGGGTGCATGCTTGTCAACTGCAGTTCAGTTCTCTCCAAGCACGCCATTCACAAGATCTAGCTATACCGTCATTGTCTACTATCGGAATTTGTGGCGAATCAGAGCCATGTCCCGGGTCCCAGAGGTAAGCTGTGGATAACGAACAAATTCTCGATACCACCCAATACCGAGCGTGCCTGCGAGCAAGAACGCTATCGACCGATTCGATCATTCATCTAGTACGGCTACTGCAGTAGAGGTGCTCGCTGCGACAGCTGCTAAGGTCACCTGGATCTTCATCAAGGACCCAGCGCCAACTCTACAATCACCTCACCAAGGTGCAAGCGACGTCCGACGATACTCCACAATCCGTAGGATGAATTTTGAGCAAGGGTAGAAAGGAGCTGTTGCAATTACGCGTCCTGAAGCCGCCCGATTTTCGCAACAATAGTTGTTAAGATCGTTGTAGTCACCGCAAGCCGGGCGGTGGTGAAGCCGTGATGGAGAACACTGCTGAGACTGGCGCAAACAACACTTGCAACAAGATGGATGCTCATAAAAAGAAGCCATCGATGCAGTTGATGCCGACGAGCGTGTTACTGCTTCGAGTATTCACACAATGACGTTGCGTACGAGTCCAAGAACTGAGGAATTGACCACGAAGAATCGCCATCCAAACAAGCTAGAGTTCTGGCCAAATAATGCCTTACAGCGAGCCCCAGAGCCTAAGAGATGGCGTATCAGGCGAGTTTAGCAATGGTCCATGTAGACAATGATCACTCCCATGTTGTTTACCGAAGGCGCCTACCATCGGAAATCCTAGCATGTGAGGTTGTCGGCTGTGGTCAGACACAGCAGCTCAATCTGGCTGGAGAACACTTTATAGCGATAGTGCCGATGAGCTTTAGCCCGTGAGGTATCTCTTACCCAGATGCGTGACCCACCCGAGCTTCCAGAACGAGATCGCGATACAGTTCAATAGGTGTGGACACCAACGCGGACCATATCACTTCTAGCCATGGCAGACTTAAGCAAGTGTGAAGAAAAGAGAATTGTCGATCTAAGATCAACTCGTAAATTCGCGGGATAACTTTCAGCCGACTGATTGTCCCTTTCGAGCTCACCTACGCTTACAGTCTTGCTCTACTGTTGAGTGTTAGGGACTGGACTAATCGAACATCGGCCTCGCATCCAAAGCTCAACCGCCCAGGTACACAAAGTAGCACAGCAATACAACAAAAGGACGCGCCCACAAGGTACGTCTTGAATGCACATACACGGTACAGTCAGTTATCGCGCGTTGAACAAGGATAGTTGCGTTTCGTGGACATGCCACTCGTTCTCACATTTGCCGCAGGAGCCTAGTGGATTTGTAGCGTATCGTCAGCTCTGCGTGTGTACTACAGTTCACAGCGCATCTGATATCACAGCTAATACAGATTTAGATGCCAAAGCTAACAAGAAAATCCCGAGAGGCGAGCACTGTTCAGTTTAGTGGCCACATCTGCTTTGCATTGCCTGAAGCGGTACAGCACTGAGTGCCGCGGTACGATGTGAGGCTGAGCGTATTGTCAGCAACGTGTGATGGTTACACACATGGAAGATTCCAGGATTTGCTGCACAAGTATTCAGTTCTGGCTGACTTGGTCATCCTGCAGCAGATCTCATCCAGCCTTCGTGAATAAGTCTACACACCGGTCAGGTCTCAACATGAACATTATGAGTGAGGGAAAGCATCGAGATCAAGCCTTAATAGATCGAGCAGTCGAGTTGCGACGTCAGCCTTCCCTACGAATTGTCCTGTCGACAGACCATGATTCGACCCTCAACCACTGCGAGACCTCAAGCGTGACTTTGCTACATCACGAAAACAAAAAACTGCCGAGAAAAGCCTTCGATTCTGCGCCAAAGAGGATTGACACACCGGTCCACGTCAAAGCCCTCCATGATGTCTTTGATTACTTCTTCTCGTGTCTTCAACTGCTTTTCTCATGTTTGCGATCATCGTCAATTTAAACCATTCAGCTCCCACGGCAGACTGCCCACGTCATACCACTTCACTACTCAGGGCTACTAAATATGAAAGATTCATTAGATGCAGTCTCGAAGACCAAGATGACTCAACATAGCGTTCAATTGTATTTCCATTGGTTCGCTTCAGTTATCAGCCGCGCGGCGCAACCTATGCTTCTCTGGCGTCTTGAGAAGGGCGAGCGCATTGGATTCTTGGACACACTTGCTAGTAGCACATCACTTACGAGTACTCGGAACTCGCAACTTCGACTTGGCTCGGTGTGCATTCTGGGTGTAGCATTGCTGATTGTGTGGTCTTTATCGCCCAGTGGAGGTCACGCCTCGGTCAGAATCATGACCATCAGGACCAAAGAGTCTCAAATACACAAGTCTTTTTCGTACATAGCCATCACCGGCTTTCTCAACACATACACTCCGGCCGATATATACCGTCAGAGCCTCACACATGCCGGCGTTGTGTTTGGGGCAGCTCTTATGGGATCACCAGCAACAAACTCTTCTCCACTCGATGTCTGGGGCAGTGTCAAGATACCAAGAATCGAGTATTACGAGAATTCTGCTCCGATGAAAGATGATAGCTGGTACGATACCATTGGCGGCGACAGCGACGCATGCTCATCTCTTCTTTGAATCTCCATTGCCGATGTTTACGATTCAAACTTCATCGTCCATGTCACGAGAGTCCAGTCGCCTCACCTGAGCCTGCAATGCTCACTCAACACCACTGCGACGAATAGATCATTCTTAATGGGCAGAAAGCTTCCTGGGGTGTCCTCGAATGCGACTAACGTTGGTTCCATGCTGTTGTGGAATTCAAATTCGCAGAACGTTTCGAACTCTAGTCAGCAAATTTTTGAAGACAAAGTGTCGCCGCAGGTAACAAAATCGCTACAAAGTCAATATACCCCCCTGTGTTTTACAGATTCTACATACACCTGCAACATTACCCAGTCATACATCGAGGCTGAGCTTTGCTGCCCGACTCCATCGACTTGTGCGTCAAAGAGAGTACGTTGATCACAGTAAGATCATTTTCCGCCCGCTTGGACACCACTAGACATCTCTTGGAGGACATCAGCTTCGTAGTCTAAAGGAAGCTCGTGAACTCCAACTGCAGACTTTATCATCCACAATTCTTCGACCGATCTCTCTCAGATCCAAGCCTGATCAGTTCGCATTAGGCCAATGTATCTCAAACAATTCAAGAAAAGTATTCCATATCAATCGCCAAATTCGCTTTGGTGACGCTGATAGCGCAGCAATATGGTTGAAGAGCCATTTGAGACTGCGCCTGATTACATTGCTTGCAGTTTCAAAGAGTGTACAAACGGTCTATCTCAACCGGTGCAGAACTCAGTCTTGTAACACATATCATGCACCCTGTTACTAGATCAACATAAGCCAGAAACGACCATGGGGTACCGCCTATCTTGCTTCTTTGCGGCTACATCGCTCAAACCGGTTGATGAGACACACGTCCAATGGCCCCTTTCCACCATCTCGCACAAATCAAAAGAGCATTAGGTATCATGTAAAGATCTGATATGTAGTCACTGTAATGATTACCTAGATGCAGGGCGCCGGATCTAGACCTCAGAGTAACAAACATCACCCTCAGGAACCTCACCGCCATCTGCACGTTCCACAGTCAGACTTTCGGGCTCATTGTAATCAGATGTCTCCCAATCCATCAGGGCATCAATATCAATATGTGTCTGATTGAGCGGAATCTCATTCACCAGTGATCCTGCAATGTGGTGATCAAGGAACGGCAATGGCTCAGGCTGCAGGCTGTTTAGATCTTCCACAACACGAACGCGAGGCACATCCTCGAAAACCGACCAGCGTTGGCGGCGAAACGCAGGATTCATTGCGGTGTCAACAGCACAGAAATACATGGCTGTGGCGACTGAGCGAGACATTGAGAAAGATGGAGCTGATGAAAGGAAGTGAGGGATAAAGGAAAAGCGATGTTGCGTTGTACTTCAGAAGCGTAGTGAACAATTTACGGACCTTGGGGGCGCTAGTACAATGAGAGGCAGTTTTTCCTCCTTGCTTGTATTAGGTAGGTCTGCTAATGAGTTCCCTATGATACGAAAGGTACTTTATTTAGACTTCAACATCTTCGTGTCTACACCTTGTCTGCAACACCTGCAACCTCAACACAGACCACACCTTCCTCTTTCTCCGTCATAATCATATTCGTTACTTCAGGGCCATCAAACAACCAGGCAATTTCCTCGAGAGACGGGCCCTTTGTCTCAGGGTAAACAAGCCACACGACAAAGATTTCAACCATAACCCAAGGAATGAAGATAAGATAAAACTTCCAGGCCAGGTCCTGGAGTCCAATGGGAACTACGTACGTCGATATGAGCGAAAAGCAGGTGGAGAAGAGCTGGAAACTGGCTTGGCCACGCATACGAAGACTGAAAGGCAGAATTTCGGTGATGTAGAGTCCTAAGTTGCCGTTCAGACCGAGGTTGTATGCGGGAGAGAAGAGGTACAGGAACGCAACAACAGCTCCTCCTGCGGCTTTATTGCTGGAGTCGTTTGCAAACACAGCGCTTCCGGTAGTGATGCTGATCAGGCAGATGAGGATCATAGTGAGTGATGTCAGAAATAGTGGTTTGCGACCGACCTTTTGGGGAAGGGTTGCAAAATAGAGCGCCGAGAACCATGAGAGCATCTGCTGCGTCGCGTTGATAAGGGTCTGCTGGAGACTGGTTGTCAATCCAACAGTGGTAAGAACTGGTGAGAGGTAGTAGGAGATGAAAGCATTTCCGGACATCTGGGCCGTGCATGATGCCCAAAGAATGATGAACATGCGCTTCCTGTTTCCCGGAGTTTTGAATAGCTCAAGATAGTTCTGTGCCCAGCTACCCCGATCCGTACTTCTTTCGTACGCGAGCGCGTTGCGGATTTCATTGTACTCGAACTGAACAAGGGGGTCTTGATCGTTGCCCTCAGCATGATACTTTGCCAACGTAGCGAGGGCTTCCTCGTTACGATCCTTGGATACGAGGAAACGAGGGCTCTCGGGTACGAACCACAGGCCTAGCAGTTGGATCAGAGAGGGCAGACCCTGTAGGGCGGACGGGATCCGCCAGGACGCACTAGAGTTGATGCGAAAAGTGCCAAACGTAGTCCAACCTGCTACAATAGCACCCAATGCGTAGGAAGTATTGAATAGTGCAGTGGCGGTTGCTCGATGCGCAGGATGGGCAGTTTCGGTGATCAAAGGAGCACCGGATGCACCCAAGAAGACCGTTCCGCAACCAAGTATTCCACGTGCCACAACGAACATGGGCAAATTCTGAGCGCCTGCCTGGAGAGCGGCTCCAAGCAGGCAGATGGCGCCACCACAAGCAAGACCGAAGCGGCGACCAAAGGTGTCGCTGACTATAGAGATAAAGGGAATGGCGCAAAGGCCCCCAATGGGATAAGCGGCGTTGAAAAGGCCTAGGGTAGAGCCTTTGGGCTCACCAAAGTAAAGTCGCCATTGTTCCACTGACTGAAGTCCGTTCATCATAGAACCATCGAAGCTGTACCAAAGTAAAGTTAGCCTTGATGCACTAGAAACAACAGGATAGAACGCGAAGGACAACTTACCCCTGCGTGAAAATGGAAAGCATAGGGATTAGAAGAAGAAGATTCAGTCGGCGCAAGTTCGGTGACCTCCACCATTTTTCGGTGTCAACGCTGCTAGCAGGCATGACCGACCCTACGGGTGCCGCTGAATTGGATTGATAGCGCATGCTGACGAGATGAATTGGCGGTTCGTGGTATCGAAGAACTCTCTCAATAGAGACACTCGTGGATTTAGAGCAGAAAAAGAAGATCGTTCACTGTTGGAGATCGACAGGAGGTGCTCGTCAGTGTGGTCTCCACGTAGAAGGATCTCTCGTACTCTTATGCATTCGGAGCCATGCGCATAGTCTAGATTCTGGGGTTCTGGGGTCACGGAGCCTCGTGTGGGGTAGTCAAGCGAACGCGGATAGCCGGGATCAAAACTTTATTTTGGTTCCCGGTCGATTCTTCAAGACCGCGGAAAGCCGGAATCGAATCTTGCAGAACATGCGGAAAGTCGGAGCGGCATCACTAGCGGCTGTGCTGCAACACGGTATCGGTTTTTCTTTTCAAACTACTGGTGCAGTTCCGCACATCGGCGTATGCACGGCTATCTGCGCATTCACTTTGTCTCCCTAATTACGAGATGTGTGATCGATGCACTCGCGCAGGGTCATAACAACATTGGTCATAGCAACACTGCATGAACGTCTATCGCACACGTACGCCAGGACGATTTGAATCTGCAAAAGCGAAGCAATCTTGTTTACACCTTACAAAAGAAGAAATGATCTTGTATATTTGTAATACTAGTGCTAGTAGTTGACTAAAGACTACTCATGCTTGGAACTCGACGGAAACCACTGGTCCAAGATGCTCTTCAATATGACCATCTGGGAATGTTATGTGCAACCAGATAGCCTTCACGTGGACCTTCTCAACGCTTATTGTGATCTTTGTGCTGCCTTCTCTCTTCCAACTGACATGAGCGACACCGGGCGCCAGTTGGCCACCGAGCGGTACACGAGCGTCGAACTCGGGGAATAGGCTGATTCGTGGCTTGAAGGCAATTGCTTTCCATCCAGGGGCAGCAGGCGTGATGCCCGCAATCTCAGTCATAAACTCGAAAAGAGGCACTGCGCTCCAGGCATGACAGTCAGATCGCAAGGTAACATTGTCTTCGCACCATGTGGTCATGTTTTGGGACATTTGGTGACGCCATGGGTCCCAAAAGGTGTGGAAGGCGTCATCGTAAACTGTGCCTCCAGCTTGTGATAAAGCTCGAAGCGCGTAAATAGACATGGCTGTGGATGCTTTTGTCGGGCCCCTTGCTGTGTGGCAGAGGACGTTGCATCGTCGCGTCTAAGCCCGAAGGTGCGAGTGAGAAGTTCCCTGGCCTCACTATTCTTCACAACACCCGCCAGTATCGCCCAAATCTGTATCTGTTCACTGATATCTTTCGATGGGTCTGACCCCATTGCCAAGCCGTCCGTATAGAACCCCCCATCCCAGCAGAACTTGCGGACCGCATCGACGACGAAGTGTGCCCGCGACAGGTATTCTTCTGCAAGACTTGGCCGGTCGAAATGCGCCACAACAGTGGCGAGGTTCTGCAGAGCGTACGCGTAGATTAGACTTGTGAAAGTCTGGTAGCCAGTGCGCTGTGGAGGTATGCCCATAGGCTTCCATTCAGGGGCCCAATCCACAAAATCCCAATTTGTGCCCAATTCCCTCTCGCCGGATGCGATAAGCCCTCTAGAGTCTTTTCGTCGGGCGAACGACTCAAGTATACCATCACAAGTAGCGAGAAATCGGCGTGTGAAAGACTTATTGGCGAAATGTGCGAAGTGGTCTGTCACCGTACAGATCCAGAAGAGCGAAAAGTGAGGTATCAGCTGCAGTTGATGGGCCGGGCTCCGACTAGCTATAAGTCCGATCTCAGGACGATAGGAGTTGTGTAGTTGAATGATACTCTGACGAGCCAAACGATCATCACCAGAGATGGCATAAGTAAAGAGACACGAGCTTCTTACGTCCATCGCATATTGGAGCTGCTCGTAGAAGGGACAGTCTTCGTAGCAGTCATGCATACAGTTTTTGAGTGTCTGAACGCTGGTCTTCCACAAAGTGTGGTAACTTTCAGCGTAAGGGTCCGATGCTGGTAACGTGAATTCCCCAAGGACCTTCAAAGGATAGTGAGTTTCGCCCATCTCGATGGTACGCATATGCAAATCGCTGCCGTTGGCAACATCAATGTCTATTGAGAGGAATCTCAATGTTCGATAATGGAAAGGTGAGAAAGTCTCAAGGCTCCGACTGTCCGGTTCGTAAGCAAGATCAAGAGCAGCCTCAGACCCTGCTTCGCCAGCGAATAGATACTTGTCTTGAGGTCCATACAAGTGCTTCGAGGTGTCAGTCCGATCTCCCTTCCTACGAATGTACGGCACCTGTTCGGGCTGATCCTCGTAGCACTCTGAGTAAGTAATACGAAGAGCACTTCCAGAAGTCAAAGGCCGTTGAAAGCAAAATGCTAGTGTTGCGGTGAGGTGATGCTCCGCTTCAACTTCGATATGGTGAGATGACCCAGCTGGCAAACGCAAATCCTTTCTGCAAGAGGGGGAGTGTAGCAGGATATCCTCCCATTGGTGTTGAGGCAAAGAGCTTCGGACATTATGAACAGCTTTGAAAGTTTTGGTGGACGGTGTGGGGTCTGGAATGCTCCTTGGCGTGAGTATCCAAGGTGGTGTTAGACCATGTGACTTTGGGAGCCGAAGAGGCTTTGCAGAGACCCATCTCAAGGTATGGTCTCGATTGGCATCAACGTCTTCGTACATATGTAGAAAGTCATCTTCGGACTGATCAATACGGAACACAGTAGTACTGTCGAGAGCACACTCCCAGCCTGAGTCGCTTTGCAGACCGAATGTCCCTCGAAGACGAGCATCCGGAGTCCTAACGAAGAGCCCTGGGATAGGTAGCCGTGGAAAGCTTGTTGCGTATGGCGTAGCATAGTAGAAGCGCAAAACTCTGACGCTAACGCAATTTGCGCCTGCCCTCAAGAACGGTTGCACGTCAATTTCATCGTAGAACCACATGTGTTCATCGCCTTTGACGGGTCCTGCGTGAACCAAGGCGCTGTTGATGTGCAGCTGGTATCTCGTGTCGGCCGTGATTTGGATTTTGATGGGACCTGAGGGAACCTGTGGAAGGAACAGCTTCTTTCTGAAGTGGACGAGGCCACCAGCGGAATTGTGGCTGTAGTCAATCCAGTCGGGATGCCATATCCATTCGGTATCAAGGAGCGATGCGTCCATGTCGTGTAGCAGATATTTGTGCGCCTGGATTGTGAGGGAGTAGTGGGTAGGCCTTCAAATGAAGATCTATATATACGTATTCTGATGTGCAAATGCACGATGCTGTTGCGCGTCAAAAGCGACGGTTACTTCTTCCTGATCCTGGCTGGGACTCGTCAACATGGACTAGACAGGCCCCGCTCGCCGATCGCACGGGCCCAGAGGTGAACCAGAATCGTTCGCCACCTGCGTCCCGACTTTCCGCGATTCGACCGTCATCCACTTACGGTCACACGACTTATCCATAGTATTCTGGGGACAGACTTCTCCCTGCTTAAAACAAATCGCTCACAAAAACTGCAATGTGTATCTGGTCTCTAAGGAAATGAGGCCTTAATAATAGCTATGATTTCATAAGCCCGACCACCACGTGGTTTTCCCAACCTTGAAAGACGTCTGTAAGGGTGTACTGAGACTACTCGTGCCCACCATGACATCGTATACGCCAGCCTCTTCGATCCACTGGTCACGCTCTTCGTCCCAAAAACTCGTCGCGTACTTGCTCTCCACTGTAATCTGTGCTTCCTTGGTCTGCCCAGCTGGTACGAAGACCTTCGTGAAGCCCTTCAGTTCCTTCGGCGGGCGTCTAATAGAAGGCGTTCTTTGCGCAACATACATCTGTACGACTTCGGACCCATCGGCATGGCCGACGTTAGTGAGAGTGACGGTTACCACGATAACGTCTTTTCCTTGACGCATTGCTCGTGTCAGGTCAAGATGAGTAAGGGAAAAAGTGGTGTACGAAAGGCCCCATCCGAACGGCCACAGAACAGGCTTCTTCACAGCCTCGTAGTACCGATAGCCGATATAGATATCTTCTCCATACAAGGCACGTCCACGCTCTGATCGATAGTGAAGGTATGCCGGATTGTCCTCGACACGGACCGGGTACGATAGCGGAAGCTTGCCGGACGGGTTGATATCTCCGAAAAGGACATCCGCAATGGCGTTACCGGTCTCGTTGCCTCCATACCATGCCTGTAATATGCCAGACACAGCTCCAGTCCAAGGCATACTCACCGGTGTGCCAGACTGCACGACAACGACCGTCCGTGGGTTTGCAGCGGCTACGGCAGCAACCAGATCATTGGTGCGGCCTGGTAGATCCATATGCGTACGATCGTGGCCCTCTTGCTCATAGTCTGCATTCAAACCGATGCAGAGCACCACTTGATCGACAGTCTTGGCGAGCTCAGCTGCTCGAGAGATTTCCTCGTCGGCATTGAGGACCTTTGCGCCTCCGATTCGAACGCCTCCACCTCCGAACGATACAACACCGTCTGCATCTTTGATCTTGGATGCTGCACCACTAGCAAAGGTAACACAAACTTTGTAGGTTTGCCCGGCTTCGAGTGTTTTGATGCCCGTCTCTTCCACAGTCCCAACATTGAAGAAGGTTCCGCCACTCCGTTGTTCTGTTTCGTTATCGACAATAAGCTCGCCGTCGACGTACAGGTTGGCAGTTCCAAACACCGCGAGGCCAAACTCGAAGTCGCCTCCTTCTTCAGCAGTGTAGAGGCCTTCAATCTCACCCCACCATAGATCCTCCGTGATCTCAGGGTGGTAATAATCGGCGAAATACATGTCAGTATCGACTAGATGGATAGTGTCCACTTCCTTGCGTTCCTTGTTGGAGGCCGGGCTTGTAAACGCTTTGAACGTTACGCCGGTGCGCCCGTCTGCAGTCTTCATCTTCGGTCCAAGAATCGGAAGCATTTTGTGCGCATGGCACCCAACTAAGTAGTCCACGTTTTTAGCCTTTTGCGCAATGCCGTTGAATGGCGTAACAGCATAGTAGGGTCTCAGTGAAGCCGACCCGCCGCCTGAGATGACGGCAGTCTTCGCATTTGGGCCGATGACGAGAACCTTGATAGTCATCAGCATTGAGTAAAATGCTGAGTACAGTCACAGACCTTTTCCTCTTTTTGAAATGGCAGCACATTGTGACGATTTTGGAGGAGCACAATGCCCTGTGAAGCTGTCTCTCGCAAGAAAGCCGCAGTTGCAGGTGTATCTTGCGCCTCTTCAGGTGCATTTTCAGGAATGCCCGATTCGATAGCGCGCTGAACGCAGTTCAATACCGCTCGAACACGATCGTCAACGACGTCCGGTCTGACGTTCTTAGACATTATAGCATGGAGCAGAAGCTGGCCTCGCCATCGACTTGGGCCTGGCATCTCGAGATCAAGACCAGCATTTACTGCTTCGGAAGTGGAATAAGTTCCATACCTGTAAACAAGACGTCAGTTAGAGAGATAGCGATCAGTCCACTCCGCTGCATACCAGTCACTCAAGATAAGGCCTTTCCAATTCCACTCGTCTCGGAGGACTTCTTGTAAGACCTTCCTCTGCTCGCTAACGTGAACTCCATTTAACTTGTTGTACGATGTCATGAAGGCTGCCGGGTGTGCGTCTCGAACCGCGATTTGGAAGGGAAGAAGGTATATCTCTCGAAGAGCACGCTGAGTGACAATTGAGTCGACCGCCATTCTCTCGTGTTCCTGATCGTTTGCTACAAAATGCTTGATAGCAGCCTGGACTCCTGTACCCTGGATGCCGTTGACAACAGCCGCGGCACAGAGTCCGGCGAGAACGGGGTCTTCAGAGAATGACTCGAATCCTCTCCCACCTAGAGGACTGCGCTGCATGTTGACTGTGGGACCTAGCAAAACACTTGCACCCTTGTGCCGAGCCTCTGCGCCCATCACTTCGCCAGCGCGACGAAGCAGCTGAATATCCCACGTTGACGCTAGACCAGTGCCACAGGGGAGGCAGGCAGCCGGAACACCATTGAAGAAGCGTGTGCCACGTACGCCGTTAGGTCCATCAGAAAATCTCACAGAGGGGATCTTGAGCCGTGAGTTGCTTTTTGTATGCCAGAAATCGATGCCGGCAAGAAGTTCAATCTTCTCTTTGATGCTGAGCTTTTCCATCACCTCCTCCACATCGAATAGACTCGGCGCTACTGGAAGATCTCCCATGCTGTCGCGGTGTGATGGGCTTGCTCTGGTTGTGTTTGGGAGAACAGAAAGAACAGGCGAGGACTGTGCATTTCGAGCCGCACAGCATGCCGACCGACTTTTAAAGAATTATACATGACCCACACTCTGCATGACCTATCCACAATCCTGGCGTTGGGCGGTGGTGAACGTTCCAAATGCAGTAGACGTTCGCCCCGTCGTTTTGAATGTGGGGCAACCCCGCCGTGGCACTGGGCCTGCGCTACGGTACAGTAGGTCATTCGTTCCGGGTCTCCGCGACGTCTTAAAAGTAGCAGTCCCCCGGCTTCTGCTCCGATTTCCGCGGGTTCAAACGATCTCCATCATGTCAGAGCGACGCAAGCGTCCACTGGATAGCTCGGAGAGTAGGCCTGCATATCCCCGGAAACGTGCAGCTCAAGCTTGCCTCACATGCCGTCGCCGGCGAACCAAGTGCGACAATGACCAACCCTCGTGCACATCCTGCACGGCGTTGCAGGTCGAGTGCGTCTATCGGGAAATTGATAAAGCAAGGTACCTAGAGTCTCAGCGCAAGCGCCTTCCCGAATTTCCAGCTCGACTGATACCCCGCTCTAGCTTCGATCCAGCGAGTCTCGCGATACTGCAAAGGCTTGATGATCTAGAAGCTCTGTACAAGGCTGGCGGTCATGGAACCTATGTTGTGAAAGCAGCGGTTCAAGAACTTCCATCACCAGTCCCGGAGCATGGGAATATTTCATCCACAGGTCTGGACTTTGAAGACAATTTCGAAACACGATTCGTCAATGTCGAGGCCGTCTTGGACTGGCCTATTATGTGCATGGATGCATATCGGCCACGACGAGGTCTTCTGCACCTGCTGCGCGCATCAGATGATCTCACTACACAGCGCCCATTGCTGGCGGCGGACATAAATGTCAAGGAAGCTCTCAAGCTCCTTGACCTTTTCGTGACACATTATCACATCTTCAACCCAGTTTTAGATATTTCGAAAGTCGAAGAGCGCATTAGGTTTACGGGGTTGAACGGTCTGGATTGGGATGTGCAGTCGTGTTTGCTGGTAGGTCACATTCGAAAAGTCGCCTATACGGTTGCTGATGCTCCTAGCTTCTCATCTATGCGCTAGGCTCAACTATTAGCAACGAAAATGACCGTCCTTCACATTCTTCAGTGGATTTTCGCAAGAGCTCGACTTTCGAACGTTCCGAAGCCTTCTTCTCAGCTGCGCAAAGGCGCATGGGCTCTCTACTTTTTGGGAGCGATCTTGCTGGAGCGCAGGTGTTCTTCCTTGCCGGAGTCTATTTAATGACGACTCTACGGCCAGTCGAGGCTTGGAAAGCCTTCGTTCAGGCCTTGACCTGTTGTCAATCTCTTCAGTCACTTACAAGCACAACAGCCCCTGAACAAGCGCAATTACAACAGGGCATGTACTGGACCTGCTTCAAGTCAGAATTGTGAGTTCCATGACAGAGCATAATCAGTAAAGACTCTATTGATGCAACTTGCAGGGAAGTTCGAATGGAGCTTGGTATGACTGAGACTAGCGTATGGAATCTCCGTTACCCTGCTGCTTATCCGGAGCCGCCCAGGTCTCTTCAGTCTGAAGGTGAGCCGGCATGGTACTTCTATCTTGCAGAAATCGCCTTGAGGAGACTTCACACCCGGATATTGATGTCAACCTGCAGAGTGGTTCCAGGCGGTAATGCTCTACTCGAGAGAACCTCTGCTGCGTTTGAGTTCGAGCAGCAAGTTAACCGATGGTGAGAATCACACACTATATCGATTTCTCGCTGTACTGTCAACTAATTTGACCATTGCCGTAGGTCTGAATCCCTCCCCGAGTCTTTAAAAGATCGGACAGACGAAGACGAGTGCTCCTTGTCACATCGTCAACAACCTCATTTCCAATTTGTATTACGCGGTCACCTCTTAGACTGCTTAGAGATGATCTATTGGCCATTTTGTGAGGGGGCCTTCCTGGGCACCCTGCCCAGTGGTGTTGACTGTAATAATCTCGCTGATCGAGGGTTCGAACTATGTGTACAACGGATTGAGGAGAATGGACCAGGTTTCTACTATCGCCATCACGGAACTTGGCTAATGCTAAGATCATGCACAAGAAGTGCCCTTGTCCTCGTCGCTGCAGCGCATTCCGGGCTAAGCCAAAGACTACCTGCCAGATGGCGACAGGCGGTAGAGAATGTTCTACAATTGCTTAATTATTGGAAAGACGAAGTTGCAGATGTTAGCGATAGGCTAGAAGTGCTACAGAGCCTCGCATTACAGTTGTAGCAGCTAGCCAAGTCCTCAGTAGATCAATGATAGAAAGGATGAAAGCCTGTCGACTCTCTCATTTGAACTTGCTCACGATATTGCATGATCCATTCACCCAAAGAGCGTACAAAAGCCTCTACAGGTATCGAGATCAGTGCTCACGAACCTAAGAAGGATCGTGGTATTGTCACTACACCTTACGTACGCCATGTATACTTTCGAACCTCTGAATGCTCACCATGCCGACTACATCTCTTTCAACCCAAAGGCTAATTTATCTGATTGCCCCGCTCATCTTTCCACCGAGGAATACAAAGCTTTTGGGACGATGGCCTTTGGCAAGCAAACCATCTACCCTAACATACTTGAGCAATTGGCATCTTCGGCGATGGATCTAACCGAGGCAGAAACGCAATGTTTGATCCTTCAGCTTGTACAACAAGCTGGTTTGCCTAGTGGGGACATCGAGCGGACAAATCATGCGCTGGTGGTAGACGGGTCTTTCGGGCTTGCAATTCTTGAACAACTCGAGATCGCCCTTCGACGAGTGTCAGAGAACTGAGAATCATGGCGGGCTTTAGCCAGCTTCTCATTACTGGCCTGACGTATACTGAGCTTGACCAAATTCTCTGGGGCTCGCATGCGTTCTTGACTACCTTCATGAACTACGTTTGGTTTGCTTTAAGTGGCTCAAGAGACTTGAGATGAGAACAGCTTCTTCTAAGGACGACGAGCAGAGGAGTGAGCTTCATTCAAGAGCTACTGAAATGGCTCTGCTCTGCGCCAGCACGTATGACATTGAAACCGTCGATGTTGATATTGTTCTGCAGTAGGACTCCGCTATCTCCATACTGCTTCAGGGCTCGGTAGTCATTCAGGAGAACTGTGAGTCAGTCCAATCAGAGCATCAAGCTTTGTATGGATCACTGCTCCAGTCTAATAGAGCTACGATGTACCGCATGTTGAAGAACTTGCGTACATTAGTTTTGCAAGACAGCACAGGACTATGCGAGACCATGACAGCGAACTGGGCTGTGTTCAGTTCCACAAATGTGAGTGGCTGGCATTTGCTCAGACGACCGCAATAATACTGGCTTGCCACCACGTTCGGCACACTCCTGGTTCACTTCAACCTGCTCATTGCAGAGCTTCTCGTCGATGGAAATCCCTTGGCTCGTTTATCCCAAAAGTTCATGCAACATAGGATGTACAGGCCACTGTTTAAGAACTACACTCTAGAGGTGATTCCGACAGATGAGCTGGGCCTGGAGTTCAGTGCAAGATGTGCTTATCACGACTACAAGCTCCACTTTAGAATGCAGGATCCTGACATGCTAGTCGTAGCAGTACAAGACGATTTTTGGTAAGCTCAATTCCATCTAGCAGTAGCTGCGTGTGCTTGTGGGAGGATGATACTGATAAGTGGTAGATTGAAGTTTTGTTCCTTTCACGTGTGTTCCGAGATAGACTGCCACACGCCTTCGTGGTAGATTTCATCCATTGGTTTGATCATATCACCAATAAAGTAGTATCTCGGCCCCGGCAGTCTCATTGGATCACTGATCTTGACTGCTGGCGCCTGAAGTACGATACTCGAGCCAAGAATTGGCGGTTAGTGAAGGGGCCGCACGTGCTGGTCGATTTGAACAGTACCTCAGCTAGGGTCCTCTCAAAGATCATTCGGTCAATTGAGGAAGCACAGCACATTCACGTTGTGTTGGATACTACGACCGAGACCATTGAGGTTCATCTTCCACAACTTCAACTTGACTTCTTTAGTTATCCCCATCTGGCGAGATGTCGATCAGGAAAATCTGAGCTCACACGCTTGTTGTCTGCGCCACCCTGATTGAGATTTCGATCAGAGTCACTATTACCGACCGGCTTGTCATCCATCGACGGCGGCGGTTTTGGTTCTGCGGTCTCAGGCTTCGCTGGAGGGTAAGTTCTTTCCATGGTTCATGGGCGTAACCACTCCCATTGTCGATGTCTCCAAATAAAGTCGCCTTCCTGTGCTCAAGTAATAGAATCGCCAACTATCAAGGCTTTGAACGTCTTCTTAGGATAGGGAAAAGGCTTAGGAGGGTCGAGGGCAGGCGAATTTTGCGGATCTGCCCAGCAATCGGCCTGAAAGTCGCACAAGCTACACTTGTGAAGCTTGCCGTCGGAAGACACACAGGTCTCCTTCTGATAGCACTTGGCTATATTTTGCACTCGTCAGGGAAAGCGGGTAAACATCCATATTCTATCTCAGTTTCAACTTCTCCCTTCGCAGAAGTAACTACTGGGGACGTCCAGACTAGATTCGAGTTCTCTCGGCACAAGATGGTCAGTTTCCATTCTCCAATATCAGCTCATCAACGTTGAGGTCAAAAAAAGCGGGCAAATACCAAAACACTCTAATTGACCAAGCCTTCCATAGGCCCAACTGCACCAACTGTATGTTTCTCATACACAAAGTAGACGTGTTACTTATCATTTCCATTGACTCCGCGCCGTCGCAGACCGAGTGGCCGTCAACCCATACTTGCATGCTCATAACATCGGGACCCCAGATCCGGGAATAAACGAAATTATGGGCTTCTATCGCAGCTTGAGCGGGCCTACATAATGCTGCGACAAGAATCATGGCTAAGTACCTCATGGTGACAGAGCGCTAGGGGAGCGGTTGGACATGAAAGATCGGATGCTGTAAGGCTCTAAGGATGCCTCGCACATGTGAGAATGAGACGCTCAGAACCGTAGGGTACACAGCTCTTGAATATCATCGCGCGGAATTGCTCAACTGGGCGTTCAATATTTTACGTTCACTTGTTCCGCATCTTATTTTAGATGCCCACGATACTTGGCACCAACGAATATCGTACTACATACCAGTATGGCTCCTCAGACAGCCTCTGCGCAGCTGCGATTGGTGCAAAATTAAGACTAATCATACAAGCATTAATCGTTCAGCCATTGCGATCACACTTTACTAAGTGGCTTCGAAGAGGTTCAACGTCGTAGTCAGTGTAACGCCAGATTCAGGCTTTGAGAAGCCGGGGGGACTGTACTGCTCACGAGTGTCCCACAAAACTTATGAATGAGTCCCGGAGATTGGGTTCCGACACGGAAGGAAGGCTTCAAAAGGGTTAGTCATCCATCAGGCCACTAGTTCTGGAATCAATTGTAGATTTTAGCTAAGACTTACTCGGTGCTTAGTTCCGTAGGATTTCTTCGAGTAACGGAGGTTGGGAGGTCTTTGCAACAGAACTCAGGTATTATTTACTACATCGGTGCCTGCAATGCGAGAACACCCATGCGCAATTGCCAAATATAGAGCTTGTGGCCTTCCACTTATACTCTGTTACAAGACACAAGCTTTACGCCTGAGCTACTCACTACCCGCCACCAATTTCATGCTTAAGCTCCTTGCTACCTAGGAATTGCCAGATGCTTCCTGTAAGGTTGTAATCTCGCAATCAGGCACTGATACACGACACAAGCTCATGTTTGTGGTAGCCGCAAAAGCGTTGGGGCGTGCATTGGGTGAATCCGTGCGTTAAATGCACGGACAAGCCTCAGATCACCCTACCTTCGTTGTATCCTCTCGTCTAGATTGACTAGGTAGGCCTTTATAAATGATTAGCCTTGATTGACCAGCACCACGTTGGCCTAGATATAACTACGTAAGAAGTGAAGAAAATTAGCTCTTATAGAATGCAGGTCCTAGCATTAGAGCAAAAGACATTGTAACATGCTGTACATTTTATGCTAGTGTTCTTAGTATATAAAATGCAGCATTATAACTATGCCTTATAGGCTTATAACTTTATTATATTTCTTAACACAAGCAATAGCTAGTGTTAAAGCAACTAAGGCCCTATACTAAGATAAAAAGACGCTATACCTATCTTGTAAATACTAATACACACTGTGTATTTTTTTAAGAAGTTAAAGCTACTTAATTCTAATAATAGTTAATTTAAGTTAATAAGAGGTGCTATACTACATATTAAGTGCTAAACCTTTATAGGTTATATAGCTAAGATAAAGCTACTACAGTCTACTACTTTATAGTGCAATAATACTATAATATTAAGGTAGTATAGTAGAGTAAAGTAGTCTAGCTAGCTATTCTATTTATATTAGGGCACTATTCTATAGAGATATAAAGTAGTAGGTTTAGTGTATTTTCTATAATACTACTTTAATCTATAAATTATTATTGCTCTAAATAGCTAACTACTTAGTTTTAAATAATATTCTATAGTAGCTCTAGACTATTAACTAGTAAAGTTACCTCTATCCTTGTATTAGAAGTTTACACAAGACTAACTTGTATAGAAATTATAAAGCTTAATATTAGACTTATTCTTGCTATTGCTACTAGTAGGCTAGCTTAAAGCTCTCTAGCTATAATTAATAAAACTTATTCTAGAGGTAGAATTAATAAAAAGCTATAAAAAGAAAGTTTAGTTATACTTTAGAAGGCTATTAACCTCTAGATACAAGTATATAGCTACAATACATATACTAGAGCTAGTTATAATCTCTTTTAGAAGAACTATAAATCTAGTGCTTTCTATAGCTATAGTAAAAATAGATTCTACTAGAGGATTTATAGAGATAGTAGAAAATAGTACTAGACTAGTACTAGAAAAAATAGAGAGATTGCGTTCTATAAATACTCTAACTAGGGCTAGTGCTTAGTATTTTATCTATATACTATAGGCTATAAAAAATACTCTAAGAACTATAGCTATAGCTACTAACTTTACCTTACTTAAGATTCTTGCTATTAGACCTCTGTATTAGAGTATTAGGCTTTATAATTGCCCTAAGCATGCGTGTCCTAGCTTTATTAGCAACTCTAGCAAGCTATAGCATAATTTAGTAGTATAATTGTTTTTTACAGAAATAACTACTAGAATAATACTATAAGATTCTTTTATATACAACTTAACTATACTCTATACTAGTTTTATATTAGCTACTAACTACTACTTTATCTCTAAGTAGATTTAGCTAGGTAGGTTTATAATTATAAAGTATAGGTAATTAGAACTAGAGATCTTAATACATAAGAGATCTTTAGAAAATACTTAACTAATACTAATAATAGCTATTATATTCTTAGCACTATTAATTAAGTCTAGAAGTATATAAAAGCTATTATATATTTTGCAGAAATTGCTAAGAAAGGTTTACTCTATTCTATTATAAAAATTATCTAGAATAATTAAAATACTAATACTAAAGTATAGTGTCTTTCTAGAAAATTTATTTAGTTAGAAGGTAGGTGCATAGGTTGCTTTTTACTAGAAAAGAAATACCTAAGCTAGGCTTAAGTATAAAGCTTTTACCTAATAATTAGTTACTATAAATAATAATCTATAGTAGAGAGACACAATAATTAATACTTAGAGGTAGAGTTGTAATACTAAATCTAGCAGATCTAGTTGCTTCTTAGAGTAAAGATTATTAAGAATATAATTATAGAATAGTTTAACAGCTACTTTAAATAATATATTTATAAAGGAGTAAGAATTAAGCAAGGCAACTTTCTATATTAGTTAGAAGATAAATTAATCTAGATTAAGTAGAATATAGTATATTTTTAAAGATATTATAATTAGTAGATTATCTTTACAAGACAAATATAGTTATCTACTTAACTAGCTTAGTAAGTATAGATATAATATATTTATATATTTATTAATATTATGTTGTATCTAAAATATATATCTACTTATCTTTGCTCTTTAATATACTGCTATTATAGTATTACAATAATAAAGAGCATAGCTTAATTGCATATACTATATAAATATTAAATATAGACATTCCTTATTACGCTAGAAAAGTATATCTATAAGTAATAGTAGGCTATATAGCTTAATAATTTTAGAGTAATACTATCTGCAAGTAGTATAATAAAGGTAACATAATCTAATTCCTATTAAGCTAAAATAACCTATAACTTAATTAGCCTTAATAAAGCTAACTAATTTCTATTATATATAGAAACTATTAAGTTTTAATAAATAGTACTATAAAACTATAGTCTAATATTCTTTTTCCTTCTTGCCTTCTATAAAATTATATAGATTACTAGAACACTATAGAAGCAAAAAGCTATAAAATAATATATCTCTAGATATAGAACACCTATTATAGAAAAGCTACTAGTAGTTAGTAAGGTACTGCCTAGGCTACTACCTTTTTACAATGTACATCCTACTATCTAAACTTCTACCTATAAATATATCTTAATAAAGAATAGACTATAATTGTATAGTATAAATTTACTTACCTTTTTTTGCTATTTTAGAGTAAACAGCCTTTAATCTATATATATAATTAGAGGCTATTATATCTTTCCTAAGTACATAGTCTTACTAGAGGCCTGCGCTTAGTATTACTTTAGGCTATACTAGCGCTTTCTAATTCCTGCTACTCTAATAGATATAGAAGAACTTATTATCTATTATTATAATAATTAATTATAGCCTACTAACGTAGACCTGCTAAGATTGTAATAAAAGTTAGTTAGTAGGCCTAGCAAGGTAGTAAAAAGTAGTCCTTAGTGCTTGTCTATCTAGTAGCAGCTAGTAATATAGTTATAAGGTGCTAGGTAGTACTAATAAAGATAGAAAAACTATATATACTACTTTATATATAATAATACACTACTAGTAAGTCCTACTCTATATATATATAAGCTTTAGAAAAGAAATATTTTTTAAAGTTCTATTTAAGCTATAAATATTCTTTTTATTAGAAGATTATATAATAGTAGAAAATAATAAAATAGTAAGTTAGAAATTAATTATAAAAAAGTACTAATAAGCTATTAAAGTATAGCCTAGAAGTTCTATAGGCATTAAAATAAAAGTTTATAATAATAATTTAAAAAATAATTATAATAAAAACTTAAAAAATAAATTCTAAAGTATATATAGAGTATACTTAAATAGAGACTATCTAAGTAAATAGATAATATACTTTTAATTAGCTACTACTTATAAGGTTTTCTATTAATACTAGAAGTAAAAGTAATAAAACCTATATAATATATTAGATATTCTAGCTTAATTTTTTTTCTAAGTACTTATTAGAATACTATAAAAAAAAGCTTTATAGTATTACTACTAGAAGTAGAAGCTATAGTAGCTTATATCTATTTCTAAAACTTAAAAACTTTACTTATATTACTACTATTGCCTAATAATACTTTAGAAAATATAAACTTGTACTAATTTTTTTATATTACTAATAGAGTAAGCTATATTACCTAAAAAGATTAATAAAGTTATACTAATAAATAAGTAATTTTTATAAATATACTTCTAGTATTAAATAAAGAATATATAACTTAATCTCTATAAAAAAATTAAATAATACTTTAGCTTTTAATAGCTAGTCTAGAAGAATATCTAAACTTTTTTTTAAGTAGTATTATAGTAGTTTCTAGCTATTTTTAGTAGTTCTCTAGTATAGTAGTATAAACTTAGTAAGTAGAATATCTAGATTTCTTTTTTAGTAAGTAGAATATATAGACTTTTTTTTAGTATATAGAATATCTAAACTTTCTTTAGTAAGTAGAATATTTAGACTTTTTTACTATAGTAGAATATCTAAACTATTCTTTAGTAAATAGAATATCTAGACTTCTTTTTAGCAAGTAGAATATCTAGATTTTCTTTTACTAAGTAGAATATCTAAATTTTTTTTTTATTTAGACTTTTCTACTTCTAGTAGAGTAAGTTCTATAAAGTATATATATAAACTTTTTTTTTAAAAATAACTTACTAGCTTTTATATTTATTTTCTAACTTTATATATAGTATAAATTATATTTTTTTTATACTATTATATTTTTAGGCTAGTAAATATAAAAATAACTACTTAACTACTTTTAACTTTTTATATAGATAATCTAAATACTAAATAAAACTATATAATATACTTTATTATAAAATTAAAGTAGTAGAACTAAAAGTCTATAAAAGAATTTTTTTTTCTACTATACTAGTAGAAGTAGTAGAACTAGTAGAACTACTTATTTTATTTTATTTTTTTTTTATTTTCTAAACTTTCTAGATATTCTAGAGTTCTTTTAGTATAAAAGCTAGAACTAGAACTATTAGTAAGTTATAGTAAACTTTAAGTTAGAAAACTTACTTATTATATATCTCTAAAATAGTATAGAGTCTATTACTAATATATTTTTTTTAAATTTCTTTTACTATTTACTAAAGTAACTCTATTTTCTACTTTACTATTATAGTAGGTCATATAGTATTTTTTTTTTAGAAAAGTTTACTAAAATAATAAAAAACCTAGAATAGCCTAGCTCTAAGCCTATAAGTAAAGCTTAGTATAGATATTTTCTAACTATAATTTTTTACTATACTTCTTTTATATATATAGCTTTTTTAGTAAAAAAGCTTACTATAGCTAACTAAATAGCTTAGAAAGCTTTTTACTATATTCTTTTTTTTTTTATATTATAAATACTCTTTTCTAGTATATAGTTATAAGTTAAACTTAAAAAGCTCTAGTTATTTTTAAAAGACCTTCTAGCTATAGTAGTACTATAGTTAGAGTTATTATAGCTTTTACTAATAGTAGGTATCTATAAAGTAGTTAGGTTAGCTAGTTAATAATACTAAATTTAAAAGTTTTACTTTTACTTAATAAATAGTACTTTAGTATAAGTAGGTTTACTTTTAAAAAGTAGATAGTAGAATACTATTATAAGTAAAAGTAATACTTAATATAAAAAAGTAGTTATATTAGTTATTATTTCTTAATAGTATACTAAAACTATTTAATATACCTCTATATAGTTATATAAAATAAGTTTAATAACTTATTACTTACTACTTACTTAACTAAAATATTCTACTTTACTATATATCTTTTCTATCTAAAAAGCTTAGTTTTATTAAGCTTATAAGCTTTTCTAGTTTTTATTCTTAAACTAACTCTTTATAAATAATAGTTTACTACTTTAATAGTCTATTATAAGTTATAGTATTTTTAGTTTTTTATATATTTTCTATTACTATAAGATTTCTTTATTAAATATATCTAAATAATTTCTTTTATATTTATACTAGTACTTAGAAAGTATTACTATTTTAAACTTATAGCTAATAGTTATTTACTTTATACTTTTACTTTTTTATTTTTTTATACTAAACTATTTATATACTTTCTAATTTTAAAAAACTTTTAAAACTCTATTATTATACTATTCTATTAAGCTCTACTATACTTACTTATTTATTATTACTTTTAGTATATAGAACTTTAAAACTATAGCTTATTACTAATAAGTATTTATTTAGCTTTTTAAACCTTATCTATTATTAGAAAACTACTTAAGTAGTATAGATTTAGTAAGTTATTAAACTAGTTCTATAGTAGTATAGTAAGTAACCTACTTATTAATATTATATACTATAGCTAGCTAATTTAAAAACTTAAGTTTATAATTTTGACTAAGTAAAATTCTAAAGTCTATAAGCTATATAGTAAATAACTTTTACTAACTACTTATAAATCTAGATATAATATAGTAATAGTAAAGTTTTAGCTATAGACTTATATAAATAGTCTAAGTAGTTTAACTTTTTATATACTATACTTTTACTTTTTTTTAAGCTTTTAAACTTCTATTAGCTTTCTAAGTCTAGCTTTTTCTTTACTTTTAAGTTCTAATATTTTATTAAGCTTATCTATTCTTTACTACTTTTTTTTTAATTATATTAACTTTTTCTACTAGTATTAAGATTAAAAAAACTTATTAATTTTCTAATTCTTAGTAAATAAAGTAATTAGTTTCTATTATCTAGTTACTATTACCTAAAGTAAGCTTAAGTATTTGCTTTTAGTATAATTTCTCTTTAGCTAGTAATTCTAATACTTTATAATCTATAGTAATTACTATAATCTAGAGTCTATCTAATCTTAGGTTAGCTAATTATATATAGTAATCCTTTATAGTAATTCTCTACTATAATAATAGATAATTTAAATCTACTTACTTTACTATAACTAGTAGAAGTTATAGTAAAGTTTTTATCTAGTACTTAATATATAAGTAAAGTAGTAGCTACTTTACTTATTTTCTATATTATATAAGCTAATTAAAGCTTTAGCCTAGCTCTAGCTTATTTATAATTACTTTTCTATTAGCTAGTAGAATACTAGTATAGGTAAGAATTTAAATATATAATAAAGTTATATCTATACTACTTTAATAACCTACTTATTTAATACTATATATATTAATAGATTACTATATTAGCTAAAAAGTATATTATAAAACTACTTTTATATATAAATAAATAAGCTAATAGTAAAAAAAAAGTATTATAATAAACTAGGCTTTAAGTAAATAGAACTATACATAAAATTCTATATAATAGCTATACTTCTACCTAGTATAGAAATATATCTTATACTAAAAAAAAACCTTTTTTTCTTTTTTCTATTTTTCTACTTCTATAGTATAGAATTAATATATACTTATTAAAAAGCTACTTTAATCTTTAATAGTAGTACTTTATATTATAGAAAAGTCTACTATTATATAATTAGCAAGTGTTTTATATATAGAAAAAGTAGATCTAGATTATAGTTAAAATTAATATATAGATAAAATTATTAATAGAAAGCTTAAAGATAGTAGAAGTAGAAATATACTTCTACTTTTAGTATCTAAAGTAAGTCTAAATAGTCTACAAGTAAACCTTAATAGTAGTACTTCTCTACTATAAAAATATCTTAATAAAGTCTATAATGTCTACTAACACTATTAGCAAAGCTTATCTAGAATGTGTATTAACGCACTTACCATGCATAGAAGAGAAGGTCAACTGGTACTGCCCATTTGCTGCTTTCGGCAACTTGTATCCCTCACAGAAGACATACGGGTGTAGCTGCCGAAACACAACAGTAGAACTGGAGCCGACTGTCTTCACCCAGCTCCGATCACCCACGAAATGTGTGACAAATGCTATCCAGATGGGCACAGCCTTCAGCGGCCCGCGGCGCGGGGTCGCCTCAAAGCGCACAACCCCGGAGTCCACATCACGGTACACGCGCAAACGATGCAGGAGTTGACCATCCGAGATCTCGCTGATAAACTCGAGTCGCTCACTGCCGTCCCTGTCAAAAATGTCCTTGATCTCGTTGACCATGGGCGTCTGGTCCTGGTGCTTCATCGCAACGAACGCGTTGTAGAATAAAACCATGCGCTCGTACACCACGAAGCGCAGGCGCGCCCACAGGTCCAAATGTCCGTCTATGCGGTTCACGCGACACAGCTGCAGACACGAATCTTTCCTAACGATCGTGAGCCCAGTAAGCGGGTAGCAGTAGCGCCGCCGAGTGCCGTCGGAGTCCATGGTTAGGAACAGGATCCGCGCGCGCAGATCCTCGTATCGGCAGTACAGTCGCAGCCAGACGTTTGTTGCTTCCAGCGGCAGCTCAAGCACTTTTTCAAAGTGGTCATCGCCCAGTATTTCGATGCTGCTGGGCTCATCGCGGCCGTTGCATTCGGTGGCATCGCCGAGGGTCCGAAAGGGGGTCGATGGGTGCCGGTTGTCGAAGATTCGCATCGCCCAGTGCATGATTGGGGCACCGGAGTCGGTGGATTGCGAAGCCATGCCCCTTTGAGGGTCCCTTTCTTCTCGAATATCTGTACTTCCTAGCGGATTTGTACCGGCGTTGGGGCTGTGTTGCTCAGACAGGTGCATCTGCAAATCAAGTCGACGCTGATCGATGCTGCCTTTGAATATGTGATCGCAGTCTGGGCAGAGTTCAGATCCAATAACTGAGTTTGTGTCATCCTTTGATGACTGAGATCCTTCGCCATCTTGGCTTCCATTCGCGCTCTCCTGTGGGTCGCCGAAAACATGCGAGGGCACAGCAAACAACGAAAGTTCTTCATGGTGCTTGCCAAGATGACGACGCAGCGCAACCAGAGAAGAGAAAGGTTGCGAACATAATGTGCATTGAGTGGCGCATTGCGTGGGTGCCTGCGTTTGACATGCTGCCATGATATCGCTCAGACGCGCGTTGGTCGCCAAATCGTTGTGTTTGGCTTCGATATGTGTCTGCAAATCAGCCGAAGACGAGAAGTACTTGCTGCACTCTCCAGGACATTGCCATTGTCTTCTATGATTTTGCAGCTCATGTTCAAACCACTCATTTCTGGAGCCGTAGCCGTGATCCGGGATATTGCACTGTTGAAAGGTGCAAACCTTGAAACATGTCAGACAATACGATAAGACATGCCAAGCTCTGCTTACATATGGTTGTAAATCTCGGTACACATGTCTGTACCAACTCAGGGTTCCAGATACCGATATCATATGAAAGCACAGCGGGCATTGGAAAGGCTGATCATTCAGTCCTGATTCCGGCAGGGTCGGCGGTCGCAGCGCATTTGAGTCATTGTCCGATAATGCGTACGAGGTTTGCGAAAGAATATCTTCTGAGTCTTCCGTTCCCTCATAAGTTGTGTCCGGAAACCTTTCCTTGTACGCATTCGGAATCGATGAAGCTACTGTGCTTTGTCCATCTGTGCCGATAGTGTTCTGTGGTACTACTTTATCGTGCACAGAGATGCCTGAAGGTCCAGCAGCAACAACCTCTTCCAGCCCTAATGCAGACTTATTTCGACGAGCTTCGCGATATCTCAGAAACTGACGACGACGGGTTATGGCTCTTCCTAGACGGAGAGATACATAGGCTGGAGCCTTCGGAAACTTAGCTCGCACATGTTCGATATCGTTTGGCTCGAAATGCCTACAGTCGATATTCCTTAAGCCCTGAAGTCGGTCATGGGGAGCTGGGTTCCGAATTGATACTGACAGACGTAACAGCGATGTGGTGATATTGACTAGGTTGCCAACAAGCTGACGAAGCTCGGTCTGTGGTGTAGAGGATTCATCTTCGGCATCGCTTATGCCCTCATCGGAGTCTGTCTCCGGATATTGTATGTCTTCCCACGGTACTCTTTCCTCGGAGAGGATTGATCGAACTGTTCCCAAGGTCTCGGCCGCGGTTTGAAGTGTCTCAATGATGCTGTCGCGGATATGCGATGCCTCTCGAAGCTTATGATCAAGAGAGCCTCGACCTGCTCGGTGAGCTCCGATATTCCCAGACCAGACACGGAAGCGGCCGAGCTCATCTTGCAAGACTCCTGGCGCTAATTTGGACTTCAAGCGTACGGGAGCCTTGTCGAGCGCCGCGAGGACACTTTCGAACCTCTTCAAAACATCCCAAACATGCCTCATAACTGTGTTGTTGAGATCCAAATCACCGGCCGGCATTGTGTGGTCAGTTTCGGATTTATGTGAGGGGGACGAGGTACTTCCTATTGTGGATCAATTCGAGCTTCAATGATAAGGTGCAAGGGTGGTGTTTCGTAGAGCTGAGAGCAGACAAGGCTGAAGTGGGGTTTGGCGGTGGCTCAGCACACGTGCGTCGTGCAAAGGCGACTCAGCCCCAGGGATCCTTCGTGCAGTTGATTTCAGCCTCGCCTGTACATGCCACCTTCCTCCTCTTCTTTGTCATTGCTGTTGCATCGTACCTCTGACGATGTCCGGATTCGAGGTGGCAGGGATCGTCCTAGCAACGCTCCCACTAATCATCAACGCCTTAGAGCACTACGCGAATGGCGTTGAAACTGTTACTCGATGGCGCAAATATGCCGCAGGGATCTCTTCTCTGACACTGGCAGTCAAAACCCAGAGAACAATCTTTACGAATACCCTGGAGCAGTTGCTCACGGGTATCGTGAGAGCTAATGACATGATGGATGTCTTGAAAGACGCCGGAGGAGAATCCTGGCGCACAGCAGACATTCACAATCAATTGAGAGTTCGACTGGGAGACGCCTACTCTGCGTATGTCGGAAACGTGGACGAGATGTACAAGGCGCTGAAGGCGATGATGGAAAACTTGGCCCTTGACTCGTCCGGACAGGTTTGCACCATATGGGTTGTCGATTCTTAGCTACACCTTGCTAACTCTAGCACTAGGTCCAAACACAGGATCTTAGCCGCTTCGAACAGGAACGTAAACGGCTGGGATTCAGTCTTAGGAAGTCTGCATATGCGGAACAGGTCGCGCAACTGGAGAGGCTCAACTCCGTTCTCGCCCAACTTACGTCGCAGTCCCGAGATCTTCAGCCAACGCGAGCCGCTTTTCGAGCATACGCTTGCCCGGACTTCGCATCGTTCCAAGACGCAGCCACAGCCGTATACGATGCTTTGAGTTCCGGATTACGTTGCGTTCGCGGTTGTCAAGGCCATGCCGTCAAGCTTCGTTTGGAGTACAGAGATTCGCGAGCTGGCAATAGCGAACAGCAAATACCGTTCCACCTTGTCTTCAATCATACCTCGACTTCGCAGTGGCGGGAGCTCGATATTCAATGCATCAAAGAGCAGGCGAAGCGCGTCGTGGCACATAGCGGCCTAGCTTCAAGTGTCACATCGCAACCAACTTGCAAGCGGGTCCGCTTTGGGTCGCCAGTCAGGCAGACCCGCAAAGGCCGGAACAATCGCACCGTTTCGACGACGACATGCACGACGACGGCTGCGACAACCACGGAGATAACGACAACCACCACGACTCCAGTCTATCAGCCGGCCACATTCGTCCTCAAAGCCCTGCCCATACACATCCAAAGCCTTTGTGATGCGTTGGCCAAAATTCCACGCCCACAACCACAAGCAGACAGCTGTATAGGATACGTCCTGGACACAAAACAGCGCAAACACGGCATCTATGCGGAATTTGTGGATAAGCATCAGCAAGATTCTTGGTCGTCACTTTCTCTGCGACAAGTATTGAGTGGCCAAGCGAGCATCGGCCAGCCGCTGACGCGCTATGACAAACTCCAAACTGCAGTGCAAATCGCATCTAGCATCCTGCAGCTATACAACACCCCATGGCTTGACGAGAAGTGGACTAAGGATGACGTGCACTTCGTGAGGATGCCCAGCTCAGAAGCGAGAGCGCTCTACAAGCATCCGTACGTGAAGAGAGACTTCCCGGCGAACTGCAACAAGACCGCGACCCAAGCTCAACAGACAAAGTCCCGGTTGATCCGTAACCAAACACTATTTACCCTCGGAGTCTTGTTGATCGAAATCTGGTACGGGAAGCCTATCGGCAAGCTTCATATCACGGACGACTTGGACTGCGCAAATACGCCGGGGCCAGACTGGTGTGCTGCAGATCGACTGGTCCGGCATGAGCTTGAGTACGAGGCTGGTAAAACCTACAAGGAGGCAGTGCGACGTTGCTTGCAGTGTGACTTCAACAGCCCGGATGGCAATTTAAATAACTACGAACTCCAGAAGTCTGTGTTTGAAGGGGTAGTGTTGCCTCTTGAGAATACCTTCAAGCAATTTAAGGGACAGCTATAATAAGAATTTCTAGAGTTAGAATATCTATATCTTTAGTATAACTCTAGGTATAGAAAAGTCTACTACATACTATATTATTTTAGCTAGAAAGTTAAAGTCTATTATAATATAGTAGTATTAATAGTAAATAGTAATATATCTAGTAATATAAAGCACTACTAAGCTAGTAATACTACTAATCTAGTAACTTTTTCTTAGTATTATAAATACTATATATAAAATAAGTAATTACTTACTACTTTCTATAGACTCTATATATAATCTACTTATATTAGATATAAAGTCTATTTCTATATTATTCTAGTATATATAAGTATTATACCTAATTTTTCTATAGTTACTATAGTACTATTAACCTAGCTTAGCTTTTTTTTATTACTATTTATATATATTTATTTAATACTCTATAAGCTATACGTATACTTTAAGCTATTAATAATACTATAGTACTATACTTTATTATTCTACTATACTAAAACTACTTTTTTTTATACTTTTAATACTTAGTAATTTCTACTAGTTGCTTTTTAAGCTTTTATATATATGCCTTAATAATTATATTTTTATATAGTATTTTAAGAGCTATTTCTACTAGCTTTATAAACTTTTTTTATATAAATATTAGTAACTATATAAAATAACTACTTAAAAGTATTATAATAAAAAGTTAGTTTATACTATATACTATAGTATAATAAAGTAGTTAGAAGAAAAAGTAGCTTTTTAGAGTATTATATTAATTTACTATAGCTATATATAATAAGTAGTAACTTTATAAGTAGGTTCTTTAATAAAATATTATAAAAGTAGTAACTTAAGAAAGTAGTACTAGTATAAAGTTATAGATTTAATAAAAGTTACTAATAGTTATCTATAGGCTATTTATCTACTATATATTAAGTAAATATTAAAGCTTACTTAACTATTAGAGTTTTATTAGAAACCTATTAGGTAGTTATTAGAGCTCTAGTTTTTAGAAGTTAGTAAAGTATTAAGTAGCCTAAAGCTTACTTATCTAAGGTATAGACTAGAGTATAGCCTATTATAAAAAGATTTTTTCTACTAAAATTTATTAGAGCTACTATATACTTAGAAACTTCTCTATATAACTTACTTACTTACTTACTTTATTTCTATTATATAGATTTTTTTTTAGTACTACTTTGCTACTATACTTACTAAAGCTAAGCTTAAGATTAAGAATAAGTTTATAAAGTATAAGCTTACCTAGTTTTTTAAAAAGTCTAATAGTAATAAAAAAGGTATTTCTATACTTTTATATACCTACTAGCTTTTATATAGTACTTCTATATAACTTTTAATACTTCTACTTACTTTAGAAATATCTATAACTTATTTCTCTATTATCTACTAGTTTCTATATAGTTATTATATTATTTTAGTAGCTTTCTATAGGCTTTCTAGTATTTTTCTTTTACTTAATATATTTTTATATTACTCTACTACTTATAAATTTTTATAACTAATAGCTTTTATAGTACTTTTAAAAAAAAAAAAAGTACCTACTTTTCTACTTCTACTACTACTACTACTACTATTACCTCTACTTAGATTAATAGTACTACTAATACTATACTTTAAAATAGTACTAATATACTTTATATTTACTACTTAATCTACTATAAAACCTATACTATAGATAGTATCTTCTATACTACTTACTAGAGTATATATAAGTATTATATTACTATAAGTTTTACTTTCTAAACCTATTTTCTTTTTTATAGTATAAGAATTTTACTAACTATTCTATATAGCTACTTATAGAGTATAAGCCTACTACTATTTTAGTCTATACTTACTATAATAGTACTAACTAGTTTACTATTCTTTAGTATAATAATAAAATTAAGTAGCTAAAGTACCTACTTAGTAAGTATATTAAAAATTTCTCTTCTACTTATACTAGTTTTATTAGAAGTTAAGTACTTACTACTTCTTCTACCTAAGCTTTACTATCTACTACTATTATATTATATATCTTAGCTTTAATTATTATAGTTTTTAAGAAGTAGCTTAAGGTTTTTACTAGTATTTATTAAAACTAAGCTTAGGCTTTCTAGGTTTTTATAGATAGAATTAAGTAGCTTAGAAGTAGTATTACTAATATTTTTACTAGTATTAAAAGCCTCTAGTATAACTATAATATAAGTTTTCTAACCTTTTACTTTATTTTTTATTTTTTAGCTAACTAATTTCTTTAGGCTTTTAATAGCAAATCTTTTAGTTTTTTTCTTATAGGCATTTATAAGTATATTATTACTATAGTATATAACCTATAAGCTATAAAAGCTAGTTATAATAGTTATACTAGCTATTATTCTATTATATTAAAGTCTAAGTCTAATTCTAATAAGTAGATTATTAGTGCTTAAACTAAAGCTTCTATTATTATTAGTTATAAAAAGCCTAGTTCTACTATTTAGCTATAGTTATAGGTAGTTTATTTAGTTTTTTAGTTAGAGTTTTTATAGTGCTAGTATACCTAGCTTTTTTAGCTATACTAAATATCTACTTCTAGGTACTATAGTTAGTTAGTAGTTTATATAAATATTAGAGTTTTACTTTTTATATATTAGCTTTCTCTATACTATAATTTTACTTTTATATTTTTATTTTTTTTATTTCTACTACTTTATACTCTTTTTTTAGTAAAAAACTATTTATTCTAACTACTAAAGTAGCTATTTTTACTTTTATCTTTTTAATTCTTACTATTTTTATATTTCTTCTATTATACTAATAGCCTATTCTAATAGCTAGTTTCTTTATTTATAGTACTATTTTTATAGTTCTAACTATTATTTACTACTTTTACTTTTCTATTTGTTTTTTTATCTTTAACTATTTTACTAAACTTTTACTTATTTTCTTTCTACTTCTACTTTTTTTTTTATTTTTTTTATTTATTTATACTTATATTTCTAGTAGAAACTATAGAGTTTATAGATTCTTCTTAACTTCTACTAGTAGAATACTATTATTATTATTATTTTTTACTATTTCTACTATTTATATATCTAGTACTTTATAGTTTTCTATATCTACTTATAGTTACTATATTAAAGCTATACTTTCTACTTATTTAACTAAGTACTTTTACTAGTATTTTTTTTTATAAGTAACCTAGTACTCTACTAGAATTACTTATACTTTCTATTTATCTTTAATAGTTCTATTCTTTTACTAGACCTAGATTAGGCCTAGTTACTAGTTTAATACTTCTTATCTAGGTAATAAGTTATTAGAATATAAATAAAGCCTATATATATTAGGTTATAGAATACTTACTAGGTATCCTTGCTAAGCTAGTACATGCACCCTAAATTAACTAGGCACCCTACTAGCTATCCCTACTAGCTATTCTTAGGCTCTGCTAGCTATCCCTACTAGCTATTCCTACTAGCTATTCTTAGGCTGTACTAGCTATCTCTACTAGCTATCCTTAATATTTTAGCCCCCTCTAAGAGCCTAAAACTAGATTAATATTACTTAAAGTATAGAGTAGAGATTTTAACTTTTTTAAACCTAGAATTACTATGCTCCTTCCTTCTCTCTATACTATCTAGTTTAATAGAGTACTATACTACTATTCTATTCTATAGCTATTAAGTACTACTTTATTTTATATTACTAAGTATACTCTATATTTATCTTTCTCTACTTTTGTATATTAATATAACTCTTGCCTAAATCTTTTATAAGAACTATAACCTATTAATAGCTAGTATTATTCTATATATATATACTTTTTATACTTAATAAAGTTCTAATTAAGAAGCCTAATAGAGCACTTTTCTATAGAAGCATATAAGAATCTATAAGTATAAATAATTATATCTATATACTAGAAATATTATACTACTTATTATAGCTTTTTAAGAAGTACCTTACTATGTAAATAATTTTCTAGCTAGCTAACCTAGTATCTTCTATAATAGTAAAGATTTTAAAACCTAAAATATAGGTAATATTCTATTTTCTCTCTCTAGTCCTAATAACTAAGTAAGCCCTCTAATTCTACACATACTATATTTATTAATATAATAAAGCCTATCTAATACTATAACTTATTCTATATAATAAGAATAGCTTTAATAGTTTTGCTATCTTAAATTTACTTACTTATTTATAGCAATAGTTCCTCTAGAAGACTTTTAAAGAGTGTCTAATAGGTAAAAACTAGGTATTAAATAGCAGTTAATATATTATATTATATAATAGCAACCTAGATAATCTTACCTTCTAGAGGATGCCTAAACTTAAATATATATTATAATATATAAGAATCCTGCCTACTATATACTTAGTAGATAAGCTAAATATATCTAAGTTTAATATTAAAGCTTCTTCTATAGATAGAAGTTCTTCTAGCTAAGGTTAGCTACTAGAGGTACTATAGAGAAGTGCTATAGTAGTATAGAATAGTAAAATAATTAAACTATATATATATATTAGGACTATACTTATAGATTATCTTTTACTAGTAGAAGCTATTAAGTTTCTTAAACGCAATATTGCCTAAACTATTACTAAATTATTTATAGAAGAACTAAGAGTTAATATAATAATAGTTACTTTTTTTACTCTTAACTATAATACTAATTAGCTAAAATACCTATAGAAAGAAGATAACCTAGCTATAACCTTTAAGAACTATATATACATAAGCAATATCTAAAATACTCTAATAAAGACTTATTCTTAACCTATAGACAAGAACTTCTAGAAAGTATATAAATTAAGATTTAGTTATTTTAAGCTTACTATTATATACTTAGTAACTAATATTAGCACTTAATACCTATAGTAGTTAGCATCTCTATTAATAAATATATTTTACTTATTCTTATTCTTTATACCTGCCTACGCTATAGGGTCCTAAAGCAATTCTAAGAAAATCTAAAGTTAAAATTATACTACCTACTTCTATACCTAGAATATTATTATTCTAAATAATATAAAATAAGTATAAATAGCTACTAGCTCTTCTATAACTAGTAGAAATAGTAGTGTTACTAGAGTCTAAAGCAAACTAACACTATTATTATTATTAATCCTAGCTAACGCTCTACCTTCCTACTGTAGTTAACTACTAGCACCCTTCTATCTAAGTTAATAGTATAGCACTATATTATACTACTACTTTAATAAAGAGTAAGTATACCTTACTAAGCAGCTAATACCTTACTAACTTTACTAGGCATAGCTACTACTTCTTAATAGACTATACTAGTAAAGTAGACTTATCTAATATTTATTTTATCTAAACTTATAAAATTAAGAGCTTTATATACTATATAATCTATAAACTTAAAACTATTAAGCTAGATATTACTATAACTAGAAATAAGGCTATTAAGATATATAATAATAATAGTATTATAGATAGTATACTAAAAGACAATTATAGTAAATAGATTCTACTAGATAAGTTTTTTAATCTCTTACTAACTTAGGATAAAGATTAGATATATAAAGTATACTAGGAGTTACCTATAGGTATACTTAAAATATAGATATAATAATAGCACTCTAACTATATTAATCTTTTATATAATTACTAGAACTATTTTATTGCCTTAAATAAACTCTTTATTTACTAGGTATTTAAAACTATTTACTAAATTACTTTACTAGAGATTTACTATATAATCTACTAAGCTATAATTAATAAAGAAATTGCAAATAATAAAGTAGAAAGCTACTTGTCTATAGCCTAGTATATAGACTTATATAGATTAGGTCCTTCTATTAATAATATTCCTAACTTCTAGTTAATTTCTATATAGACCCTATATAGTTTCTCTATAGCCTATGCAGCTCCTCTAGGCTCTAACTCTATATAGATTACGCAACTCTAATAAACTATATAAACCTTACTATACTCTTAGATTCTAGCTATAGTGCCTGCCTACTATACAGCCTAGTATAGCATGCCTTTTGCACTTTTTAGAATTAGCACGTAACTTTATTATAGGTATAGGTGCAGTATATAGAGCGCTATCTTATTAGAGGTAGAGATTTAGTATTTATATATAGGCCTAAACCTTACTAGAGGAAGAGAGACTATGCGTAGCAGGCCCTAAATACTAAAACCTACCTACTCTAACTATAATTAGATAGATTAGCTGCGTGCTACTTTAATACTAAATAAATACTACTATAACTATATAGCTTATAAGCCTAAGTACTATATACTAAATAGAATATTATACCTAAAATAGAAGTAGTATTATACCTAAAGCAGAAGCAAGTGCAGAGCAAAAATATAAGTAGAAGACTATAATAAAGCAGAGAGTGCAGCTCTAAGAGTATAGATAGAGAAAGAGAGTAAGTAGAGCACAGGTAGCAAGAAAGAGTAGAGCTATAAATACTTTTTATTACTTATAACCTACTATCTAATACTAAAAACTAGAAAACTAGTAGTAAAACTACTTTTTTCTTCTTATAAACATAGTTAAAAGAGAATAACTATACATAGACACCTAGTATTATATTTATATAGTATTATAGGTTAGCCTAATAAAGTAGTAGGTTAGCTTAATTTAAACTATAGGATAGTGTTTAGAGTAGAAGTACTTACTATAGGGCCTATCTAGCTATCTTAGCGCGTCTATATATAGTAGTAGCCTAAGTCCTTAGCTATAAAGTTATTATAGATATTTATAAACTAGCTATAGGGCATATTTTCTAGGCTTTTCTAGCTAGGCTTTAATAGGTAAGCATAGAGAAGCTGCTAACTACTATAGATTAGTATATTATACTACTTTAAATAGTAACCTTTAGTATATATAGCTATATAGTTTATATAGACCTACTATAGCTACTAGGCCTACTTAATAGTACTACTAGGCTAAGTATACTGCATTTTAATTAGTATTATTATAATCTTAAAGTGCTTAAAGATAAAGATTATACTTATATCCTAAAGAGCTTAATTAGTAGTATAGTTAATATTATACTTAGGCATAAAATAGTAATAAAAGTAAGTAAACACGCATATAAGTAAGTTATTAGAGCTAGGCTAGAGGCGTAAAGTAGAAGAAGTAGTTATTAGCTAAAAAAGAAGTAAGTAAGTAAAGCAAAATAGCTAAAGTAGATAATATACCTAGATAAAGAAAGTAAAAGCAAAGTAGATATTATACTTCTAGCCTAGCGCGCTAATACACTATATAAAGTTAAGCTTAATAGTCTATAGATAGAGAACTCTATCTAGAGTATTAAGTAGTAGGTTAATAAAGTTACTAGCAATATATTAGAGCTATACTCTAGTTAGTAAAGTATTTAAGAGTAGGTAAGTAGTAGAAGATAGTATAACTTATATTAGCAAGTAAGCAGAACATAATACTTAGCCTATTAGCGCTATATAGGTTAAAGAAGATATTACTAGCTAAAGATATAAGTAGCTATAATCTAAAGAGTATATAGTAGTAGGTATATAGAATAAAGCTACTTGTATAATAAAGCTAGCTTTCTATAATAGTCTTAATACTATTATAGAGTACTATAAGGGAGTTAGAGTAGATAGTAAGTAGTATAGATATAGTAATAGCTAGCTTGTTAAAGTAGTAATAAGTAAGTAAGTGCTAAAAGAGTAGAAGAAAAGAATAAGTAGTTAAAGAATAAAAGATTAAAGAATAAAAAGTAAGATAAGTATATAAATAGGTATAGAAGAGTCTACGCAAGCTCTAGTATATATAAGGTAGTAAGCTAAAGGCCTTTTTCTTACTACTATACTAAGACCTACTATAAATTAGGCTATAAAGGATAGCGCTTATACTATATCTAATAGTATTTAATGTAGGCAGATTAGAGCAATTAATAAGTATATATATTATAGTTAAGTATAGAGCTAAAAGCTATAGAAGTATATATACTATATAAAGTAAAAGCCTATATAATAGAAAAAGCTTAGCCTTTGCTAGCCTATATCTATTTTACCTCTACTATACTATAGCCTTATCTCCTCTAACCTCTTAATAACTATCTACTTTTAAACTATACTCTACTATAAGTACTATATTTATTACCTACTTTTTTATTAATCTCTTTAAGCTCTCTAGTGTAAGTATTTGCTATAAGTACCTTTTATATATTAAGTTAAGTATAAGTTTATGTATATTAGGTTATATATATACTATATTTTTTATAATAATTATATAAAAAGATATTACTATACTAACTAGCGCTAAGCTATATCTACTCTCTAATATTAGCAACTATAAGATCTACTATACTAATACTAATAAAGCTAAAGACTTCTAGTAGAAACTTATTAAGCTTCTAAACCTCTACTTAGATAAGCTAGTAAAGCTTAATAGCATAGGTAGTATATATATAGGTATAGACGCATTAGATAGGGAAGTATAGGCTGCGCTATTAATAGGCTATAACTTTATAACTAGAGAGAGTAGCTATATCTACAACACTACTAATTACGCCCTTATTATATTCTAGATAGTAGATAACTACTATAGTAGGTTAGGGCTTAGCAATATCTATATAACTAGGCTTAAGGATATAGCTCTTGTCTAATACTAGAATAGTTATATTATTAGTAGTATAGATATAGAGTAATACTACTATATATATAATACTCTTATTAGTAAAGTGTAGCTTATATACAACTAAGGCAGAGTAGTAATTAAGCTTAGTTCTAGTTATATATAGTAGATAGATAGGTATAATATTATATTAAACTTCTTCTATATTATTATACTATTATAAGTACTTCTTTTTATATATAATATATTCTTATATAGTTTCTTATATACAGCTCTATGCTTAGCTATAATATATAGGCTTAATTTAACCTATACTAGATCTATACTAGTGCCTACTTCTATTAAAGCTAGAATACAACTCTATCTCTACTATTTCTTTCTTCTACTTTTTTTCCTACTCTTCCTTATTATATGCCTTACTATATAAAGCTATAATCTACTAGCACTAAGGACTTTTTCTTAAACACTATATCTTCTTCTATATATAGTACTATTACTCTTATATCTACTATTAAGAAGGCTGCTAGTATATTTAATAGAGGCCCTTATAGTTTCTCTCTATTATATAACTATAATATTACTACCTACTACTATTACTAGCTACTAAACAAAGAGTATAAGTAGTTATTCTTCTAAAAAGTTTACTTATTATAGCATAGCTACTAACTTTTATTTCTATAGAGTATAGGTTAGCTTATTCCTAAAAAGAATAGTATATACTATCCTATTCTAGTTGTACACTTTCTTATAGTAGCTATCTAGTTAATTTAAGAAATAGTTGCTAAAGATATACTACTAGCTAATATATAGCAGTAGCTAGCTTCTACTACTTAAGACTATATATCTAATATAATAACCCTTTTATTATATATGCTTCTATACACTAGTATTTCTTCTCTTTCTACTTAGAACTAATATATATTTCTCTTAAGAAAGTAACCTGTACCTAGCTCTATAGAGGCTTAATTAGCTATACCTAAGCGCCTGCGCTACAGCGCTAGAATAGATAAAGCATTGCTATTACTCTAAAAGTAGTTAGATAGAAAGTATATATTCTAGCTAGTAGCTATACTCTAGCTCTTAGCTTCTACTATACTTAAAACTACTATACTTAAGCCTATAGTTACTTCTATTACTAATAACAACTATTGCGCTAAGTGCTAATGCTAAAAATATAGAAAGGCTACTAGAGAATAGAAATAGAAGGTAGTAGGGCTTATAGTACTACTACTATAAGTACTAGGTAAAGAACGTAGAGTATACACATCTATTAAGCTAGAGAATACTATATATATTTTATAGCTCTTTAAGTAGGTAGTTAAAGGCAACTATACTAGAGTAAATACTATTAATCTCTTTAGTAGTATCTCTATACTCTACTTATTAGTAGTCTCTATAATTAATAAGGCTTGCTCTATAGGCAACACCTCTATTTAGGTTATAGTAGTAGCCTTCTTCTACTAGTAGCACATAGAGGAAATACTATTTAGAGATAGTAGTACTAATATATCTAATTAGCTACCTATATTATCTTAAGATCTTAGATTACTCTATCTACTACTAGTAGCAGGTATGCTAGATACCTTATCTACTTCTACTACTAGCACTACTACTACTAGCGCGCTTGCAGCAGCGTAGACCTTTTGTAATTAATATAAGTAGAACTTAGATATTATCTATATTAAATACTACTAGGCTATAGTATTCCTTAGCAAGGTATATATAGATAATGTATATAAGATTAAGGAGCAAGAAGGTATAATAGCTATAGATAAAAAGAAAAAGAAGTAAAATAGCTAGGGCAAAGTAACTATAGAGGCTATTAATATAATTATATTAACTATCTTACTATCTCTAATACTATAGTAGTAACTATATTTTAAGTAGCAACTATATAGAGCTTTTTCTTAGTATAAGATTACTAGTAAGCTTAGCTAGAGTATACTCTACCTTATACTATATAAATATATTAGCAATTTCTAGATTAAGTATAACCTTCTTACTAGCTATATAGAGATCTAGTGTAGCCTTATTACTTAACTTAACTCTACTATATACATAGTAAGCTAGGCGCTAGATAAGTAGCTTAGGTTAGAAAGTTTAGCTAGTAGCTTAATCTATAGAAAGTAGATACTCTGTATTAAGAATATTACGCCTAATTACAAGCGCCTAGGTATTCTAACCTAGGTTATAGAAGTTGTTAATTTAGAGAATAGCAAAGAATAAACTAGTAAAGAAGAAGAAAAAGCTACTACTACTAGTCTACCTAAGTAGCTACTATACTAATATATATTACTAGAATTATTTTAGCTATAACCTTATATATATAGTAGTATAAGCTAAAGTTAGATGCAATTCTATATTCTTGCTTATATACTACTATCTCTAGTTATATAGTAAAGGTAGTAGCAGAAGCATAAGTATATAAAAAAAAGAAAATCTTTTATTTATTATTAAAAGAATAACCTCCTCTAGAATAGGTATTATAGGTACCTGCAATCTACTTATAGTAGCTCTTCTAAGCGCTTAGTAAGTAGATTAAATAGCTTCTAAGCACTAGTAATTAACTATATAAAACTAAAACTACTAAGGCTACTTCTCTACTACTAGTAGTAGCTAGCCTGTATAAGCCTCTTAATAATATAGATAGTAGTATGCAGCTTAGTTACCTACTATAAGCCTAATTAGAAAAGTTAATATTAAAAAAAGTAGATTACTTATAGTAGTTATTATTCTATTTAATAAAATAATTTTAGTAACTAGCTCTATACTAAGTAGTTCTAGAACTTTAGGTCTAGAAGCTATTAGTATTTAGTCTATATAATCTATTAGTAGTAATATATAGTTTATAGCACATGTGCCTAGTGTTATAGTATATATACTATTTAGTATAGCCTTAGTCTATAAAGTTCTTATAAAGTATAGCTAAGCTATTAGTAAGAAGTATATTAATATAGTATATATATAGGACTACCTAGCCTACTATAGCCCTAGAGATAATAGAAGTAGGAGCAGGCGTAGAAAGAGCTAGTAAAAAAGTAGGTATAGAAGCAGGTAGAAAAAGAAGTAAAAAAGTAATAGTAAAAGCATAAAGTACTATAATATTAACTACTAGAGTAGGAATAGAGCTTTTAGGCCTAGTAGAAAAAGCTTAATTAGCTAAAACTAGAGAGTAAGATAGAAGTGCTAGTAAAAGTAAGCTAGAGCACAAGTATAGAGGTATATACTTAAATATATTAGTAGTAGTAGAAGTAGTAATAGTAGGTATAGTAGTAGTAGTAGTAGTAGAGGAGAAGAAGGTAGTAGTAGAAGTAAAAGCAAAAAAAGTAGAAGTAGAAGAAGTAGAAGTAGAAGAAGTAGAAGTAAAAAGAGTAGAAATAGTAGTAGTAGTAGTAGTAGCACGTCTAGCAGCTACTATAGTAGCTAGAGCTGTAGAGGTAGTAGCTATATACTTTTAGTACTATTCTTAGGTACTTCTTTTCTAAGTAAAAGTTAGTAAAAGCTAAGAAAAAGTATAGAGAAAGTAGTTTATAGACATAGTTAAGTACTTAAAATTAGAAAGAGTAATACTTATAACTATTATAGAAGTAATAACTAAAAAAATAGAGAAATTTAGAAAGTTAGCTTGCTTATATACTCTACTAGAAGCTTAGTAAAAGTAAGAAAAGTAAGAGTAGGTCCTATTTAATACTAAGTAATATACTATTACTAATAAAAGCCTAAGTATTACTAGCTAATCTTTTACTATTTTAGGCTATATAGTATACTACTTAGCTACTTTATATATCTTAATTATATAGATAGCCTAGAAGACATGCCTAAGTATACTTTAATTATACCTATAAGCTATTAGAGCTAGATATAGCTAGAAAGGATATAAGACTACAAGTGCACTATATTCTAGGTAATATATAAGATAAGCTTATTAGATAGAGAAGCTATATAATAAAAGCTAGATAAAGTTAGTAGATTAAATAAATACTAAGTATCCTTCTATAAGATTTACCTAAAATTCTAGAGTTTATAAGGCTATTTATATACTAGTAAACATATGCGCTAGACTAAAACTAAGTAGGTAGAGTACCTATAAAGTAAAAAGCTTAATTAAAGTTAAGTAGGTAATATACCTAGAAAGAGCTTAATTAAAACTAAGCAAGTTAAGTGCTTATAAAGTAAAGAAGTTAATTAAAGTTAAGTAAGTAATATATATATAAAAGACTTAATTTAACTTAGGTAGGTAATATAGCTATAAGCCTACTATACTTTTACTAATACTACGTACTATATAAAAGACTACTAATTATTCTATAAAATTATACTAATTATATTTACTACTATAGCCTTACTACCTTGTATAAGCTATAGTAAGAGGCATATGCTAGTATACCTTATATATTAAGTAGTAGAGTTAGTAAGAGTATAGTACACATGCAAGCATATAATAAGAGAGTATATAAGTATAATACTAGAGCCTTTAATACTTTTTCTTTTCTAGTTTAGAGTTAGAGTTAGAGTTCCTTTGTATGCACTCTATACTATATATGCTAAAGAGTACTATACACAAGCTAAGAACTCTAGGCTACTAGAGTACCTAATAAGCTATAGTAGAACAGAGTAACTAAGCAGAGCAAGGTAATAGAGATTAGTAAGTAGAGGTAGTAAGTTAAAATATTTAGCAGGACGCTAGTGCTATAGAGATAGGGTAACAAGAAGTTAGGAGCAGGTAGCAAGATTTTAATTAGATAGGACAAAAGCCTGTACTTTAAGCGCGTATAAGAGCTAAAGGGCTAGAGGTGCTAAAGTTTATAAAGTATAGGTTAATTTATATATAAAGTATAAGATAGCGTTCCTATATATAAGAACTAGCAGGAACTTTAGAAGAGGATATACAAAGCGCTAAGAAGGAGTAAGTTTTAGAAAGAAACAATATATAAAGTATTTATATAGTAGATGCTGTAGTAGAAAAGAAATATCTAGTCTTTGTAAGCTCTAGAAAAGGCTAGAAGCATTAGAATAGGGAAAGAAATAGAAGGTAGCGCTAAAGGGTACACAGAGCAGTATTAAGTTTTATATTAAGCCTAGAAAAGATATGCAAGAGGATCTAATGCGCTATATACTACTACTAGTTTTACAAGTTGTAGAACTAATATACCTAGAAGTAGGTCTACTATCTAAATTATTCTAGAATAGCTAGAAGGTGTTTATTTTAAGCGTAAAGCTCTGTTTTACTATAGTACACTAATATAGAGTTTAGGTAAGCAAAGTTACGCACTAGAAGAAAGTAGTGCCTAATACTCTATTATTTAATAGACTAGACACAGTGCTCTAATTATTTAGAGTTAGTCTTAAGAATAAGATAGGGGCTTAATAGATATATAGTTTAGTAGAAACTAGATTTCTCTCTAATTAGGAAGGGCCTTATAAAGTAGAAGTTGTATAGAGAATAGATAAGATAAAAAAGAATCTTATAAATAGGTATATATTAGCTTCTAGCAATAGTAGTATCTTTAAATACTCTACTATAAAGGGATCTAGAAGGCCTCTTAAACATATAGAGTTTAGTACTAGAAGCAAGAGTAAAGCTAGGTACTAGAAAAGGCAAGGCAAGACTATAAACTTAAAGTTACCTACTATAACAGAAGACGTGCTAGAACAAACTATAGTAGATATATTTTTTACAATAAATAAGAAGATTAAGTTTAAGTATAATAAGAATAGAGATCTAATTAGAAATTATATTTAAATTATACTAATAATACACTCTCTAGCAGGTAATCTTAATAGTAGAAAGTAGATTAATAGAGTTTTAAGCAGAGAGGTAAAGGATTAGAAGATATATATATATTATTATTAGATAGAGTTTAGAAGTAGAATATCTATTCTAGATAAGAATAGAAATAATTAATTAATAATAAAAAATAAAAATATTGTACCTAGCTATATAATATAAAAGTTTTAATATAGTAGAGAATTAATAGATAAGATAAAGAAGCAGAGTATATATTAATAGAGTATTAGTAAGCAGAGTATTAGAAGGGTAGAGCTCTTTCTATCTAGTGTTATATAACTAATATAGATACATAGACTAATGTATACTTTTATAATTTCTTTGTATGTACTCTATGCTATGTGTGCTATTATGCACTATATACTAGCAAAGGTTATAAAGCTATAACAAGTGCCTAATATAGTTTAACTATTACCTAGAGGGTACTAGCAGAGCAGGGTAATAGAATAACTAAGCAGAGCAGAAATAGTTTAGAGAATATTATAAATTTATTTTAGAAGTTAAACTAGATACTATTAACTAATTATAGAATAATTTTAAATAGAAATAACATTATATAATAAGAGCTAAGAAGGCAGGGAGTAGGAGTACTAATTATCTAAGCTAGAGGCAATAAGTAAGAGGATTAGTAATTATACTTTATATAGTATAATTAGATAGAGTCTATATTAGTCTATTAGGGTGTCTTTAATATAAGGGTTTTATATCTCTTCTCTTATAGAGTAAATAGAGGTATTAAAAGAATTAAGAATAGATTTCTTTTACTAAGTACTATACAAGAATAGGTAAGAGTAAGTTTAAACTATAGACATAGATATATTTTATAACCTAGTGCTGCAGCTAGGTTAAAAGTGCAAAAGATTTTAAAGTTCTACTTTATAGAGCAATGCTAGCAAGGACCTAGATATTTAGGTGTAAGGAGTACTACTAAGACAGGGCTACTTACTATTACGCGTTACTATACTTTCTAGAGTAGGTTTATTAGTAGAATACACACTCTTACTTTAGACTCTAACTACTAGATAAGAAGGTAGATATAGTTTTAATAAAGATTTAAGTACTAGAGAAGATAAAAGTGCTAGCAGCATTTTTACACTATATATAGATATACTATACAAAGGATAAGAACAAGGAAGTATTTAGAAAAAGGTTTATAATAGTAGAGGTAGACAAGGCTAAAGTATTAGAGCAGACAAGAGTAGTTTATAAAGAATATAGAGAAGGTAAGTAGAGATATAAAGAATAGTAGTGCATAGAGTATAGTAAAGGCAAAGAGAGGACTAAGAAAGTAAAGAAATAACTTTATTTCTATATTAACACTTACTAAACAGAAAGAGTAGGTGCAGGACATTCTTATAGAGCTAGAAAGATTGCAGAAATAGATAGTAAAGTTAGAAAAAGCATACTTCTTATTGCTTAAGTATAAATAACAAGCTATTTCTATAGAAGTTTTAAAACAAGAGAAATCTAGAGAACTAGTATAATAACAAAAAGTATTAAAATAGAGGAAATAAGACTTAGAAAAATAAGTTAGAATAGATAGTAAAGCAAAGAGGTTAAATAGAAGAAGAGAAAGAGTATAGTAGGGTCTAGTAAGTAACATACTATAAAAAGGTATAAAAGACTTGCAAGTTGTAATTACATTAGAATAGAAAATAAGTTTAATATAGAGGATATTAAATATATTCCTAAATTTATAAGTTAAGTAGGTATTGTTGTATATAGAGAGAAAGTAGTAAATTAGTAAAGACCTAATAGAGAACTATTAGCAAGGAGAGCAGAGGATAAATAAAGAGTATTAGTAAGTAGAGCAGAACTATTAAGATAAATAAGCTAAGTAATATAAAAAACTTATATAACTAACATAGACTAGTATAGCTTAGTATACTATTATAATTTCTTTGTATGCACTCTATGCTATATGTGCTAGGCTCTAGACCTAGCTATAGCTAAGTAACTACTATACAGCTACGCCTACTATAGAATAGTATAAATAGAGTTTAACTAATAGAGTTGCAGTAATAAGCTAATAAGCAGAGTAGGGTAATAGAAAACTAAAATATTACTGCTCTGTAAGCACGTAATTCCTTTAGGCATAGGCTAATTTAACACACTTCTAAAGTAGATACTTTATAATAGATATAGACTAGTATTAAAAAAACACGTAATAATTAATTACTATAGAGATAGGGGAACAAGTAGTAAGCAGCTATATAAATAGAGATAAGGATATAGAGAGTAGTTATATACAAGTTAGTATACTTTAGTACAGAGACTGCACTATTAGTAGTAGCTAACTATATAAGTAGCATAGCTATTATAGTAAAACAGGCAAGAAATATAGTAGATGCGCCTAAGGGTAATACGCCTAAGAATTAGGGGTATATAGGTAGGTAAAGGATTTTCTTAGAAGTAGAGTATTTAGGCTAGAGCAAAGTTTCCTAGAAAGGAAAGCTTTGTTAAAAGTATAGAAGGCAGGAAGTTATTCTATATATCCTAGATATAGAAGGGGAGCAGAGATAGCTCTTTTAGAAAAATTTTTTTACTAAAAAAAAGAAAAAATAGTTGCAATAGTAGAACTAGGCAGTAATAGAATAATAAGAAGTTATTAGTATAGGAAAGTATACTATAGTACGCAGTACACATAGTAAAGAAAGTATTTAGAAAAAGAGACTTAAGTAAAGTTTTATATTATAGTAGGTAAAGAGAATTACTATACTTTAGTTTATTTAAAGATAATAAAGATAATCTCTAGTAAGCAGAGCAACTTGCATTAAAGCTAGGTACTATTAATAAATAAAAAAAACTATAGTTAAGAAATTAAAGAGTATAGAATAGTGTTTTAGAAGATTACAAGCAAGAAGAAGTAGTAGAGTAAAGGATATATATAATAAGAGAGTTATATAGTAAAGTTACCTTCTTTTCTATTATAGAGGTATAATTCTAGTAATATTAGGTATAATAAGTAATTATAGGTAGTAACAGTTAGGGTTAGTTACTTTAATAAGAAATTCTTTAGCAGAAGGCTAATAACTTATAGAAAATTGTTAAGTAGTTATAGTTATATAGTATTAGTAATAAAGCACTACACCTCTAGCTCTAGATAGAATAAGAAAACCCCTAGAGAAATATAAAAGAAAGTAGATAATAAAGATCTTATATAATAAGTAGTATTAGTACTACACGTCTAAGAAGTAATAGAGTAGACTTAGTCTTAAAATAAAATAAAAAACAGTTAAAAGAAAATAAAAAGAATTAACAAGTAGAAGTAGTTTATATCTATAAGATATTTTTATATTAAGATAGTATAAAGAAGTTTAAAATATAAAAAGAAAATCTATTAGTAAGTAGAGCTTTAATAATAGAATAATTAGTTAGTAGTAAGCACTGTATTAAGTTACTAGCTACCTAAAGTAGAAGAGATTACTAGCTATAGGGGTATAGCATTAACACAGACACATAGACTAATATATACTATTATAATTCCTTTATATACACTCTATACTATGTGTGCTATAGTCTAGACTAGGCTATATAAGAGTAACAAGTAAGTAGCTAGCTAACTATAGAATAGTACAAATAGAGTTTAATAAATAGAATAACTCTAATAAGATAATAAGCAGAGCAGGAGAATAAAATTCTAAGAATAGCTACTACCTATACACATAACTCCTCTAAGCACAGGCTAGGTTAATACACATTTAAAGTAGATACTTTTATATAGAAGTAGCTTAGTGTTAGAAAACACATAAAGATAAGCACTAAACTATAGAGATAGAGTAAAAGAAAAAAACTAGTTATATAAATAGAATAATAATTATAAAGATAATTAAAGTAGAAGTTAGTAGAGTCTTTTATAGAGATTGCATTTTTAGTTATAGATAACTATATAAGTAGCACAGTAATAGTTAAGAACTATAAAAGAAACATAATAGAAGTATAGGTATCTTCTAAGCCTAAGTATAAAGGGTATTTGTGTAGGTAAAGGTTTACCTTTCTATTACCTAGAGAGGTATAGTATAATTACCTAGAAAGAAAATTTTAAAGAAAGTATAGAAGGTAGAGAGTTTTTTATAGTGTCTTAGGTATAAAAAGAAAGTAGAGATAGTATTCTTATATACTCTCTTTAAGTAAGTTAAAGAAAGAATAGCTATAAGTATAGAAATAGGCAGTAATAAGCTAATAAGAAGTTATTAGTATAGAGTAACAAACCTTAAGAAAGAATAGATAAAGAAAGAGCCTAGAAAAAGAGACTTAAGTAAAGTTATATTATAATATTAAGTAGTAGGAGAGTTACTATACCTCTTTATATTTAAAGATAGGAAGTGTTTAAGCAATTAGTAAGCAGAGCAAAGGACTTAAGAAGTATTAAGTAGTATTAAATACTACTCTAGAAGTTATAGAATAGAATAGAAATTAATAAATAGAGAAGTATAGAGTAGTAGACAGACCTATAAAAGAATTATAGAAGAGGTCTAGTAAAGCATAAAGTTAGAATATAATAGAGTGCTGTAGTAGCTAAGTTATAGTACTCTTTATTAATACTAGGTATATTAGTTATTAATAAATAGTAATACACAAAGTAGAATATTATAATAAGGGATCTTGCTATAAAAGTGTAAGAGTTAGCAAAGAATTGTTAAGTATATATAGCTATACAGCTCTAGTAATAAAAGATTACATACTCTAGTCTAAACTAGAATAAGAAAACCCCTAGAGGGATATAAAGAAGAGTAAACAATTTAAAATAGTTATAGTATAGGTATATTAAGAATTATAGTGTAAGAAACTATTATATAGTTATATACTAATTAAAGAAAGGAAAAGAGAAAAAGAAAAATAATAAGTAAAGTTCTATTACTTCCTATTATATTATTATAAAAGATTCTTGTGTAGAAATTAGTAATAGGTAAAGATTTAGTAGAACATAGAGATATTATTAGTAAGCAGAGCAGAATAGATAAAGTTATTAGTTAGTAAAGTGTTAGGGAAAGTAGAGCCTAACTTCTTATTTAGTTATATAACTAATATAGATATATAGACTAATATATACTATTATAATTCCTTTATATACACTCTATGCTATATATACTATTATAGCTAAAGCTTTAGCTTAAGGATACTAGGCTATAGTATAATACCCTGCTATAGCAGCTTTTAATAAATAGAATAAGCTAAATAGAGTTTAACTAATAGAGTTGTAGCAATAAGCTAATAAGATAGAGGTAGTAAGAAGAATATAATAATATTACTACTTACCTAGCACTAGCACAACTACAGAGTAGTATAAATAGATATAGAATAGTGTTAAGAAGACACGTAATTATTAATTAGTATAGAAATAGAGAAACAAGTAGGTAATAAAAAGTTTAAAAATATAAAATAGATATTTTTATTATAGATATAGACAGCGCTCTACCTTCTACAACTTTATATAGATATCTAGACACTAGTAGTAGAGAATAGAGTAGTTATATAGAGTAAGCTTAAATAGATAAAATATCTATCTAGTATATATATATAGAGCGTGCTTGCCTAGTAGAGGCAGGTAGGTAGGCAGAATTTGTTATAGCAGAGCTTAGAGTAGTAAAGTTACCTAGAAGAGAAAGTTTATAAAAGTATTAAAAGTAGGAAGTTCTTCTCTATATTCTATATATAGAAGTAGAGTAGAGTGTTAAGAGTGTTAGTAAGCTATATAATAAAGTTATATATTAAGATAAGTTAGCTAGGGGGGAGTCCCTCTAGAAGTTATAGAGATACTATTAGGCTAGGGCTATATGCTATATTATACACTAGCTATAGTAAGAAAAGTGCGTAGGTAAAGAGACCTAAGCAAAGTTATAATTTATAGTAGGAGAGATATTACTTTCCTTAGTACTATAAATAGAAAGAAGACATTATTAAATAATATATATAGAGGTAATATATAAAATAAATAAAAAAAGTAGTAGTTAAGAGATAAAACTATAGAAAGTAGTAGTTTAGCAGAGTATAAACAAGAATAAGAAGTAGAAAATATTAAATAGGTACATAATAGAGTTATATAATAGAGATACTATATAGAAAGAGTAGAATACTATAGTAGAACTAGCTCTTTCTTTTATTATAAGGGTAGACTTAACCTGTTTCTTAGTACTAGTATATAGCAAGGATAGTTTATAGAGGGTAATAAGAGATTTTTCTATTAAAGTTAGAGTATTAGTAAAGAATTATAGAACTTATTTAAAAGAGTAGCTTAAAAGATAAAGCACTAGGTTCCTAGCCCTAGATAGAATAAGAAAACCCCTAGAGGGACGTAAAGAAAACAAATAATAAAGATTATATTAGAATAGGTAGTACTACTATTTCTTTTTCTTAAACCTATAGAGTTAGTTTAGTATTAAAGTAGAAGAAAAAATATTAGAGAAAAGAGAAAGAAAATAAAGAAGCAGAGGTAGATTATAATTAAAAAGAAAAAATATTATTAGTAAGTAAAGCAAAGATAAAGAAAAGTTAAAAGCTACTTAAAGTTATAGCAGGATAATAAAGCTTAGTAAGCATTATAATAGAGTTATATATTAGAAGGGACTCTATTAGCAATAGCTACATATAACTAATATAGACTAGTATAGCTTAGTATACTATTATAATTTCTTTATATGCACTCTATACTATATATACTAAAAAGTACTATACACTAGCAAAGAACTCTAGGCTATAATAGGTGCCTTAGTAAGCAGAGTAAAGTTATAGAATAAGCTAACTAAAGAAGTAAGAGTTATCTCTTAGCGCTTACTTTTTATTACTAACTACTTTTAGGATAGAAGGTTATAGAATATCTTAGTGTTTATACTAGCAGGGAGCTAGTAATATAGAGATAGGGGAAGTAGGTAATAAGGATAAAGTACAAATAGAAATAAGTATATAGAAATATAGACTATACTAGAAGGTTTAGTAAGAGCAAGTAGTAATAGAGGTTAGAATAAAAGTAAAACTAAAAAAGCAAAGGGACCTATCTTCTTCTATAGCAGGGTACTGCGCCTAATAGTAAGGATTATACTTTAAGAAACAGCTATAGTAGGGTTAACATAGAGTAGTGTAAGAAACACTTAAGATACTATTACTAGAAAGAAGGTAAGAAGCATAGCTTTAAAGGAGGCAAAGTTCTTTAAAAAGAAGAAGCAAGTAGCTAAGAGAAAGAAAAGCTTAGAATAAAGTAAAGTTTAATTATAATATAGAAAGTTTTCCTACTAGATTATAGGAGCAGAGTAGGGATTAACACTAGAAGAGTTTATAAAAAGGTTTAGAACAACGTTTAAAAAGGTTATACAGGGTTAGGCAAGTTATAGTAGAGAATATAAAGAAAAAGGCAAGTAGAGCACACAACCCATTAATATAATAATAGAGGAAGCTATTAGAAAAGGTTAATATAAGAAATTTATAGTAATTATATAGTTTCTAAGACAGGTAAGTCTAAGCCTTAGAGGTAGATACAGGATATAGAAGAGGGAAAAGTTAGACCTAGATAAAGAAGAGTAATAGCAAGTTAAGTTGCTAAAAGTAGTAAAACGTAGACTATACTTGTCTAAATTTTAGAGAAAAGAAGTAGAGAACAAAAGCAGGCTTAGAAGGCCTATAGTAGGTAACAAAGTAATATATAACTAGATAGGATTAGAGTAGAGAAGTACTAACGTACAGCCTACTTTAGTAAAGGCAGAAGTAAGAGTAGAAGAAAAGATTAATATAATTTTAGAAGAAAATCTTAGTAATTTATCTAAGAACAAGGAGAGTTTAATAGAAATAAAAGTATAAGAAGTACTATAACTTTAACTAGCTTATAAGGCCTTAGAAAAGTAGATTAATTGCCTAGCAGTTAGTAAATTAGCAAAGAGAATTTAAGAAATAAAAAAGATAGTAAAGTATAAAAGAATATAATATATATTAAATTAGGTTAAATTAAAGTTTAGTTTGTAAAACTGTGTTTTTATAAGAAGGACTTTATAAATTTTTACTACACAAAATTATATAAGCACAATAATAGAAGTATAAAAAAAGTTATTAATAAGTAGAGCTATAACTAAAGAAGTATTAGTAAGTAGAGTAGTAATATTAAGCTTAGTAAGTATTATATAGAACTTCTCTTCTTACTTAGGTTAGTAAGCTAACATAGAACGCACAGATAATAGTATACTTAGCATACTATTATAATTCCTTTATATATTTATATGCTATATATACTAGCCTCTAGTTAGCTAATATAGTGCATAAGCCCTACTATATAGCCTATACTTAAGGATTAAGCAAATAGAATAGCTAGAAACAAAGTAATAGTTAAGCCCCCTAATATAGTTAGTATATAACTAGTCTAAGCGCCTAGCATAGAGTGCACAGGCCTAGAATAGCTAAACTAGAAATAGTAGTAATAGATATAGATTAGTGTTTAGATAACATATAACTACAACGCTAAGAGGGCGCTAATACTATAGAAATAGAGTAATAAAAAGTTTTAATAAACTAGAAGTAAGATTTATAGATATATTATTAGAGTAGAATAACTAGTAGAATTAATAGCGCTAGGAAGACTATAAGGAAAGTAAATAGAGTATAGCTTAGAGTAGAATTAATTATATACAAAAGTAGCAAGGTAAAAGGTTAGTTTAGACAAAGTAGACTAAGCATAAGTAGCAATAGTAGTGTAGAGCTAGTTAAAGAAGAAGGTTATTAGACAGCTAATTAGACTACTAAGTAGAGGTTTAGTAAGTAAGGCAAAGAAAGAGCTTTAGAGTAAGTAAAGGTAGTAAATAGAATAGATATAGAAGTTAAAGGATTAGTAGCACTATATAAGTATAGTGCATTGCTAATATATAGCGTAATAGAGGATAGGTAGATAGAATAGTTCTTAATAGTAGAAAGTAGAAGAATACCTAGGTGTAAAGATATAGAGAAATATAGATATAGTAGAATAGGAGTATAGAATATAATACACTAATCTTATATTATAATTAAGGTAGGATTGTAGGATAGACCTATATAGAGGCAGTTTATTGCAGTAGCTCTACTATTATAGATAGGTATATATATAGTAGAGATAATTATAAGTAAGTATAGTAAGCTCTTAGATAAAGGCGCCTATGCATAGAGGGTAATAGTAGTAATATACAAGTAGTTTTAGGCTCTTAATAATAAAGAATTTTTATTAACTAAAGAGTGCTAATATATCTTTAGAGTAGTCTATAGGTAATGTTTCTACTACTCTATACTATAGCATTAGTTTATTAAAGTAGTAAGGTATATTAGAAGGCAACCTTAGAGATTAAGGTATTAGTTTAATAGAGTAATAGACATAGTAGAAGTAGTATAGCTAGTAGAAAAGCCTTAGTTACAATATATTAAGAATAAATAGAATAGAGTAATATATAAACAATAGTATATTAGAAATATAAATAGTATAATTATTATGCTTTCTATTGCAAGTCTTAGAAGGTATAAAGTTAAAGTAGAAGTTTTTAGTAAAACAATTAAGAAAGATATTAATAGTAGAGTATATTTTTATATATAACAAGAGTTACGCCTATAATCTCTTATAAGTAACAAGAAAGTAAGAGTAGAATATAAAGTAACTTTATAGAGCCTAATATCTTACTATAGGCACCTTTAGTAAGTACTCTAGGTGCTAAGCTAAGTGTTAGATAGAGATATAATTAGTAAGCAGAGCATTAGAGAAGAAATAGAGTTTTTATCTAGAAGTTATATAACTAACACATATTATGTATAGACACAAATATACTATTATAATTTCTTTGTATATACTCTATGCTATATATACTATAGTCTAGACTAGGCTATATAAAAGTAATAAGTAAGTAGCTAGCTAACTATAGAATAGTACAAATAGAGTTTAATAAATAGAATAACTCTAATAAGATAATAAGTAGAGTAGAAGAATAAAATTCTAAGAATAGCTACTACCTATATATATAACTCCTCTAAGCATAGGCTAGGTTAATATATATTTAAAGTAGATACTTTTATATAGAAGTAGCTTAGTGTTAGAAGACACATAAGGATAAGCACTAAACTATAGAGATAGAGTAAAAGAAAAAGACTAGTTATATAAATAGAATAATAATTATAGAAATCATTAAGGTAGGAGTTAGTAGAGTTTCTTATAAGAATTATATTTTTAGTTATAGATAACTATATAAGTAGTATAGTAATAGTTAAGGACTGTAAGAGAAATATAATAGAGGTATAGGCATCTTCTAAGCCTAAGTATAAGGGGTATTTATGTAGGGTTAGGGTTAGGGTTAGGGTTAGGGTTAGGGTTAGGGTTAGGGTTAGGGTTT